>CM022758.1:16976202-17591202 GCA_012411365.1 Ameiurus melas | reverse complement strand
TTAAACGTTTTTTAATGTTTAAATGTATTTAAGCAATACATTTGCTTAAATTGTGAGATTATGTTTCATACAACCTGCTGTTTGTGTTTGATGGGGTCATGTTGAGCTATCATCTTCAAAAGATGTAATAGCAAATGTAAGGCTTAAGTTTAAAATGTTGAGATGTGTGTTTGAAATTCTCATCGGCAATCTGACAGGATGCAGTTTTTCGTATGGAGAAAACTTTCCCTGAATTCTCAGCTCTAGTGTGGTTCCAGAACAATACAGTGTATGGTAGAGTGGGGCACAGCCTAACACTGTTTTCCTTCTCAAGTGTGTGGAAAAGTACTTAGGGTTCAAAGCATTTATCTTTTTTCCCATTAACTTTACAAATGCCTGGTATATACATTTAGTCTTGTTTTATGAATAAAACATATACTGTTTTCATTATTTAACTGGAAAGAAGAGAAGTGAAATGCTATGGGTCAAGTTGTAACATGTGAGGGGTAAGTTGTAGCTTATGACAGCTTAAAATACGCCTCTAATAATTTAAAATGATGTAATTAAAAACATTAAAAAACAAGATAAACTATATTATGTCAGTGAAAACATTTATTAACTTATAAGAAAAATCATAGTCATATGAAACAATGTCAATTTATATACAAGTTTTTCAATAGAATCTTTTTGGGAAAATTCCATTTTACATATTATAAAACCCCATCCACCCAACCCAGACCCAACACAATAATCCCAGCCAAAACCAAAAAATCATCTGAAAATGAGATCAAAACAAAACAATGAGAACAAAACAAAACAAAAAACCTAGAGTAAAGAGATTAGTATTATACCTTCCCTCAATCCACCTCCAGGGTGCGTACATCAGTGAAGTAGATAATGAATTGTTTCCATTTTTTAAAAAATTATTCACCCCTGCCTCTGATGTTCCCTTTCAAAGGGAACTTTGACGTTGCGTTTAGCATAACACTATGGGAGTGCCTCTCGAGTGTTACTGGCATCTGAAGCTTGTGTAAAATCATGCTTATTTATAGGCTTGTCATGATCAGGTGACGTGGCAATTAAGTGTGTCGCATGCTATAAAAATGGCACCTGTGAACCGCACCATCAGCCTTTATTATCTTCAGTGAAAGACTGCATGTCAGTTGTTTATGTAAAAAAAAAAAAAGACGCTTCATTTCCTTGCTATCTGTTCTCAAAATCTCAGAACTTTTCTATCCCTTTAAAAAAAAGAGATAGAGAAGAAAAAAAAGGAATGCGTGAAAGAGAAAAATATGAATGAGAGGTGTGAACCGGTTATAGATATGAACCGGGCCCTCCACAAGGTCATCCAGTCGGGGGAGGGGATTGCTGTCAAATCGGGGCCGGTTCTACCCACTTCTTCAGCAGGTTCACATGGTACTGTTTCTCTACTACACGCTTACCAGGCTGCTGCAAGCAGTAGTTGACAGGTACTAATATTATATATATATATATATATATATATATATATATATATATATGTATGTGTGTATATGTATGTATATATATGTATGTATAAATATATATTTTTGTGGGCGGGTCTGTGTTCCTGCCCGCATCCTCCACCAGTGTATGGGAAATAGCCTGTGAGGGGCCATAGAACATGTACCCAGTCCCCTGAGGGAGGGAGATTTTTACAGTCGTTATTTCCTGGTCCACAAAAAATATTAGTATGCAGCCAATTTTAGATCTGCGTCATCTGAACTGTACTCTTCGGACATACAGGTTCAAGATGCTGACGCCCAAACTTATCGTTCCACATATTCAGTTTGAGGACTGGTTTGTGATGATAAATCTAAAAGGTGTATATTTCCACATAGAAATATCACTAGCTTTATCCCCTCACACCTTGACAAAGTGCATGGATGTCACAGTGGCTACATTGTGACTCCAGGGCATCCGTGTACTAAAGTACATGGACAACTGGTTAATTCTAGCACGATCCAGGGAACTGGCAGTTCAGCATCGAGATGTTGTTCTCGCCCACATGAAGAGCTTGGGGCTCAGGTTGAACCTCAGAAAAGTATGCTTTCCCCAATGCAGTGGACAATTTTTCTAGGGATTATAAGGATTCTACTGAGGGCATTTCTATCCCCAACATACGTAGGGTGAATCCTATCAACACTGAGCAAGATAAAGATCTTGGGAGACTATTGATGCTTATGGGCCTATTGCACAGGAGAGCATTCAGTGGTGGCTGAGAAGTTGGACGAAACCTTCTTCAGATTATTCATGCGGCGATGCCTATGTGCTATGAGAATTTGAGAGTCCCCCGTTTCTAGCCTTGGGTCACACTCTAGGGGTGTCTCCTTAATGACAGACACCTGCCTTACAGGCTGGAGCACTTAGACAGCTGTCCAGCTCATGGTCTCTGGAGTGGCTCTCATCAGCAGCGGCATATAACTTGCCTAGAAATGTGGGCCATATTTCTAGCACCGAAATTCATTCTTCCTCAACTGAAAGGTCAGCATGTGTTTACAGACAACACACTGGTGGTCTCATATATTGACCACCAGGGAGGATTATGTCTGTTCCCCCTGTTCAGGCAGCGCAACTAATTCTTCTCTGGGAAGAAAGAAAGTTTTGAGTTTTGAGTGCAATGGACATTCTGGGAATATGGGCAGACATCCTGTTGAGGCAGGGGCTGAGTCTAGGAATTGGTGGCTCCATCCACAAGTGGTGGAGTCCATATGGCGAGGTTTGGCCAAGCAGGATTGCATGTGTTCACCTTCGAGGAGACTACACACGGGATGCTGTGGTTCGCCCTCACTCCTCCGGCAAAATTAGAGCTGGACGCCATGGTGCACATCTGGCTGAGGTCACATCTGTATGTTTTTCCCCTGATCGCTCTGCTCCCACAAGTTCTAGCAACAGTTTGCCAAAACAGTCTTTGTCTGCTGATTATAGCGCCTTATTTTCCAGCTTGAATATGGTTCTCAGAGATAATATCCCTGCTAGATGCCACTCGTTGTGAGATTCCCATCTGCAGGGATCCACTGTAGACCCAGTGAACTGTGCAATAGATACAGTCCTGGAGATCTTACAAAAACGCTTCTCAGTGGGGTGGGCTCCTTCTACAATCAGGGTTTACATGGCCGTCATTTCGGCCAGCCACGCCCCTGTTGATGGAGCCTCTGTGGGGCAACATCCACTAACTTTGACATTTATACATGGTGTCAGATGGCTGAGGCCCATCTGCAGGCCGCGCATACCTTCCTGGAACCTTTCTGTGGTCCTGGAAGGCCTGTCAGTGTGCCCCATTTGAGCCCTGTCTCAAGCCAAAGGGCTGATTTATCACACTCGGCCAGAACTATGGAAATTATGGGTCTGGCCCATGAGGGGCACCAGCTCATAGATTCTGGTCTCACATCTGAGATTGTAGAGACCATGTGAAATGCTAGAGCACCATCCACAAGGATATTGTATGCACTCAAGTGGCGGCTTTTTGTCTTGTGGTGTGAGGAACATCAGCTAAATCCAGTGAACTGCACAATAGTTACAGTCCCGGAGTTCTTAAAAGAACATTTCTCAGTAGAGGGGCTCCTTCTACTACTTTTCTGTGGTCCTGGACCCCATTTGACCTTAGAGTCAACCTCTGAGAAGCTTCTGACTCTAAAGGTAGATCTTCTGCTGGCCTTGACATCTCTCAAGCAAGTAGGAGATCTTCAAGCTCTATCTGTTGCCCCTTCCTGTCTTGACTTTGCCCCTGGATTAGCCAAGGCCTTCCTGTATCTAATGCCGTATTATATTCCTTAGGTGCCTACATCAGCTGCCCATCCTGTGGTGTTGCAGGCTTTCTGCCCTCCTCCATTCCCCACACTAGAACAAGAGAGAATGCACCTGCTGTGTCCAGTAAGGGCTCTCTGTACTTACATCCACCGCTCCGGCAAGTGGTGTAAGTTGGAGCAGCATCTGGTCTAATTGGATAGTGGAAGCAATCTCTATTGCTTATGAGGCGCGCGTTCTCACTACGCCTCTGGGCATAAGGGCTCATTCCACTAGGGCAGTTGCCTCCACGAAGGCTTTGTCCAAAGTGGTATCTTTACAGGATGTGTGTGCTGCTGTAGAGTGGTCTATGCCACACACTTTCATTCATTATTACAGCCTGGATATTCATTCCACCCCGGGCTCGAGTGTCTTGCAGTGACCCTCGGGCTTGGATCTTTTTGTACAGGCCGTACCCTCTGTATGATGGAGTGGGTATTCTTGTTCCCATAGTGTTATGCTAGGAAAAGAAAGTTGTGTAGATTTGTCATACCAGGGCAGGCCTGTGAATTGTGTCTTAGCTTCAGATAATAGAGGTTGATGGCGCAGTTTAAAGATGCCATATTTATATCACGTGACGCGCTTAATTGCCATGTCACCTAATCATGGCAGGCCTATAAATAGGCATGATTTTACACAAGCATCAGATGCCAGTAGCTTGCGAGAGGTGCTCCCATAGTGTTATGCTAAATGCAACATCTCATTCCCTTCTCAGGGAACAGGGTTATATGCGTAACCCAGACGTTATACTTGATATTTTCATGTTTTAAAAGAAGATTAAGTCTTTAAGTGAAACTGAAATACAGGAGTGTTGTGGAGAGGTCTAAGACAGCAATACTCTGTGCGGAGCAAGTAATAATGCAAAAGCCACAATGCTAGCTTGTTTGTGGTTCAGAGACTGATGCTGAAATGGAGCACCAAAAATGGCAATTAAAGGACAGACATCTAATTTGATTTTAACAATGTCGGAGACAGTTTCAAAGAAAGAGCTCCAAAAGTTCTGCAATTTGGGACAGAGTGCAAACATAAAAGTGAGTTTACACGGTGAAAGTTTGCATTTTTCATATATGTTGGGAACATTGGGATATATTTTAGGTAGTTTACTCCTGGAGAGGTGAGATCTATGGACCACTTTGAATCATATGAAACTAAGTCTAGCACATGACATATATTATGTATATTATGTACTGTATACTATCTAACACTCTGTACCAGTAATCATCCTCAGGCTCTATGCCCAATTCCTCTTCCCAACCACTAATGGTTTTGATATTGTGAGAATTGTCCCTTGACCAGAATGTTGCATATATCTGTGAGACAATACCACTCATATGAGGATTCAGTTTGAAAACCTCTTCCAATGCAGACTTTGTAGGTAAGAAGGGAAACCCAGAGAATAGGGAAGAAACACAATGCCTAATTTGAATGAAATGGAATAGGTGGAATATGGAATTAGCTTCCACTGTTATGCTGATGATAAACAGCTGTATGTGTCAGCGAAGCCAGAGGACAGACAGAAGCTTAGTAAAGTTGAGGATTGTGTAAAGGTCATTAGACGTTGGATGTTAACTAACTTCCTCCTACTTAATTCTGATAAAACAGAAATACTTTTATTAGGCCCACGTGTAGCTAGAAGTAATCTTCCTGACTACACAGTAACTCTGGATGGACTTTCTGTTTCATCATGTACAGCAGTTAAAGACCTTGGAGTGATTATTGACTCCAGCCTATCATTTGATGCTCATGTAGATAATATTACAGAAATATTTCTAAGATAAGAAACATATTGTCACTACATGATGCAGAAATACTGGTTCATGCATTCGTTACCTCTAGATTAGATTACTGTAATGCCTTACTGTCTGGATGTTTTAGTAGGAATATAAATAAGCTCCAGTTAGTCCAGAATGCAGCTGCTAGAGTCCTAACTAGAACTAGAAGATACGACCAAATCACCCCGATCTTATCCACACTGCATTGGCTCCCTGTAAAATCTCGCATTAAGTTTAAAATACTTTTATTAACCTATAAAGCACTACACGGTCTTGCACCACAATATCTAAGCAACCTTCTGGTTTTATATGATCCGCCATGCCTACTCAGATCAAAAGGTGCAGGCTATTTGACATTACCTAGAATAGTGAAGTCTACAGTAGGGGGAAGAGCCTTCGCTTATAGAGCCCCACAGTTATGGAACAATCTTCCTATTAGTGTTCGGGACTCAGACACAGTCTCTGTGTTTAAGTCTAGGCTTAAAACATATTTGTTTACTCAAGCTTACCCTGACTAGATTATATCTCACTACTTCACAGTCCTTCACAATCGTTTTTCGCCCTCTCTCTCTTTTTGCCGAGCACACGAATTTATGGAGATATTGGAGATCCAGATCCCTTCTGCCTCTGGATGACCCCAAATCTTCTGCTGGGACTACGGCTGCTCCTGTGTTACCTTCACATTCTGTGTTACCCAGATGAGGATGGGTTTCCCTTCTGAGTCGGGTTCCTCTCAAGGTTTCTTCCTCAAAATCATCTTAGGGAGTTTTTCCTTGCCACCGTCGCCACTCAGTGGCTTAGTCAGTTGGGATAAACTTCCATTTGGTTTATACCTGTTTGTTTCTGTTTATCTGTTTCTGACTGTTTATACCTGTTTTTTATTTCTGTAAAGCTGCTTTGAGACAATGACTATTGTAAAAAGCGCTATACAAATAAAATTGAATTGAATTGAATAGGTGAAACAGAGGCAGGCTTCATTTGCAAACACATTGTTAATGAAAAGATCCTCATAGCATTTCAGATCATTCTCTTCCCAGAAAGAGAATGTGGAATCTATAAAGGAGGGGGGAAGTGGTGATTATTACATATAGGTGCATTGTTTGAGATAGATTGAAAATGACAGCGAAACTCATAGAATTTTTTTAAGTGGTACATACTATTGGATTATCCATGTAGTGTGAAAGTTGTATAGGAAGGTAGGAGAACATCATAGCAGGGAGGTTGAAATACAAGACTTTGCTTCTAAGTGGCACCATGCCAGAGAGTGGAGCCTGCATCCAATAATAATACATGAAATTAGCCGCCCAATAATATTACATGAAATTGGGTAATGAGAGGCAACTACATAGTTGACTCTTTTGAAGTAAAAATTTGGAAACCCTGAGAGTTTTCCCTGCCCATATAAAAGATGGGATTAATTGGTCTAAAAGACTTGGGTAAAAACAAAGGAATGGACTGAAAGAGGTAGAGGAATTTTGGAAGAATGTTCATATTTATTCTACCAAGAGGAGATAATGGTAGAGCTACCCATCTTTGAAAAGCTGACTTTATCTATGAAATTAAAGGTGTAAAGTTTGCCACCATTAAAGCAGAATGGAAACAGGTGACATTAACTCCAAGATGTCAGTCTGTTTTGTTTTTTGGCAAGATTGGTTTATCAGTAAGCATTCACTCTTTTGTAGGTCCAGTTTATAACCATAAAAAGATTCATAAAACCATCTAATATGAGTATTATCTCTGGACTTTTCCATCTATATGTAATTGGACCTGTAACATAACGTAAGTCGTCAGCATATAGGGCTAGTTTATGCTCAATTCCCATGCAGATTATACCCTGAAATACAGGAAGCGTTCCAAGCTTTATTGAGAGAGGCTCAATTGCTGTGGCAAAAAGTAAGGGAGATAGAGGACACCTGGCACATAAGCCATGACATACTGGCGGAACAAGAGTTTTATACAGTTGATGGCCACTGGAAGAGCTTCATGAGCTTAATCTTTCCGGCATTTAAAAATGCTGTTCTTACTTAGTATTTTGGTCTTGTGTCCAGTCCAAATATCTAATATAAAGCATTTACTAGATATGTAAAATGACGCAAGATATTATATCTTGTTTTCAGGGGAAAAAACTCTAAATTGAGTTTTTGCTTAAAACAAGCAACATTATCTGCCAATGAGGTAAGAAAAATAATCTTGTTTTCCATTTGACTGGAAACAAGACCAAAACACTAAGCAAGAACTTTTTTAAAGTGTAAATATTTTGAACAATAATGCATAGAGGTAATATGTATGTATTTAAGATTCATTTTTAACTGAACATTTTTGTTGTTGTTTTACAGAGAGAAACATGAGGGATACCAAGATTGAGAGAGCTGTATGACTTTGTAAGAAGGTCATCAGTGCATTCTCACACAGCTAGAAAAACTAGATCTTGGTCTTCCTGCTCACATGGTGACTGAATCACCAACACGGTGATGAAGAAGATGATGAAGAAGATGATTCAGCAGCTAGAGCAAGAGAAGGCCATCATGCAAGTCCTGGCTTCTGACAGGTCAACCAGGCATCTGGTGCTTACATGGCAGGATATTGATATCCTGGACTCTGTCAATAAGGCACTTGGGCCTCTTCTTGATTTCACACACGCCCACTCTGAGAACTATGTCACAGTGTCATACTTGAAACCTACTCTTCACCTTTTCAACAGTGAGCCACGGCAGGGATAAGATGTAGACAGAGATCTCACCAAGACAATTAAATGTTCATTACTGAACTATATGAACACCAAATGCAGTGACCCAGAGGTTCATGAACTGGTAAATATGGCAACAATTCTTGATCCACGCTTCCGCACTCAGTATATGAGTCAAGAAGAGATCCTGGTCATCAAAGCCAGAATAGTCAGAGAGGTAGAATCCCTTTCTTTCACACCAAGTGATGCTGGCTCTGCTACCCCTGAAACATAAGCTGAATCTACCAAAAAATAAGCCCAGAGTTCATCAAAGAAGCAGAGGAAGTGTCTTGGAAGCTTTTTCTAGAAACCAGCTGCTGAGCTGACCAGTCTTTCTGACAGAGAAAATTCGAGGCATTGTCCACTGGCAAAGGTCTGTGAAACCAGCTACAGTGAATATGTCTTCTTGACTAAAATCTGAAGGTGTGACCACTGTACACTTTTTGAAAGCTACATCTCCCTGAATCAAATGCTTCACTGGAATGTGTGTTATAACTTGCACTACTTGACATTTTCATGTCTGTCAGGAATCACGGTTGAGGCAGAAGCAGGTGCAGACTTAAACATTTAATATAAACAAACAGACTAGGAGGCAGAACGACGTCCACAGCCGAGCAGGGAGGCAGAGCGACGTCCACAGCCGAGCAGGGAGGCAGAGCGACGTCCACAGCCGAGCAGGGAGGCTGAGCGACGTCCACAGCCGAGCAGGGAGGCTGGGCCGACGTCCACAGCCGAGCAGGGAGGCTGGGCCGACGTCCACAGCCGAGCAGGGAGGCTGGGCCGACGTCCACAGCCGAGCAGGGAGGCTGGGCCGACGTCCACAGCCGAGCAGGGAGGCTGAGCGACGACCACAGCCGAGCAGGGAGGCTAAGGCACTTTAAGGTAGCTGAAGAGCGGGGAATCCTTGAGTCCGCTAGGAGACGGAGCGTCAACTCTCACGTAGCGGGGCGGTAGAGTGATATCCTCCACTGAACATGATGGCCGAGCGAACTTGAGGTAGCTGAACAGAGGGGATTCCTTGAGTCCACCAGGAGACGGAGCCACTTCTCTCACGTACCGTGGAGGCAGAGTGATGTCCTCCGCTGACCATGACGGCTAAGCAAGAGCCATAATAGGAGAGGGAGGGTGGGAGTTGGTCTGCTGCTTCCAAAAAAAAAATGGTCTTTCGTTCTGTCACGAATCACAGGTTGAGGCAGAAGCAAGTGCAGACAATAACTTATAATATAAACTAACAGACTACGAAACAAAGACACTAAGACAACTTTGGAAAAACACTATGGCATGAAACAAAACACTGAGACATAAATGACATGAGTCTACAACAACGAAAGACCAGAAACCAGTGCAGACAAGGATTAGATAAACACATGAGTGCTCATTAACCAAAACGTGAATCAGGTGCATGTGGTGGTGCATGTGGTCATTTGGTGCAGTGCAGTGGCTGATGGGAAATGGAGTCCAGAGTTTCCAGATACGTGACAATGTCAGCCTCATTTCCACATTTTACTTGTATCAGTGTTTACATTTTAACTGAAGTTTTAATGACATTTAATTTGTTAATTTGTTTTTAATTTACCATATTGTGTTACTATTTTGTAACCTAACTGAAGACATAGTTGGGATTGTTACTTTTTTATACAATGTTTACACTATTTTTACAATTTGATCCATGAGACAAGAGTGTGTGATAACTTACAATACCTAATTGGTAGCATGTTCCACATACATATTTTACTTTTGAAATTTTGTAACCTAACTGAGGACTGTTTGGACTGTTACTTTTGCTGTTTACACTATTTTTTCCCACTATTTGCACCATGAGAGTATGAATAAACACAATCTACTGTATAATTGATTTGAAATATTATTGTGTCATGTTTATCAACACAATTGTAATATTTAAAGAATATCTGCACTTTTACAGAAGAAAAGTATATCTGCAACTTTTCCATTTCTGCAAAGGTCTGGTGTTTGGATGTTTACTGTTTTTTATTCTTTTATGTAATTTGTATATTTAGGAGCCTCTCTGATGATGGATAAGTTTTACTTTTAGATCAATCTTTGTGTTTCTGAGGCTCTCAAGACTGCATGCAGCTACCAACTGTAGCCAAAAACAGTGGTGAATGGTACTATATTTATTATATTATTTTATATTGTCACTGATATCATTATTGCAATAAATACCAGAAAATATTGTAATATAGTTTTATGTCCATTTAGCTAGTGCTGTCATGATTTCCCCTTGAAGCAGCGTGCTCTAAGCGTGAATGCGCGAGCACCTGCTTTTCCAATGTTGACAGCAGTGACATTTCACATGCTTTTGTTATTGTTTATATCATGTCTCCTCCCTGTCCTGTCATTGGTTATGGTGTCACGTGTGTCTGGATTACCCTCAGCTGTTAGCAGTTGCAAGGGTAGTCATGTCAGCATATATACAACATGCCTCACAACACTCAATGTGTAATATTAGCCTTAGAGTAAGATTAGATGTTAGTTACCAGATGTTAGTTTGTTTTGAGTGAAAACTGCATGGCGAATGTAAAAAAAAAATAACTTTCTTGTTTTTTCGACAAGAGGTAAATGATGTCAATCAGCATCAGCAACTGCCAGTAGCGAACAAAATTTTGGTGTGGCATCCGGGGTGGCCAATCAGATTTCAGACTTGTCCGGTGCCACCATGGACACCCCTCTGGCTGTGCCACTGCCGTGACAATGTAAAATAGTTAGATTTAGCATCATTGGTATATATGGAAGTTTGAGGCTACACATATAATAAATTGATCCATGATATTAATCCATCCCCAAAGCTGAACTCCTTTAACACCATGAAAAGATAAGTTCGTGGCAGCTTACATAGTTCTAAGGATTCCCCAAATACAGCCAGAAATAATGGGGCCAATTTAACATGAAATTTCTTATAAAATACAGAAGGAAACCTGTCCAGGCCAGGTAATTTCTTAGTCTGCAATGAATTAATTGATTTAATGAGCCAATATAAGGTGATAGGGCTGTCAAGTTCAGTTTCAAATAGAGTTTCAACTTTGGGAAAATCAATAATTCTAAGAAAATGGTTAATTTTTACCAGAATTGTCAGGAGCTCCAGTTGTGTACAAAGAGGAGTAAAAACTTTTATAGGCTGAATTATCTGCATAATCTGAGTAATAGATTGTGAAGCCGCTCGGTGACGCAGTTGGTGGGCCAGCAGCTGACCGACCTTATCCCCATATTCATAATAATTGCACGTGTGTAACAAAAGCCTCTCCACCTAACCTGTAGACAAATCACACTCCGCCTGCAAATGAAACCTTTTTTATGTAGCACAGGGGTCAGATTAAGAGCATATTGTGCATCTATAGCTTGAATATCATCAGATATCTCTTTTTTTCTCATCCTTTCTTATTGGCATAAGCAGAATAAGAGATTATCTGTCCTCTTAAAAAAGCCTTTAGAGTTTCCCAAAGTAAACAACAAGAGATTGAATCAGTTTGATTAGTAAGGTGAAAATCATCTATTGAAGTAGAAATATACTCAGAAAATTCTGAATCAGATAAAAGTAGAGAATTAAGCCTCCATGATGGGTGAAAGGTGCGATACGAAAGTAGAAGAATGTCATGACTTAAAGGAGCATGGTCTGAAATAACGATGGGTAGATATTCAGAGTTTACAATCTGAGAAATTAGAGTTATTAATAAAAAAAATAATCAATGCTAGAGAAAGATTTATGAACATGAGAAAAAAAGAGTATTTTCTCACTGTGGGGTTGAAATATCTCCATGGACCAATGTAACCATTCTGAACCATAAACTCAGAATACATTTCCCATTGCTGAGGGAGCTTTCATAACAGTGTTAGATTTATCAAGACTCGATCAATAACACAGTTTAGATCTCCCCCAAATATCAAGAGATGTGTGTTCGGAGCAGGGATTTTTGACAATATGTTCTGAGCGTTATCAATGTTTGGGGCATATACATTCACCAAAACAGCTTTTCAAAGATGGGCAGCTCTACCATTTTCTCCTCTTGGTAAAAATTTACATTATTACAAAATTTCTCTACCTTTTTTGGTCCATTCCTTTGTTTTTACCAAAGTCTTTCTTCAAGAGTATAGAGTTTCTTTCTTCAAGAGTATAGAGCGTCAGGCGAGACGCTTCTGATGCTGTGTCTTGTTCAAGAGTGGCTTGACACAAGGAATGCGACAGCTGAAACCCATGTCTTGCATACGTCTGTGCGTGGTGATTCTTGAAGCACTGACTCCAGCTCTTTGTGAATCTCCCCCACATTTTTGAATGGGTTTTGTTTCACAATCCTCTCCAGGGTGGTTATCCCTATTGCTTGTACACTTTTTTCTACCACATCTTTTCCTTCCCTTCGCCTCTCTATTAATGTGCTTGGACACAGAGCTCTGTGAACAGCCAGCCTCTTTAGCAATGACCTTTTGTGTATTGCCCTCCTTGTGCAAGGTGTCAATGGTCGTCTTTTGGACAGCTGTCAAGTCAGAAGTCTTCCCCATGATTGTGTAGCCTACAGAACTAGACTGAGAGACCAAAGGCCTTTGCAGGTGTTTTGAGTTAATTAGCTGATTGGAGTGTGGCACCAGGTGTCTTCAATATTGAACCTTTTCACAATATTCTAATTTTCTGAGATACTGATTTTGGAGTTTTCATTAGTTGTCAGTAATAATCATCAAAATTAAAAGGAATGAACACTTGAAATATATCAGTCTGTGTGTAATGAATGGATACAATATACTAGTTTCACTTTTTGAATGGAATTACTGAAATAAATCAACTTTTTGATGATATTCTAAATATATGACCAGCACCTGTACACATATCATTAGCCCCGCAACCGCTAACAGCTGCGGGCAATACACTAACACACGTGACACATGACAAGACATGACAAAACGGGGCGGAGACATGACATCAACAATAATAACACAGAACAAGTGGTTATACACGTGTCGGAATATCATCGTTGTCAACACTGAGGAAGCAGGCGCATGCGCACCAGCACTCAAAGCGCGCTGCTTCCCGTAGGAATTGCAACAGTTGGGATTTTCTCCTAACCTACAAAGTCTGCAATATCAAAACCATTAGTGCTTGGGAAGAGGAATTGAGCACAGCGCCTGAGGATGATTACTGGTCAGAGTGTTAGATAATATACATAATATATGTCATGCGCTAGAGTTAGGTTCAGACGATTTAAAGTGGTCCATAGAGCTCACTTCTTCAGGAGTAAACTACCTAAAATAAATCCCAACATTCCCGATATATTTTCACCCTATAACCTCACTCATATGTTTGCACTCTGTCCCAACTGCAGAACTTTTGGAGCTCTTTCTTTAAAACTGTCTCCGACATTGTTAAAAAATCAAATTAGATGTCTGTCCTTTAATTGCCTCTTTGGTGTTCCATTTCAGCATCAGCCTCTGAACCATAAACAAGCTAGCATTGTGGCTTTTGCATTATTGCTTGCTTGGCACAGAATATTGCTGTCTTGGACCTCTTCACATCCCCCCTGTATATCAATCTGGCTTAAAGATTTAATCTTATTTTTACAACTTGAAAAAATCTAGTATAACATCAGAAACAGGGGTGAATCATTTTTGGGAAAATGGCAGCAATTTATTACCTACTTCAATGATGTACGCACCCTGGAGGTGGACGAGGGAAGGTATACGGTAAATGCTAGAGATGCACTGATGTATTGGTTGATAAAGGCAGTTTTTCACGCTATCATCCATCAGCCGATTTAAACACATCCGATGAGCAGGGCCAATTATATCCTTCACCAGTGAAAGATTTAAATTAAGATGAGTTGACAAATAAAATACATTTGTAGAGTGTATATATATATATATATATATATATATATGTCCAGTTAATGTTAATATGAGTAAATATCACCAAAAACAAAGTTTACATTAGGCCTATATATTACCAGTTTGATGTTCAGTGATGAAGTAGGAATGCTTTTGTTTGTTTTGAGTGAATGTGAAGCATAACAGGAGGTTTTTTAGAATTAATATGAATTAATAACATAAAGTTAAGAAAATTTACTTAAATCTTCAAAATTTAGTTAATGTGTTAATGTTAATTTGAGTGATGTGTTTTCTGTTTTTGAGACCAGTTACTGTGAGACAATTTGATGAAATTGAGAGAATAAAGTTTTTATTTGCATTTCTTTCAGAATTGTGGAACTAATAATGCTAATTTAAAAGAAGGCTTAAAAGGCAGAACTATCGGTATCGGCCGATATCGCTCTGAATAATCGGTTGTCGTATCGGCTGAGATATTTTGTATCAGTGCATCTCTAGTAAATACTAATCATCTTACTTTAGATGTTTTTTTTTGTTTGCTTTTCTGTGTGGTTTTGTTGTTGCTGTTGTTTGTTTCCCCCTTTCTTTTGGTTTTGGCTGTGATTATTTTCTTGAGGCCTGGTATGGTGGGGGTTGGTGGATGGGGAGTTATAATATGTAAAATGCAATTTTCCAATAAAAATTCTATGGCAAAAAAGCAACTTCATCAGAAGGAAAGGGCACAATCTTACTTATCAGGATAGCAACCCCCGTAGACCTGGAATCAAAGTTGGAGTGGAACATATGCGATGTACCAGCATATTTGGAGCCTGCATTGATCCCTGAGATGTAGAAGAGTTTTCTGAAGAAATGCAATGTGCCCAATGTGTTAAAATCTTGGATGTTTTAATGGGACCATTCAGATCTTTCACATTCCAATTTAGGAATTGTCCATCAAATTAGTTTAATATACAATGAAGCAGAGAGACTGACATCAGCCGGAAAACAAAAACCAAAAAAAACAAAACACAGCATCCAGGTCCAGGCCCCTGCCACGTCCCAGGTCCAAGTCCCTGTCCGAGACATATCTCTACTCCCTGTCCAGGCCAAACCACAGGTCCAAGTCACATCCACAGCTAAACCACTGTGAGAGCGAGAAACAGAAGAAGGAAAAGGCTGAAAAGATGAGCAAAATGCAGTTGGAGTTGGAGGGTGTGAGCAGCACTCTGTCTGAAGTGGAGAGTAAATACGTCAAAGCTACTGAAGAGCGCTCATCTGTGGAGTCGCAACTACAAGCAACACAGGTTTTGCTGCAAGAGGAGACACTTCGGAAACGGGTTATGAGCATACGGCTTTTTCAACTAGAGGACGAACAAAATCGATTAAGGCAGCTTCTGGAGGAGGAAAGGGAGAGAAGAAAAAGTGCAGTGAACCAGCTTCACCCCGTTCAGACACAAATGTCAGAATTGGAAAGGAAATTGGAACAGGAGCATGAAATTGGGGCAGAACTGGAGGATGAGAGGAAACAGAAAGCTCTGGCTGTAGCAGCAAAGGAGAAGCTGGAGCTTGACCTGTCCGAGCGGGAGGCTCAACTCATCTAGGCCATTAATGCTCGAGATGAAGCACAGGGACAGCTGAAGAGAGTACAGACCCAGTTCAAGGATCAGTTGTGGGAGGTGGATGAACTCCGAGCGGCGAGAGATGCGGCGCGGAGCAGCACCAAGGAGAATGAATACAGACTCAAGAGTCTGGAAGGTGAAAATATGCAGCTACATGAGGTTCTGTCTGCAGCAGAGCATAGTCAGAAGCAGGTTCAGCAGAAGAGAGACGAGATGCAGGATGAAGTGCGCAGCTGCAACTCCAAGATTTGGATGGTGAGAAGCGGAGGTTGGAGGCTCGTATCTTCCAGCTGGAGGAGAGACTTGATGAGGAGCAAGCAACATTAAACTCGTTAATGACCGATTGAGGAAGACAAATGCACAAGTGGACACGCTGAGCACCGAGCTAGCAGGTGAGCGCAGCAAGGCTCAGAGGAATGAGACTGTGTGGCAGCAGCTGGAGAGAGAGAATAAGTATCTGACTGCCAAAATGCAGGAGCAAGAAGGCTCTGTCAAAGTGAGGTCCCAAGTCCACGACGTCCAAGTCCAGACTCAGTCCCAAGTCCACGACGGCCGAGTCAGGTCACAAGTCTCAGCAGGCCAAGCGCAGGTCCTGTCTCGAGTTCCTGACGTCTCATCTGAGCCGGCTGTTCCGGATAACCCAGTTATGTTTAGACCGAAGGCTAGCCCAGAGACTTTTGGGGGGGGCAACGAGGACAGCAGGGCCAGCCAGCCTGCAGCCTGAGGTTATGGTGAGGTCTCAGTGGTGGAGCTCCTGTCAGCCAAGGAAACTGTCCTGCTTTCCAACCCAGCCGAGGAGGCTGTCCTGCTGCCCTGCACAGCCATGGAAACTCTCCTGCTGTCTCGTCCAGCTGGGGTCGTCGCTCAGCAGTCCCGTCCAGCTGAGGACGTTGCACCGCTCCCAAGCGCCGCCGAGGATGTTGCACCGTTCCCAAGCGTCAATGAGAGCATAGCTCAGCCTGTCTGCCCGGCTGTAATCCTTGCTCTGCCTCCCTGTTTCTCTACTCTGCCAAGAACAGCGTGCGGTTTCCTGGCTATGCATGGAACATTCGGCACAGGGGCCCGGGGCCACCAAGGAAAGGTGAAGACTCTTGGCACTCTTGCCTGGGGGGGGTTCTGTGACGATTCCCCCGTGCAGCAGTGCAGCTTTGGCACTGGCGCGCATGTGCATGCTGCTTCCGGGGTGACGTCATGTCTTTGGCCGGTCGCGCCATGTGTGACATATGCAGAATTGCCCGCAGCTGGTAGCAGTTGCGGGCTAATGACTGTGTGGATATATACCGTGAGCGGTGCTTCGCGCAGGGTGGTTGAATGAATATGACTGAATATGTACTGTAACTGAATATATGGACATACGAATAGGGCTTTGTATGTATGCCATTTATAGCGCGAGTGCGACTATAGTAAGTCTTTGGTTCATGTTGTGTTTAGGCCATAGCCTTAGTGCTAGCCACAGTCTTAGTTAGCTTAGCTTAGTGTACTGAAGGAGTTATGTTGCTTGTCTCCGTTTTGGTTGTGCTGCTTATCACTTTGTGAATAAAACTCACCGTTCACCTGCGTTTGCATCCTGGCTGATTCCCTTACGTCACGTTCCGTGACAATATGAAGTATTTATTTACCATATATTTCAGACAACCTATAGATTTACATATAACTGGATATATTTGCCCATACCCGCATAGTTTAAATCCACATTACAGGTATTACTAAATTTAAGTTGTCCTTATGGACAGCTTTTCAAATGTATTGAGTTTAGTTTGGGGTATTACTGTGCACCATACCGCACTATATAGCTAAATGCACACTCACTGTCCACTTTACCATTCTGTGGCTTGAGAAACAGGCCAAATTGACATTGTTTCATATGCCTGTATGATTTTATATGTTAATAAATGTTTTACTGACATAATATAATATTTTTTCTTGTTTATCACCTATGGGGCATGTTCTAACATTTCACTTCCCCTCTTTCCAGTTAAATAATGAAAAAGAAATGTTTTATTCATAAAACAAGACCAAATATTTGTACCAGACATTTGTAAAATTTATGTGAAAAAAGAAAAACACTTTGAACCCTAAGTACTTTTCCACAAACAAAAAAGTGTTAAGGTGTGCCCTAAAGGGCTCTCCCCTAAACTTGCTATAGAGGTTACATGCCTAATTCACAGTTGGCCTGTAATACTTATTGCATAGTTCATATCATATTAGAATAAATATCACATCATATTAGTATACATATTATATAATATCATGTAATTTTATCTTTTTTAAATATTAGGAGAAAGATTCAACTGGATTTGACTTCAGCAGTACCACTGGCACAATAACTGAAGAAGCTAGGATAAAACCTAATCAAATGAGAAAATGGATCAAACTACCAGAGATTCATGGCAACATTGTGTTTTTATTTTTGATTTTTTTATTTTATCAATCCATGCCATCGTCATATTGTATCTTTATATAAAAGTGAACTATTAGCTCATTAAGCATGCTGTCTGTGGCATGTCAATATGCCCTCTTTGTAGTTACATTAAGCAAATTAATTATTATTACAGGCCTCCTCTGTCACATTTTTGTGACTCTTATCTATTGCTTGGATCTTTATACAATTCGACTGAGTGTCTCTCATTAGCTAATGAAAAGAAAATATATCTTCCATCACTGAAAACCCAATCATCTAAATATGGTGTGTCAGTAATTTTGACAAATGTTCAGTAGGTGCATAAATGTGATTACATCCATAAACTGGATTCCTTTCAGTTTCTGTGTGTGATCCTGTGAAAATGTGTGATTTTCTTTTGGTAATAAACTGACTTTGCTGATAAGGATGCAGTCTTTCACATTCTAAACTAGCTGTAGTTTACTTAAAGAAACAGCCAAAAACACATAGATCATATAGATGACATAATTAAATCTAGATGTGGTTATATGTCAAAGGTCACATAGTTAAATCTAGATGTGATTATGGGTCAAAGGTCACATTGTTAAAATTAGATGTGATTATCAGTCATAGATCACATAGTTTAGTCTACATGTTGGGCAGGGTTATTATATATCTTATTTTGACTATATCTTGAAATAATTATTTACAGTTTCACAGAACTCAAAAGACTAGCAATAACTTTTCGGACACATGCTTTTTAAACGCAAGAGCAAAAACAAGGTGTGAACTTGGTTGCATTGAATCTTTGTGACCACTGGTGCAGGTGGCAAGTAGCTAAAATGGCCAGGGAGCATTAATTACATGAATAGATTAAGAGGTGTGGTTAAGTGTACTGCTTCCATAATCACATCAGCTCCTCTCATTCTCTGAGAGAATACACAGTGCACAGTGATGTTTTCATAATGGCATACCAATTGAATTTATGTAGATTGTAGTGTTATAAATAACCAGTTGGCTGACTGGATTTATGTAAATGTATTATCTGTTTCTGTTTTAGATTTTATGTTAATATTTTAGTGTTAGTATAACATGAGCAAGAATGTGAAAATGCTGCAAAAAATTGGAGACAGGAGACACTGTGACCTGATGTGAAGTGTCCATTATGATGTTCATATTCTTACAGCATTGATATTGCTGACTATTATGTAAATAAAGTAATGTTATTTTGGATTTATAATGGATATTTATTTTTTTTATATGTGGTTAGAACACCACTTATATGCATTTAAAATACAGCAGGATAGATGGATGCACATTCAAATAGATGTGCTAGTGTTTTGTAAATACCAGAAAAAGTCTACAGAATGCAATTCTCACCAGCATTTGCTGAGGACGTTGCTCAACCTTCCTGCTCAGCTGAGGACATCAATCCACCTTTATTCTCAGCTGTGGACATCGTTCCACCTTCCTGCTTGGCTGAGGATGTTGCTCCAGCTTCTTGCTCAGCTGAGGACATTGCTCCGCCATCCTGCTCCGCTGAGAAGGTTGTTCTGTCTCGATGTTCCTCTGAAGATGTCAATCCGTTTCTCCGCTTCACGCTGCATGTTGCTCCCCCTTCTTGCTCCAAGGAAGACATTCCTCCCCTCTCATGCTTTGCAGAGAGCATCGCTCCCCCCTCTGACCTCACAGAGAGTGTCACTCCCCCCTCTAGCTCCATGGTTAACACCGTTGCCCCCTCTGGCTCCTCCTTGAGCAGTCGCAGCCTGCTAATAGACCTGATCTGAGAATGATCATAAAGGTCAAGCAGGCAAGGAAGTACCAGTCCTGATGAGCCACAGAGGGATGTATCAGGGGATGTGAGGTTGTTAGGGCAGTTAGACACCAGGGCTACTGTAGGGCCTCCCCTATCCAAGGATGTCCCAAGTTTTCAGTCTTCTCTGGTCAGCGAGCTGTCACAGGACAACGAAAATCTGATGTTTTCCCTCCAACAGAATGTGGAAATGTTAATGTCACTAAAAGACCATCTGGCAAACTAATGCCAAATCTGTCTCCATGGGTTCTGGCTACCATAGAAAAAGATTACCAGGTGCAGTTCAGAGCTTGACCCCCCTGGTTCAGAGGTGTGCTCACCACAGTAGTCAGCACAGAGCAGAGCCCGACGTTAGCGAAGGAAGTAAGATCCCCGTTATTTCCCTTTCCACAAAAAAGATTGGAGTATGCGGCCAATTTTGGATCTGCGTCATTTGAACCATACTCTTCGGACATACAGGTTCAAGATGCTGATGCTCAAACTTTCATCTGAGGTGTCAGTGTCACCTGGTGATGCCTAAGTGTTCTGAAAATTTGGAGCTGTCCCCAGTTTCTAGCCTCAGGTCATACCATAGGGGTGTCTATTTATCTCAAGATGGTAATTACAGATACCTCCCTCATGTGCAATCTTAGATGGCTGTCCAGCTCGTGGTCTTTGGAGTGGCGCTCTTCTGGTGTGGCATATGAATTGCCTATAGATGCGGGCTGTATTTCTAGCACTGAATTTCTTGCTTCCTCAATTAAGAGGTCACCATGTGTTAGTTGTGATAGACTTCACAGAGGTGGTCTCATATATCAACCACCAAGGAGGGTTACATTCACGCCCCCTGTTCAGGCAGGCGCAACTAATTCTACTCTGGGCAGAGGGAATGTTCTTGTCAGTGAGTGTAATGCACATTCTGGGCAACCGGAATGTGAGGGCAGACATCCTGTTGAGGCTAGGGCTGAGGCCCACCACAAGTGGTGGAGCCCATATGGCAGAGGTTCAGCCAAGCGGAAGTGGATGTGTTCGCCTCCAAGGAGACAACACACTGCCAGCTGTGGTTCACCCTCGTTCCTCCTGCACCATTAGGTGCACACTTGGCCGAGGTCACACTTGGCCTGTATGCTTTTCCCCTGATCCCTCTGCTCCCACAAGTTCTAGCGAGAGTTAGCCAAGACAGTCTGTCTGCTTCTAGTAGCACCTTATTGGCCAACTCTACTATATTTCTCAGAGATAATATCAATGCTAGACGGCACTCCTTGGGAGATTCCCATCTGCAGGGATCTACTGTCCCTAGACGGAGGGCTTATTTATCACCCTCGGCCGGAACTATGGAAACTGTGGGTCTGGCCCCTGAGGGACACCATCTCATAGATTCTGGTCTCACAACTGAGGTTGTAGACCGTGTTAAATGCTAGAGCACCATCCACAAGGAAATTGTATGCACTCAAGTGGCAGCTTTTTGTCTTGTGGTAAATGGTAAATGTGCACTTATTTAGCACATTTATTTTATCCAAAGTGCTTTACACTGTGTCTCATTCACCCATTCACACACACACACCAATGGTAGCAGAGCTGCCTTGCTTGGGAGCAACTTCGGGTTCAGTGTCTTGACACTTCGGCATGTGGAGTCACCCGGGCCGGGAATCGAACCACCAACCCTACGATTAGTGGCTCTACCAACTGCGCCACAACCACCCACAACGTCTTGTGGTGTGAGGAATGTCAGCTAGACCCAGTGAACTGCACAATAGCTACAGTCCTGTAGTTATTACAAGGATGTTTCTCAGCAGGATTGGCTCCTTCTGCAATCAGGCTCTACGTGACTGCCATTTACGCCAGCCACGCCCCTATTGATGGCGCCTCTGTGGGGCAACACCCTCTAACTTTGAGGTTTATGCATGGCATCAGGCGGCTGAGGCCCATCTGCAGACCATGCATACCTTCCTGGGACCTATCTGTGAAAGTTCTGTCAGGTGCCCATTTGAGCCCTGAGAGTCAGCCTCTGAGAAGCTTCTGACTCTAAAGTTAGACCTTCTGCTGGCCCTGACATCGCTAAAGTGAAAAGGAGATCTGAAAGCTCTCTCTTTTGCCCCTTCCTGCCTTGACTTTACCCCTTGTTTAGCCAGGGCCTTCCTGTTTCCTAGGCCAGATTATATTCCTAAAGTGCCTACATCTGCTGCCCAGCATGTAGTGTTGCAGTAGTGTTGCACACTGGAACAGAAGAGAATGAACCTACCGTGTCCAGTAAGGGCTCTCTGTATGTATGTCCACCGCTACGGCCAGTGGCCTAATTCGAAGCAGCTGCTGGTCTGCTTTGGTGGCAACAGTAGCAGTGATGATGTGTTGATCTCTAATTGGATAGTGGAAGCAATCTCTATCGCTTATGAGGCGCACGGTCTTGCTATGTGTCTGGGCATAAGGGTTCATTCCACTAGGGGGGGTCACCTCTTCGAAGGCTTTGTCCAAAGGTGTATCCTTACATGATGTGTGTGCTGCTGCAGGGTAGTCTATGCCACACATATTCATTCGTTATTACAGTCTGGATATTCATTCTGCCCCAGGATCGAGTGTCTTGCATTGACCCTCAGGCTTGCGTCTTTTTGAACAGGCCGTAGCCTCGGTATGACAGAGTTGGTATTCTCATTCCCACTGTGTTGAGCAAATGCATAGTGGAGTTCCCTTGTGTAACATCTGGGTTACACATGTAAACCTGTACCCTGAGAACGTAGCTTTGTCATACTGGGGCATGCCTGTGAATTTCATCTTCGCTTCAAATAATAGATGCTGACGGTGCCATTCATAGGTGCCATATATATATATATATATATGTATATATATATGTATATATATATATATGTATATATATATATGTATATATATATGGCAACTATGAACGGCACCATGTAATATATATATATATATATATATATATATATATATATATATATATATATATATATATATATGTATATGTATGTATATATGTAACGGGACATGCTTAATTGTCATGTCACCTGGTCATGGCAGGCCTATAAATAGGCTTGATGTTACACAAGCTTCAGATTGTGATATTGACTCAATGGCGGAAATTTCTGCGTCGTAAAATTTACTTCCGGTGTACAATTTTAGCGGTGCAGAGATTACAGACATTACAAACTGTAAACTGTGTCTCATCCTTCCACACAAGAGACATCATCTTTACACACAGCATGAAATCGTTATATAATCGGCCCTGATCATCGGATGTTTTTAAACTATTGGCCAATAGCTGATAGCGTGAAAAATAGCCTTTATAGGCCGATACTGATTATCGGCCGATACATCGGTGCATCTCTAGTTATTACCCTGGACAAACACACTAATCAGTTAATTACCAAAGTCAGTTGTTCTTGGATTTGAAACCTCCCCAAACTTTATAGATTGCCGCTAAACTGTTATCGTCTGTTTCTCCATTGATGATATCTTAGTTATCATTGCTGCTAAGGTCTGGAGAAATTTACAAATCATAAATGTCCTGCTATTTGTTACTTTGGTTTGCAAAAAAAAAAAAAAATTGAAAATTCTTATTATTGATGTCTGTCAAGCTTGAAAAATAAGCTAAACATCATAAACAGATCTAGTGGAACTAAACATAGACACAAAAATTTACACAAAATGGAAGTGGGTCACTTTCCGTCGCTGTCTGAACATTACTTCGCCAACAATTATATTAATATTGTAATACTGATCATATTTATTTGTATAGCATATTTAATACTAATAGCATTTCAAAGTGCTTTACAAATTGACACTTATATGAAACAGTTAACGAATATAGTAAATATAATAAAAAGGATATAGGATTTAATACAAGAAATGCTTAAATAGAACATAAATGATATTTTATTAATTAATCATTTAAAAAACTAATTTAAATTAAAAATATGAAAATAGAGAAGAAGAAAGTGACGGGTGACTCCTTAATATTTACAACCAATAATTGGTATATTATATTGTGATATTGTGATATTGTCAGTCAACACCTGACATCACATCAAAAATTGTAGCATCAGCTCCATGGTGTCCATGTGCAAGGGTTATGTTTATGACTATATTCAGCGGGGGTACATTTTTCTACAACAGTATAATATAATACATTAGATATTGTATAATGTGCTTTCAGTCCTATTTGTGTAAAGCTGAGAAAAATCAGATCATGAAAGGAGTGAGAGATGTTTGGTAAACCCAGCTGTAAGTTAACCCTGACACTAACGTGTACTTCAAAGATATTTTTCAGGTAAATGCTACAATGCCATTTTCAGTTTGAGGACATAATGTTGCCTTGGCTTGTACTCATAGTATAAATGGAAAAAAGGTTTCTCTGGTGTGTCACCCACAACCAAGATATTAGTATAACTATGATCAAATGTAGCCTTAGTTCTAAAAAAAATAAAAAATAAAAAATGAAAAGTCATTTTTAGTCAGTTTCACCCTGTTTCAATAAACTTGCCAGAAAACAAACTTCCATTCGAACACTGTCCATCTGTGAGTGTTATTTTATCAAACACTGAAGCGCCCCATGAGCCAACATTAGGATCTCTTTAATAAATAATAAATAAATAAATAAATAAATAAAAATAATATGCCTCAGCTAAAACATGTCCCATTTCATTACAGGAAATCTGCTATTAATCTGATTAATGCATATTAATGCATAACACATCAGAGCTCACACACACACACACACACACACGCACACACACACACACATGCAGCAACAAATACTAATAAGGTCCCTGATTATTTCCATCCTTCAGCCTCAAAGACAGGCACATGTTTGTTGCCAAATAAATTGTACATATAATAAAATAACTAGAAACTGAACCATGCAAGATTAAAAAGAACAAAAGAAACACTAATCCCCCTCAGACATTGAGTTTTGTTCTGCTGATTTTCTGATGTCTTGATAATAAAATGAATTGACCTTTCAGTTTCTAACATAATTTGCCTGTAGGCTCCAGTTGCTTGACCATGGTCTTGTTCCATAGTGTGTATTCATGTAGTTATTAGTGTTTATAATTTTCTCTAGTGTGGGCCTGAGAACAGACCCTCCATGTTCCACAAACCCTAAACGGTCAGGGGTGAGAGCATTGCTATTTTCTCCACGTGAATAAATGATTGCCCTAATTACATCACATTCAGCTGCACCCGAAATGTCAAACTGCAAAGTGAAAAATAAAATGAATTTGTTTGAATAATGAGCATTTTAGTCAGATTCATTTTAAAGGAGAGTTTTTGAGCGAGGGTGGAATGAGGGTTGAGGTGCCCTGCGCTATGTCCTCCAAGCTTTGAAGCAAATGAATGTGAGTATCTACATCAGTGGGCTGTCTACCACGATTACCTGAACAATCTCCATCTCCACCGTTGTGCAGTCTTTCTGTACACCCAAAGGTTATTCCATTTTAAAGGTCATATATAAAGAACGTCTGACTGAAATCTGTCTCTCTTTTTATCTTCATGAGTGCAGCAGGATGAAGCTGGCTGAATGGGGGTGGAGGTCATAAACAGGAGCCTGTTTGCCACTGCTGATAATGTCAGCAATAGTACACGTGTGTTACTCTGAATACTCATGCAGCTTTGCTAAAGAAACAAAATCTCTCTCTCTCTTTATTAATGCTTGGAGTCAGTTAGGTTCTTTGTTGTATATCCTGAGGATTTTCATTAAATTCTCTGTTTGATGAACAATTAATTGTAAGTACACAACCACTTACAGTTGTTTGCTTATCTAATTAAAGGCAGGTAAATATTAAATATAAAAACAAACCATAGTGTGCAAAATTGAACAATGCCCAGTACATCCCTTCATCTGAAGTGAAGTAAGTATCTAATGCTTACATGACATGGTCAATAGTACAATAAGGGCTTGTTACCTGACTGAACTTGAGAATGACAGAACAACCTGAATCGCTTTACACAGTTATTTCTGCTAATAATGTAACACAGAACCACTGTGAATGTAACTTTAATTCTACCACATTAAAAGCAGAAAGCACTAATGCCACTTAATATAATATAATATAATTGCCTTGATATCAATTTTAATTGAGGCCGTGATTGTCTCAAGTGGTCTCACCACTGCACTGATTAGTAATAATATATCATTAACCCCTCAACCTTCTGCCACAGACCACACCACCTATCTCTTCTTACATGGCCTAATTGCAGCTTCCTTTTTGAGGACAAAGGTAACTCAATCTAATGCAGTGCTCCTGCTCTGAACCTGTCTGGATTAAATGTCTGTCAGACTGATGCAGTTATCATAAACCATGTTTTGTGCTCTCATATGTATTAATGTTACCCTAAATAAGTGTTTCATCTAATTTCAAGTGATTTTGAAGGAGATGTGCAGTCCACAGTGAATATTCAGGCCACCTGAAGTGCAGTGTATAACAAAGTAATACAGGAGTAAACAAGACAGAACTGTATCTCTTATGATGCACATTAAATTAACTTCCAGACTTGCTACTTCACATTAATTTATTCTGTTCCCTGCCCTATGTTTGATCAAATAAGAGACAAATGAAAGCTGTTCAATCATCCTTACTTGTACAAATTCACAGGAAATAACAACTTTAAGTCAGTTGTCACAGTAATTAAAAGATGGTCATCATCTTTTGTTATCATTTGGGTTCTGGGATGAGTAATAAATGCTAATGCAAACATCAGGGAGATGGTATGGGTTTCCCATTATGATTTGTTATGGGTGAAGAAGCAAATATAAAAGTCATCACATTGTCACGTTTTGACTCTTCATAGACATTTGTGTTGCTTATCAGATTATGTGAAATCTAAGATGAATAGAGAGCTGGTTTAATGTAGGAGATGGAAATAGCTGGATTTAACTTGCCACAGAATGATGATATAAATTGGGGCTTGTTTTAATGTTCACTGATATATCCCAAAGTAGTTATTAGACACAAGCTCTTCTAGCATAGTCTCCAGTGAGATAGCATCCCCTTTAAAGTCACGCATATATGTATTGGAATAGTATTCAAACTCATCTAACTCTGCTAAGTTACAGTTTTTCAAATTTTAATTAAAAGTCCTGCAGACTATAAGAGAAATGTACAATATACACAGACTTATCATGAAAGCAAATGTGAGAGTTATATTTTATATATATTTTTTAAAGATTTGTCAGACTGTTGAACTGAACAATGTGAAGCACAGGTTGAGTGTGTAAAATAGGTTAATGTGAAAGGTCTGTTCCACTTGGAAGCACAATATTGTAAATGATCTAGAGCAGGGGTCCCCAACCCCCGGGCCATTTGGTACGGGGCCGCACAGGAAGATTAAATAACTTACATTATTTCCATTTTATTTATTATCTGAGTCTGAACGATGTTTTATTTTGAAAAATGACCGGATTCTCTCCGTTACATCCGTCTATGACTCACTCTTGGCGCTTGTCAAGACACTTGTCTCGGTCACGTGATGCGTTACTCGGTCACGTGATACGTTAAGCATTAGGGGGCAGAGCGGATGTTATTCATGTTATGTTGTTGGCATGATGTTACCAGGACACTGCTAATAAAGTTGCAATTTCACATTGGATTCACGTTTATTATTATATTTTTTAAAAATACCCCAGTTTTTAACGCCGGTCATGTCATTTTATTTTGTTGTATTTATCCGCCACACCTTAAAGGCCGGTCTGTGAAAATATTGTCTGATATTAAACCGGTCCGTGGTGCAAAAAAGGTTGGAGATCGCTGATCTAGAGCTATAACAACTCATTAATAAAATCGGTGTCAACGAATATCATTAGCGATTAGTCGGTCTGTGCACGGCACGAGGCAGGTTGTGTCCCAAATTATGTACTATACACTTACACTATGGATTATATGCTGTACCATCTAGTGTATGAATTCTAGAAAGGTAATACCATCTCAAATGGAACACTAGCATTTTTTACTAACTGGAAGTATAAGTGGCTTCCTAGTTGATGGCACATTACGTCATACACATTTAATGCAACACCGCTAGCTTTAGCAGATACCCACAGTCAATGAAAATGAGTTTCTTCAGTTTAATGTTTATGTCATCGTTACCTTTTATTCCCATCATGACCTCAGTCAACATCAAGTGACAGCATAAAAAAGTGTGAAACCTCCAAGTCCTCTAAGATAAGGGAGCATTTTATATTGATGAAGAAGACTGTAACCTGTAAACTTGTGTAGCTTGGAATCACGACAGTGATGCACAAACACAAACTTCTGTTTATATCCAAAATGCTCCACTGTGTGCAAGTTAGGGAAACTGGTGCATGTTGCTTTAAAAGTTTATTTTAATTCATGTTTATTGTCATTACATGCTGTATTTGCACGTTTACAGTGCAAAATCTGTTGCTTATAACAGGAGTGATCTGAAAGTGATCTATTAGTAACGAGGCCGTGTTGCTCCTCACTCACAATGTAGACATGGTGATAAACAGTGGTAGCGCGAGGAGGATCTGTAATGTCCAATTAAAATAATACAATCAAAGTAATTATAAGTAAAACAGTGAGTAAGGCTGGGAGTAACAGAAACCATAAAGTTGAGTGAAAGTGAGATTTTACAATTAATTTAGGACTGTCGTTTAATTATCAGGGTTTATTTGTGCATCCATACAAAATTATGAATAAATATTTATATACATATATGTACATATGAGTTGTGTGAAAGTAAAAATTTTAGTCTGAAGTTTATATTTTTAATGCTCAGTTTGTGTATTTTATTTTAACTAAAAAAAAAATTATTGAAAGTTTGCCACCATACGATTAATCGATTACTGTTGACAGACCAATGCTTGATGTCAGCTAAATTAAAGTTAATGCTGTTTCCTGGTCTTCATGTGTCAGAAACTCGGTTCATGCTGTGTTTTGGACATGCATTTTTCTTCCTTCACTTAAGCAGAATAATTTACAGTATCCAACCTCACACATCATTTAATTTAGTCATGCATGGCATTGCCTACAGGTATTAAAGACGTGAACTGCCTTCATACCTTCATATCATACACTTTGTGGCCTATTTGTTGGGCCTATTTTTTTTACGCCATAATGTAAAAAAATATATATATATATATATATAATGTATATCAGAGATGGGTATAAAAGTGATAGGGTACACATCCAGTACTGTCTCACTATCATAACTTTTCTGAAACTGAAACTACTGAATCCATTATATTTAATTATATTAAATATTTAATGTTACTAAATGAACTGTGCTAAATGTTTGTTTATTGAACCTGTTCTTGGATGATAAATAAACTCCTTAAAACCTGTTTTCTAATCGCAAATGATGATTTTGATAGATAGAATCATTACTTAGATCTTCACAAAAAGCTTCAAGAGGTCAAAAGGGCAGAGAACAGTGTCTACTCAGACCACAGAGGAACTTCATTATTGATGAGAAACTGCAGGACTTGTGCTGAAAATGTCGGACACTGTGATCTCACACTGCCCCCTGCTGGATATAATTTCATATTTCTTTTTGAATATTCCTTGCACATGAATTAACTGATTGCGATTGCGCACTGTAGTGGTCCTAGCAATGACTGATTTCTGTGTTTGAATTTGTTTACTGTTTGCTTTGATTTCGTTTCAACATGTAAATGAAACCATTGTTTTGGAAATAAATAAATAAATAATTGCAATACCTAAAAAAAAATGTCAGTTTGACCAGTCTCTGCCTGTTTTGGCTCAAAATATAATCCATAGCAAGTGTTAATAATTGGATGATATTTTTATGAGTGATGCCAATAACTGTGAAGTTGACAGAAAATTAACTGTCATTTATACTAACACTGTCTATTAAGCTTTGTTATTTGTAGGATTGATTGAATCATATTTGTAACTTGCAAATAATGAATCCTTAATGACTCTGACTTGTTTAGCTTTTTCCAATTTAATTGAATGGCGCTAATAGTGATTAAACTGTAATAAAACATAGCTCCAAGCATTCATAAAATATCCAGATGGCACAATAATCTGGCCGAAAGTAGACCAAGATGCTGCCGACATAAAGACCAAACTACTGCTAACAATGCACAAAAATCCAACATCCAGAGACTATGTACCAGCCTGAAGTAGGTTGGCCTTGAAAAAGCCTTGTCAAACTGCCTGCTGTGGATGCAACATGAAACATCCATCCAGTTGCTGATTTCTGAAAACAGAATGGGGATGTGGATGTTGAAACAGATGTGCCATAGCAGCATCCACTCCACTCCAAGCCCCTCCACTGAATCTACAACCAAACAGATAATTCTACCAATGATTGGAAAAGATCACTCAGAAGTTCCTAACTTAATTCAGAACATAGTAGCAAGGTTCTGGGTGCATGCTGTAGAATAAATTTACAGACACAATCAAGTGGCAAGAATTGCAGAATTGCATACAGGACGATCTTCAAGAAGAGTAGTAATTAATAAATAAATAAATAAATAAATAAATAAATAAATAAATAAATAAATAATAAAAGACAAGCAAACAAAAAACAAAGCCAAGATAATGTGGGACTTTAACAGATAAACCACCTAGGCACAGTAATACAAATAGGGGAAAATAGCAGTGGTGATGGAGGTAACAATCCCAAGTCATGGTATGAAGCAATAAAAGAAGCAGGAGAAACAGCAGGGATTAAAAACAGAACTGGACAGAAGTCAAAGGTTGACATAAAGCCTGTCTTAGAAAAGACAGAAGACCCAGGTGCTGTGACCCCTAGACCAGAAGAGTTTCAGACTAGTAAAGAACGATTTCAACTAAAATCCTGCACCAGGGGCAGAGTTGGGTATAACCTGTCACAAATTAACATGTTACTCTAATAGTTTTTTCTGATAACACAGTAATGTAATGCATTACATTTTAAATTTATATTATTTGATTACAATAAAATGTTACTGATGTCAATAAAATTATGTTACTTGCATTACAAAATTATTTAGAAAACAATATTAAGTAAAATGCATTTTTAAATAAATAACCTGGCCTGGCTGTGTTATTTTTTCTTTAGTCCTGAATAATTCTCCACATGGAGTGGTTTGTCATTACATAACTGAATGTTAGAAAAAAAAGACTGTGGTGTTATAATTTTATATCTTCAGTTAACGGAGTTGTGACCAATCAGACAGGGTTTACAGGAAAGTACGTGGAAACACTCTTGTCTTATTGTCCGACAATCTCAATTCTGCCAAACGCTAGCTCACAGTCAGTATGAGGAAAAATAGATATGTGTCGATTTTTTTTTTAATCAGTAAAGGGGTTGAAACTGAAACAATATCATCCTCTGATGTAGGAAAACAAAATGTGTAAATGTCTATATGAGTTCCAGTTTATGTGAACATGATATGAGAAGAGCATAAGAAAATATAATGTACCTTGCGTGGCACTGCAGGAGCTAAACCTATACAATGATAGCTTATATTTGCCTCCCCTTGGCTAGAGGCACCAAAATAGCCTAGTTATAAAAGTTTTATATTTTATCGGTCTGGTAGTACTACAAATAGTAACACCTGAGGCATGTTTTATGATAAATCCAACTTTTTTTGATCACGTCATATATTGCGGGCTAAAATTACTGACTATGAGGTTTACTTTGTAGTGTATTTGTGTAGGTTTGTCAGGTTTTGAAGGTAACTTGAAAGTAATTAGTAATCTGATTACATTTTACATGCAGTAATCAGTAATGTAAAGAATTGCAAATTTAAAGTAGTAATTAGTAATCTGTATAGGATTAATTTTTTGAGTAAATTACCCAACACTGACCAGGGTTTATATAATGGTTTAGAAAATAAGAGTGCCCTACTTCTTTTATGGCTACCATCTTTAGTCTGTCTAGCTCTCTCACCTCCTCATCTATACACTCTGCTCAAACACACAAGGTTTCAAAGTACTTTGGCTGCTAATACTGCAGTTAATGCCATATTTCTTACAGAGAAACCTAACCATTATAACTCACATTTGAGAGCATTCAATTTTTGTTCTCCTATTAAATGTAATTGTCACTCTGCTAATAATATACCCATGTGAGATCAGAGCAACAGCCAACTGCTGACGTCTCACAGAAATAAAGAAAATACAGAGTCAACACACAAATTAGCACCAGATTCACTGAACACATCACAAATATTTCAATATAAACTTTGCATATGTTTCAGAGAGGAATTTTCCTTTAAATGTCAAAAACAAAATGAACGTATTTACATTTGCATTTATGGCATTTTGCAGAAGAACTTATCCAGAGTGACTTACAATTACATTATCTCCTTTATACAACTGAGCAGTTGAGGGTTAAGGGCCTTGCTCAAAGGCCCAGCAGTGGCAGCTTGGTGGTACTGGGATTTAAACTCACAACCTTAAGATCAGAATTCCAATGTATTCAGTGATTAGTTAGTTAGTTAGTTAGATAGATAGATAGATAGATAGATAGATAGATAGATAGATAGATAGATAGATAGATAGATAGATAGATAGATAGATAGATAGATAGATAGATAGATAGATAGATAGATAGATAGATAGATAGATAGATAGAGTGGTGCTTGACAGTTTGTGAACTTTATATATATTTTCAATATTTCTGCTTAAATATGACCTGAAACATCAACAGATTTACACACAAGTCCTAGAAGGAGACAAAGAAAACCTATTTAAACAAATAAGAAAAAAATATTATACTTGGTAATTTACTTTTTGAGGAAAATTATCCAATATTACATATCTGCGAGTGGCAAAATTATGTGAACCCGCTTTCAGTATCTGGCGTAACCCTCTTGTGCAGTAATAACTACAACTAAATGTTTCTGGTAACTGTCGATCAGTCCTGCACATTGGATTGGAGGAATTTTAGCCTATTCCTCAGTACAGAACAGCTTCAACTCTGCGATGTGGGTGGGTTTCCTCACATGAACTGTTTCCCTCAGGTCGTTCGTCAACATGTCCACTGGATTAAAGTGAGGACGTTGATTTGGCCTTTCCAGAAAATTAACTTTATTCAAAATGTTAGGGTCAGTACAATGAAAAGCTTGTTGTGAGGCTCGGGTCCTTTACAGATATAAAATATATATAAAATATAAAATATATTGACATAAGACAATGAGAAGGAAGGAGGAAGGAAAAAATATTGTGTATATACGTATATATATATATATATATATATATATATAGAGAGAGAGAGAGAGAGAGAGAGAGAGAGAGAGAGCAAGCGAGATTTATATAGACAGACAGACAGACAGACAGACAGACAGACAGACAGACAGACAGATAGATAGATAGATAGATAGATAGATAGATAGATAGATAGATAGATAGATAGATAGATAGATAGATAGATAGATGGCATGGTGGCTTAGTGGTTACCATGATTGTCTTGCACCCCTATGGTTGGGGGTTTCTATTACGGTATATGATATATTCTCCCTGTGCTTTGGGGGTTTCCTCCTCCGGTCTGAAGACACGCGTTGTACGCTGAATGGTGTTTCCAAATTTCCCGTAGTGTGTGAATGTGTGTGACTGAGCCCTGCGATGGGTTAGCAACCCGTCCAGGGTGTCCCCCTGCCTTGTTCCCCGATTCCCCTGGGCTAGGCCGTGTACGACAAACGGTATAGAAAATGGATGGATAGATCGAACACTAGGTGGCGCTACACACGCGCGCCTGTGTGTGTAGGAGGTAATTCGAGAGCACGTGCTCCTGGAGGATTTACCCGCCGCACAATGTCATGGCGACCATCACCGAACAACTTTACTGTGCTGTCGTAACACCGCGTAATTCCGGAAATCATAGTTAACGGTCAGTATCTGTATTTCATATCGGTCCGCACTGTTAGTTCGGTTTGGTCTGCTGTGCTGTGTGTACATGCATGCGGAGATATTTCAGAGGCGCCAGTGAAGAACCGCGCTGTTGTGTAAGCCGCTAACGAGGTTTAGCTGGCCTGCTAGGAGGCCGGTGAGATCCAGCAGCACTGCTCCTTTTGTTAGCGCGACCGCCATGCAGTGAAAACGGGATAGTCGTGTACTTGTGCTCCAGCGGCTGCTGTTCGGGTTGATCTTTAAACATCGCGGTGTAAACCCCGTAGCTTATGAAGGATTCGCGTTGGACTGAAAGAGACATTTCTTACACGCTGGTGTTCGCTCTGTACCGAGCAGTTGAGCTAGCAGCGCTCATGGGCCCAGCCAGATGTGTGTGTTCCAACTGAATGAAGAATACTGTTCATTGTGGCTGTAAAGTTGACCCGCAAAAAAAAAAAACCATCACGGTTTAACAACAAGACGTTATAACGAAACAAGCCTCTTTATGAATCGTTTGAATGTGCGCCGCGGTGTCGCTCGCTCGGTGAACTTGGGTTAGCGGAGGAAAGCTCGACACCACGTCCCTTCACGCCGCTCACAAACACACGTTTCCGGCCTTAAACGAGCGGGTTTGTCAGGTCGTCTACGTACTAACGGACCATTTTGGGGCGATAGTTTAAAGTTTCTAAGTAGCCGAGCGCTAAACCGTTAGCATGGCTAATTCTAGAAGTATCTGCGTGGTCTTTTGTGGCGGTTTCCGCTAGCACCGCTACCGCGTTTCAGGGGCTGCTTATTTCCCTGTACTTCTTATTGTATTAACACTGTGACAGATGTTTATCTGCAGAGTTTTCCACTTGCAGCTCTTCTCAGGAGTTGCTGACGGTCTCACTGATTGAAAGGGTTGGCGCTATTTGGCCCAGCTGAACACTATAAACTGACTCACGTAGTAATTAATGGTTTTCCTTAGTATTTACACTAGTTAGCGCAAACGTGCTCATTGAAGGCCAAATGTCTCTCTTTTATTATTAATAGTATTATTTCTTATTTTTTTATTTTAAGTATTTTGAGTAATGGTACAATATTAAAATCCGGGTAGCTGTGTTTAGGGCTGGGCGATATATCGTGATAAATGATTAGGAGATACACTTGATACCAACCGTTGATGTGGGGGTGTTAATAGCGTTCAAAACATTGTTACTATGTGTGCAGACTTTAATACACTGAAAAAGACGCACTGTTAGCATTACACACACGTAGAAAATGAATAAATCACTTTGGGTTGTACTGACTATGTTTATTGACGTGGATTATGTACGTGTGTTTTTCCACATACGCCACAGCGATTTGAAAATGATTACAATGTTTAGTAATTAATTAATGACTCATAATAATAATAAATACATGGCACAATTAAATGGTTCATAGTTAGAGTTCATGTTGTGGACCATCCGTGAGACAGTTTAGTTCCTGTTCTCGCGTACTTTATAACCATAACGTTTTCTAGCCTTCGATTATGTAGATTGTCTGCCATGCAAGGCCCTGTGACTTAGTTGTTACTATAGAAACTATAGAGTATTATTCCTTGCGTATTTATACCTCTCAGCATGCATGATCTGTGAACACATCCATTAACAGAGCTTGCATAAATTGTGTGCGAGGATTAAGATTGTTCTGTATTGGTTTTAGGTCAAATTCAGTAAGCACTGTTTTGTTTTTAAATTATGCTTGGAGTTGGGAAAATTAATTGTGCTTGATCATTTCACTGAAAGAAACCTGTACCTAAGCGAATTCAGATGTTTTGTATTGAGCATGTATGCTTAAACCTTGTATTTGGGTCATTTGTGTCCAGTATTGTTGTTATTGTTAACAAAATAATCTTTTTTTTTTTTCTCAACAGAGTGAACAGTGAGGGTAACTTTTTTTCTCATATCCAGGGCAAACAAACTCCCCCTTTACACCTAGTTCAAGAGGACAGCTGTAGAGTTGCAGAAATGGAATGTGCTGTGAACACCATTGTCGGTACGTTTCACTTGAAGAATATATATATATATATATATATATATATATAGATATAGAGATATATATATATAGATAGATAGATAGATAGATATATATATATATATATATATATATATCTATATATAGATAGATATATATATATAGATATATATATATATATAGGTGTGTGTTTGTATAGATAGATATCGATATATATATATAGGTGTGTGTTTGTATAGAGATATATATATATAGATATCGATATATATATCTAGATATATATAGATATATATATATATATACATACACACATGCACATATAGGGGTGTGTGTAATACTGTGCACTCACTGTAAAACGGACATTATGACAGCATACATATCATAAGTGAGACGCTGGACTGCATATAATTATGAAAATATACATTTCACACTGATTCAGTGGCAGTACATGGAGCATTGTTGATGCTAATAAAATAGCACTTCTGAAGAACACAGTGAAAAATTGTTGATTTAAATAAATAGGGCAAGTGCAAGTTTCAAATGAAAATTTTATTGGTCTCACACACACAACCATACACAGTACAGCATGCAGTGAAATGCACCATTTCACTAATAGTGTGATAATTAGTGCCTGTGGGTATAATGGCTGTACCTGGAAAATGATACGTTTGCGTTGGGAGGAAGCGCAAAAATGTTTTTGGTCAACAAATCTATTTGAAGCCGTTTCTGCATATATACCAGTTCCTTTGGCAATAAAAAATTTATAGAAAGATAATCTTATTTTTTTTGTTTTATTTTTCTTATTGGTTTTTTTTTTATAAAAATATTTTTTTTTTTATTTTAATTTTTTTTTTTTTTTTTTATTATATTTTTATATTTATTTTTTTTAAAAAAGCAAATCTTTAATGCAAAGCAAAAAAAAGAAGCTGTGAATGTTTTCCCCACAGAGAGTGGTGATCCAACTGAAACTATTCAGTGTGAAGATAATGCTCTCAGGGATGGCAGTGAAACACCACGAAAGAAAAACAAGAAGCACAAAAAGCACAAAAGTAAGAAGAAGCGCAAGAAGAAGAAGGATGAAAAAGAGAGCAGCTCTGAATCTGGAGTGGAATCAGACCATGAATCTCAAACAAAGTCAAGGTAAGGGTTTTCTCGATGTGCATTTAAAATATAGACACATTTGCAATTACACCATTAAATGCATTGTGTCCCTTACCCCAGTGTAAAAAAAGAAGACCCATCCAACGAGTCTGGGGATCGTGATGAAGATAAAGAATCTGCAAAAAATTCTGTTGCAGGTGAGCGTTTGTGTATCCTTGCTTAGCTAATGATAAAGCCAAGATTAAACTCTTTGTGGACTGTAACGTGCTTTCCAAATGAATGCTATTTTTATTTTTTTGTATGTGTTGAATTTCTTTTTCTGACAGAACCACACAATGATGACTACAAGGCAAGAAAAACAAAGCGTCATACTGGGAAAAAGAAGAAGAAAAAGAGACGAAAAGAAGAGGAAAAGCAACACCGAAATTCTCCTCGTTCACGCTCAGCGAGTACATCTGAATCCGAGTCCGAATCGGAATCTGAGTCAAAGTTGCCTCAAGCATTGGACCCTTCTAGCTCGGACAGGAGGTCACCATTGACTGCACTGAAGCTTTCAAATGACCGGTGTAAAGATAAGCTGTCACTAACAGATGACACAAAGGGTGAAGTCACTAGCAAATCTGAGCATACTGAAGATGAATGCATAAAACCAGCATGGATGGAAGATGAGTCTCCACAGGATGCTCATTTGCAAACTGTAAGTCGAGAACAACACAATGAAAATGACCTCAAAATTGAGAACCATGAAAAGAATAGAAGTTTTACCAAAACTCAGGAACTCCCTGATATAATTCCTAAGCAGGAGAATGTACACAAAGAGCAACTTAAACAGAAGAACATAGCCAAGGAACCACAAGAGACTCAGAGAGGAAAGGGAAATAAGGAGTCAGTTTCTAGGTTAAGGTCTCGGTCACGTTCTGATGATAAGTCAAGCCACAGTCGTTCAGCAACTCCAAAGCAATCATCTGGTAAACCAGCACATAGGAAAGATACATCACTGTCCAGAGAAAGGTCTGTTTCTAGCTCGAGAAGGAACAGTAGTACCAAAAAAAGGCATTCAAGGTCACCATCAGAAAGTCACAGGTCACGCTCAAGATCGGTCCGAGGACCAAAGCGCAAATCAAGGTCCCTGTCTGGAAAGCGAAGGCGTCGCTCTGAATCCAGGCCCAATACCAGAACCAAACGATCCAGGACCAAGTCCCCACGACGTGGCCGACGAACAAGATCTCGATCTGTTGTAAAGCTACGCCGTTCACGGTCACGGTCAAAACGGTCGATTTCCCGCAGAAAGAATCGTTCAAGGTCACACTCAAGATCTGCTCGGCGAGGCAGGCGCTCACAATCACGCTCTCGAAGGAGGACACCACCATCCCGTACACGAAAGTCTCGGTCCAGGTCAGTCAGGAGACGGAGACGAACCCGTTCAAGGTCCGTTGTGATCCTCAGGCGATCTAGATCCCGAATGAGGAGAAACAGACGATCTAGATCGAGGTCTAGAAACCCAAGACGACGAAGCAGATCTTGCTCTCCTCTGCGCTCCAGGCGCTCCAAATCTAAATCCCCAGTTCGACAAAGGAGGTCCAAATCTCCACGTAGGACAAGGTCGGAATCAAGATCTCCTAAGTGCAGTAAGCGGTCAAAATCACGTTCTCGTAATTCAAGGACTGCCTCACCTAAATTTAGTAGAGGAGCACAAAAAGGTAAAAGTAAGCGTTCCAGATCCAATTCACCGAAAGACACATCCAGATCAAGATCTAATTCGAGAGGAAGACTTTCCTCAGATAGAAGTCAGTCTCCAGCTAAGAGCAGGTCTAGATCTTTGTCACCGGCCAAAGACCAAGACTTGTCAGTTAAAAGTGATGATAAGGAAATATCAGAGTCCAAAATAGAAGAAGCTTCCATTGCAGTAGACAAAGCAGCTCCAGCTGAAAAATGGAAGCCACTGACGGATACATACCTATCTCCAGAAAACACCTCAAATGAGAACTTGGAACAAACAGAACTTGAATCAAAAAATAAAAACTCCAGTAAAGAGGCTAAGAGCACCCTGGAGGGCACAGAGAGGCAAAATGCATCTAGATCAAGGTCCTCTTCATCAGAACCAGTGGCTCAGGATGAGAGTTCTGGGTCAGATGATAACGAGCAGTCTGATAACTCAAGATCACGAACCCCAAGTCCAGTAAAAAAAAAATCAGGGTTAAAACCCAGCAGGGTGTCTAAGTCACCTATTCGAAGGAAGCGCTCTAGGTCTACTTCCTCAACCCATAAGGCACGGTCCAAATCGAAGTCGATTAGCGGTAGGGAAAAGTCTAAATCCCCTACAAGGAAGCGAAGATCCAGATCTTCCTCACAGAGCCCAAGGAAGAGGTCAACATCTAGGTCTCCTGGCCGGCGAAGGAAATCGCGTTCAAGATCAGTCATTCAAAGGGGGAAATCAAGGTCTAAATCTCGTACCAGGACCAAGCGCTCAAAGTCTAAATCGCCCAAAAGAAAACGATCTAAGTCTAGATCACCAGTACGAAAAAGGCGGTCTAAATCACGTTCTCCTGCTCGAAGGAAGAGGTCAAAGAGTCTAGAAAAAAACAAACGATCAAAATCTCGTTCCCCTACCAGAAAGAGAAGGTCACGATCACGGTCAAGGGCCCGTCATTCACGATCTAAAAGATCTCGCTCAGCATCTCGTCGGAGGAGACCCATGTTTCGAGGTCATTCTTTTGACAGGCGAGATCGGTGGAAGCGTGAACCAAGCCATTCACCCATTCTTATTCTCCGAAAAAGAAGGTCCAACTCAAGAACACGTCGTAGTGCTAGTAAGACGCCACCACGTCTCACAGAGCTAGGTAAGTGTACACACTGAAATGTCTATGCAGTTGAAAATGGGCATCTTCGCAGCTTGTTTGTTCATATTTTTACTTTTTGTCTTCACAGACAAGGATCAGCTATTAGAGATCGCTAAAGCTAATGCTGCAGCAATGTGTGCTAAAGCAGGGATGCCCATCCCAGAGAGCCTTAGGCCTAAGGCTATCCTCCAGTTGCCTTTGCCAACTCCTACTCCAGCCCCTCTGTCTTTACCACTGCCCCTGCCAGTTCCCAACTTGCCCATGAACATCCCGATGGGAATACCTGGTATGCCTGCAATACCAAACATGCCTATGAATGCTGCAATGGCTAGTATGACAGCAGCCACCATGACTGCGGCGCTGTCTAACATGGGAGCCTTGGCAGCCATGCCACCTATGCCCCCGCTGCCCACCATCACCAACAAACCTCCCCCAGCTCCTACTCCTAATCTGGCAAATATTGAAGAAGTCAAGAGAAAAGTGGCACAGCAGGCTAACAGCATCAGTATTAAGGAGCTGACAGAGGTGGGGAAAATTGCCATACTATACTATATGTTTGCAATAGTTTTTGAGCAATTGTCAATTTGGGTTACATGTATGTGTTAAGTAAGGGATAAAACACAATGGGATATGGTGCTGAGGGAAAATAGCACAACAGGGAGGTGTGCTGCTGCCCAGTGTAAAATGGAGAGTTGTTAATGTTTTTCTGTAACAGCATGCTTTGAAGAGTTTTATTCCTCTTATATCACAGGGATTTGTCAAAGATAATTTATAATTTATTAAAAAATTATTCATACTTTTTAAACTTTGTCATACACTTGCTATCCACTTTATTAGGAACATTCATGCAGTTAATTCATGCAGGTATCTAATCAGCCAATCTTGCAGCAGCTGCACAATGCATAAAATCATGCAGATACAGGTGATCTTCAGTGAATGTTCACATCAAACATCAAAATTGAAGAAAAAGTAAGATTTCTGTGACTTTGATTGTGGCGTGGTTTATGGTACCAGACGGGCTGGTTTGAGTTCTTCAGGAACTGCTGAATTCCTTACATTTTCACACACACCATTCTCTAGAGTTTATCCTGCAGACCCTCTGCACACCGGATGGGTTTTTTTTTTTTTTTTTTGCACCATTCTGTGTAAACTCCTAATAAAGTGGACGGTGAGTGTAGTTTAAGGTTATGGCACGTCCATGAGACAAGTTAGTAGCTGTAATCACTGATGTTACAGCAGCTAAGGACTTCTTTCCTCTTTTTTGAATTTAGTAAAACAAAAAACAGCTCATGTTGCAGAGTGCTGACACCTGAGGCTGCTTTCATAAATGTTAAATATACATTTAACAGAAAACTCACCACATCAGTTATGATTGTTACTATTATGTTGTAGAAAATTAGCCAGCCCCTTATGACCAATCAAATTTGAGAATTCAACATTGCTGTGGTATTTTTAACAAAAAAAAAGAGATTTTTCATAAAATGAATGCTCTACTTCAACAGTCTATAATTGGTGTTTCTCTGTTTTTAGAAATGTAAGCAGATTGCAGAAAGTAAAGAGGAGATGGGTCTCTGATTGACAATGGAAAATGGGTAAGGTGTCTTAATTCAAAATGGTTGTTTTGCCAGATTTATGACAAGTTCAGTGACCAAATGTATAGTTATTTCTCCGTAAGCCACAACTGCTTATTTGCCAATTATAGAGACTTGCAAATCAAATAAATTCTGGATAAACACAAGTTCATAATTTAAGTTCTGTAGTACTGAATTTTACTTTTTTGATTTTTACACTATCAAATAAAACAAGGTCAGTCAGAATTCCTGAAATACAGTTTTATCAGCTATATTCTAAATATTTTTAGTTAATTTAATTGTTTAACAAAACCCTAAAGCCTAGTTCACACTACACGATTTTAAGCATAAACGGGAGAAGATGTACAAGATGTTGAAGCTCTCTGTAGCACACAATCCCTGCTGCTCGTGTGTTAATCCATTCTTTCACCCACTTTGTTTGTCTTGGGGTTTCTTCAGCACAAATCATCATGCAAAAAACTTGCACCACTTGTTAGTTGTCTTACCACATGGCCATTTACAGTTTCTGTAATAGTTTATGCACTAATATATAAATGAATATCTTCTCTTATTTGTGCCCATTTGTTATGTGATCAGTTCTGTGAAATTGTAGATTAATTGCCTGAACTTACTCACATTCTGTTTGTTTTGCAGTCAACGATTCTTGGTTAATCGTAACATACTTTGATGGAAACCCTTTGTACAAAGCTGAATGAGAAGACAAAATGAAGACGCCACTGGATTTTAAACTGTAAATCAAAAACAGTACTGATTCCCATGGATGGCTCAACGATCTAATTTTCTGATGACACCACAGGATTTGATCTGCTAGACGAGATCATTTTGTGTGTCTTCAGGAAGATTAAGGGCCTTCTTATATATCAAAGCAAACACACTGCACTGGTCAAATTTACAGTGAAGTACTGTTTGAATTTCAATATGGTCTCTGTTGACAGTTAAAGAGTCTACTTTTTCCAGACTGCACTCTTGTTGATTTTTTTGACTAACAGTGTGAGTTTAGACCACCAAACTCCATGACTCGCATCAAATGTAAATCCCATATAAAATGTAAATCTCATTTATAAAGTATATGAAATATACTTTTGTGATCAGGATTCCATTATTTGTTCTTAACTCTTTTTTGTGAATTTTTTTTTTTTTTTTTTTTAAGAAACTAAAATTTGAGGATAAATTGTCATTATGCTTCATAGATGATATTTTACTTGTGCAGATTTGCAGTTGTACATGATCTGACCTAGAACTGGGAATAAAAAAAGTTACACTGTACTGGATTTTAGAGCCTGGTGGGTGTACAGTGCCATTTTATCTTATAATTTGAATTGATTTAGAAATGTTTATGGCCAGTAGAGGTTTGTGATAGGGTGCTTTGTTTATGCTATTCAACATTTTCAGAATGGTCAAATTAAAACAAGAGTGCATAATATGTACTTAGAACTGCTCTTGTTGAGACGCCTGTACATTATACTATATGTTCAGTGACTTGTCTAGGTGTTCATGTTCATTTTGGTGCATTTAGCTAATTCTTCTGATTTTCAACTTTTTTTCTTTTTTTTTTTTTTTTTTTTTTTAATATTGTAAATTTTTTGTGAAGAGACATCATCCCCAATTAGCTTAAGGCTACTGATTAGGAAATATTATTTCTGTTACATCAAACTAGGGTTGTGGTTGTGTGTGGGGTTTTTTTTTAACCTGATAAATGAAATTACACATTCCCTTCAAGTTTCATATTTACCCTACTTATAAAACTATACCTATAAAACTGATACACAGACTTGGTCAACTATTACTGAGTACTGATCTTGAGCTAGAATGTCTGAAGCAGTAGAATAAGTTTTGACAGATTTATCACTTCCCGAAATGCTGGCACAAATCTCACACTTGTGATTATACCCAAGGATAGTACAGGTTGGTTAATGATTTTGGTTAGAGACAGCTGAAGACAATGAATGGCAAATGGTTGAAAGATTGCTCATCTACAGTAGTAGACTACCCAAATTAGTAACGAAGATTTTTTTCATGTCCCATTTTTAGGCCACTCTGTAATAGGAATGTAATCCAATTGAAAATTGTTTTTTTAAAAAAATAATATTCAAGTTGATTGGTACTCAACCTGTATGAGGCACTGTGTATTATTGTACCTTTTGTGTAAGTACCATGTTCCTATCAGTGTACCCTCAATTTTGACTACACAGTATGGTTTGGATTTTTTCCTCTGCTGTAAGACAAGCCTGCTTTGTATATAATGCACCATATGATTATTAAAATAAATGCCCATGACGAAGACGATTCTTTTTTTTTTTCTCTATTTGCTGACCGTTAGCATTATTTTCATGTGCCTGTATTAAGTAATCAGGAGGGGGGTGGGGGATTACATGTCTCAAATGCATTGAAAGTTAGAGCACTTCTGAATGTGTGTTGTGTGGTAAATTCTTTTGGATCTAGCAACTGTGGTTCCTCTGGCCCTTTGAAAATGTCTTACCTAGTTAGTGTTCAAGTGCCAGATAATTGGTGGTTTTCCACACCCAGTGGTACATGTACTGCTGCTGCTGTCTGATGTGATGTCAATAGCAGAACCACACTTCTACTGCTGTGGTTCCTATTATGTTCATATTTGAACATCCTTTTAACACATTTTACATTGTTTTAATATATAGTACATACACTGCCCTCCTATAATACTGGCACCCTTGGTAAACATGAGCAAACAAGACTGTGAAAAAATGTCTTTATTGTTTAGGCTGTTGCTCAAAGAAAACACTGCTTTCCTGGATCTCAATCAATTGCAAACACAACACAGGCTTATAAAAAAAATTAATGTAGGTGTGCAACAATTATTGACACCCTTACGAAGTATTGTTTGAAAAACATACTTGAAGTATATTCCCATTGATTGACTAAAAATTTAGTAGACCTGGGTGACTAGGAACAGGAAATTGTTGAACCATGACTCCTTGTTTCAAAGGGGTATAAATATGAGGTAACACATGCCAAATTCCCTTAGTCATTCATCACAATGGACCTGGGAATATAGCTGTGATATGTGGTAAAAGGTTGTTGAGCTTCTCAAAATGGGAAGTGGCTATAATAATATAGCAGAAGCATTGAAATGGCCATTTCCACCATCAGAGCAATAATTAAGAAGTTCCAGTCAACTCGAAATGTTATGAATCGACCTGAAATTGGACGTGTGTCTATATTGTCTCAACACACTATGAAGAGGATGGTGTGAGTGGCCAAAAAATCTTGGAAGTATCACAGCTGGAGACATTAGTTGCGTCTTGGGGTCAGAAAGTCTCTAAAACTACAATCCGAAGTCCCCCACATCACAAGTTGTTTGAAAGGGTTTCAAGAAAAAAGCCTCTACTCTCGTCCAAAAACTTGAGCTTCTTCAGTTTGCCATACACTACTGGAACTTCAAATGGGATCGGGTTCTATGGTCAGATGAAACCAAAATAGAGCTTTTTGGCAATAAACACCAGAGGTGGTTTTGGTGCACACAGAGAGGTAGCCATATGGAAAAGTACCTCATGCCCATGGTTAAATATGGTGGTGGCTCTTTAATGTTTTGGCACTGTTTTTCTGCCAGAGGACCTGGATATTTTGTTTGAACACATGGCATCATGGACTCTATCAAATATCAACAGATATTAAATGAACACCTGACTGCCTCTGCCAGAAAGCTTAAAATGGGCCGTGATTGGATCTTCCAGCAGGACAATGATCCAAAACGTACATCAAAATCTACACAAAAATGGTTTATGATTACAAAATCCATGGGTGCCAGTATTAGTAGAGGGCACTGTAATTGTGGAAGTGTAATTACATACACACACACTGTCCACTTTATTAGGAAAACCTGTACACCTGCATGTTCATGCAGCTAGCTAATCAGGCAATTATGTGACAGTTGCATGTTTTAAAAACATTGTTTACTGTGTATAAAATAATAAATAACCAGTTTAAAGTGTAAACAAAAAATAACAGAATCCATGCCTTAGAGCAAGTCTGTGGGTCTTTTGAACTGAGTCTCACTGCTTACTTTCTTGATGACCCAGCTGATTTGGACCTGACAGAGGCTATTGTGTTCCACCAGCAGTGGCATCATCGCCTTTTTGCAGACTAGACAAGTTTCACATAGATGAGAGAAAAGAGAGTCATTTAGGAAAATTATACTGGTGTGGTTGGCTTAAAATTTACAGATAGGTTACTCATCAAACTGTCTTGTCTTGGTCTCCCCTGAACTCAACCACTGCACCTGTGTGATGCCCTGAATCCCAAGAGAAATGAGGAACTCCTGACTATCAATAACCACCAACTTCATCAGATTCTGGAACAATAACCACAGCTACAGAGCAGTGACTGTGATATGGACATACAAACTCCTGAAGTAACGTGGGTCAACTGTTTTTTGCTGACAGCAGTTCTTGTCTCCCCCCCTTCAATTTCTTACCCTACGGTGCCTGCTTTGACCCTGAGCTCGGGTTAGTGTCTGTGTGGAGTTGTGCATTTTCTCCCGTTATCTGTGTGTTTCCTTCAGTTTCTCCTGTTACCTTCCCAAAACATGCCACTAGGAGGGTTGGCTATACTCAACTGCATCTAGGTTTGAACAAATGTGTGGTTGTGTGTACATAGGGCCCACACACATTCATCCATCCCTAATGTGTGTTGCAAATTTATTCTTATGGACCTAGCACTAGCACGGTGGCTTAGTGGTTAGCACGTTCGCCTCACACCTTCATTGTCCGGGATTCGATTCCTGCTGGGACCATGTGTGTGCGGAGTTTGCATGTTCTCCCCCCGCTACACGGGTTTCCTCCAGGTACTCCGGTTTCCTCCCCCAGTCCAAAGACATGCATGGTAGGCTGATTGACCTGTCTGTGGTGTGTGAGTGTATGTAATTGTGCCTTTCGATGGACTGGCACCCTGTCCAGGGTGTACCCAGTCTTGTGCCCGATGCTCCCTGGGATAGGCTCCAGGTTCCCCATGACCCTGAAATGCAGTAAGCGGTAGAAGATGGATGGATGGATGGGCCTAGCTATAAAACCATATTGTACACACAGTAGAAAGCTGACTAAACCAGCAAGGGCTTCAGCTGCTGTAAACAGTATTCAGGGTTGGCAACATTTTAGACGCTTTTAGTGACTTTATCATTGTTGTTGTTTTTATTCATTCTTTTTTGTAAAGGACGTAGACAACTTTGAGCAGAAGTTAGCAACTGTCCTACACTCGGTACAGCTCTCCAGCTTACAGCTGCTAGGTCAGAGAGCAGGTTTACTCGACTCACCAAAACTGTGCCTCAATCACTGACTGTTTCTCCCAGCAGTGCACTTCTTTTCGACCCCTTTCTTAGTCTCATCTATATCGAAGTAACAAAAACAAATCCCTCCATCTGTCAGTGTTTGTCCCCTGAAAAGATTTGGCACCTGGGGACGTGCTCAGAGCTATGTTCACTCAAATGGACTGTCATCCACTCCATAACACTATCATAAATCGAAAGAGCTTGATCAGTTGGAGGCTACACTCACTGCCATGCACAACTCACAGGCTGAGGAAGTCTTTTGTCCCTAGGTCTATACAACTCTTCAATGCTTCACTTAAAGGAAGAGGTGAGATAGACTTCTCTGCATAGTCTATATGCCTCTTCACCTTTTCATACATTCTCATACACTTCCATGACCTCTTACAACAATGTAGTGCACTGGCTCACTGTGTGACTGTTTTACAGTTTACACTGTTTATGGACTATATTAGCCCACATGTACAACCCCTACCTCTATTTCCCAGTCTGTGGATCCTTGATTAGGTATATTTTTACTATTTTGTATTAGTCTTTTTTTTTTTTTTAAGCATCCTGCTTATACTTTATTCTATGTTGTATTGTGTGTGATGTCCTGAGCTACTGGGAAATGGAATTTCCCCAAGGGGAAATTAGAATTTACCCTTGGGGAACAATAAAGTAAGTATCTATCTATCTATCTATCTATCTATCTATCTATCTATCTATCTATCTATCTATCTATCTATCTATCTATCTATCTATCAATCAATCAATCAATCAATCACAAGCTAACATCCAGGTGACTGTCTGCTTCCTGGGAAAAGGTTGTAAATAGGCAGAAATCTAAAACACGATCAGAGATAGACTCCTTTTCCCGAAAGTCTTTAAATCTTCTCGTCTACGTGTTAAATATGAAAGCTTTAATTTTGAAATCTGGTCTTGCGGTAGTTGCCTGGAAACTCGACACGGTTCCCATATTAAACATGAGCTTTTATTATTATTATTATTTGAAAAAATAATAATAATTATGGTTTAACCTTATTTCATTGATGGACAAACGGCCGTTTGTTTGATCTGAAACACCTTTATTACACATTCAGATAAGATATTACAGAGGGTTGCGGAATATCTGTTTGTTCAAGACGTTTGACGTGTGCTCGGACCGACTGGCTTGGGAGCTAGCCGGGTGGCTGTGACGCTAGCTCACTGGCATTAGCTCTCGGTAGCGTTACTTTGGAGACTGGAGACCGTGCAGCAGGCAGAAATGGCGGAGGAAGACCAGCTGGTCAACGTGCACTTCACAGCGCTTCCTGAATCTTTAATCGCGTATAAAGTTGATGGAGAAGTGCTCCGACACGGACAGCTCCGGGTGAGTAGTTGTCTTACTGTCACCTTCAGTCTGCTAGCTGTGTTCAGGATAATGTCGCCTGTTCACTGAAGGATGTATGTGAAGACGGAGAAGAACCTGGGACCTTATATTTCTGAAGAAATCATAATAATAAGAATGCACCTAAATTTAGCTAGTCTCGTTGTTTATTTATGTTTGTTTGCCTTGAACGGGCAAGCAACTCATTATAGTACTGACTGCCGTTCCCCCTCCCTCCATTGTTATATAAAATATCCAAGACCAACAAATGCTATTTTTATTTCAGTGGGTTTTTCTTGTCGTTCCTCTAGAGCTGGGACAACCTGTCGATAATAATCGATTATGAAAATCATCAAACAGATCTGATTATTGATTAATCGGTCGGTTTACTCATTGGCTGCTTCTCAGTGCTCAGATTGATGCTTCCTCGTTTACTCCGTCCTCCAGCCAGTGACCCGGAAGTCGATCAACGTCAACCATCTTGAAGGATATCACTTCTCAAGTTGTACGGAGAGGAGTGAGCAAGTGTGCCACATGGTATCAGTGCATTTAGATTTAAGTCCAACAACAAACCCTAAAAAAATATCCGATCCCTGAAGCGCAGTGAGGTAATCCAGCTAAGCACATTCATCATTAATTAATGTTGCTTTGAAGTGACGTTTGAGAGAGCGAGGATATTCCATTTGCCTTGCTTCGATTCCTCTCTCCTCACATCTCATCCTTCCATCCTCCTCATCCTTCCATCCTCCTCTCACATCTTAAGGGGGTGGAGCTAAGATAGAACGAAAGGAAATGAGGATGCAGAAATAAGAAATGAGAAACACACATCTACTCAATGTGTTACTTCTGTTCTGAAAACGCATCGGAGAATACAGACCGGTTGTGTCCCAAATTACATGCTTTACACTATGTACTGTGTACTCTACCGTCTAGTGTATGAATTTAGAAATATAGTCTTAAATTGAACACTAGCTCTCTCAAACATCATTAATTAACGTTGCTTTGAAGTGATGACTGTGCTTAGCTGGATTACCTCACTGCGCTTCAGGGATCTGCCGTTATGTTGTTGGAGTTTGGTTAATAACATTCTTCCATCCATCCATCTTCTACCACTTACTCCTTCTTCAGGGTCGCGGGGGAACCTGGAGCCTATCCCAGGGAGCATCGGGCACAAGGCAGGGTACACCCTGGACAGGGTGCCACTCCATCACAGGGCACAATCACATACATACTCTTAATAAAGCTAAATGCACTGATAGTATATGATTTGTCTGGGTTATGCAACAATGAATTAATAAACAATACATAAATTATTGCATATTTTGTGCAGCTTTGCATATCCAAACATGCAAAGATCAATTAATTACAACACTCACTGCAAGCATATTATTATTTAATTATACTTCACACAAAATTCCATCACATCATCAAGTAACTTTTTTTATTTGAGATTGTGGCAGATGTAAAGGAGGAGGGGAATTTATTTGTGCGTCCGGTTTTTCGAGAAGAAACTCCTTGGCTCCTCTGGAACACTCCTCACTCCTCGTTCCTCGCCTCCTCGTGGTGCAATTAGATAATAGATATGTCCTTCAAGATGGCTGACTTTTGGAGTGATTCCTCACTGCTCCATGCTCCAGTCCAAATTAAAACGCTACGATGAAAGTAAACATAAGTTTACAAAAATAAATAAATAAATAAATAAATAAATAAATAAATAAATGCCTAACATGCTGGGATATACAAAAAATAAAGAAAAAAGATTTTCACTGTGCTGTGATGTATGTGTGACTCATAAAGACTGATTATCATTAAAGGCAGTGAGGAACATAAACCGTAAAGTGCAGTGCTCGTGAGATTTTATAATTAATTTAGTAGTTTAATTATCGTTGCTTTTTGTTCATCCATAAAAAATAATGCTCGATAGATTAACAAGCAGTTGTGTCAATGAAAATTTTGAGTCAGCCGTTTATATTTGTAACGCTCAGTCTGTGCATTTTATTTTAAATAAATGAATGAAAATACTATTATGATATAATACATAGTTGCAGCCCTACATTCCTCTTTATAGTTTGTATACAATGGAACGAAATTGTAACGCTCAGTCTGTGCATTTTATTTTAAATAAATGAATGAAAATACTATTATGATATAATACATAGTTGCAGCCCTACATTCCTCTTTATAGTTTGTATACAATGGAACGAAATTGTAACGCTCAGTCTGTGCATTTTATTTTAAATAAATGAATGAAAATACTATTATGATATAATACATAGTTGCAGCCCTACATTCCTCTTTATAGTTTGTATACAATGGAATGAAATGTCGTTTCTCCAGGACCATGGTGCAATACATGCAATACATGTTGTGCAAAACACAACAGTGTGAGACGAGTGATGGACAGTAAATTCACAGAACACGGGCTGTAAACTGTATTAAACTCTTAAGTATTGTAGCAGCAATATTGGAATCAATTGAGAAAACAAATGGAGTTAAATAGAGTCCATAGAGCTTTTTTCGGTACCCAGTTTCATCTTAGCTAAGTTTTTAACTTCTTATTCATAGGTTAAGGGTGAATCAGAAGTTGTCATGTTGTCAGAACCTGTTCAAGTCATGAGTCACCGGATGACCTCGCTGATTAATTTGCATATTTACCAAAGCCTCGTGGTCATTTGAATATCAAAACACTTAGAATTGAAAACTTTTTCCAGCCTTTTGTTGGAAACTTTTTGAAAACTTTTTCTCATCCCAACTTTTTTGAGACATGCTGTGGCCATCAAATTCAAAATTACCTTTTATTTTTTCTTTTCTTTTTTTTTTTTTTAAGTGGTACATTTCCTCAGTTTAAGCATTTATGTTTTCTATGTTCTATTGTGAATAACATATGGGCTTATGAAATTTGCAAATCATTGCATTCTGTTTTTATTTACATTTATTTACATTTTACACAGCGTCCCGACTTTTTTGGAATTGGGGTTGTATAAATGCTTGTAACTGAAACCCTCCTCCTTAGCTATATTACTGAAATACACATTTACATTAATAATGGGGCCCACACAGTGTTTAATTACTTTTTACTTTTACTTTGTGAACTTTGAACAATGATGACCAGTGATCAGTCATTGGGAACAATGGTGATCAATGATTGGTTGTTAAGGACAATAGTGAGCAGTGACTGAGCATTGCTCATACAAGCGCAGCTCAATCAGGCTTTTGGTGAGTCGACCAAAACTTCTCTCTCAATTTGTACAACCAGTGGTTGTGAAATGTGAGATAGAGAGCCATATTGACTGCAGGGCATTAATTAATCTCTACTCAGAAAGTTGATAGATTCAAATGAAGTCACTAAATGGCACTAAATAGTCTCTAGATCAAGCAACAAAGTCGTTATTTTGGCAACAACTAAAATGCACAAGATAATTGTTTTGGTGTATGACTATGCAACAGTATTGCAGTTCTGTATAGAGCAGGGTTCTCAAACCTTTTACAGTCAAGGACCCCTTTATCTGTTTAAAAAAAGAAAGAAAAAAGATGCAATACAGATTTATTTTACTAATCACACAGATGCAGAGATCAGACATGGCACTTATCACATGTTTCAGACATGCAGCAATGTGTTTTTGCCCTTTTATTATTTTTTAATATTTAAGACCTCTGTTGAATTGTTGATTGTGGTTAACTCTGTGACAGAATATAATAAGGTGTTGTGCTCAAAGTGTCATGTGTAAAATAGTAATAATAATAAAATAAAAAAGAAGGGGGAAAATATTGACAAATGTTTGTGTTTAGGTTATGGACTAGATACTCAAACACTCCAACATGACAGTCATGTTTGTTTCCAGGTGGGACAGAATAACCAACTATGAGGAAACAAACAGTGTGTTTGAGTGGAACAGGAAAAATGATAAATCATATAGTATTCAGATTTCTTAAACGTGTTTAAACCATTGGTGTGGATTAGGGTTGTCACGATACCATAAATACATCTTACTTCTGCTGGTATAGTATTGTATCACAATACCATACAATATTGAGTTAATTCATCACTCAAATCTACAGAATGAATCACCTTTACAGAAATACATAGATATAAATGAAAACAGACAAACCAGGTTTTCTTTATTAATGAGCATGAATAACTGGCTATTGGAAAAACTCAAGAATAATCATACATTTGTCAAGTAACTAATTAAATGTGCCACATATTTCATCTCTTGTTGCGTAGAGCGATGAAATCATGCAAATGGAAATTGTCCTCAGAGAACTAGGAAGGAATAAATAACTGAATTTGGAAATTAACTCCAAAAAAGTCATAAAATCGGAAACGTTGGCTCACTTACGATCAAACATGGCTGCATTTTTTTGTATTCACATACAACAGTTAGCATAATGTTAGCTCACTTTCCAGCAAACACAGTTAATTTTATTATTAACACACAGTGGTTAGTGTAACAGCTCACTTATTTTGTAGCTTTAATTTCGCGATACTACTATAGTACCGATATAACCGTGATATCACTATGCTAAATGCCATAAAGTTTTTTTATCTTTACACCATGCAGTACCTAGAGCGACTGTTGTAATCTCAAATATTACTTCAACAGTGACTCAGTTAATATCTGAAGGAAAACAGGGTGACGTACAGAAATTCTGTCACATTTTAAATAGTATATAGTAATTATTGCTTTAGAGTTTATTTTTGAATGCGGTCATTGGCATCACTGCTGCATATTTTCTAAAGGAGAACCTTTCTACAAATATTTGAATAAGAGAGCCTAATTTTCCAGAGTCTCTGTAGATTTAAAGTGTTATATGATATGATATAACATTTGTATTCATAAAAATCTACATGTTTAATATTTTTAATATTAAAGTTATTCATATTTATTAATAAATAACTTCATATAATAATATATCTGATGACTTTCAGACACTTTTCATGAGTATACTAAAGTCTTATCTGATTGAGCCGTGTGGTTTAAGGTGTTTGTAATTAGACTGATTTTATTGTTAAACAGAAATAATTGTTTCTATTATTTCTTATAAGCATTGACTGATTTTCATATCAGGGTATCTCGAGATAAAAATTTCTAAATGCACCATGTTGTTGAGAGTTGAGCTCCAGCTGGACTCGGTCAGCTGATAGTCCTGTGATGGAAGATTCCACTGGGTTTCGTGTGTCTGGAAAGTCTGGAAATGCACAATTAGACTGTGATATGTTTCTTTAAAGCTCATAAACAGTCCAGTCAGTGGAAAGTGCAAGTTGTTCCTGTTCTGAAAGTCCTCTAAAGGACATTGCGAATGAGAGCAGAGCAATTATCTGGAAGCTTGACAGAAACTGTGTACGAGTGCGACAATATAACATTGTTTACTTTGTGACTTGTGTATTAGTCGGTGGAATTAATGTGGCCGAGCCTATGTACATCATTACCGGTCATTACCCACAACCATGTTATTATTTATTATTTTTGTTTATTTGCCTACTAACATGTCAGGGGTTTTTTTTAAAGGTATGATGACAGTCATATTCCTATGATGTTAAAAAGGATATATATATATATATATATATATAAGTATAGAATCATGTGGTAGATAAATTACCGGCTTCTTTTTTTAATAATGTTTACTGCATGACTTCTAAGTTAAAGCTTTCTAAATCTTTTAAAGCTGTTGAAAATGATTAGTTTGAGTTGACTGGAATATGTGGTCATTTGTTAAATGTCACCTTTGTTAGAAGCTTCGTAGCCCTGCCTAACAGCACCTACATTCTTTCCCTTTGTTTTATGTTGGTTTCATATTTCCAACTTGCCACTACTCAAATGGTCTGGCCTCACCGAAATAATGGCCTTGTTCAGCAAACACACACACGGAAACACACACACTAATGAGTGTTTCGATATAGTTCTACTCATCTCAGTGACAATGACACAATGGTTTGACTATTTCACCTGAGAGGCTTTGGGTTGGAAAAAAGAAATGCCTGTATTTGTTTGGCTTGCCAGAAATGGAGAGAAAGACGTCATGTAGTATAAAAATAAGTGTGACGTCTTCGCACTGAACGCCACTTAAAATGATGGACTGACTGCACCGCAATAAGGGGACAAATCCGCTGGCTCTGGAGTCAGAGAGTAAGGGTGGGGAGCGAATGGATGGAGCAAAAACAGAGAGCATGAGAGAGAGAGAGAGAGAGAGAGATGAAGGGAATTAACACCCGTGGAAAGTATGCTGCAGGGAGCTCTTGATAACACAGCTGCCTCGTTGCACAGCTCAGCTGATTTAGATTTTCCATCCTGCTCATGAAGGGAGGGAGTTCAGGGCATGAGAGAGGATCGCAGTTGTGTGTGATAGATTACAGTTTTCCAGCTCTGCATGCCCAGCAGGAATGTGTCGGAACGGCGCAGACTGAGGTTGGTAAAACTGAGTTTAGGCTATAGTCAGCAGTGACACACGTTTTCCAGTCCTTGTGCTCTTGGTTTCAGTGCAGATGAGTCAGCACAGACAGCAAGGAAGGAGGACTGAGGTTTCACTCCCTCCCTTCCTGAAGGGGGTGGGCCTGTCTCTGTGCCGCTGAGGCTTTTACATAAAGAGCAGAGAACATGCGAGTATGACTGAGCCTCAAAGACGTTTAATCAGTGGTGCAAAAACACATGGTCCCTTCCTGAAGATTATTTTTGGACAACACAGCTTTCCTGTGCTCTGTTAACAAGTCAGCGTGCCTCCATCGTATCATTTTTTTTCGCTCTCTTTCTGCTGGTTTTGATGTGTTGCTCATTTCGGCTGTGACCTATTTCCGGCATCAAAGCCTTCCTTCAACTACAGCCTTGACTACAACAGATGGCAAAAAGAGGAAGATAGAAGAGAAAGAAAAGTACACCTAACTGCAAAATTGAAGAAGACTTGGATTTATTTCTGATCCAGATCTCATTCTGCTCTCACGCTGGGGAAGGCAAAACGGACCCCTTTCAGATTTCTCACTTCTGAAGTCCTCTGCAGGATTCAGCGAGCATCCATCATGCACCTGAAAACCATGAAGTGCAACCGCTTCTGCCTTATCGCATCCCTAGAGGATCTGGATATGTTTAACAGACCAGAGGCCAGGGTACTGTATGTTTGTGCTTTTACCAGTGATATTTTCTGTGCACCACAAAACACCTGAATGTGACTGTGTTCTAGTAAGTGTAGATTGATCAAATATACCTGATTTTGTTTAGAACAAAATCAGGAGTGATTACAAAAATGTATCCGAGGTTGTATGTAATTTTTCAGAAAAGTCACAGAACCGAAAATGCCCCAGAAACATCTGAGGAAAAACAAACAAACAAACAGTTTCGTAATTGTTAAACAGCAAAGCAAAGAAATATTCATAAAAAAAAAAACCCCTGTTTAACATCAGTTCACTGCTATGCTTTTCCAGGATAGTTTTATCCAGTCTCTACTGTGACATAATCAGTTAGTCACGTTGTTAGACAAAAGAACAAGAAAAGATTGGGGAAATGGAAAATAATGGAAATGAGCAGGGGTGGAATGACAAATAGGAGCAGTTCAGAGCCATGAGTCTGATGTGAGTGATGACATAGTGCTCAAACACCCACACATTTACACACTGTAGGTAAATGACTGTGGTTCAGGCTGTTGGCTCATAATGCAATCTTGACACTGTTTTGCATGGGGCCTTTTCCACCATCATTTGTCTGTGCTCCTTCATCCCTCACTGATTCTCCCTTGTTACCCTGGAAACCAGAATCTTGGTGCACTTGTACAGCATTAGCATTTTGTGCGTCACTGAGGATTAATATAGACACATTCACAAAATGTCAGTCAGTCATAGTCTGATTTAAATTCATAACCTGAATAAAAAAAAAATAATTTTTGAACAACAACAAAAAAAAACCCTGCCAATTGCAGTTACAGCTCACTTGGCTATATTTCTATGTAAAATGTGTTTTCAGGTTTCTGCGTATTTATTTCTGTTTGCTTTCTCCCTCAGGCTAGTTTCGAAGAGCTTTTCCGTGCCTTTGATGGTGAAGTTACCTTTCAGTATTTCAAGAGCTTCAGGCGAGTGAGAATTAACTTCAGCAATGCTCTGGCAGCCGCAGAGGCGAGAGCAAGGCTCCACAAGAGCAACTTCAACGGCTCAGAGCTCCGACTTTATTTTGCCCAGGTATGTTAAAGTTTTTTATATTTCTTTTCTTGTCATTCTTTCTAGCAACAAAAGTTTTATTTCAGTGACCGTCATTTTCCAAAATCTGTCATGTATTTTTAATCATTGCTCCCACTGTGATTCCATCTTTCCCTCTTTAGTCAGTACATATAGGAAGTGCACGACTGGAGCCTCCTAAACCAGAGAAGCAGTTCCTGCTCTCTCCACCTCCATCTCCTCCTGTGGGATGGGAACAGGCTGGGGATGCCACACCTGTCATCAACTACGACCTTCTCTGTGCTATCGCCAGACTTGGCCCAGGTACCTTCATGTGTATAATAAAAAGAAAAACTACTTGGCTGTATTTCTTAATAAATAAAAAGTATTCATTCCTGATCTTCATTCAGTCTCTTTATGAATCCTTCTAGGGGAGAAATACGAGCTACACTCTGGCACCCCCACTACCCCCAGCGTGGTGGTACATGTGTGTGAGAGTGATCAGGACAGCTCTGGTGCCGAGGACGATATGGACAGCTTCAGACGGCCGCGACCCAAAATCATCCAGACCCGGCGTCCAGATTACAGCTCCTCCATCACCCAGTGAGCATGAGGAGTATGTCCTTGTGTTGTTAAGATTGTTTTGCTAAGTCTCGGGACTGTTGGTGTGCAGGTATTCTGTCCCCATTGAGGAAGCGTTCAGTCAAAGCTCAGCCCTGCAGAGAAAGATACACTTCATCTGCACTGTCTTTCAGAGGAAAGTGAGTTTATTGCATGCATTTGTTGATTACAGTGACTCATTTCTCCACATCTAAAGGTCAAGGGGGTTTCATGGATGGTTTCCATTGATGTCTATGGCTACAGAGAACAAAAGCCTCCTGTTGTGACTTTATTTATATCCTTTAATATGAGAAGCATGTTTTAGGGCAGTGCAAGGTGCACTTTTATGGTGGAATTTGTTGTCATGGTTTTGGTTTTTATTTGTTCAACAATCTCATTTCTATACACGATGTTTTCTTTAATGTTGACATCTGTGGAAATGTGAGGCAATATTACAAAGCCTTTGTATGAATGTTCATTAATCTTAGACTTTGAACATTTGTGGTAATGTTTTTTTATATATATATATATATATATATACATACACACACACACACACACATATATATATAATGTTGGTTGTAAGGAATGACAAGGAAGTGAAAATACAGATTTAATTTACTAAGCTTCCTTTCTCAAAAATCATGTTATATGTTGAATAAACCAATTGTTTACCACAGATTTGACAAGTGTTTTTGGTCAGTAGGAATGAAATGTTTATTGGACATCCTGACACATTATCTTGATGATAGTATTTGTATGGAAATTGTCATGACTGAAATGTGCATTAATTTCCTTCGACCATAACACTGTAATACTATCAGTTTTAACGAGGGACAACCTTTATGCCCTTTACTAGGATTTGCACAGGTTAAATTTGTTATGGTAAAAGTCATCGTACTAATGTCTGCTTTACTTGGACTCTTCGTGTTGTTTAACTGTGTATGTATGCTTACCTCATTGTAATGTCTTAACTGTCTGACTGTTCAGAAATTTGAAAGAACCTCCTTGGTTTCCACAAAGTTGTTGATTCGGTAATGATTTGGATGTATGTGTTGTGATTTGTACCTTAATAACCAAAATAATAAATCAGGATTTTGACTTGTACAGTTGTCCTTGAAGTGCTTTTACATTTTTTTTTTTTTTTTTTTTTTTTTTGTGATATAGTACTGGAAATAGATCCAGGGTATAAGACCTCACGTCATCACCATTGCCTATTTCAATGTGCAGCATTGTTCCCTCTGCTGTAGAGCTATTAATCCACAAGGTCAAACGGATGTCTGCACACTCTGTCTGATCTCACTCAATAAGCACCGTCTATTTCTTTATTACATGTTCATAAAAAGGTCTAAAGACATTCTACTACTTATAGTTACATTGTGTGTGTGCGTGTGTGTGTGTATCAAGCCACTATATTAGCTTAACCAATATTATACTGTTTAAAATATATATTTTATCGAATCTATCTATTAGAGGTCATTCAAATCATTTCATGACTTGGGAAAACATTAGAGCATATTAGTTTCACAGTCTGCTCGCTTGAAGGGTATGTGGTGATGACATGAGGATGTTGCCCTTACCGACCTTCACTCTTTTTAGACTCATTAAATGTGCTGATGTCTTGAGGGAGATGTGTGCGTGCATGTGTGTGTGTGTGTGTGTGTCTGTTTCATATATGTGGGTGGATCCATAGTCTCTAAGAGTCTCAGTGTCCCTATAATTTGTGAGACCACAGGTTGAGCTTCATTAATTCTTTTTATAAATCAACCCACTGGAGATTTGAAGGTATGTATTTTTTTTATTAGTTTTATGTGACTTTTTTTTTAATCAAGGCATTTAAATCTGAAATCTCATTTGACTAAACGCTAAGTAAAATTTCAAAATGCTGAAGAGCAATATTAACTCATGGTTTTCTTTTTTTCTAACTAGCAAAGCAAAATATGTTAGCAAAAAATCATTCAGATGTGCAATCTCTCCTGCTCTCCTTGCTTCAGCACTATCTTAATGAAACCTGGACCTTTTCAGCAGCACCTCTCCCTCCTGCTGCTCACCAGCCAGCTGAGCCTTTCAGTGCAGTGCCAGTTACAGTGCAGAGCCAAGGATTCATCTACATTTTACTGATGGTTGGGCTCTTTAGCTTTTTCACCTTCGGCATCATGTTCAGTTACATCCGCTCTAAAAAGCTGGAGAACTCGCAGGATCCGTACCACCAGTATATAGCCAGAGATTGGGCACGTGTGCTGGCTCCGTCTGCAGTCATAACGCAGGCTCTCAAAAAGGAGTCAGTGGTTATTGGAAACCCTGCAGCCCTGGAGCACCTGCCCGAATGAAGAGGCAAGAAACTGGAGCAGTGAGAATGGATAACTGATGATGACTGCTAGATGCAAACATTTTGCTTTTAGAGTGTTTGCAAGGTCAGATTAGACAAAAGATTAAATTGTGCATTTCTCAAAAATCACTATTTGTTAAAAGACAACAGAATGGTTTCTTAAAAAGGATGTAACTGTATGTATTATTTTAAATAGAATTTTTATTTACATGATGGTGATTTGTCACAGTGATGCATGAGAACTCAGTCATGTTTAACATATTTTCTCTTTTAAAACACTTCTAATGCCTATATACGCAAATAATAATAAATGGTAAATCACTGTAAAAAAAAAAAAAGACTTGTGTGGTCTTCTCTATTTGGTGCTATTTACAGCAGCGTTTTGAAATACAGCATTATTCAGATCTCGTTTCATTTGAGCAGACTCTGCATCCACATGATAAGTCCTTGCCTAGAGTTCTGGTGAGAGGTGGCTGTGTTCTCTCTCTCCTCCATCAGCTTCCTCTCTTTCTCTAGCTCCTTCTCCATTCTATGTTGTTGATCAGCTTTCAGTATTTTCTCTATTTCTCTGTTCATGTTAAAGTGAACCATCTGCCAACTCATCAGAGGCGTGATCAAGTTGAAATCGTCCACTTTCTTGTTGAGCTTGGACAATTCCTCAGAGAAAGTGGCACAGTGTTCTTTCCACTGGATCTGCTCTGAGTTTTTCATTGGGTTTCCTAGTTTGGCCCGAACTTCCTGCAGTCTCCTGCGCATCTTCTCAACTGTCTCTCTAATCTCTTTCTTGGCCACTATCCAATCAGGTTGGTAGCCATTATCAATGAGGATGCGGTTGAGGTTGTGGGTCATGGGGTCAGCATAGGGGTTGTGTTCAAATTTGCTGAGTGGTTTGCCGGCGCCGCTTAGGTTGCGGAAGTCACCGCGTGCCATAGACTCCTGGATGAGATCCTCAACCATCCTCTCCACAGCCTGTGTTATCTGGATCTTCTTGCTTCGCAGACGTGTATCCCTCAAAACCATGGCTCCCTCTTCTGCCGTTGCTTTCTCCATGATTTTGTAGCGATACTCCAACACCTGATCTGTAGCTCTGTTTATCCGGAACTGCCGATACTGTTGTTCACGCTGGCTGGGTGTTCCAGAGCCCACACCTTCATAGCTGAGGTACTGCCTGTGTTGTGGTGCATGACCTTTAACCTTTTCCTCCTCTTCCTCATTGTTCTGAGATATAGATCTTTGCTGTGCCAGGTGGGCTAGTACAACTCTGTAAGCCTCCTCTATATGGGAGAATAAAGCAGCATCAGCAGTGGGGGCTCCAGAGTCAGGGTGGTACAGTTTGGCCATGCGTAAGTAGGCTTCTTTGACCACAGCATGGCTGCTGACTTCATCCTCAGTCAGCTGCAGCAGGCGCAGACTTTCTCTTAAGCCTCGGCCATGTCGAGGCCTGGAGCTGAGCAGGCGAAGAGTGATGGCACTGTAGACACACAGCAGTCTGTGATGGTTTCCAGGGTACAGTCGCAACAGTGCAGAGCAGCTCATTGTGCTGAAAATGAGAACACATGCAAAACTGAAGAGAAGACACAGACTTGAAAGGGCCAGAATAGACACATCAAATGTGTACTGCAATCTCTAAGTATGTAATTCAGCATTTCCAGTATACTACCGAGTGTAAAAAGATTGTACCCTCCAAGACCTGTTCACACCGTTTTTTTTTTTTTCCGGCACATTAAACGGTCTGTTTAATACCCACTGTCTAAATCAATGGCTGTCAACAGGAGTGTTCACACCCACATGGAAAACGTGTGGCATCAAATTTTCTTAATGTCTCGGGTCCTTTTTTTGGACACGCCTCGGCCAATGTGATTCGCAGTTTTGTTCACATGCCCGGAGCTGCTGAGGTTACATAAAAACCACAACTTGGTTTCAGTGTTGCTTTCTATACTAAATAGAATTGTTTGTTTCTTTCATGCAAATGTTTCACATCTCTGCTCAACGATAATCCGCTGATTGATAGTCCATTGTATTTATTTTGCACCTGGCATATATTTGCATATAAGTATTCTTAATCTCTTATTCAAATAGCTAAGTGCCCCATTATTGCGTCATTTTATTATCATATTGAAAAATTACTATTCATAGTCAACACTTCATCAGATTGCACTTCTCAGTGATAAGTGGGTGTCAGAAACAGAAAGCTGTGCAGCACCACACTTGTGTACCAGGCTATTTCTGCTTTTCAATAAGCGCCATCTACTGTCAGGGAGTGAATTTGCACTTTCATCCAGCGTCGCTCCTGTTAAATACGTGAACACAAAAAAATGTGTTGAAAAACGTCCGGGTGTGCACAGGCCTTTAGAGTGTTTTGTTTCCTCCTCCTGGGTAGTGTTCCCTTTCAGAAAGGGAGAAGTTGTATACAAGGATCTGATCGCTTCAGGAAGCAAGCCAAGACCCCAATAACTTTCTGAAGGACAAGTGACATTTTTTCCTAAGAGTGTAGATTATACAGTCTGTTCGGGATTCACACCAGTTTTTTGTGATTGTTGCGGCCAAAAATGCTTGATTTGTGATGCAACTTGCAGAGTTTTTTGTGCTATATTGCAAAAAACTACTTGAATTGGTGGAATTGCAGTTGCATTAAATTGTTTTACACTGTCTTTCAGTGATGTTTGTTGGTAAATGAGACCTTTTAGCTGTACTCATGTTCGACACACGTGAAATGAAGAGGGTGTTTGGCTGAATGCCAAAAGCATTCACGGAAAAAAATAGGAAGATTTCTATGCTAATTTGGAGAAAAAAAACAGACAATCAACCCAATTTATTATGTTTTTTTAGTTAAAACTAACTGGATACTAAAACTCTATAGCATGCGTTTTAAAAATACAATAATTTCAATGTGCTGACCCAAATTCATTTAAAGGAATGGATTTTATAAACCAAAAATTGTGTACATAATATTTTTATAGCCAGTATAGTATGCTAGTTGCACCAGCTGAAAGTAAGTTCTATCGTAACGTAGTCTGATTGTAAAAGGCCACTAAATTTTAGTTTACAAACCACTAAATTATTATTATTATTATTATTATTAATAATAATAATAATAATAAAGTAGACATACAATTCCAATAGGGTGCCTAAGCACCTTTTGAGCTTGGACTCCTAAAATAGTGCATGGCAGAATTGCTCAATGTATACACTGATATACAGCATACAATGATACAGAGATTCTGGATACATTGAGAAATTGTGCCATGCACTACATTAACATATGTTTAGCAACATGACTTGATGTCAAGAATCAATCCTTGAGTTAATCTGTAGCTTGGGACGGCTACTGAAAAGTAAGTGGCGCAATGGGTGCTTCTCGTTTCTTATTTGTGCATCCTCATTTCCTTTCTATGCTTCCATTCCTTGCATTTTAGCTCCAACCCCTTAGGATGTGAGGGAAGGATGCAAGGATGAGATGGGTGGAGAGAGGAATCTCTCAAGCATTCCTTCAATTAATGATGACTGCTCCACTGGATTACCTCACTGAGCTTTTTTTTTTTTTTTTTTGATGTACCGTTATGTTGTTGGAGTTTGGTTAATAACAACATTCTTAACAAAGCTAAATGCACTGATAGCATGTGAAATGTCTGGGTTATTCAACAATGAATTAATAAACAATACATAAATTATCGCACCTTTTGTGCAGCTTTGCATATCCAAACATGCAAGGATCAATTAATTACAACACTCATTACAAGCATATTATTATTTAATTATACTTCACACAAAATTCCATCACATCATCAAAGGACTTTTTGTTTGTGATTGTGGCAGATGGAAAGGAGATGGGGAATTTATATGTGCTTCAGGTTTTTCGACAAGAAACACGTCCGCATAGGGTACACCTCTGTATCCTCGCTCCTAGCTCCTCTGGAAGCTTCCTCACTCCTCGTTCCTCACTGTGCAATTAGAGAACTGATATGTCCTTCAAGATGGCTGACTAAGATCGATTTCCGGGTCACGGGCTGGAGGAGTGAGGAAATGACGAAGCATCGATTTGGAATATTGAGAAGCATCCAATATCTTACTCACGGCTTGACGTTTTACCTTTAAACTTAGTATCTCCTTGGGAACAGATGCTGATGGTCCCAGTGGCTTCTATTCTTCCGCCATCACTAAGGGGTGTATCCAAAGCACTTGGCCACCATATTGTTCTCTTTGTATATTGTTAGTAGGGTTTCTTCATGTGGATTTATAGTATATGAACCCTGGAACTGGACACCTCTCAGGAACACAGTTTCTGTAAGGGAACACATGAAAGGGAGGGATTATAAAAATACAGACAGGCTATTTTTCACTTTTCTCTATTTTGCCAGTGTAGGAAGCTTTTTCAAGCAGCGTAAAATATCGTCACACTGACTTTAACTGCTTCCCTGCGTCTCAATCAGGGAGAATCTTCTGTTTATTATGGTTTAGGTTTCTGAATGGCTGGTCATGGTGAAATACGACACTCTGCGCGACGATTTTGTTTGGCCACTTTACGCATGACTAATTACGACGTACATTAAATATCCATGGTGCAAGGGAAATATTAGACCATGCTCGTTTTAAACTACTCTTGGCATATGGTTTTTGGAGCGACTTTCCCCCCGATTTGATCCGATTCAGTTCAGCTGGTGCAACTGGGCCCTGGTTAGAGAACTAACTAAAAAGGCAAGCCTGTGGCAAGTTTAGCACACGATAGCGTTAAAGGAGAAAAGAGACCACGTGCCATACCTCCGTTTATTCTAAAAATCGTCCCATTTCCAATGGAGCTCAAGCCTAAACGACCTTGTGCTCTGAACACGGCAGTTTGTTGTCGTTCGAGAGGGAGAAATGATTGCTGGGGTTTGTAGTTAAAGAGCTTGTAGTCAGAAATATGACTGCAGTGTAGTAAACGAACCTCAAGATGGCGCCAAACACCACGTACCCCTATATGAATCTGTAATACAAATGCTGTGGTAATTTCCCCCGAAGTCCTTAATCCTTTTAACCTTAGATAAATTATCCTCTGCGGATAGTAATTTAGGAGTTAATGTGCAATGAATTATATATGATGCTATTTAAAGCATACACTAACAATGACCAATTACAATGGATTTCGATTAGCCATAAAACTGATGAAGCTTGCAAGCAGTAGCCTTTTCATTTGATTTAAAATAGCTGAGCACAGTTACGTTGTAGGCTATTTAGTCATATACATAATGGCTATAATCTTGTTATTCATGATAGCATATTGTGGTAATTAAAGATTATTCAATCATCAGTGTACTGACTGCAGAAATTAAAAATGTGGCAAGGGTTCCAATGACAGTTAGGCCAGTATTTAATATTGGGCCCCATGACAGGATAATGCTCTGAACTTCCTGTCAATTTTTTTTATTCTCCAGGACAATTCCTAGAGTTCTCCAGGGTTCAGTTAGATTTCCTGTCTAATCAGTGCCCTTGGAATCAACCCTCACCTGACCCATTTTATGGTATTGTTGAACAGCGATATTCAGAATATATAAAAAATGTTGTAGACTGTTTGTATTGAGTAAATTATACACATTGGAAACATGGTATAAGAACACAGCTACTTTACAAATGTGTAAGTGAATCCCTGTAGAATGACTTGCTAGTAATAAAAATGCAATCTGTAAAATATACACAATAAATACTTAAAATCAGGACACACACACGCGCACACACACACACACACACACACACACACACACACACACGACACAAATACAAACACTCTCCTTTGCACACAAGTGCACTGGCATAAATGCACACATTCTCCTGAAATTATGTCAATACAGCAGGCATGCGATAGTAAAAAAAACAAAAAATGAGTAGGGCTGGCCCATATTCAGGTCAGCAATGGTCCATTGGGTCCTAAGTTATATTTTGAAACTGAAATAATCTCTGCAATTATACTGATAACTGTATAGTTCAGTCACATAGAAAAGTATTTTCTTCTTTATTTATTCCAACTGAAAAGAAGGGTTATGTAGCACATTATTAGTACAAATCTACATTGACAAATGCAGCTTATTTGCCTGTGTACACATGCCTGATCAGTCTAATGTAGGCTGTGTGAGTGGATCAGTGTTTATTTGGCTGCCTAGAGGACCATGGGACCACTTTACCATCTGAAAAAAGATCAATGCAACAAGATCAATCTGCTGGAGTTCTTTTCCATCAGTTCTGTCCATGTGACATGGGTTAGGCTGCAAAAGAAATGTCTCACAGATTGGGACACGGACCTCTCAAGCACAGACGCACAAAGAAAATATAACAGCAGAGAAGAAGCCGCCACATAATAGGATTGTGAAATGACGAACTTTGCTGAGGAAGACCTGGACCATTATTTACAGAATCAGGTCATACAAATAATAAGTGGATTTACAATGATTCATAGAAGTGAATAATATACGCTATAGGATTGTAATTTGCATTTGTAATGAATTGTAACAAATGTATTGATATTTATGTGGCTTTGTTTAATATAAATGATGTGAAATAATTTATGAATATGTAGTTGAATATGAGATTAGGAAAGCATAAGTCTTAATCATTTTGGTAACAGTGGCAACATTAATGCATTCTCTGCAGGTGGATCTCAGACATCGGCAGGTTGCTAAATCTGTAGAGGAAGTGCAAAAAATACTAAATGAACTAACTGCTGAGATCAGCTCAAAGGATACTCGCTTCAGTTCCATTGCCAACACAGGAATTCACTGTAACAGCTTCAAAGTATTTTTCCCCATTATTTATAGTTTTTTTTCATCAATGTAATGTGTATTTGCTATAATTAATGAATTATATATATAGTAACTTGTTTGTGTTATCTCTAGGATCAGCCTGCTCTAGCATTAAAATGGGCCACATTACTTCAAGGAAGGGGTACTTACAATCCTTCCATTCAGGTAAAACCAATAAAGTATAAGCTATTAATCACTAACACTAGTGTACTATCCTTTACAGAAAAATCATTCAATCCTCACATGTGAGTTATATGAATATAAAATGTGCTTTTTAGACAATTTCCATGACACTTCAAAATGGTAAAAGGTAAAATGACAAATGAGGTTGACCTTGCTACTTGTGCATACCCACAGGTGCTGACCCCTACTCTGTTCCTGATATCCGTGCCAATACGTGGTCTGACAGGTTATAAGGAGAGACGAGCTCATCAGTGGCGGTATTACACACTGAGTGGTTCACAACTTCTTTCGCCAGTCCGAGAACCGGAGAAGCTACACCAGTGGCTGGAACTGGAAAGCTTCACTAACCCCATTCAGGAGTGGCATGATGGCCATGTGGCCATCGAAGGTGATCTTGTTCCGTCCAAAGTAGTCAGTGTCTTCAAGGAGCAGGTAGAAGCAGCTATTAAGACCTGTGGGCTGACAGGTGAGCAAAATTTATTTTAAAATGATTTTTTTTCATGAAATTATACATTCTGGAAGCTAAATAAATACTTCAAATAATCATCAAAATCCAGCAGGAACCATGATGATTGTCCATTGCTGTGTAGTAGAACCTGTTTGAGTTTGAAAAAAATAATGGTTACATCAGGCTTACCAAATCTAACCCAATGAAAATGGAGGCAACGTATGAATCATAAATGCTTAACATCTAGAGTGGCTTTGTTTGTCACTTGTTTGCATTTTCCCCCTTGCTCTCAAAACAAGATCAACTCAGTCAATGGTATGGATCCCACAAGATGTTGGAAACTTTCTTTTGAGATTCTAGTCCATCTTGAAATTATTGCATCCTGTAATTCCTGCATTTTTTTCAGATATACTTTCATACTATGAATCTCCCATTCTACCACATCCCAAAGCTGTTCTATTGGATTCAGATTCAGTGAATAGGAAGGCCACTTAAAAACACTAAATTGTCATGTTCATGAAAACAGTTTGAGATGACTTTTGCATTGTGGCATGGTGCGTTATCATACTGGAAATAACCATTAGAAGATGGGTACATTGTGGTCATGAAGGGAAGGAGATGGTCAGCAACAACTCTCGTTTAGTCTGTGGCATTCAATCGATGATTGATTTATATTATTGGGCCCAAAATGTATAAAGGAAACATTTCCCCTAACTTTATACCACCAGCCTGGACTGTTGACATGAGACAAGGGCCCATGGATTCATGCTGCCGACGCCAAGTTTTGACGCTACCATCTGTGTGCTTCAGCAGAAGTTCGAGATTCATCAGACCAGGCTATGTTTTACTAGTCTTCAACTGTCCCGATTTGGTGAGCCTGTTCCCACTGCAGCCTCAGCGTTCTGTTCTTGGCAGAAGTTGAACCTGACATAGTTTTCTGCTGTTGTAGCCCATCCGCCTCAAGGTTTAACGTGTTGTACATTCAGAGATGCTTTTCTGCTTACCACAGTGAACAGAGTGCTTATCTGAGTTACTGTAACATTTCTGTTGGCTCATACCAGTCTGACCATTCTCTGTTGACATCTCTCATCAATAAGGCATTTCCATCCACAGAACTGCTACTCATTGGATGTTTTTTCTTTATTACACCGTACTGAGTAAACACTAGAGACTGTTGTAGTTATAGAAATACTCAAACCAGTCTGTCTAACAACAACAGTTATGCAACAGTCAAAATCACAGAGGTCACATTTATTCCCCATTTTAATGGTTGAACATTACCCAAAGCTGCTGCACTGCTGCCACACAATTGGCTGGTTGTGTGTGTGTATGTGTGGGTGTGTGTGTGCGTGTGTGTGTGTGTGTGTGTGTGTGTGTGTGTGTGTGCATATACCGTGTAAAATAGTGTAAAAATAATCTGAGCTAAAATAGTGGTTTCTGGATGCTCAGTTAGTCTGTGCTGCTAATTGTGGACTATCAGGAATAAAATCTATAGTAAACAGCAAATCTAAAGTAGAGAGACCATGCAAGGTCTATGCTTTTACTATTAGTGGTGCTGCCTACGCTGGCCTCAAGCGTGTACACACACACACACACACACACACACACACACACACACACACACACACACACACACACACACACACACACACACACACTGAGAGACAGAGAGAGAGCGAGAGCGCGAGAGAGAGTTTTTGTGTTCCAGATACTCACCATTATGTTACACAAGTCTAGCATCATCACTTCACAACACTCCATGACCTTTCCATGCAGCATTGCCACACTATTACACTATAAATTCTGTAACTCTGGCTTTAAGCTAATACCATGTTCTCTTGCTTTTATCAAACCCTGTTCTTTACTTTTGCTGTGATAGAGAAATTGAGTATGCAGGAGTCACTGGGCTCAGTAGTGCGTGTGGCGGTAGAGATATCAGAAGTACAGATAGAAGTGGACCTGGTGCCCACAGTTGAGGTGATGAACTGCTGGCCTAAGAGAGCCCGCTGGCCTCGTCTTCTACAGAGGTGGCCTTCTAAAGAGTGTGCTCGGTGTATTAAGGTGAGAAAGTGTGATGGTGGATGTAATACATTCTGATAAAAAAAAAAAAAAATCATATGTAAATCTATGGTTTCCATGGTTTTATGTAGTGTTTCAGTCATCCTGGTCCTGCAGGTCATTGAATTATATAAACAATTGTATGATAACATTAGTATGAATATTAGTATTAGTATTAGTAAGTGAAGATCACTGGTATAGTCTTGAAACACTATATGGCCAAAAGTATGTGGATACCTTATAATCACCCATATGTACATCTTCACCAGACTGTTGCCACAGATATAGAAGTTGGAAGCACACAACTGTATAGGATGTCTTTGTATGCTGTAGCATTACAATTTCCCTTCACTGGAACTAAGAGGCCCAAACCTGTTATAGCATGACAATGCCCCTGTGCATAACAACCCATTGTTTGCCAAGGTAGTAGTGGAAAAACACAAGTGGCCTCCACAGAGTACTGAGCTTAACTCCACTGAACACCTTTGGGATGAACCGGAATCCTTAATGCACCCCAGGCCTCCTTGCCAAAAATGAGTGCCTGACCTCACAAATGCTCTTGTAGATGAATGGGCAAATCCCTACAGTCATGCTCCAAAATCCAGTAAAAAGCCTGGAGGTTATTCTAAAAGCAAAGTGTGACTGGAATGGGATGTTCAAAAATGCACATACAATACGGGTGTGATTCTCAGGTGTCCACAAACATTTGGCCATATAGTGTATATTCAAGATATTTGGCTTACTAATATTCCATAGCTTCCATAATCTGCCTAACTGAAAACATACATTAATGTAAATTAATGGTAAGAGAAATATTATTCAGCATGGTTATAATAGGATATTAAGGTATAATGATTGATTTTAAAGCTCTTTCACTTGTAACACAGAGAGATTTGTGCAGTTTGTGGAGAAAAAAAAATTGTCGTTAGTAATATCCATACACTAAGGGCAACCTGATGATGACTAGACAATGACCACTCTCAAAAAATTTCAGCCACTAACAACTGAGTTTTCAGCTACAAATTCCACAATACAGCTAATCGGCTGGCAATCATTACAGTGACTTGCTATCTAATAGACTGTCACAATATTTTGATTTTCAAAGCAGAGTGCTTGGACAGCACTCGAAATATGTCTCCAAATTCATTCTAGATGAGCTTTCCTTAAATAACCTTTTTCTTTTGTTTTTTGTTATTTTTTATTTATTTATATAAATCTCAGTCCTAAAACATTACATGTCAGGTAAAGAAGTTCAGTCAGCATTGCTAATTAGTGAACAACTGAAATATCTTGATGTTCGGCAAGAAAAAAGGCAACTCATAATAGAGCTTGAGGTGTCTCTAACTCTAGTGTACTAAAGCTCTACCTCTACTCTCTAAAGCTCTAATTAGCATATCAGCTCTGTGGAATTCTATTATTTATTTACACATTTATTTGCCTTTACTACTGGAAATGCCACATAAGATAACAGTGTTTTGCACTTCACATATCCTTTATATTCACACACCCATTATAAATTTTCTGGTTCAATTTTCACTGTCACTGATAGGAACTGGGTTGTCTTTTATGTCCAGGGTCTTGACAGGATGATTTATGACTTATTTCTGATAATGTACTATACATGTTTGGAAAATCTGCACTAAATCTTACTTGACAGTTCTAACTTTGAATTACTACTTTATGCTTTCCTGTTTGACTCACAGATGTGCAGAAACACAATGTTTTTTTTTCTCACTCTACTGGCTTCTTTAAAATGTTACACAATTTAGCTTTAAGCTGACAATACCACATTGTCCATGGTCCATGATGACAGCTCAATTAAATAGGGTGAATAGGAAACATAATTAAACATTACAGATTAAAATGTAATAGTGGCATTGTTATTTAATTCTAAACACATTTTCTTTTTTGTCCTTTGCAGTCTTTTGGTTTCAACCTCATGGCTACTTCTAATTACCACTGGCTGCTGTCGTTCTCACGGGCAGAGCAGGTGCTGCTGGCTGGTATAGATGAAGATGGTGGCTGTAGGAGGAAGTGTTACAGGGTGGTGCGACAGCTGAAGGAGGACGTATGGTGTCCAGGGAGCAAACCTGTCATCACTACCCACCATCTACAAGTATCGTATTATCTGGATTATTGCTCTGCCCACCTTGGCTGTGGGCATTAAATATAGTATTGAAATGCAATGCAATCATTAAATCCATGCTTAGACAGTACTAGTGTAATCCACTAGAGGTCCTTCTAGCTCTGATTAACATGAGTCTGCAGTTTGTTATGATTCACTTAATAAGTTACTAAGTTAATTTAATAAGAAATTTCTGCCAGAGCTATGTTTGAGATGCTTTCTGTCTATCTTATATATGTATGTATTCAGCTTGTCAAACATAATTGTTCCTCTGGATTTCCAATTTGGTGTACCTACAATTATAAACATGTTTGTGTGTTCCTGTTTTTTCTGGTTCTTTTTTAGACTCTGCTGTTCTGGACGTGTGAGAAGTATCCTTGCACCAGGGATTGGTGCAATTTACGAGAGTGTGTGCTGCGTCTGGTGCAGAAGCTGCATAAATGTGTATCGCAGCGCTACCTCAGACACTACTTTGTATGCACCTACAACCTGCTGAAGTACACCAACACGAACGAGCTAGATGATATGGCCAAGAAGATCTCAGAGTTCCTCACTAATCCAAGCACCTATATTCATTAGGAGCTCTTCTAACTTTTTTTTATAGCATTCGATTATTTGAGTAATGTGTAATGTGGCATTACTTGGCACATAATAGAAATACATTGATGTGCAGTGATAACTAATGTTAAGGACAAATGTGTAGATGATAGTGTAGTAGAGAGCGAGAATTCAGCACAGTTACACTATGTAGGTATTATATGTTTTAATACATGAAAGTTGAATAAAGAAAGCTTATTGTATGTTATTGAGACTTACAGTAATATGAATGTTTTTCATAGCTCAAACAGTACCTATGCAATGTCCTAGACATCCCTATTTCTATAGAATCATTACTATTAACATGATCATGATTCACTTAGATCAAGTCAAGTGAAGTGTGTTTTTATTGTCATTCCTCTATATGTAGCTTGTACGCATTATTTATGCAACACAAAACAGTTTGACTAGCCCAGGTGAGCATTGAGACACAGCAGGGTGCTGAGTAATCTGACTGCCTCAGGGAATAAATTGTTGTGGAGTCTGCTGGTGTCTACACAGATGCTCCTGTACCTTCTGCCAGATAGCAGGAGGGTGAAGTGTTGGTGTGAGGGGTTGTCTGCAATGCTGGTGGCTTTGTGGATGTACCGGTTGTTGTACAAGGTGTCAATGTTGGGTAGAAAGACCCTGATGATCTTTTCAGCTGTCCTCACAATTCGCTGTAGGGTCTTGCAGTCAGAGGCTGTGCAGTTTCCATACCACATGGTGAGACAGCTGGTCAGGACACGTCCCTCTGTAGAAGGAGATGAGGATAGGAGGGGAGAGTTTGGCTCTCTTCAGCCTCTGCAGAAAGTGCAGATGCTGCTAGGCTTTCTTGGCTACGCAGGTGGTGTTGAGAGTCCAGGAGATGTCCTTTGTCATGTGCATACCAAGAAACTTGAAGCTTCTGACTCTCTCCACAGTTGTTTCATTGATGTGCAGTGAGTGGTGTACTTGGGTAATCCTGAAGTCAACAATCATCTCTTTAGTCTTATCAACATTAAGAGATAGATTGTTGTCTCTACACCATTCTGCAAGCTGGTTCACCTCCCTGTATGCTGACTCATCATGGTTGCTGCTGAAGCCCCAACTGTAGTGTCATCAGCAAACTTGATGATGTGATTTGAACTGTACTTTGCACCACAGTCACGAGTCAGCAGGGTAAACAGCAGTGGACTGAAGACAGTGGAACTGCTGGAGTCTGATGCTGGAGGTGGTGCTGCCAATTCTTATGGATTGCCCCAGTCAAAAGGTACAGGATCTACTTGCAGATGGGGGTGGTCAGACCCAGCAGGCTCACATTTCTTATCAGTTGTTGTAGAATGATTGTGTTGAATGCTGAACAGAAGTCTATGAACATCATCCTTACATAGTTGGCCTTTTTGTCCAGGTGAGTTAGAGAAAGGTGGATGGTAGAAGATATGGTGTCCTCTGTTTTGCGGTTGGGAGGGAAAATGTACTGAAATACGTCCAGTTTGGTCGGAAGACTGCTCTTTATGTGTTTCATGACTAGCCACTTGAAGCACTTCATGATGATAAGTGTGAGTGCAATGGGCTGGTTGGTAGTAATTCAGGCAAAACAAAGGCCATTTCCTTGGCACAGGGATGATGGTGTGTACCAATCAGCCCCATAATATATATATATATATACAGTGAGCGAAAAAAGTATTTGATCCCCTGCTGATTTTTTATGTTTGCCCACTTACAAAGAAATGATCAGTCTATAATTTTAATGGAAGGTTTATTTGAACAGTGAGAGACAGAATAACAACAAAAAAATCCAGAAAAACACATGTCAAAAATGTTATAAATTGATTTGCATTTTAATGAGGGATATAAGTATTTGACCCCTCTGCAAAACATGACTTAGAACTTGGTGGCAAAACCCTTGTTGGCAATCACAGAGGTCAGATGTTTCTTGTAGTTGGCCACTAGGTTTGCACACATCTCAGGAGTGATTTTGACCCACTCCTCTTGGCAGATCTTCTCCAAGTCATTAAGGTTTCGAGGCTGACGTTTGGCAACTCAAACCTTCAGCTCCCTCCACAGATTTTCTATGGGATTAAGGTCTGGAGACTGGCTAGGCCCCTCCAGGACCTTAATGTGCTTCTTCTTGAGCTACTCCTTTGTTGCCTTGGCTGTGTGTTTTGGGTCATTGTCATGCTAGAATACCCATTCACGACCCATTTTTAATGTCCTGGATGAGGGAAGGAGGTTCTCACCCAAGATTTGACGGTACATGGCCCCGTCCATTGTCCCTTGGATGCGGTAAAGTTGTCCTGTCCCCTTAGCAGAAAAACACCCCCAAAGCATAATGTTTCCACCTCCATGTGTGACTGTGGGGATGGTGTTCTTGGGGTCATAGGCAGCATTCCTCCTCCTCCAAACACGGCGAGTTGAGTTGATGCCAAAGAGCTCCATTTTGGTCTCATCTGACCACAACACTTTCACCCAGTTGTCCTCTGAATCATTCAGATGTTCATTGGCAAACTTCAGACGGGCATGTATATGTGCTTTCTTGAGCAGGGGGACCTTGCGGGCACTGCAGGATTTCAGTCCTTCACGGCGTAGTGTGTTTCCAATTGTTTTCTTGGTGACTATGGTCCCAGCTGCCTTGAGATCATTGACAAGATCCTCCCATGTAGTTCTGGGCTGATTCCGACAAGGTGAGATCTTGAATGGAGCCCCAGGCCGAGGGAGATTGACAGTTCTTTTATGTTTCCTCCATTTGCAAATAATCGCACTAACTGTTGTCACCTTCTCACCAAGCTGCTTGGCAAAGGTCTTGTAGCTCATTCCAGACTTGTGTAGGTCTACAATTTTGTCCCTGACATCCTTGGAGAGCTCTTTGGTCTTGGCCATGGTGGAGAGTTTGGAATCTGATTGATTGATTGCTTCTGTGGACAGGTGTCTTTTATACAGGTAACACGCTGAGATTATGAGCACTCCCTTTAAGATTGTGCTCCTAATCTCAGCTTGTTACCTGTATAAAAGACACCTGGGAGCCAGAAATCTTTCTGATTGAGAGGGGGTCAAATACTTATTTCCCTCATTAAAATGCAAATCAATTTATAACATTTTTACATGTGTTTTTCTGGATTTTCTTGTTGTTATTCTGTCTCTCAAAATCAGCAGGGGATCAAATACTTTTTTCCCTCGCTGTAAATAAGGCAGGTTCCACCTGCACTCCCTATGCAGGTCTACTCACTGATACCCAATCTTGAACACCTGATTCTAATTTTATGTATTTGTGTGATAAACGTAGAGAGTGCTTACTTTTTTCATGCAACTGATATGTTTTTTTTGTTAATATAAATAGTAAAAAATTACTACAAAATGTCAATTTTATGTCATTTGATAGTGTATCAACTTTATTAATAGGTACTGTTTCAAAGATGATCAGATGTTTGCTTCTCCAAATATGTCAAAAAACGCAACAATTTTCATGTGGTGTACTTATTTTTTCACATGACAGTATATGCAGACCTGTTGGCCTAAATCTGGAAAGAAGAAGCACATAGTGCATAGAACGAAAATCGCAAAATGAAGCGCTAAGAAATAGTTTTATTTACAAACAATTTCAGAAAGCTCAGAAAAGCTTAAAAGTGTAACAACTAGGGAATATATAATGTATCTTTAGCAGCAAAAAAGTATTTCAGGCTTCCAACTAGCACTTTTAATGATGATGGAGCCATATTTAAGACAGTTCCATATGCAGATCAAGCTTGTGAGTGAATAATAAGGCTCGATTTCTTCTAGAGCCTCTTAAGGCTACTAGATTTTTCATGACCTAGAGCTTTAGGGAAAAAAAAGTATAAAGAGGAATGAGAGAAGGGTTTAGACCTAATATTCATGGGAACACAATCTTCTAAAGCAGCAGAAATATAATGACTATGTTAGTGGAAACTCTCAGAGGGGTGAGTGGAGGTGCATTTGAGGCAGAGAAGGAGAGGAGATCAATAGATTTCAGGATTTGAAAGGAATCTTTTTATATGGTTTTGGGGAAATGGAATTCAATAAGCTTATGGTCAAAAATACCACTCTTATACCTAGGACATTGAAACTTTTGGAAAAGTTTTGTTCAGTGAAAAATCTGAGTTGTAGATGGTATTAAGTGGTTTTGTGAAGTTTTTTTTGTTACAATCATTAAAACACATGCATGACATTGGAAACTGAGAATTTCTGTGTGAACATAACATTCAGAGAGTATAACTTAAGATAAAATCAGTAAGTGTATTTACAATTATACTATAAACCTCAGAACATTTAACAAGTCTCCATGAACAACTCGAACAGAACATATATTGTATAGAAAAGATGCTGAGCTTCTTAAATTGAAATGGAATGGGAGTTCTTCGAGGATTAAACCACCATCCAGCAATTGGCAAGGTTTTGCTTTACTTTCTAAACTGCTCAGCAATGTGAGCTTACAATATGTGATGTTCTAATAAAGTGGAATGGAAGAAGCTAATTTTACTCTTTAATTAGAGTCTGGCAGCTGTAGAAGTGAACACACAGAGGAGTGAGATTAGATGAAGTGTTGCAATAATTGCAGTGAGAGAAAGTGCACCACATATAAGTACTCGAGTTGCCAGACAGTGTCATGACAATTGACACCTTTTCATGATGTGGAACCATACAGTGTCGTTTTTTAAGAAACCTTAAATTTTTGCCTCTGTGCTGCAGCAAAACTGGAGCTGAAACAAAAGAAAGAAAATTGAGATTAAAGTTCAGACTGCATGCTTTAGTTTAATCATATTAATAGTTGTGTTGGAATAAGCTAGATAAAGTAGTGCTTGGAAGTTTAGAATTTTGTATATTTCTGCATAAATATGACCTAAAACATCATCAGATTTTCACACAAGTCCTAAAAGTAGACAAAGAGAACCCAACTAATCAAATGAGATACACAGACAGCAACTCACTTTGCAGTGATGAGAATGTCCACTTACCCTCAGTTCTGACAATCATTTATCTAAATAAACATGATATAGATAAATGGAATGTTAAATGCTTGTCATTTTATTGTTACAGCATCCCTTTTCCTCTCATGCATAATATTACATAATACATACTCATTTTTGTCATCACATTATAATTATTGCAATTTAAATCTGAATGGAAATGCGTTAAGCTCTCTTGTGGCCACATCCACTGTGTAATTTAGTTCTAAATGCTGTAGGTGTTAACACAAATTAAGAGGTTGTAAATACAGTGCTGGTGGGCTGTGAGAATGCTTTTTGAATGCCGGCAATAAATTGACTACTGGCTGCCCATATCGTTAGAAAGATTATTAAAATAACAAAGCCTTCCGAATGTAGTGTAAATGTCAAATGCCGGTGGCTTAAGGTACATGTTGCCTGGCAACAGTAAAGCAGGCTCAGAGTAATGGCTAGCCTTCTTTCAAATGTCTCTTCCGTGCTCACCAGTAGCTCATGCCAAAGATAATAAAGATTCATGAGCTTGAACGCTGCTGATACTTTACTTCCACATTAAGTACACTTAGTGTGGTTGTCAGACAGACTGAAAGAAATATAAAATATAAAACTGCAGTGCAGTTATTTATGATTATGTACTTCAGTATATTCATATGTGATTATGTAATTGAAACATGAAGGTTTTTGTCATGCTCACTTTCCCAAAGGAGCTTAAGTTCCTCCCTGTACAATTCCCAGTTGCCTTTTCATACTCTGTTGGAAAGAGTTGGCCTTATAATCTTTAAAGTATGATAAGATTTTACATGAAGCTATTTAGGACTATCTTAGTCTGGGTTTATAGCATTTCTATTATTAATTCTGTATGTGTGTGTGTGTGTGTGTGTGCATGTGTATGTGTGTGTTTTCAATGCTGTGCTCCAGTTGAGTACACAGAAACAAACTGCTCTTTGTTTCAGGTGCCAGGCTTAGGGTACTCCCTCTCTCACTCTTTCTCTCACTCTCTCTCACTCTCCCTCCCCCTCTCTCATGCTCCCTCTCTTTCTCTTGCGCGCATGCGCGGTGGAGGAACGAGTGTGGGATGGAGAAGCAGGAGCTCTTTGGCGTCTTGCCAATTTCCTGTGAAATCGTTTTTCCTGTTTTTTTTCTTTTCTTTAATTTAAATAGTAAGTGAATTATTAGTGACCAGTACAAGTTGAGAGCCTCTGAAAACGGCGGGGGAGACGGTGTCTCTCCGTCAGGGGTGTGTGCCGGAGAATGGAGCACAGGTGGAGGAGGTGCTGCTAGTGGTAGGAGAGCAGGTTGGGTGTGAGAACAGCTACTCTGCCTCCCTAATTGAACAAGCTGTCGTGGTTTTCCTAAAAGAGGAAAGAATTGTCAGTGATCTACTGAAAGAGGAATATGGTTAAAAGGTGTCATAAAACACTTTGCCCCTCTATCTGCCCCTCCAATGTGGCCCCCGCTTTGGAAAGTTCACCAGGCCCTTGACAACTATTCTGCTCTGCTGCAAAATATCCGCAGTTAAACACGTTCCGCAGACAATTTTATAAGAACCATAATTAATCACTAGATGTAAATTTCAAGTGCAAAGATGTCGACAGCAGTTAGACCATCTTTGCCACCACCGAACATGGGGACACTGGGAACGAAAGGCTGAGCTGAAAGAGGCCAGTGAGGAACAACAACAACAACAACACTGAAACAAACACTGCACCCAGGAATAACGCTATCTCGGACATCGAAAATAGCATTAGTACTAAACCCGATACCGCCGTCGCTGCTTGCAGTGACCACGTCCCTAATGTTTACACTGAGGATAATCCTGACCCTGTACAACAGCAACAGAAGAACACAGGTACTGAGCAGCACTGATGAAGAGGCACAGCACAATACAGTCAAGTCGAGTATAGGAGTGCAGCACAAGTGCTACAGGAGCAGATCTCACACACATAGAGGATGGACAGATTGAATCAGATGAACCAACATTATTTAACAGTTCAGAAACCCCACATCAACAGCCTGAGGATCTGTACACCACAACACAGATAAACCGCTTTTAATAACCGCTAAGAAAAAAATTGATAAGTCAGTACAAAATGCCACAAGAAATTTAAATCTAAGAGTACTCTTACCACGCAGGAGATGTATCATCAGAAAATGGACATCAACAGCACAGAAGACTCTCGAAACCAAACTATGGGCTTTTCTTATGGATTTATTTAAAGTGGAATTATTATAAGACTGAAGGGGCTTTTTGGATTTATTTTTTGGGTGGGAGAGTGTGGAGTGGAGGTTTATGAAAGAAGTAAATATGTAAATAAGTGAAATTGATACATTAAAAGAAACCATAAAAGTCAAAGTCTTTCTCTCTCTTTACTTATTGACACTTTAATGTAATCTTGGATCTTTCACTGACTTGATAGAACGATAGTGCGGTGCAGTTTGAATAGCAAATGGAAGCAGCGATGTGGATAGTAACTGCCTAGTTACGCATATGGTTCAGGGAACATTTTCTTGGATGGGCCCTCACATCCGCCACCCTTTGTTCATTCCTTTTTATTTAAGGTACTGAAAAAAGGCAATTCATCACAACTGCTGAATCACGTCCTGCCACATAATAGTGCCAGTGTAATAGTGCCAGCTTTCCCTGTGTGTACTGTCAGTTTTGTTATAATAGTCTGTGAGACTGTTATAATTCTTATTATTGTTGTTTTATTTAAACCACTATTTATTATTATTATTATTATTATTATTATTATTATTATTATTATTATTATTATTATTATTATTATTAAATATTATATTAAAAGACAAAGTAAGAAGAACTTTTTCAGCATAGTACATATCAATTGTGTTCTGGTCTGTAAAATTACAAGAAGTGTGTGTGCTTGTTTAGATTCCAGGACATTCATACCCTGTCAAATACTCTTATCTTCATTCTCCACTGTCATTCTCATTTTCACTAAAACAAAAAAAAAAAAATGAAACCTATGGCATGCATCAACTTTGTAGAAGAACAAACACAACAAAGTATTATGCTAATGCTTATTTTATGTGTAACTTTATATTGGTAGACCTAATCCTAATGAATTTCATTATGAATTTCATTACTCCAGTGTTTTTATGTATTATTTGCTCCTGCTGTCTGATCTGTGCTGTCTCTTTCTTACCTCTCTTTCTTTTTTTGAAGAAAGTATGAAGAATTTCAGTATAGATTTGTTTTTGTAATAGGTTTCTTTGGGTCAGATTATTGTTGAATTTGTTAATAATAATAATAATAATAATAATAATAATAATAATAATAATAATAATAATAGTAATAATAATAATAATAATAATAGAGGTGGCAAGGTGGTGTAGTGGGTAGAGGTGGCACCTCACAGCTCCCCTACAACAGATCATTATTGATTTCCATTGCCATTGTTGTTGTATGGTGTAAATTGAAAGCATGATATTACAGAATTAATAGTACTGAAAAGCCATGTAGGTTAATGTATTTATGGTCTTTTTGTACAGGCACAGCCAAATTGTTTCTGCCCTCCAAATATATTCACTTTTGTGTCAATGTGGTGTTTTTAGCCCATCAAAAATGGCACTATTATTTTTGCACAACATTGACAGTGACTCAAGCATATGCAGGACTTTCCTGTGCATCCCAGGAGATAGAATAAATGATGAACATAATCCTGGATTGTTCCTTTGTGAGCACTTGATAATTGAAGATTTATTTCATTTGATTTAAAGCTTTCCAACTTAGTCCTTACTTGCCTCCAGACTCATCTGCTACAGAATTTTGACTGCTATGTAAATGATTGATGTCACTACAAATGTGAGTGCTTATAGAATCATGAGGGAGCTGTGTAATTTCCTACAGTAAATTCATTTATTTTCCTACAAATTAAGTTTTAAATTAAATAAGATGGAACATATTCTAACTTCTTCACTAAAGCTGAGTGAAGACCTCAACAGCAGATGTCAGGCAGTAAACTGACATCTCTAGTAGATTGCAAGTAGAGTACTGTCAAGAGCAAGAAGAGGCAGTAATATAAGCTATTTCTATTCACACCGGCCACTCATATGCTTGTTCAGTCCCTTGTCATTTCGAGACTAGACTCAGGGTACAAAGAAGGCATGCTTCAAGACTCTTCTCTGTTCTGGCATATAGGTAGTGGAATGAACTTCCCCTAGATGTCCAAACAGCTGAGTCACTGTCAGTCTTCAAACATAGTGTAAAGACCTACCTAATCCTGAAATACTTAAATAAATAAAATGTGTGTTGTTTGTCTGCTTTTCTTAGTATATTACCTCCCTAAAAAGTTTTTAGACTGATGGTATTCTTAGTCGGGCGCACGGTGGCTTAGTGGTTAGCACGCTCGCCTCACACCTCCAGGGTCCGGGTTCACCCCCTGGGCATGTGTGTGCGGAGTTTGCATGTTCTCCCCGGTGTGTGGGGTTTCTCCGTACCTCGTTTCCTCCCCAGTCCAAAAGACATGCATGGTAGGTTGATTGGCAGCTTGGTAAATTGTCCGTAGTGTATGAATGGGTGTGTGAGTGTGTATGTGATTGTGCCCTCGATAAAATGTGATTGTGTACCCTGCTTCCTGGGATAGGCCGTCCCAGCGACCCTGAAGCAGGAATAAGCGGTTGAAGATGGATGGTGGTATTCTTAGTCTGTGACCTAGTGACCTGCATCAGGATGTATTTATTGATAGCAAATTCAAAGCACTTCTGTAAGTCACTCTGGATAAGGACATAGAGCAGGAGAAAATGGGAGACACATTGAGCTGTATCAGTTTGCTATGGTTTTATTGTACAAACTCTCTAACCTCAGGTGAAGCAAGAAAATTGAGAGGATCGGGCCAGACATTTTGTTTCTATGGCTTTATTTCTTATTTGTTTCATTGTTTGGCTTATTGCATCAGTACATACAGTATGTCAAATCTGCATTAGTCGATGTTATTTTGATATGTAGTGGACCTTAAAGCATAAACTAATTTCAACTAAAAAGCTTATCAAATGATATCATATATAATTAAATTAACCACAGTGATTACGCAAATCACTTCATCAAAATAATAATGGGCTCACATCATTCACAGTCACTTCAAAAGACATTATAAACTGTATGTGGAATGTATAAGAATGGTAATGTCTCTGCCTTGTTTCTGTTTGTAGATAAGACTGGTATAGCTGCTTATCCTCCTTATACTCTGCCCCATGCCTGGACTCGGCTTATCTGACCTAATGAACACTAGCACACCCCAGTTACAACCAGAGCTATATACAGGCACATGACAAATAAAAAAATAAAATAAATAAAATAAATAAATAAATAAATAAAAAAGCAACCAATCAACCTACCAACCACACAAACAAACAAACAAACAAACATCAAAAACCGTCACTCTGTTATCTGTGGGGGCATTTTGGTACCATGATTTAGGTCTATTAATCCCCTTAGAGTTTAAGTAATTGCAAGTACAATGTTATTCAGACTCATCACTGTTATCCTGTGATGAAACATTTCTATCTTGATTGGAGTGGAGGTTTTTCCAGGACAACAATGTTCAAAGGGATCATTGAATGGTTTGATGAGTATGAAAATTATGTAAATCATATGCTATGGCATTCATATAATCAAAATACCATCTGAGGGAATATCTTTTTGAAGAATGATGTTTCACGATTCCTGTATAGTTCCAGAGACTTGTAGAATTTGTGTTAAGGTGCATTGCCGACTTTTTGTCCATCAGCTATTTTGTAACACCTTACTAAGACACTTTTTGGCTTTCCCTTCCATTTTTATTCTTTCCACTGCCTTAATAATGAAACACAAAATGAATTTACTTATATTAATATAATAGTTAATACCACTGGTTTGTATGACCTCACTTTTATCTTATTTTATAAAACATAGTTGAATAAGAATGCTTATGAATGAGTCAGTTATACTACCATAACGTTGTCCTATAGTCACCTTCCTTGTCACTTTATTTTCTGTTCTGTAGTGTTTGACACATTATTAAAGTGCATTACAAAACAAAAGCTTCTCTCAGATGAAAAAAATTGCTACAAAATGGTTTTTTTTCAAGTAGCTCTGAAAGGCCATTCTCTTACCATGTTTTTTTTTTTTTTTTATCTCAAGGCTGTATCTGTAGCATGCCACAACACTCACAGTTTCACAACAGGAGCGTTGAGAAGATAAAGCACTGGATAATTCAATGCTTTCCAAGCTGACATTCCTGTGAAATGTGCATTCAACAGCATCAACACTTAGATAATATGTACTTTTACAATTTCTGTTAGAACAGGAAGCTAGAATATACTGAGATGCACTTTGGGTAAGAATTTTCGCTTTTAAATGAGAACAGGAGAATTGACAAACATTTAATAGATGCGCAAAGAGTGTAGAATAGTAAAAGATGGGAAAGCAGAAAAGATAAAACCAGAAAAAGAGATGTATATAGGCTACTCGCATAGCTACAGATAGGCACAATGTTTTACAGTTTGTGATAAACACAAAATATAGAATTTCAGAATGTCCCACTAATCACTGTTACCTTAAAAGCAAAACAAAGATATAGTAAAGGGAAACTACATTCTAGACGCATATAGGTTATTTCCACATTAAGTTCATTCGTTTATCAAAACTTAACTAGAGCTGGTAATTTTATCAGGTGACCTAGTTTAGGAAAGAACCAGGGACCATGTGAGGTGGCAACGCTCCCATACCACCCAGTCCCCAACTATCTCTGCTCTAAAGCACCTACTTAACATGGTCATTAAGTTTAAATATTGAGTTAAATTGTGTACTTCAAGTGGAAATACTACCAAATCAAAACACTGAATTATAATGGTGGAGGACCCAAACATTTCAAATAAAAATGAAAATGAAAAGTGATGTCACTGTGATACTGGCACAATAATATTTCAGTAAATCCTCAAGATAATTCAGCTGCACATCCATCCTCCAAAACAGGGACTGTTGTTTATCACTTGGGATGGAAGTAGCCTCGCACCAGTGCGCTTGAGAGAGAGACAGTTGCGTCAACTCTGTTCACTCCAATGGACCAGCTTTTTACAGCAATGGCGGATCTTGGAGCCTCTCAATAATTCCCAGAAGTTAGCATTAAATACTAGAATTGCAGTAGAACAGACTTTTTTTTGTGAGGCACTTTAAAAATGTAAGACTTTTAAAGAATAATATTGCATATTGTCCGTGCATCGGAATCAAATTAACTCGTACATTAAAGCATGTTAGTGAATTATTTATCACTAAATTAGTAGTTTTAGGGTTTGTTATCAGATAACAGATTAGACTAGGATAGACTACTGGAAGTTAGTAACATAACAAACTATGAACAGCCTGTTAAATTAATTGTCAAATTTGTTCTCTTAATGAGATTTCACACATGGTTGTGAAATTATAGGAAAAGGCTTCTAAACGTGACTATTTGCAGGTTGGGGGGAGTTAAGTATTAGTAGTTAATATTGTTAACATTGGGGTGTGTGATAGTGATAAAATGAGGATATCCATTTTATTCCTTATTACACATGTAAGAAAGAATATAAAACCTTGTTGTGGGAAGAGAACTATTTTTTAATGATGTATCCTATTATGATTTCAGTATCCTCACATCCCTTCTTTCCTCAATCTGTGAAACTGATACAAGCAGAAGACATGGTACTGCTAACATCATTCCCTTCAAATGCTATTGAGCTTTAAATGATGATATATTTTGTGTATGGGCCCATTCGGTAGTGAAATAAATGGCAATATTTACATATGATTTAAAAGTTTATTTTAATAAATATCAGGTCCCTTAATTTCCGCATGTTCGCGAATATCGAACGCGCAATGTCAAAACTTTATTCCAGTTCATAACAATGACATTAGTGAGTTTAAGAACATAAAAAATATTAATTAAAAACAACAGCAACAAGGTATTTAAGCATGGTGTGTTACCACTAATTGACCACACTGATATACTGATATCCTCAAATATTAGTGGATTTTATTACTTTTTCAAACAACATTGATGCAACTACATATACATACTACATACACATGTCGGTGTGTTATATAAACATTGTAAATCAATGCATTTATTAGCTACTAATGACCAAAAATCGCAGTTCCTGTCTCTCTAACTCTATGGATTCAAATCACTCGCAAAAAACATGAATCACGTGACGATCGAGTGTTTTGAACTCCTGTTGGCGCTCAAGGGCTCTACCCCGCGAGACCCCAAAACACGCCCCTAGGCCCAGCGTGACCATAGTAACCTCTGCATACGTCATCGGAGTAGCAGCTCCAGCTATAAAACTTAACCGCTGGGGTTCAGTGGGGTGAGTGTTAAGTGTTTGTTTTAAAGATCTGGAAGCTCAGCGAGGCAGCGGAGAACTACAGAAAAACATTGAAGAAAGTTGGAACTTCAGCGGGTGACAAGCAGAGATGGGACACGGAGTGAGTAAAACCAGACAACCAGTTTTAACGGTGTTAGGTGTGAACTAGTCACCACGTGTCAGTGAGGAGTTGCATTAATCTAGCCGCGATGTAGTATTTTTTTTTTCTAGACTGCGGTTCGGGAGAAAGTTACAGAACAGTTGGTGGTTCGTGGTGAACAGTCTGCTGTTCCCTAATCGCATTCAACTTTCATGTGATCCACATTGTTTATTTAATCATAATTGTGGACGTTATGTGGAAAACTCTGACATGGTGTAAGATATAGACTGACGATGTAAACATGACTGACATTTCAAACAGCCATAGAAGAAATGTCCAAGGTAGAAGGTGCTTCTTGTGATTCTAAAATGATACAATGTTCAGGTGATCACTATATTTATGTATTATATGTTTTTCTATAAGTGCTTTTCTGAACTTTTATTAAAAACAAAAATAAATAATAATACTTAGGGAAAAAATACTTAAAAAATCTTTGTTTACTATGTTCTAAACTATTAAAGCATTATTATTATTATTATTATTATTATTATTATTATTAGTATTATTAGTAGTAGTAGTAGTTTGCTTATAAGGAGGTAAAAAGTAAAACTCTTGTTTACAAGTGGTCTTGTAAAACTGCAAGCAAAAGAGTTACACAATCATCACATGTAAGCTGTGAACTATTTTATTATGTTTAGCAAAAACATTTTATAAACTGCATTATTCCATGGCATGTAGAGTCATCTTAGTTTCTTTCATAAGAATCACCTATGTAAAATAGTTAAAAGGGAAAATGTTTTTCAAGAAAAACATAATTTTCCTTTATGGCAACGTTACAGAATAGGGATCTTATATGCAATATAATGCAGGTGCGTGCTTCAGTGCACTGGATTAGGCTAGCTAGTAATTCACAAAAAAAAAAGAAAAACGTTTCTTAAATACTTACATTATTTCTTCACAATGGAGAAAATCTGTTATAAAGGAACAAAACATGTAAACAGTGTGATTTTCATGTGTCTTTTTGACACAATTGTTGAAACCTATTTTTGGTTTATTCTTAAAATTATTTGTATTAGTACTATGGGTTAAAGTTATATTTGGGTGCCGACAGCTGTGAAGGGTGTCCCTCCTTTGTAATTTGATGAGAAAGCATGAAGATAAAAATAGGATTTAGAATAACAAGCCAAAAAATCTTATATAATCTAGTAGTCCATTCAAATGCCTGCCTGCAATGGTCTTATCAACCATGGCAACTGAACAACCCTTCACTGTGAGAGGACTGAAGCATGAGTTCTCAAATAACTTCCATTCTGTTTTGGAATGCACAACTCCTTTTTTCACTCTCCGTTGCACTCTTTTGGCCATTGTGTGATCCCTATCACAAAGCTTACTACAGTGTTACAAGTTGTTATTGCAGTTGTCCCACTGTGTTGGGACATATTGTGCTCATTATGTCCTGGTTGAATGAATTATCTACCTCATTGCAACAGAGTGGAACATGCCGTGCTGACTGGAATGCCCTAAACCATTTAGAAAATATGCTTAATAAAATTATTACACCGCACAGTGGACTGTGAACAAGATAATCATATGCATCATATGCAACACTAAACCAGTCATTATTTTTATTTCCTAAAGCGAATGATCAAATCCTCAGGAATGTTGGGAGTATTGAGAATTGTACTTCTGATCCTTTCAGCAAAGCACCATGGGTGTTTTAGGATTAGTGGTGACTTCATTGATAGATATATTATGTTATGTATGGATACCATAATACAAATATTGTGTATTATGTCGTCTATGCTATTCAATGCCTCAGATTATTTATGTAATTGCAGCTTTTCAACAATATGTGCAATCTAGCTATAGGGCAATTTTAAGGTGGTGTAATTCAGTGTCTCTTGGTGAGCCACAGTCTCCAACATGTGAAGCAAAAAAACATAAGCATCCTCACTAATGCAGCACCTCAACCGCAAACAATGGTTGAACAGGCATTTGAATAAAACATGAGTTCTAAAGGCCATCAAAGGGTCCTTATCCACTGTGAAACTCAGTTTCAGGTATCCAGAGAGCAATTAGTGGTAATTAAGTATTAACATACGCTTATGTTCTTTTTTGAAATACACAACCGAGATGCTAATAAAAAGCAATTTATGACTTTTCCATCCAGGCCAATTTCAGTGTTGCATTCTTTCCAGTGCAATCATTTGTTTCACTTGAAGGGACAGTAATTCACTGTAATAACTGCATGTGCGCCTAGTTGAGATGGTCATTTTACTACATAGCAAATGTTATTATAATACTTGCACTGTTAGCACTGTATTGCTACTTGACTTGTTATACAAGGTTAATGTTGAGAAAGTAAAAGAAGGTAAATAAACCAAATTCCTAATAAGTGGGCGGCTGTGGCGCAGATGGTAGAGCGAGTTGTCCACTAATCGTAGGGTTGGCAGTTCGATTCCTGGCCTGGATGACTCCACATGCCGAAATGTCCTTGGTTGCTCCCGATGGCAAGTTAGTGCCTTGCATGGCAGCTCTGCTACCATTGGTGTATGAGTGTGTGTGTGAATCGGTGAATGAGACACAGTGTAAATTAGCGCTTTGGATAAAAGCGCTATATAAGTGCGCCATTTACTGGAATGAAAATGGGGGACTGGTGCCACAATAATTTTTATCTAGTAATATAGTGTCTGCATGAGAATTAACCTTTTGATCTTTGTTGAAAAATTTCACAAAAATTCTCTGCTCTCATGGATATCAAACTATTGCAAACAAAACACAGGTTTATAAAAACAAACTTGTTAAAAATGTGTGCCACAATTATTGGTACCCTTTTAGTCAATACTTTGTGCTACCTCCCTTTGCCAAGATAACAGCTCTGAGTCTTGTTAAAACCCGCTAGCTTTGGGATGGGAAGTTTTTTGTGAGCTGTGCCATATTTTGTGCGCAGGTCTGGACTCAGAGGAGCCATATCTGGAGAGGAAGAAGATATATTCACAATTCTATAGTCTATATTCACGATTCGATATTCTGACTTTTATGCTGGGTTTTGACTCTTGCCTGGGGGTTGACTGTGATGTTGGTTGTTCCTGTATCTGGTTGTGTATACTCTTCACCAGTGTATACCCATTCACTTGGTTCACTGGCTGTAGGGGTGTGGCTGCCATTTCTTTTGGGAAAGGGTCCTTTTGTCTCTGTTTTTGGCTTAGGGAGTTAGGGAAATATTTGTATTTTCTTTTCTTTTTAGGTAAGCTAGTTATCTAACAATAGAATCCTTTTGTTTATTATTTTGGCCTTGGCCCACCATGATGTTATGCCTGGTTTGGTTCTTTGTAGAGTGGTATGTATATAATTCTGTGTTTTACAATACACCGCAATTTTATTTTGAACAACCTTGTTGTGTTGTTATTTCTGACTCCCTATTCTGGTTACTCTGTGCGGCCTAACCTTGACTGGGCTGTAACAATCTTCTCCTATAATGCCTGATGAGGTTAGAGAATACATATCAAGGGATCTGAGACCATTCATCTCTATACAGAATCTTCCCAGATCCTTCAAATATCGAGGCCCATGCTTGTGGACTCTCTTCAATTCACCCCATAGATTTTCTATTTGTTTCGAGTTGGGACTATTATGGCCATGGCAGGACCTTGATTTTGTGGTCAGTAAATCATTTTTGTCTTCATTTTGATATATGTTTTGGATCATTGTCCTGCTGGAAGATCCAACCACGGCCCATTTTAAGCTTTCTGGTAGAAGCGGACGGGTTTTCATTTAATGTCTGTTTATAGATATATAGATTTCATGATGCCATGTATCTTAACAAAATGTCCAGGTCCTCTGGGAAAAACAGCCCCAAATGTTATAGATCTACCACCATATTTGACTGTGGCCATGAGGTACTTTTCCATATGGCTACCTCTCTGTGCACCAAAACCACCTCTGGTGTTTATTGCCAAAAAGCTATATTTTGGGTTCTTCTGACCATAGAACCTGATCCCATTTGATGTTCCAGTAGTGTCTGACAAATTGAAGACGCTTGAGTTTGTTTTTGGATGAGAGTAGAGGCTTTTTTCTTGAAATCCTTCCAAACAACTTTGGTACGTGACTTCGGATTGTAGTTTTGGAGACTTTCTGACCCCAAGACACAATTAACTTCTGCAATTCTCCAGCTGTGATCCTTGGAGATTTTTTAGCCACTAAAACCATCTCACAGTGCATTCACAGTGCATTGAGACAATATAGACACATATCCTCTACCAGGTCGATTCATAACATTTCGAGTTAACTGAAACTTCTTAATTATTGCCCTGATGGTGGAAATGTGCATTTTCAATGATTTTGCTTTCATCATTTTATCTAGCCACTTGCCATTTTGTGATGATCAACAACCTTTTGCCACACAAAAGTTTGCAATTGTTTGATATATTGCTCATATTTACCAGTATTAATGGAGGGCACTGTACATTAGTTTAGATACGTTAACAGTGTTTTGTGTTCACCTTTACCTAAACCAGTTTGTGTCAGTCTACTGTAGTTTGTATTTCTGCAGAACCGGATTTAATTTATTCAACAGAAACTTAAGTAATCAGTAAAAATTCTTTGGTTGACAAATCAATCTTGAAAATGTTTTGCCAGTCATTTGACTTCAGCGGTTTTATTAGTTCCAGCAGAAGTCATGAAGTCTCTTAAATGAGTGGTGAAATATATTTAGGTTTATAAAGCAATTAAATAAGATAGACATTAAAAATATATCCAGATGACTGTATAGTTGGCATTGTGTAGGTGTCACGTACCGTGGGTCGCACGGAAGCAGAAGTAGGCGGCAGGTGTAGTGCGTGGTTTAAAGGTTGGTCTAAAGACGTAGTTGTAAAACAAGCAAAGGTCAGGCGATCGGTCGAACAAAGCAAAAGGTGGCAGGCAGAAAGCGTAGTCGTAAAAAGAGTCGGAAAAGAGGTTGAAATAACTGAGACAACAAACGAATGATAAAGGCTTGGAAACGCAGAGAACAAGTCAACTCAATGTATACTTCACAATGATCTCTTGGCGAATGACTCTCTCTATACTAGTAGAGAGAGAGTGTGATTGGTGACAGGTGTGAATGATTAGAACTCCGGGGATGGTGAGCGCATGCGTGGATGGGAGGTGAGTGTTGCTTCTTGGGAAACTGTGTCCTGGCTGGGTTGAGATATGACAGTAGGTTACCAGCTGCTGTACTTTCCTAACATACCTATATCTAGCTTTTGGTTTATTAAAGACAACTTCTATTATGTTTGCTTCATTAATGTTTTGTCCAATCGTAATATATTTTTTTATAAAGTAGACCTACTTATTATTCTATTATTAATAGGCTTAGCTATGTTGCATGCATATGGTTATATAACTTCAAATTATGTTTGTGATTGTCACGGTTCCCCCTTGAAGCAGCATGCTCTCGCGCTGTTGCGCATGCGTGTTGTGACATTTGAACATGTGCTCTTTGTTTTTGTTTCTGTCAATGGCTGGGAGGGCACGTGTGTTTTGTTTATGTTCGTCATGACCCCGCCCCGTGTCTGTCATAGGCTGTATCCCCACGTGTGTCTGTATTACTCCCAGCTGAAATCTGTTTAAGTTAATTCATGCCGGTTTATATACTACGTGCCGTACTTCACACGGTGCAGTTACGTAAACATAGTAAACATAGTTCCTTGTTAGTTATAGATCACGCTGGGTTATCCGCTCCCAGATCATTATCATAGCTCACGTTCATGTTTGTGCTTATGTTTATGTTTGTTTCTCGACCCTGTTTTCCGTGCCACGTTGTTATCTGCCTTGCCCCAAGTTTATGCCTGTTTGCCGTTCGCCTGACCTTTGCTTGTTTTCTGACTATGCCTTTGGATTACGTTTTGGATTTGTCTGCCTGCCTCTTGTAAATAAACTACACTCGTTCTTAAATGCGCTTACCTCCTTCCTTCATCTGCTCCGTCACGACTTGTGACAGAGTTAACCGCCGTAATCATGGAGGTAGCACGAGAACGGCGAGGACGCCAAACCCAAAACCGCACGCCCAAGATTCCCGCCTTGGATTCCATGAGCTTCACACAGAGGTATTCCCGTGGACATGCCGGAGCCGTATGATGGCTACTTTTACCCGGATGAGTTTTTGACGGACGGTCAGCATTATTTTTCCAGCCTAGGTGACCCGAAGCCTACTGAAGGACGATTCGTTCTGTTTATCTTGTCTCGCCTTGCTGGCGCAGCTCGCACATGGGCACAGCGAGTGGCAGCCAAGGAATCCCGGGTGCTGGAGGATATTTGGCAGTTTTTGGAAGTGTTTTTGGAGGAGTTTGGAGAACTAGGACAGAAATATGATCAGTTGCTGGAGGAAGTGAACGTGGCTGAGCGCCCATTCCACAAGTATTATGGGCAGGTGAGCACTCCAGAGGAGATTGACAAGACTCCCACCACTCATCCAGGGAAGCGAGTTCTGCTCATCTCCAAGTTTCCAGGCCAAGCTAAGTCTCTAGCCCCTTCCATGCCTCAGGTCCATGTCCCGGTCCAGACCAAGCCACAAGTCCACGTTACCGTGCATCCTGCTGAGCAGAATCCATTCATCTCCAAGTCTGCCGACCCAATTCACAAAGTTCTGCTCTCAGCCAAGTTCCAAGTTCAAGCTACAGTCACAGCCAAGCCTCAGGTTCCAGTTGTAATCACGCAGAGTAAGAAGGAAATGGTGGAAAAAATTTGCAGAATGCAGTTGGAGTTGGAGAGTTTGAGCAGCACTCTGCCTGAAATGGAGAAGAAATGCATCGAAGCTACTAAAGAATGCTCATCCGTGGAGTTGCAACTACAGGAAACACAGGTTTTGCTGCGAGAGGAGACACTCCGGAAACGGGTTCTGAGCATTCGGCTCTGTCGACTAGAGGACGAACGAAATCAACTAAAGCAGCTTCTGGAGGAGGAGAAGGATAAAAGGAAAAGTACAGAGACCCAGCTTCACCAAGTCCAGACTCAGGCACAAGCTCACGATGCCCAAGTCCAGACACAGTCTCAAGCTCACGACGCCCAAGTCCAGACTCAGTCTCAAGCTCACAGCGTCCAGGTCCAGACTCAGTCTCAAGCTCACAGCGTCCAAGTCCAGACTCAGTCTCAAGCTCATGACGCCCAAGTCCAGACACAGTCTCAAGCTCACAGCGTCCAGGTCCAGACTCAGTCTCAAGCTCACAGCGTCCAGGTCCAGACTCCGTCTCAAGCTCACGACGCCCAAGTCCAGACTCAGTCTCAAGCTCACGACGCCCAAGTCCAAACTCAGTCTCAAGCTCACGACCTCCCAGTCACAGTCAAGCCTCACGTGCCGTTGGTAATCGCTCAGAGTAAAAAGGAGTCACATCGACAGGAGGGGGAATCTGGGGTCGGGGCTGAGACCGGCTCCCATCCTCCCTCCCTGTTTTTGATGCCTGCTCAGCCTCCCTGCTCTGCTGGGGACGCCGCTCAGCCTCCCTGCTCTGCTGGGGACGCCGCTCAGCCTCCCTGCTCTGCTGAGGGCGCCGCTCAGCCTCCACGTCCTGCTGGGGACGCCGCTCAGCCTCCCTGCTCTGCTGGGGACGCCGCTCAGCCTCCCTGCTCTGCTGAGGACGGCGCTCAGCTCTCCTGCTCTGTGAGGACGCCCCAGCCTCCCTGCTCTGCTGAGGACGCCGCTCAGCCTCCTGCTCTGCTGGAGACGCCGGCCAGCCCCCTGCTCTGCTGAGGACGCCGCTCAGCCTCCCTGCTCTGCTGGGGACGCCGCTCAGCCTCCCTGCTCTGCTGAGGACGCCGCTCAGCCTCCCTGCTCTGCTGAGGACGCCGCTCAGCCTCCCTGCTCTGCTGGGGACGCCGCTCAGCCTCCCTGCTCTGCTGGGGACGCCGCTCAGCCTCCACGTCCTGCTGGGGACGCCGCTCAGCCTCCCTGCTCTGCTGAGGACGCCGCTCAGCCTCCACGTCTGGCTGAGGACGTCGCTAGGCCTTCGTACTCTGCTGTGGACGTCGCTCGGCCTTCCTGCTCTGCTGTGGACGTCGCTCCGCCTTCCTGCTTGGCTGTGGACGTCGCTCGGCTGAGGTCGTCGCTCCGCTGAGGTCGTCGCTCCGCTGAGGTCGTCGCTCCGCCTTCCTGTTCGGCTGAGGTCGTCGCTCCGCCTTCCTGTTCGGCTGAGGTCGTCGCTCCGCCATCCTGCTTTGCTGCGGACGTCGCTCTGCCTCCATGCTCCGCAGAAGACGTCGCTCCTTGTGTCGCTCCCCCTTCCTGCTCCACGGAGGACATCGCTCCAGTCCTGGGCTCAGCAGAGGGCATCATTCTTCCCTTGAGCCTCACGGAGAACTTCGCTCCTTCCCCACGCCTCGCGGAGAACCTCCCTCCCCCCTGGAGCCTCACGGAGAACCTCGCTCCCCCCTGGAGCCTCGCGGAGAACCTCGCTTCCCCCTTGAGCCTCGTGGTGAACTTCGCTCTGCGTCCCTACTTCGCCAGGAACATCATGCGGTTTCCTGGCTCTGCTTGGGACATTCAGCCCAGGGGCCCGGGGCCGCCGGTGATATGGGATGTTTCATGGCACTCCGGGAGGAGTGCCTTTGGGGGGGGGACTCTGTCACGGTTCCCCCTTGAAGCAGCATGCTCTCGCGCTGTTGTGCATGCGTGTTGTGACATTTGAACATGTGCTCTTTGTTTTCGTTTCTGTCAATGGCTGGGAGGGCACGTGTGTTTTGTTTATGTTCGTCATGACCCCGCCCCGTATCTGTCATAGGCTGTATCCCCACGTGTGTCTGTATTACTCCCAGCTGAAATCTGTTTAAGTTAATTCATGCCAGTTTATATACTATGCGCCGTACTACACACGGCGCAGTTAAGTAAACATAGTAAACATAGTTCCTTGTTAGTTATAGATCACGCTGGGTTATCCGCTCCCAGATCATTATCATAGCTCACGTTCATGTTTATGCTTATGTTTATGTTTGTTTCTCGACCCTGTTTTCCATGCCACGTTGTTATCTGCCTTGCCCCAAGTTTATGCCTGTTTGCCGTTCGCCTGACCTTCGCTTGTTTTCTGACTACGCCTTTGGATTACGTTTTGGATTTGTCTGCCTGCCTCTTGTAAATAAACTACACTCGTTCTTAAGTGCGCTTACCTCCTTCCTTCATCCGTTCCGTCACGACTTGTGACAGTGATAATATGATGATAATGTTTTCCATGAAGGTTCATATTGTGATTTGGGTTTTTTAATTGAATCTGTTTTGTTTAAAAAAAAAAAACAGAGACCTTAACCAATTTAATTTCTAATCACTATGCCACATACTGCCTTACTCTATATTTTTTGAGATTATACTAACCTCTTTCTGCAGTTGACTTCATTTAGTGTCAAGTAATGTTGGTCATAATACGGTCATTAAAAAAAAAAAAACTAAGAAAAAAAAACCTCAAAATAAATCTTTACACCATCACAGGGAGGAGGCCGAGATCAATATGACCTGGCAGCAACGTCAGAGCAAAGTGGGAAGAAAAAGAACAAGAACAAGAAAGATATGGATGAGCTGAAAAAGGAAGTGGATTTGGTGAGCATTTTAACTTTTTTATTTTGATAATACTGACACTGGAACATCAGACAAAATTTTATATATTTTTTTATTGATATTTCTATTAAGGATGATCACAAGCTGAACTTAGATGAGCTTCATCGTAAATATGGCACAGATTTGAGCAAGGTAAGGGAATTAATGTATTTTCACAATTAAGAGAATCTTAAGAGAACAAGGTTGTTCTATTTAACTATGTCTCTACCAGGGCCTTACATCCACACGTGCAAAAGAAATTCTTGCCCGTGATGGCCCCAATGCCCTCACTCCTCCACCTACCACACCGGAGTGGGTGAAGTTCTGTAAGCAGATGTTTGGAGGCTTCTCCATGCTGCTGTGGACTGGCGCTCTTCTCTGCTTCCTTGCTTATGGTATCCTAGTTGCAATGGAAGATGAACCAGTCAATGACAATGTGAGCAAAACTTTGAAACAAGCAGTACTTTTAGTCTGTTTTATGTTACTATATTAAATATTTTGATCACATTCTGCCTTTTGCTTTGCAATGTAGCTGTATTTGGGAGTTGTGCTTTCAGCTGTTGTCATCGTCACTGGTTGCTTCTCATACTACCAAGAGGCCAAGAGCTCGAAAATCATGGACTCCTTCAAGAACCTGGTGCCCCAGGTAACATAATTATTACTATATAGCAGATATTAAGCTATTTTAAACATTATGTAGTGATGTGCAATTCTATATACAGTATTTAAATATTTTGAAATGGTTCAATCACTGATCAAAATTAAATGTTCCACTGTTACAAGATTAATTTATACATAGCTGTCACACAACGGCCGCTAGAGGCTGCCGTGGCGCAGTTGTCACGCCATGGCTGCTAGAGGCCGCTGGGGCGCAGTTGAGTCGGGCGCGCGCAGGCGTGGTTAGTCTGCGCATGAACGCGATCTCACGGCAGGTGTTGATGTTTAGTTTGATTACCTGCCTTATTTATGTGCTTGTGTTTCCCGAGCACGTGGCTCGTGATTGTATATGTGTATAGATATTAGTGTCTATGTTATAGTTAAGTATGGAGAGACTTTACGTTGATGTTATGCTTTGCGTCCTTTATTTTGAATGAAGAGTGTGTGAGTATTATTAAGTAAAGCATTGATCTGCGCCTACGCCCGTATTGAGTCCGCCTCCATCTACAACACGGTCCCGAACTGTCACAATAGCAGAGTGCTGTTGACTTATGTGCCCTTGTCAACCTATAAGATTAAAGAACTGAGTGCACAGAAAGATAACAGGAGCTGTACAGTATTTTTTTTTTTACTCTCTAAGGGAGTATATAACAATTACAGTTGATAAGTACCCTACAAATGCAACTGTAAAGAAATTGAATCATATAAAAAAAAGTTATAAATAGATGCAAAATAGATTTTGGTTACTCCTGGTTAAGATAATTTTAAACCTTATAACTTTTCATTTTAAACTAATCTTCCCAGCAAGCTCTGGTGATCCGTGATGGTGAGAAAAGTATGATTAATGCTGAGGATGTGGTTCTGGGTGATCTGGTGGAGGTAAAAGGTGGAGACAGGATACCAGCCGACCTGCGTATTATTTCTGCACATGGTTGTAAGGTCGGTCTTTTTGAGAGCAGTTCAACAATTCCACTGAAGATACCAATTATTTTTAAGAGCAAACCATTTACATGTACATCTTTGTACATAACACTTTTTTTTTACTATTTTATAGGTGGACAACTCCTCTCTTACCGGAGAGTCGGAACCTCAGACTCGTTCTCCAGATTTCTCCAACGATAACCCTCTGGAGACCAGGAATATTGCTTTCTTCTCTACCAACTGTGTTGAAGGTACTTCACAGTAATTGCAGGGATGCTGCGCATAGGATTTTGTAATATTCATAATAAATAACTGATATACAGTAGAAACAATCCTATTAATTTACCTTTAGGCACTGCGCGTGGTATTGTCATCAGCACTGGTGACCATACTGTCATGGGCCGAATTGCCACACTTGCTTCTGGTCTTGAGGTGGGCAGGACGCCTATCTCTATCGAAATTGAGCACTTCATCCACATCATAACAGGCGTGGCTGTCATTCTTGGACTTTCCTTCTTCATTCTCTCTCTTATCTTGGGCTACAGCTGGCTTGAAGCAGTCATCTTCCTCATTGGAATCATTGTTGCTAATGTGCCTGAAGGTCTTCTAGCCACTGTTACTGTAAGTAAAAATAAAAAGTATGTATTTCAGCTATAATTGAACTCTGTGTTGACCAAGTGGGACTAAGTAAACCTTAATGGAAGTTGTCTGTAATTTTGCTTTATTTCTTTGTTTGTGTCTCCTTAGGTGTGTCTCACATTGACAGCAAAACGCATGGCAAAGAAGAACTGCCTGGTGAAGAACCTTGAGGCTGTGGAAACCTTGGGCTCCACATCGACCATCTGCTCAGACAAGACAGGAACCTTGACTCAGAACCGCATGACTGTTGCCCATATGTGGTTTGACAACCAAATCCATGAAGCTGACACCACCGAAAACCAGAGCGGAGCCAGCTTTGATCGAAGCTCACTCACCTGGACCTCCCTGGCACGCATTGCTGGGCTTTGCAATAGGGCTGTTTTCTTAGCAGAGCAAACTGATGTTCCTATTTTAAAGGTATTCTTTCCTATATTATAGCAAAGTGATAATATAGGATTAGTTATAGTTGTTACTGTTGTAGGTGCATGCATATAGGAAAAAAAATGTATACATTTAACTAATGACTTAAGATCCTGTCATAACTAGTTTGAAAAACGTCGGGGTTACGTATGTAACCCTGTTCCCTGATAAGGGAACGAGACGTTGCATTTAGCATAGCAGTATGGGGAGCGCCTTGCGCGCGTGACCGGTATCTGAAGCTTGTGTAAAATCATGCCTCTACTTATAGGCCTGCCATGATCAGGTGACGTGGCAATTAAGTGTGTCGCATGATATATATATGGCACCTGTGAACCCCGCCGCCAGCCTCTATTATCTGAAGCGAAGACGCAGTTCACAGGCCTGCCCTGGTATGACAATGCTATGCAACGTCTCGTTCCCTTCTCAGGGAACAGGGTTACATACGTAACCCCGACGTTCCCTTTCAAAGGGAACTTCGACGTTGCATTTAGCATAGCAGTATGGGGAACGGGAATACCCACTCCGTCATACCAAGGGTACGGCCTGTCCGAAAATACCGAAGCCCGAGGGTCACTGCAAGACACTCGAGCCCGGGGTGGAATGAACATCCAGGCTGTAATAACGAATGAACGTGTGTCGCGTAGACCACCCTGCGGCCGCACACACATCGTGCAAGGACACCCCTTTCGACAGAGCCTTCGAGGAGGCGACCGCCCTAGTGGAATGAGCTCTTATGCCTAGAGGCGTGGAAGCAATAGAAATTGCTTCCACTATCCAAGTAGAGATGCGCTGTTTTGACACAGCGTCACCCCTACTGTCGCCACCAAAGCAGACCGGCAACTGCTCTGACTTACGCCACTGGCCGGAGCGGTGGACGTAAGTGCAGAGGGCCCTTACCGGACACAGCAGGTGCAACCTCTCCTGTTCCAGTGTGAGGAACGGAGGAGGGCAGAAGGCCTGCAAAACCACAGGGTGGGCAGCCGATGTAGGCACTTTAGGAATATAATCCGGCCTAGGGTATAGGAAGGCCTTGGCCAGTCCGGGGGCGAAGTCAAGGCAGGGGGGGCAACCGAGAGAGCTTGTAGATCCCCCACTCGCTTGAGAGATGTCAGGGCCAGTAGAAGAGCTACCTTTAGAGTCAGAAGCTTCTCCGAGGCTGACTCTAAGGGCTCAAATGGGGCTCCCGACAGACCTTCCAAGAACACAGAAAGGTCCCAAGAAGGTACCCGCGGCCTGCAGATGGGCCTCAACCATCTGACACTGCGCATGAACCTCGAAGTTAGAGGATGCTGCCCCACAGAGGCTCCATTAACAGGGGCATGGCTGGCCGAAATGGCGGCCACATAAACCCCGATTGTAGAGGGAGCCAACCCTGCTGAAAAACGTTCTTGCAGAAACTCCAGGACTGTAGCCACTGCGCAGTTCACTGGGTCTAACTGACGTTCTTCACACCACAAGACAAAAAGCCGCCACTTGAGCGCATACAATTTCCTTGTGGATGGTGCTCTAGCGTTTAAAATGGTCTCTACAACCTCAGTTGTGAGACCAGAATCTATGAGCAGGTGCCCCTCAGGGGCCAGACCCACAGTTTCCATAGTTCTGGCCGAGGGTGATAGATCAGCCCTCCGGCTTGAGACAGTAGGTCCCTGCGGATGGGAATCTCCCCAAGGAGCTGCGCCGAGCAGGGACATTATCTCCGAGAACCAAATTCGAGCTGGCCAAAACGGTGCTACTAGCAGCAGATGTAGACGGTCTTGGCGAACTCTTGCTAGAACTTGTGGGAGCAGAGCAATCGGGGGGAAAGCGTATAGACGTGACCTCGGCCACGTGTGCACCATGGCGTCCAGTCCCAATGGGGCAGGAGGAGTGAGGGCGAACCACAGCGGGCAGTGTGTTGTCTCCTCGGATGCAAACACATCCACTTCCGCTCGTCCGAACCTCCGCCATATGGACTCCACCACTTGTGGATGGAGCCTCCACCCCCCGGGCCTCAGCCCCTGCCTCGACAGGATGTCTGCCCCCACATTCTGACTGCCCGGAATGTACATTGCACTCACTGACAAGAACTTCCCCTCCGCCCAGAGGAGGATTAGTTGCGCCTGCCTGAACAGGGGGCGTGAACGTAACCCTCCCTGGTGGTTGATATACGAGACCACAGCTGTGTTGTCTGACACAACTAGCACACTGTGACCTCTCAACTGAGGGAGAAAGAATTTCAGTGCTAGGAATACGGCCCGCATCTCTAGGCGATTTATATGCCACTTCAGATGAGGGCCGCTCCAAAGACCATGAGCTGGACAGCCATTTAAGACTGCGCCCCAGCCTGTGAGGAACGCGTCTGTCATTACTGTCTTGCGGTAAGGGGACGCCCCTAGAGTGTGACCCGAGGCTAGGAACTGCGGGCACCTCCAAACACTCAGAGCACATAGGCATCGCCGCGTGACTCTGATTACTCTCAGCGGTTTCATCCTCGGATGAAACCCCTGACTCTTCAGCCACCACTGAAGCGGTCTCATGTGCAATAGGCCCAACGGTATGATGTTGGCTGCTGCTGCCATAAGGCCCAACAGCCGCTCGTAAAAGTTGGAGGGGATGCCCAGCCCCCACTTTATCTTGCTCAAGGTTGATAGGATCGTTTGTACGCGTGTTGGGGATAGAAACACCCTCATCGTAGTAGAATACCATATGACCCCTAGAAAAGTTGTCCTCTGCACTGGGGAAAGCATACTTTTCTTGAGGTTCTACCTGAGCCCCAAGCTCCTCATGTGGGCGAGAACAACATCTCGATGTTGAACCGCCTGTTCCCTGGATCGTGCCAGAATTAACCAGTCGTCCAGGTAGTTTAGTACACGGATGCCCTGGAGTCGCAAGGGAGCCAGAGCAGCATCCATGCACTTTGTGAAGGTGCGAAGGGATAAAGCCAGCCCGAAAGGAAGAACCCGAAATTGGTACGTGTTTTCTCCAAACGCAAACCTCAGGAACTTCCTGTGACTGGGCGATATTTCTATGTGGAAATATGCGTCTTTCAGATCTATCGTCACAAACCAGTCCTCGGACTGAATCTGTGGCACGATAAGTTTGAGCGTCAGCATCTTGAACCTGTATGTCCGAAGAGTACGGTTCAGATGACGCAGATCCAAAATTGGCCGCATACTCCCATCTTTTTTGCGGACCAGGAAATAACGGCTGGAAAAACCTCCCTCCCTTAGAGAACGGGGTACATGTTCTATGGCCCCTTTGTCTAAAAGGGAGCTTATTTCCTTTGCTAACGTTGGGCTCTGCTCTGTGCTGACAGATGTCGTGAGATGTCTGAACCGGGGGGGTCGAGCTCTGAACTGGACCCGGTAGCCCTTTTCTATTGTAGACAGAAACCATGGGGACACATTTGGCAGTAGTTTCCACGCTGCCAGATGGTCCTTCAGTGATGTCAGCTTTTCCGCATTTTGTTGGAGGGAAAGCATCAGATTTCCGCCGCCCTGTGACAGCTCGCTGACCAGAGAAGGCTGGAAATGTGGGACGGGCTCGGCCAGGGCAGGCCCTACAGTAGCACTGGGGGCTGGATGTCCCGGCCGCCTCATGTCCCCTGATAAGTCCCTCCGTGACCCATCAGGACCGTTCCTTCCGTGCCTGCCTTGCCTTTATGATCATTCTCAGATCAGGCCTCCCAGCAGGCTGTGGCTGTGGCCGGCGGTCACCCTGGCTTTCTGCGGGGGAGGCGGGCGCGCCACACTCGTCTTTCTGCATCTCCCTCACGCAACAACATGGCCCGGGCTCCACTCATGGAGGCCCGTGCGAACTCGACACGACGGGGAAGGAACCGGCTGAACGCCGCCGTTTGCTGTCTTGCATCGCGAAACCTGTCGGAGATGGCATTGACTGCGCCACCAAACAGGCCGGAAGGCTCAACAGGGGCGTTCAGCAAGGAGACCCTATCCTTGTCCCCCATCCCTGACAGGTTGAGCCATAGGTGCCTCTCCGCCACAACCAGGCTACCCATTGAACGGCCGATATGACGAGCCGTTTGCTTGGTCGCCCCAAGAGATAAATCTGTGGGGGGGGGGGGGGGGTCTGCCACCGCCTCTGGCCCACCCTCAACAGTATCCAGCTCACTCAGCAGGTCTGCCTGGTAGGCCTGCAACACTGCCATTGTATGCAGGGACCCACATGCAAGACCGCGCCGCATAGGCTTTGCCCACCAACCCCAAGTGACTTTACACGGTTTAGACGGTAAGGTTGGCCTCCCTAAATTACCTGTCGTAGATGGAGAGAGTGGCGGCGGGCGCCCTCCTCCACCTTTGGCATCACCGGCATAGCCGTGCTGCGCACCCCCACGATGGCTGAGTAATCAGACTTTGGCGGGGTTATAAACACGGCTAGTGTAAGGTTTTCCCAGAAGCGTGAAATCTCATCATGCACTTCTGGTAAAAGGGGAGTTTTCTGTAGTGTGAGGGAGCTTTTGTTTACGTTCACTGGAGAGGAAACGCTCTCCAGCCTGCTACGAGCCACTTCCTCTTCCCCAGGCCAGTCCAGATTCAACTTCTGGACCGCCCTAGTGATCACCTCAAGCAGCTCTTTATATGCCTGAGAGCTGCTGTCAGTTATTGGGGGAAAAAAGCGCTCTCTACCGCGCCTCCTCAGAGTCAGCGAGGGTGTTTTGGCTTTGCATAGGAAGGAGGAGTCGTAACGCGAGCTCCAAAGTCAGGCGGAGAGCGGACCCGGAAGACAGAGCAAGAGATAGAGCTGCGCTCGTCCCAGGCTCCTCTTCCAAATCCATACACGAACCCCAGGAGCTGAGACGGCTGGCTGCCTCGGCAGCGGCCGGCCCAGACCCGCGAGGCTTTGAGACCCAACTCCCATCAGGTGAGAAGAGAGCGAGCCGGGAGCGTAGTTGCCTAATCGTGAAACGTTCACAATGCTGACAGTCAGACCCCTCAAGGGCTGCTGTAGCATGCGCTATGCCCAAACACTTCACGCAGAAAGCGTGTCCGTCTCCTCCCGTGATGAAACGGGGGCAAGGCCTAACACACTCTCTGAACTTTCCCTCGCTCATTTTTTGTTCTTTCCTTTACTTTTCTTAAAAGGGGATAGAAAAGTTGAGAGATTTTGAGAAATAGTGAGGAGAAATGAAGCGTTTCTTTTCTTTTCTTTACCACAAACCACAGACATGCAGTCTCGCTGAAGATAATAAGGCTGGCGGCGGGGTTCACAGGTGCCATATATATATATCATGCGACGCGCTTAATTGCCACGTCACCTGATCATGGCAGGCCTATAAGTAGAGGCATGATTTTACACAAGCTTCAGATACTGGTCACGCGCGCAAGGCGCTCCCCATACTGCTATGCTAAATGCAACGTCGAAGTTCCCTTTGAAAGGGAACAATGAAAAGAAAAAGATAACTTTATATATGTACGTGTTGCATTTTGTAGTGTAATGTGTACTTTATACCCACTGATGGTCTGATCTTCTTCAAAGAGAGATGTTGCTGGAGATGCCTCAGAGTCTGCCCTCCTGAAGTGTATTGAACTTTGTTGTGGATCTGTGAAAGAGATGAGGGACAGACATAAAAAAATGGCAGAAATCCCCTTCAACTCAACTAATAAATACCAGGTTTGCCCTAAGGATATTTTAAACCTTCTTTTATTGTGTAACTAGAGATGTAATGGAATGAAAATTTCATATCACGATTATCGTGACCAAAACTATCACGGTTATCAGGATTATCACAGTATTGTTTAAATGTGCTGAAAATGTAAAAAAAACTACTGATACACACACTGAAATCATTTAAACGGGTTTTATATTTGACTATAAAGTGATGGATAGTTGTCACTAGGCTTGTTGCGATCATTTAGTTCGTTTAGAGAACATGGCGGAAGCAAGTGACCGCGCTCCGGAGATTTTCCAACCTTCCAAGAGGACCAAATCCAAAGTGTGGTCATATTTTGGATTTTATAAAAATGCTGAGGGAAACTTAATAGAAGATGTTATTCCTGTCTGCAGAGCTTGCCAGAAGTAAGGTGCTGTGAAAGAGGGCATTGGCATTTCGTCGGCGCTTTTTCCTATTTTCCCCGTGCATAGAAATCGCTTATGAATGCCCATGCAGCCATGCACATTTCACTTTCGCCTTCAAATTAGCGGCGGTTCATTATTATTCTTAATGAAAAACATAACAGTACAATGACTAACTCGCATATATTAAACCAAACCTTCCGCCATCTTGTATGGGGTTAGAATTGTTGCATAATCCCAAATAAATGTTGCAAGATTCACAAAAGGTAAACAAATTCATAAATATGTTAGGTAATACTAACCGTCGCTGAATTTTATCATGGTTTATTGTGAAATCCGTTAACCGTTTCATCCCTATGTGTAACAATTATTAGCAGTAGCCATTCCCAAAATGGTTTATTATGTCGTATGATGTAATACAAAACTGAGAAGCAAGCTATCGTCAAACATCTTAATATAATGCTTGATTTAATGATAAACCCAGATCTGATTTCATTAAGAATGAACACTCAGCTGAATAATGCATGAAGCAGTTTTCAATACAATACATCTAAGCAGAAAATGACATTTATGAAACATTAATTAATTTCTTATTCAATTCATTTTTATCTAAATATGTAGCTCTCAGTGCACAAAAACCCAGATTCTGCATCAGATTCCAAATACTTGCTTGTAATGAAAGGAGCACCAGAGAGAATTCTGGACCGCTGCACCACCATAATGATACAAGGAAAAGATCAGCCTCTGGATGACGACATGAGAGAAGCTTTTCAGAATGCGTACCTGGAGCTGGGAGGGCTTGGAGAGAGAGTACTGGGTAAGGACAAAGGGTTGATGAAAAGGGTGTAAGCCTATATTTAATATTTAGTCATTTAGCAACTAACTGGGAGGCAGTGGTGGCTTGGGCGGTTAAGGCTCTTGGTTACCGATTGGAAGGTTGGGGGTTCAAGCCCCAGCATCGCCAAGCTGCCACTGTTGGACCCTTGAGCAAGGCCCTTAACCCTGTCTGCTCCAGGGACACTATATCATGGCTGACCCCAGCTTCCTGACATGTTGGGGTATATGAAGAAAAGGATGTCACTGTGCATATGTATATGTGATAAATAAAGACTCATCATCATTAACTTACAATTGATTATTTCTACTATTGCTACCAGGATTTTGCCACTTGTACTTGCCTGAGGAACAGTTTCCAGAGGGCTTCCAGTTTGATACAGAACATGAGAACTTTCCTACCGAGAATCTATGCTTTGTTGGTCTCATGTCCATGATTGATCCCCCACGAGCAGCAGTACCAGATGCTGTAGGAAAATGCAGGAGTGCTGGTATTAAGGTATGGCCAACCAACTGTTTTAGCAATCACATTACTGTATTCTCAGTATTTGTTTTTTATATTAGAATATTTCCTTTTTCAGGTTATAATGGTCACTGGTGACCATCCAATCACTGCTAAGGCTATTGCCAAAGGTGTTGGGATTATCTCTGAGGGCAACGAGACTGTCGAAGACATTGCTGCACGCTTGAACATTCCTATCAATGAAGTCAATCCAAGGTATCTTTTTCACCCTCAACAAAAAGTCAGAAAGCTGTTGACCAACATGTGGCTATGAGCTGTGCCTGAGCTGTTTTCTTTTAACATTGAATATAAAAGATAATATTCAATCCTAGCTTGCATTTAAATTTTTTTCTCAGCATTTCTAACTGTGCAGTGGCTGAGTGTTGTGCTAGCAGGAGGGCTATATGACAAATGAAGCTTATTCGGAAATAATGTATGTTGTTCTTGCAAGCTAAGTAACCCAACTAGTAAAAGCCAATATGTGTGGTTCAGCTGGCAGTGGGTTACAGAACAAGTAGCAAATGCTATAGTTACAGCATCAAGGTGCATCCCACCACTGTGAAGTGCGTTTTGTTTAAATCCATCCATCCATTCATCCATTTTCTATACCGCTTATCCTACTGGGTCACGGGGAACCTGGAGCCTATCCCAGGGAGCACTGGGCACAAGACAGGGTATGCAGTGGACAGGGTGCCAATCTATCGCAAGGCACAATTACATACACATTCACACACCCATTCATTCACTACAGACACTTTGGACTTTGGGGGTGGAAACCGAGGTACCTGGAGAAAAAAGGTGAACGTGCTAACCACTAAGGAACTGTGTGCCCTGCTTAAATACATACTGAATAATTACTTTTTTTAATTTAAGATGCACTTTTTATTTACATGCTAAATAAAATGTTTAGCAAAAGTCAAGGGAATAGAGTTATTTTGTTTCTCTGGCTGTTGAAAAGGAGAAGAAGGAACAAACAATCAGGTGACTGCTGGCCTGCTGTGCCTACATGTCCATTAATAGCCCAGTCACATTTTCTTGTCCTCCCCTGATCTCGAAACTATGCAGCAGTGGACTTCCATGACTGCTGCTGAGAAACCCTGCTATAAATAACAAGCACTCAGATTATCAAGAGCAGGGCAGCACAATACAAGTTGGAGTTACTTATGTACTCTCAAAGCTGAAGCCTCAAATGCCTCACTACATCTTATACAATTAATGAATGAAGAGTAACAAGTGTCTTTTTTCTTTTTCTTTTAGAGATGCTAAAGCATGTGTGGTCCATGGTGGAGATCTTAAAGACCTTAGTTCTGAACAACTAGATGACATCCTAAAATACCACACTGAGATTGTGTTTGCTAGAACCTCACCCCAGCAGAAACTGATCATTGTTGAAGGGTGTCAGCGACAGGTTATAATTTTTTTTCCTGTTCACCTGATTGGTGTATTGGAGTCCCATTATCGAAAAATGTTAGGAAGAATTTCTGCTTTTTATCACATATGCAGTGCTAGAATCACTGATGTGGCACATGTTGATACAAATACAGGAAATTCTAATAGATATTTAGATATTTCATAAAACTAAGATTTGTAGACATTTTGACTTCTTATTACAATGGGCTAGACATCTGTCATATCTAAATCTCATTAAAACATAATTTACTGTGTGCCACAGGGAGCCATTGTAGCTGTTACAGGTGATGGTGTGAATGATTCTCCTGCGCTGAAGAAAGCTGATATTGGTGTTGCTATGGGTATTGCTGGCTCAGATGTATCCAAGCAGGCTGCTGACATGATCCTTCTTGATGACAACTTTGCATCAATTGTGACTGGAGTAGAAGAAGGTACATACACTGTCTGTTCACGGTATTTGCTGAAACCTGCCAAGAACGCTGTTATTGTTAAGTTACACATATTTTTTCCCGTTCAGGCCGGCTGATCTTTGACAACTTGAAGAAGTCCATTGCATACACTTTGACCAGTAACATCCCTGAGATCACACCTTTTCTGTTCTTCATCATTGCTAATATCCCTCTACCACTGGGAACTGTCACCATTCTATGTATTGACCTTGGAACAGACATGGTCAGTATAAATCCTCCCGTTAACAGTATACAAGTAATTGTGATGCCAGCTAACACTGTTCTTTGTGTTGTTTATTAAGGTCCCAGCCATTTCCCTGGCATATGAAGCTGCTGAGAGTGATATCATGAAGAGACAGCCCAGAAACCCCAAAACAGACAAACTAGTAAATGAAAGACTCATTAGTATTGCATATGGCCAAATAGGTGAGGATGCTATAATTTTATGGTTTCTAAATTACAGGCTTAAAATCATATTGGCATGAGTTACAACAATTTCATATGGATTGCATTGTCTGGTTTTAAAAAGCATATTTCAATTGCATGCAAAAATTTTAATGAACATTTTGTGACGCTCACTTGTTTCATATTAATGACTTAATGACTTCAAAGAAAATCTATAAACAATTCTATAAGTCTGTAAATGAAGACAAATAAGACTAACCCTACAATTAATGCCTCCAAACTAAATGCCTCCATATAAAAGGAAGAAGAGTTAATGTGTGCCTGTTGAGGCCAATATACTGCAGTGGCTGAGCTGCTTTACTGTTAGATTTAGTGTACTCTTCTTTTTTTACTGTTTAGGCATCACCTCTTTGTGAGCTTTGTCTTTGATAGAGTTTTGTGGGCATTACTAATTGTAAATCATTTCTGTAATGAACACACATTGTAATTTACAGATACTTGGCATTTATCAACATACAGTCATTAGTACAAAGAAAATCAGGGAAGTCGATACATTTGTATATCTGGTGGGAAATAATTTGGTTTGGCCTACATTTACACATCAAACAATACCTTCACACACAACTTTACTGAAAGACAAATGAGGCCTATAATATGTTTATGCTTTTATGTAAACCGGTTCCACATTCAGATATGGTATGATACAGGTATGATACAGGCGCTAGCTGGCTTCTTCACATATTTTGTCATCCTGGCTGAAAATGGGTTTCTGCCATCAAGTCTACTTGGAATTCGTGTGTATTGGGATGACAGATACATGAATGATCTTGAGGACAGCTATGGGCAGCAGTGGGTAAGTTTAACACAGTTTTGCTCAAATCAGACCTTATGGTTATTTATTTCAATGGGTTGTGCTCATGGGTTGTGCTCATCTTCCTTCCTGCGTAATTTCAGACATATGAACAGAGAAAGATTGTGGAGTTCACCTGCCACACTGCCTTCTTCACCAGCATTGTGATTGTGCAGTGGGCTGACTTGATCATCTGCAAGACCAGGAGGAACTCTGTCTTCCAGCAAGGAATGAAGTAAGTCATGTAGAATAAAAAGAGATACTTATCTGAGAATATAAGGAAGCTTGGACCATGGGTATGAAGGGGATATTTCCCGTAATGGTACTCGGCTTTCATTTCTTTCCTTTTTTTTTTTAATCAGGAATAAAATCCTCATATTCGGACTGTTTGAAGAAACTGCTCTTGCTGCCTTCTTGTCTTACTGCCCAGGGATGGATGTGGCTCTGAGAATGTATCCACTCAAGTAAGCTGAATTAATTCTTTAGTTCTTTAAAGATAATGTATGTGGTATTAGATGAGCCCCCCCCCCCCAAAAAAAACAAAACAAAAAAACACCTAGTGACAAATCTAGCATCTTTTTGGGCAAACTTTAGCTACTTTACATAGAAGAGAGTGGCCAGTACTGCTCCGCAAGCACGAGGGCCTGCTTTCCCCCTGCAGGAACACCTCTCTCTGCAGCTACTCTGTTCAGTGAGTGCAGAGAGGAGCAGCACATTCATTCACTTCTAACTTTCTCTCTGAGTGATTATTTTATATGTAAACATAGCCAAAATCACAGCACAGCTGTTGTCTTTAAAGCGTGTGGTTAGTGTTTAAATCAGTCGATATAAATCAGGATTTTAGCCGTGCAGAGCAGCAGCTTGGAAATGGCTTGGAAGTGATTGCTTGGTTAACATGTAGCCTTAATGGAACACATTTCAGTCCACATTTCATGCTCATTCCGTTGTCTGACAACAGAAACAGAAAAATATGTAAATGAGAACAGCTTTATTGAAAATCTGGCTGTTTGAAAATACAGTATGTGAGCATACAGAGTAGGAAAGAAGCAAACAGACAGTAGGTAACATGCAAATGCATCGCAATGACATACTGAATATGCTAATTCACTCATGACATCATCTAGCTAGGTTTAGTGACTTTACATTGAACGTTGCTGGAACAGTGCTCCTGTCCCTCACCTGGAGTATACTGATGTTATGGTGAAGATGAAGCAATGCCTGGGAAACGCAAATTTAATCCAGTATGACTGGAAAAGGCCCTAAAGAAAATCTGGTTGTGTTTTTTTCATTATTATTATTATTATTATTATTATTATTATTATTATTATTATTATTATTATTATTATTATGGTATGGTATATATTGTGTAGTCATTGAAAACAAAAAAATTGTGCTTGAAAGTCCTGGAATTTCATTATGAAACATCTGTACGAACCCTGAAATTGTGAGATTTAATTACTGGCTCTTTCTTCAGACCCAACTGGTGGTTCTGCGCTTTCCCATACTCTCTACTCATCTTCATCTATGATGAAATCAGAAAGCTCATCCTCCGGCGCTATCCTGGAGGTAAATACAAAACTACATTCTTTTCTGTTGTATCCCATAATATAAAAGCTACCATCTAAAGCCGGTAATTGTATTTTTATTCCTTTACTTTTCAGGCTGGGTGGAGAGAGAGACGTACTATTAGAACATCATATGAACAGAGTTTGAGTCTTTTTGTTTAGCGCTCTGATAGTTTTGCTGCTCCGGATTTTAACCTATTTACATTTAAATATGTTTTGTAACCAATTTTATAAACGTTTTAAATGTGTAATATGAATAAACAATTAATGTAGACCAATTTCTTTCATTTAAAGTACTTAGTGGTTTCTTGTCTTTTTATTCTTATTTTATAAAATATATTATTTTTTATTACTTTATATTATTTAAGGATCCATTCTGTATGTCTTCTGGCATATTTGCACTGGATGGCTATTATTATCTGATCAACATTGAAGAGGTGAGAATCATGGAAGAAAGTGGTGGCTTGGATACCATCAAGCACCTCCAATGTATTCCATTTGTATTGAGGAAGTACTTTGTGGGAACCAGGGTTAGCCTGCGCTGGATGTGTTTCAATTCTCCATGACGACATGCTTCCTTTAAATGGGTTTGTTAATTCATTCATTCAAGCCTCCTTTATGCGTGAAAGCTATTTAAATGCAAGACCACTGTGTTGTTCTATTTCTTTTTTTGGAGCGACAGTTATACACAAGGAGCCAATCAGTGATGAATTGGTATTGTTAAAAAACGCATAATGATGCACGTGTTAAATTAGGGAATTTATGGTTTTATACACATTACCATTATTTGTCATCACTTGAGGAGAAATAAATGATTCAAAGTCTTAGAGAGGGAAAATAATGGGTTCAAGGGCTCAGTAGCTCATCTACCTACAACTTACCACCCACCATCAAACTCTGCCAGAGTTTTCCATGCTTCATTAGAATGAATTAATGGGGAGAAAATAGTGTCATTGAGTTGTCAAGCTCTGGGCTTTGATTAATTGTTTATTTACCATGGGATGAGCCTAACAAAATATTACACCACCAGGAAAAGATTCTAATAAGTGCTTATATTTTATTTTATTTTTAAATATCCATGGACCGACTTTTTTCCACCCAATTTATGTCAAAGCCAAGTAAAGCTGAATTTTAGCACAGAGAACTGAGGCCCCAGCTCAAACACTTCTTCTGTTCTGAGGTGCTTTAGTTGAATTCAGAATGTGCCTTGTTAAGCACAGCTTTTGTGCAGCTTTTGGGGCTCTTGGTGAACTGAAAAAGTGAACTTAGTTCTGGGGCCCAGCATGTCAGATGCATTTCGGGCCACTTGTAACTTATGCATTATAGCTGACTTTATGCACCCATGTTTGTGCATAGCAATTTAAATGCATTTTCTCAAAGTGGGGTCCAGGGACTCCCAGGGATCTTTAAAACATCAACCATCATTAAAGTTATTATAATTATTTTCATGCTTTTATAGCTATTAACGTAATTGATCGATTCAGATCAGTTGAATTGATAGTGTTCAATCACTAACTCAAGTTATTAGGCCTATAAATAATGAAGAAAAATAAAATAAACTATTCCATCAGAGGAAAGTTCAGAAATTAAAACTCAAGGTTGTGCATAGTCATAATTTTGGCACATGAATAGCATTCAGGCCCAAATGACAAATAAGTTACTTTAATTATATAACTGCTTTAATACATTATACAGGGATGCACACATTTTTCACGAGCACCATAAAAATGTCAGGCAGCATATTATCAAAGATACATGAATATAAAAATGTTTTGTAAATTGCCTTTGAAGGCAGACACCCTCTGACTTCATTCATATAGCTTGGTAGAACTTGTTTGTTGCCTTTCTGCGAAATATAGTAGGTTAGAAGGTTTACTGACTGACTGGCAATAGGTTCTAGCTGTTCTAGTAGATGGTGGTTGTCCAGCTATAAATTATTAATTTGATAATTAGCTTTGCATTTGAGAACACGCTAGTGCTTGTCATCTGTCACTGGAGTAGTGCTACTGACCCCAAAGCACACACATGTTCACAAAGGAACTTAGTTGTGGCTCGATACCAGGTGTGTTCATTCTTATTTGGAAAGTGCCAGTGTTTGTGCAGGCTTTCATTTCAACCAAGCAGAAGCTACACCGGAGTATATTGAAAACCAAGCTCAACTGATTAAACAGGAGGAATCAAGTGTGGCTCCTGCTTGATTGGAATGAAAACCCGCACCCACACTGGCCCTTTGTGGATAAGATTGGACACCCTTGATCTATACCTTGTCTCACAAATGCTTGCACATACGCATTAAAGACCACACAACACCCAGGATATTAGACCTGAGCAGTAGAGACAAAAGACTGATCTTTTGAATAATTGATGCAGCAGGTGGCCTGGTGAAAACGGCAATTATCTAAGCTGTCGGTCATAAGGCAACAACAGATTCATAGCACACATCTTCAGGATGGCTAGAGTTTAGAGTTGCCAGAGTTATTGGTTAAATAATCTAGTCAAATCATTCTGTTCGAATCCAGATATTAAAACACATTTAATAGAAAGGAGCCTAATACAGTCATGGACGAAATTATTGGCACCCCTGGAACTTTTCCAGAAAATGCACCATTTCTCCCAGAAAAGTGTTGCAATGACAAATGTTGTGGTATACACATGTTTATTACCTTTAAGTGCATTGGAACAGCACAAAAAGCAGGAGAAAAAAGGCAAATTTGACATCATTTTACACAAAACTCCCAAAATGGACTGGACAAAATCATTGACACCCTATTAAAACTGTGGGTAAATAATTTCATTTCAAGCATGTGATGTTCATTTAAACTCACCTGTGGCAAGTAACAGGTGCTGGCAATATAGAAATCAAAACTGAAGCCAGTTAGAGTGTATAAAAGTTGGCTCAACCTTTGTGTTGTGTGCCTGTGTGTGCCACACCAAGCATGGAGAAGAGAAAGAAGAGCCGAGAATTGTCTGAGGACTTAAGAAGCAAAATTGTGGAAAAATATCAACGATCTCAAGGTTACAAGTCAATCTCCAGAGATCTTAAAGTTCCTTTGTCCACTGTGCACAATATAATCAAGAAGTTTATAACCCATGGAACTGTGGCAAATCTCCCTGGACGTGGACGGAAGAGAAAAATTGATGAAAGAATCCAACGCAGGATAGTTCGAATGGTGGATAAACAACCTCAGTCAACTTCCACGCAAATTCAGGCTGTCCTGCAGACTCAGGGTGCATCAGTGTCAGCTAGAACTATACGTCGTCATCTGAATGAGAAGAAGCGCTATGGCAAGAGACCGAGGAGAACCCCACTTCTGACACAGAGGCATAAAAAAGCCAGACTGCAGTTTGCAAAAATGTACCTGAGGAAGCTTCAATCCTTCTGGCAGAACGTTTTGTGGACAGATGAGACTAAGGTAGAGCTTTTTGGCAAAGCACGTCATTCTACTGTTTACAGAAAATGGAAAGAGGCCTACACAGTACCTACAGTCAAATATGGTGGAGGTTCAAGGATGTTTTGGGGTTGTTTTGCTGCCTCTGGCACTGGGTGCATTGACTGTGCAAGGAATCATGCAAGTCATCTGTCCGACCTAATTTTTGAGTTTTGTGTAAAATGATGTCAAATTTGCCTTTTTTCTTCTGCTTTTTTGTGCTGTTCCGATGCACTTAAAGGTAATAAACATGTGTATACCATAACATTTGTCATTGCAACACTTTTCTGGGAGAAATGGTGCATTTTCTGGAAAAGTTCCAGGGGTGCCAATAATTTTGTCCATGACTGTATATCTGTTTTCAGTGACAGAAAAGAGCTTGATTGGTCTTCACTGGTGACATATACATTACAGCACAGTGAAATATTTTTCTTCGCATACCCCAACATGTTAGGAAGTTCAGTCAGAGCACAGGGTCAGCCATGATACAATGCCCTTGTATATATATATATATATATATTACTTAAAGGTAGTGGCATGGAATTAAATAACAAGAGTGCAAATCTACAGTGGAGTGAGAGATGGATAAGGATAAGAGGGTAAGGACAAGTGTACTTCAGGGAAACCTCAAGATAAAGAGTTGTACAGCCAGCAATCTCCTTGATACAAATCTGTGATGACTGTTTGGAGAAGAGGTTATTGCATGAATGGGTGGGATCTGTGAAAATCCACACAGCTTTATTTTTTAATGTGGACAAGTGCAAGGCCCTGAAGGGGGAGAAAAGGCAGTCAGAGAGTCTCTTAGCAGAGTAAAAAACACAACCTGGCATTGAAACCAAGGGAAACCAGACAGTGATGGAGGCAGTGAGGTTAACCTCAGTAATTGCAGAACAAAAATGGATCTCACTTGGCTTCGAGACATTGTGCTTTCTAAGATGGTGCTGTCTGTAATCTCTTTGTCAAGATTTTGTAATATTTCCTGTCATTAAAAATATTGAAGGTTCTGCAAAGCTGGTCGTTCAGTATTCAAAGAGTATAACCCCTTCTTCACAGAATATACTGTATTTACAAATATTTATATTTACATCCAGGAGAAGGCAGCCAGGTGGCTGTTTAAGAATGTCCATCTTCACTTTATTATTTACCTGTAGATTGACCAAAAAAAACAAGATAGTTATTTACAACGATATGTATTGTATAACTGAAGTTTTAGGATCTCACAGTTCACTGGAAGAAATAGAGCAACTAGAAGCCAAAACACTAATGCTATTATGTGACCATTCATTTCATACCAATGAACAAATGTAAACTTGAACTGAATACCAAGAGACCATAGATTGAAAAATGCCCTCAATAGGTGGGAAGGGGGAACACAAATCCTTGGACTGGCCGTGAATGAGTAAATGGTGCCACCTCTTTGCCATCCCATATCTAATAACTTATACACTGAAAAAAAAAGGTCAATCTAAATATATTTTTTTTCCATCAGACAAACTCTGGTTCATCCACAAAGGAATAGATTTCAAATTGTGTATCACATGTTTGAAATTATGGTACTGGTTTATAAAAGCAGACACATACATTTTGTATTCATTAAAAATAAGAGGCTTGGAATTATTGGTGGTTGTGACACTGTAGAGCTCACTGAATAAAACATAATTATTAGCTGAGGCAATTATTGTCAATTGAGGCTGCAACTGAAGTAGTCCTTTCAATTACATTATATAGTAAACTCTTCTCTTTTTGTATCAGTGTGTAGCCAGACCCTTCTTCCTCCAGTACATTTCAAGCTCCTTTAGTCCAGTCACTGAGATGGTCATTGCAAAACACTAGTTTCTCCTCCTGCAATCATTTCTCTGTTGGAAGTTTTTTGGGTTAATTATATTTTTCATCAAGGATACAGTGCACACAATTCCAGTTGTAAATCCAATGACATTCTGCTGCTGTTTGTGAGATAATTTCAGAAAGAGCTTCACATTTCACACAAACCCTTCCAAAAGGTTTGTTGCTGTGGATGTGTTGTCTTACAGCTGATTTTGAAATGTCACAACCCTGGCAATCAACTGAACTCTTCAATTGTATATGTTTAATATAATATAGGTATATTTATGACAAATGGGCATTAGCATATATGTATTAAGTGTAACAATTTGGCAATGTGGTTTGATTCATGTTTATTCTTTAATTATTTTATTATTTTATTCTTTAATTATAATGTTAAAAAATTCTTATAAGAATTATTTACAGTATCAAAAGTGAGTACACCCCTCACATTTGTGTAAATATTTGATTATATCTTTTCATGTGACAACACTGAAGAAGTGACACTTTGCTACAATGTAAAGTCGTGAGTGTACAGCTTGTATAACAGTGTAAATTTGCTGTCCCCTCAAAATAACTCAACACAGCCATTAATGTCTAAACCGCTGGCAACAAAATTGAGTACACCCCTAGGTGAAAATGTCCAAACTGGGCACAAAGTGTCAATATTTTGTCTGGCCACCATTATTTTCCAGCACTGTCTTAACCCTCTTGTGCATATAGTTCACCAGAGCTTCACAGGTTGCCACTGGAGTCCTCTTCCACTCCTCCATGACGACATCACGGAGCTGGTGGATGTTAGAGACCTTGTGCTCCTCCACCTTCCATTTGAGGATGTCCTACAGATGCTCAATAGGGGTTAGGTCTGGAGACACGTCCATCACCTTCACCCTCAGCTTCTTTAGCAAGTCAGTGGTCGTCTTGGAGTGGTCGTCTGTGTTTGTGGTTGTTATCATGCTGGAATACATTCTGGGATCATGCTCTGCTTCGGTATGTCACAGTACATGTTGGCATACATGGTTCCCTCAATGAACTGTAGCTCCCCAGTGCCGGCAGCACTCATGCAGCCCCACCCATGACACTCCCACTACCATGCTTGACTGTAGGCAAGACACACTTGGCTTTGTACTCCTCACCTGGTTGCCGCCACACATGCTTGACACCATCTGAACCAAATAAGTTTATCTTGGTCTCATCAGACCACAGGACATAGTTCCAATAATCAGTGTCCTTAGTCTGCTTATCTTCAGCAAACTGTTTGCGGGTTTTCTTGTGCATCATCTTTAGAAGAGGCAGTAAGTGATATTTGCCACAGGACAATAGACTATAAGGTATTACCATGTTTTATTCAGAAAGGTTTTTTTTCTCTATTGTCTGCAGTTGAAGTTGCTTCTTTTCAGTCTGAAAGGGCAGTATACTTGCACTTGAATTAACCTGAACATGCCCTGGAAAGACTCTTTCTCGTAGACTCATTGACACAACTGAAATTTGGTTTTACAGAGTTTAATTTTGCTTCCTGCTGCACTGCTATGAGAAATAATATGTCTCTTAGGTGTGACTATAATATTCCGATACATATATTTGTTTGCAACAAATTACTTCAAATGGTAATCTTTTATACTGGCACCCTGTCCAGGGTGTACCCTGCCTTGTGCCCGATGCTCCTTGGGTAGGCTCCAGGTTCCCCCGCGACCCTCAAAAGGAGCAAGCGGTAGAAGATGGATGGAAGGGTGGATGGTAATCTTTTATACTTACAGCTATCAATTCTATTAATCAAAAGGACAACACTAATAGCCCAATACAATGATACTAATTGCTAAATAAATCTCCTTAGGGAGAATAGTGAGCCAGATACTTCTTGAGACTTGCACTGGATTGCCATGTAAACAGATTCAGTTTATTTGGTAATAGAGTGATTTTATTATAATTTTGGGGTTATGTTAATCAAGAATTTCACTTCTGTAAGACTTAACAGAATAAATGTAGCCAAAATATTTGATGTTAAAAGTTTCCTTAATTGTGATTTAACTGTGGAATATGCAATGTGTGTGTGTGTGTGTTACCTTAGCAAACAATTTATCTTAATTGCTACATTAGTGCTCCCTCTCCTGGTCATTTATCCACATCAGTTACATTCAGTTCTGAAGTTTGTGTACCAGATTAGAAAGTCAATCACATGAGGACGACTGATTACGCTTCTATAGATACTGTAAATGTATATATTGAAATTCAATAATTGTGTTGATTTGTTGGAATTTTTTCAAACGTCAAATGCTTAGATATTTGAGAAATTCTGCATATATTTTTCTAAGTATATAAAAAAACTTCAAGTAAGTAATCATATTTTGCACAAAGCCCAAATCAGTGTAGTGTGGGCTGTGTTTTAACAAGCAGACAATGAGGCTGATGGCTGTGTTGATGGCTCTCATCAGACTTTGATTTATGTCCTCTTGGTGAATAGACTGGAAGAGACGTTGGACTAAACCATGCAGCGCTCATGCTGTTAAGCACAAGCATATGAACTCGACCAAAACAAATCTGCCACATCTCATTGCCTCTCCAGTATGTAGAAGGAAAAAAAAATCACATTTTTATATGAGCATTTCTGCTTGTGACCCCCCTCACATATCTTCAATTTCATTTTTCTCTACTCTTTATGATCTCAAAGCCTCTTTTATTTGCACCATTTTAGGACCACGGTATGAAGCCTGAGCTTGTGCTGTGACCAAAAATGTCCTATTTAAACTGGGTTGCCTCACCACTCACCGAGACATTTTAGCTCCACATAGAGGAAGCAATCAATAGAAAATGGAATCGAGAGAATAGACAGAGCCAGCCACTGCATGGCAGTGGAAAGTATGAATGAATTATCATTTACACATTTGCATAATAAGAATGCTTAAAAGGAGAATGTCACCTGAAATAGATTTTCAAAGGCAATGGACAAAATATGAGTGAAAAGAAGGGTGTTTTACTGGGTCCTTCATGTTTAAGGGTGCAAATACATTAGAGACGTACACAATATGAACATGCTCAAACATCAATCTAGATTTCAGCTGTGCTACAAGTCACTGGAAAGAACAAAAACTCCTCTTTTAGCACCAAGCCTCTTTTAATTGCAGAAAATCTATTTCTGCAGTATGAATTAATGATCAGGGTTTGGAGCCATCCTAGAGGCAGATACATGTATATGAGGCATCAAACTTTGATCATTTCAATACGAAGGTCACAACTCAAAAGACTGACACCATAATGACCATATTAAAAAGTATAATATTCCATTCATTATGTGGCCAGAATAAGTTTAATAAGGCACCTATTTGGACATGGTTTTATGTTGAATATTCAATCATGGACCCTTCCTTATGCATTGTCCTCAATGCACTATGTCTATTAATCATATTATAAAGACATACAGTGTCCTCCACTAATATTGGAACCCTTATTAGTGGAGCAAAGAAGCAAAGATGGCTGTGAAAAATTGTCTTTTTTGTTTAATATTTTGAGCTTTGTTCAAAATAATTCACAAAAATACTCTGTTCTCATGGATATCAAACAACTGCAAACAAAACACAGGCTTATCAAAAAAATAATAAATAAATATGTGTGTGTGTGTTAAATATAGGTGTGCAACAATTATTGGCACCCTTTTAGTCAATACTTTGTGCTACCTCCCTTTGTCAAGATAAAAGCTCTGAGTCTTCTCCTATAATGCCTGATGAGGTTGGAGAATACATGGTAAGGGATCTGAGACCATTCCTCCATACAGAATCTCTCCAGATCCTTTCAATTTCGAGGTCCACGCTGGTGGACTCTCCTCTTCAGTTCACCTCACAGGTTTTCTATGCATTTCAAGTCAAGGGAATGGGATTGTCATGGCAGTCCATGGGCCATGTATCCTAAAAAAATGTTCAGGTCCTCTGGCAGAAAAACAGCCCCAAAACATAAAAGAGCCACCACCATATTTAACTGTGGGCATGGACTACTTTTCCATATTTCTACCTCTCTGTGTGCACCAAAATTACCTCTGGTGTTTATTGACAAAAAGCTCTATTTTGGTTTCCTCTGACCATAGAACACAATACCATTTGAAGTTCCAGTAGTGCATGGCAAACTGAAGATGCTTGAGGCTTTTTTCTTGAAACCCTTCCAAACAAGTTGTGGTGATGTAGGTGACTTCAGATTGTAGTTTTGGAGACTTTCTGACCCCAACTAACTTTTACCGTTCTCCAGTTGTGATCCTTGGAGATTTTTTGCCCACTTGAACCATCCTCTTAACAGTGCTTTGACACAATATAGACACACGTCAAATTCCAGGTTGATTCGTATCATTTTCAGTCGACTGGTATTTCTTAATTATTGCCCTGATGGTGGAAATTGGTAATTTCAATGCTTTTGCTATTTTCTTATAGCCACTTCCAATTTTGTGAAGATCAACAACCCTTTGCTGCACATCAAAGTTATATTCCTTGGTCTTACCCATTGGTATGAATGACTAAGGGAATTTGACCTATGTGTTACCTCATATTTATACCCATGTTAAACAAGATGTTGAACAATTTCCTGTTCCTAGTCACCCAGGTCTACTAAATAAAAATAAAAAAATCAATGGGAATATACCTAAATATGTTTTTCTCATATGAATTCATAGGGGTGCCACTAATTGTTGCACACCTATAGTTAACAAACATATTCATATTGTTTGCAATTGATTGATATCCATGAAAGCAGAGTATACATTTTTTAAAACAGAGTATGTAAAAAAAAAAAACAGATCAAAAGGTTAAACAATATAGACAATTTTTCACAGCCTTCTTTGCTCATATTTACCAAGGGTGCCAATATTAGTGGAGGGCACCGTAAGTGCAAGCAGCTTTGTTTAAAGAATGCATATACATATTCTGAAATCCGGTACTTAAAATTGTCCACAATTACATATGTAACACATAATAACTTGTTAGATTGTACTATAAAATGTATACTATCACATGGAACAGTTAGAGTTTTGAATAGAAGATTGAATAGCTGGATAAAATAAGTGAACTTTTTCTGAAAGGAAGCAATAGATAATTCTGGGAACAAGATTATTAAAAAAATAGTTTTAGACTTTTCTCTTCTATTAGGCCTGTTCACAAACAGTTTGCATCATAGCATATTCACAAAATATGTGACACATGGAAGTTCCTTAACTGATAATCATTAGTTTAGAGTAGAGACATGGCAGTATGATAATAATCTGTCACTGTAATGGCTTATAACCTAATTGTGCCCACTTTATTAATCCTGCACTCGGGGCTTGTGTTACATAAATTCTCAATTCCTCTATAGGGTGTCATGTTTGCATGGCTGAGGCTTATACTGTATGATCAATGTGTACTTTAAGCCATATATTTACATGGACCACTGCATCGCTGACAGTGTTATAACTATCAGCCCTGACTAATGATATGAAGATGACAGCTACATGCTTAAAAATAATGCCCTTGATGCTAATTGCCTGGTGAGGTTAATTAAACTACAAGCACTTTAAATGACTCCTACAGCTTTCCAGGCATGTGCTCACAGCAGTGTTTGTCTGTGTTTTGCTCATGCAAGCGTTTTCTTACGACAATGATGTTTAAATTGGTACACCATGATTAGAATAGGATCAATGGCAATGAAATGGAGAGGAATGCATAGATATCTGTTCTGGCTGGATTACTGATGGGTCAGCATTCTACAATCTACCAACATGTATTTATATTTGTAGAAAGGATGATGATAAATTTATGACAGGGATTTTTTCTTTGGAAGAAGTAGAATGTTTGCATTATAATGTCATTAATATGAGCAATCCATAAATTACATTATGGATTGATACCAGATATTAACTGTACACACTCTCAGTAATCACATAGAGAAACAAAGTTTAAATCTGTTTACTATTACAACAACAACAACAACAACAACAACAACTACAGCAGCAACAACAACAACAACAACAACAACAGCAACACACACACAACACACACACACACCAAAGTGTCAACACTATCAAGTATTAGTGTAATTTGTTACTGTAATTTAATATCCATTGAGGTCAATGTTTCTGGCTGTTGGACATAAAAGAGCATCTTCACTCACTGGCCACACAAATGCAGCATGAAGGACTTCAGAGCACTTAAAGCTTTGCTTTTCTCTGAAAATGTGGCCCTGAATTGTATTGTTGTTCATGCTGTGTCCTTTGTTTTTCGCTGCTCTGCTTGAGGCTGGGAGTTAATGGAAAAGCTGCTCTGCAGTCAGAAGCAAGTTGAATAGCCAATGAGTTCAAAATCTACATAGTGTTTTTACACCATCTGGCCACCTGGTGGCAGTCACATCATTTTAATACAAACAGCCTTTATTCACAATTATTCCGTTTTCTCATACATACAACATACAGCCAAATAACCTGGAAGTCTTTTCACTGATAAAACTGATAAATACTGAAAGTTTTTTGGTAATGGTATTTCAAGTAAAAAAAAAAAAAGAAAAAGTTAAAAAAAAAAAAATGAGTTGTGACTTAAAGGAATGACTTCTTTATGTTGCTTATAGCCATCCTTCTTGTCTGATGAGAAGAATGATAAAATATTTTTATTAAAGAATTACTGGGTGATAAATGTTTTACATGTATATTTTGTTTGAATTTTGTATTTTATTTTTTTTCCTGTCATATCTAGCTTAGTTTGTTTTCTTAGAATTAATGTATAGGAGCACTTTAGTTCTTTTGGGAAAGAATCCCACACCTGACACTGGGCTTTCTGTCAAGAATACCAACATTTTGGATAATAATAATAATAATAATAATAATAATAATAATAATAATAATAATAATAATAATATTATAATATTATTATTATTATTATTATTATTATTATTATTATTATCAGTATTTTTGTGAAGCCTTATACTGACCACCTCAGGAGTTTATTCTCTAATTTTTATGGCTGAATGTTGTGCTTGTTAAAACAAAAAGTAATGACAGTGCATTTGCATTTTCATTCAGCGTCTTCCCACACAAATGATCTTGAATTACTGACCATCAATCATGCGGGTTTTAAGATTAATTAATTGTGGCCTGTCTCTGTAAAGTAAAATTTTTCACAAAGCCACTCTTAGTATCCCTTCGAAGCCCATAAAAGGCAGGAGAATCTATAACCTTGAAGACTACAAAATAGAAAATGAAGTGCAGTAACATGCTTTTCTTGCACACATTGTCAGGCAATCCTGGCTCCTGGGATAGCATAAATTATTCATGCCACTGTGGCATCCTTACACATATCATACAGTCAAATGGAGCTATAAAAAATAGCCTAAAGCTCAGTTGAGAGCTGCCGTGTATGTGTTGAACAGCTATAGGCTCTGAGTGGCAGTCCATCATACATGTGACAGACAGCTCATGTTATTGATTTAGCAGGAAGTGAATAGCTGGGAATCTAAGGCTGCCATAGAGTTGATCGAAAACACTCCTGTTGCTCCTAAAGTCTGGCAGTGAATTCTAGACAAAGGCAAATATGGTGGAAAAAATTGATGAACAGCAGGGAAAACCTCAAATAGTCTAGTGCATATCAATATCTCTAAATATGTCTATCTGTCCATCAGTCTGTCTGTCTGTCTATCTATCTATCTATCTATCTATCTATCTATCTATCTATCTATCTATCTATCTATCTCTATCTATCTATCTATCTATCTATCTATCTATCTATCTATCTATCTGTCTGTCTGTCTGTCTGTCTGTCTGTCTGTCTGTCTGTCAATAATACTCTCTTTAAGATTGCTTTAATTTTCACCTCAATTCCCATTCTGCTGTGCATACATATTGCACTTAAAATAAGCAAGGTACTCTCTTAACTGCAATGGATTACTCGTTGTGTACTTATTATGGTCTTAATGGTATAATTTAATTCCACTGACGTGAGCAATGCACCTAGAAGTGTTCATCCTTGTTACCTTGCCTCAAACTTACACTGAAGTTCATTATACATTGTATTTAACCATTTATTTATGCATTTTGTGCACACAGCAGTATACACAATTGCAATATTATTGCGCAATTAAATAGAAATACATGGAAATTTACAATATTGAAGTATATTCTCTAAATATTCACAAATCTAAAAAGAATACTGTAATATATGTTCAATATATCAAATATATAAATATATTTACGGCTATACAAGTGATTTTAGAGCTGCCTGCTCTAATCAAAGTTCAGTGTAAGAAAGGTGTAATCCCCTCTGTCAGGAGATGAGGGACATGAAAGGAATGCCAATAGTAGTTATGTCATTAAAACTAAGAAGAAGTGGTTATTTAACCCGCATAAGCAAGGTGGCAAAAAAGAATCCTTGAAACTGATAATGAGCTGCTTGATATGGCTGTTTCATAGAAGTGGATGTCCCTGTGAAATGATTCGCAGGCAGAAGTATTGCCTCCTGAGTGGCATGCTAAGCCTTCTGAGGTGATACCTTCATCTCAGGGTAAACAGCAAGTGAAAGTAAGGATTAAGTGTGGCTTATACACAGACCAGAAAGTGCTAACAAGAAGGTTAAATGAGGTTTTGGTAGATTCTTATACATGTGCCCTTGCCTAACCTTGCATAACTCATAATAGTGAATGACACTTAATACTCCTGAAGTTTTAAATGTCAAAACAGTCTGGAAAATCTCACAGTAAATGGTGATTTGCTGTCTTCTAAGTGACAGGGCACAAAATACAGACAACATTGAAGTAATGATGTACAATGGTGTGAAGTGGAGGCCTGGATCACAAAGAAAGTGTTAAGAGAATTTAACAGGTATAAATGAATTCAACTCTTGATTACTTGTATTCCCACTGCAGCCTGTTGCTGTCCCCTGCCTATGTTTTTTCTCAGTGGTTATATTTCTCAGTGGTTAAGTCTTTTGCTCTGCAGTGAACAGTGATCAATCAGATTCATAGATTGGGCATTATGCTTGCTGTTCAAACTGTGTATGGTGAATTAAAAATAAATAAATAAATCAATCAATGAACATCTGATGTGTATACAGTGAGTGAAAGCATTGAATGTAGACATGGTTACCCATAGCAAGTTTGTTTAAACATTGCACAAAGCCCTTAGCACTGGTTAGAATGGACTTTTGTCTGTTATTTTTGCTCTATAAGTAAAATAATATTTCAGTTAGTTACTTAACAGTTTGTTATTCACAATAAAAAAAAACAAAAAACTTCAGCAACATTTTATGAGTGATTTCTTGGTATCAAATTCTCCCTAGAATGAAAACTGGCTAATTTGCCTTGAGTATTTTTGCCTGGCTTACCCTTGATTAATTCTAAAGTTTTGAATAAAAAAAATAATAATAAAATAAATAAATTATATATATATATATATATATATATATATATATATATATATATATATATATATATATATATATATATATATATATATATATAAACAGTGAGGTGAGTAGTACATTTACTGTTATTTCACTCTGAAAACTGACTGTGTTTAGTCAGGCAGCTGGTTGCACAGGGAGAATGGATTTCTGTTAAGCAAAGTTCTCCACTCTTGGCAGTACATGGGGGAAAATGCTTCATCGCAAGCTCCATAACTACCTGTTCCATGTGAATCCGCATTGATTTGAGAGGTCTGACATAAGTGGGGAGATTTATAGTTATATTGTATTCAGCAGTAATAGTGCTTTCCTCCTGAAAGTCATGAAGTGTGGTAATGTCCTTCCTGTCAATCTATAACATCGATGAATAATCAGCTACCACCACATTGTAGTAAAGAGGAAGAGATGTCAAGCCCTTCCATCCTATCTTTCTTTGACATTATCTTGTCCACTGAAACACAATCAAAGCCATATAAGTAGAAATGTCTTAATAAAGCTCGGATCTAAATCTTGGGGTAGTGCTTGTTGAATATTACAAAAAATCTAACCAGAAAACACTCGTTGAACATGTTTTTAAATCATTGTTTTTCATGTTTCACACCAGTGTCTCACACATAAACTCCATCACATAGATGAATGGTTTATATTAATTTCTGTTGCCGTGAGCCTCTCAGATGGTTTAGTATTTGTGCGTTTATAGAGTTACTAATAGATTAAACGTATACAATTTTACCTTTTATATTTGGCTTTTAATGAAGCTGTCTATTAAAAAAAGTGTGCTGTTGTCATATCACAACCAAGCCACGACTCAGTTTCCAGGAAGCACCACAGACTACAAACATGGCCGCTGAGAACTACACATCCTGCACACGCATGCGCTCGCCCTCCCTGGAGTTCTAATCGCATACACCTGCATCCAATCACACACACACTCTCACCACAGCACTTAAGAGACTTTGGATGCAAACAGACTTCGCAAAGTAAACGTTCATTAGACTTGCTCTCTGTTGTTATCCAAGCCATTCATTGTGAGTTTTGTTTAAGTGACTTTGACCAGTGTTTCCATCCCCGACCTCAATTTCTGCCTAGCCTTGTATTGTTTGTTTGCCTGATTGCCTGACCCTTGCCTGTTTTCAGAACTATGAACTTTGTCTTTCCCATTGTATTATTCTGCATTGATTCTGTCACCTGCAACTGCTTCCGTCTCCCACGGTACGTGACAGCTGTGGTAGCTAAATAAAAAATTGGATTAATTTCTATTAGTAAAGTGACCTAAGTGAGACATTGTAAAAAGTTGTGAGCTATGAAGAATAGAAGCCAAAGTTTTATGGCATTTTGATTGTAGATTTGAGGGGGCGATTAAAGTATAATTAACCTTATAGAAAGATGACTAGAGCATCTTTTTTCTAGTCATCCAATAAAAATAGTAGTAAATTTGAAGGTCCATTCCACCAAATTTCTTTGGTTCTTGTGCCTAACACATTCTTCCACAGGAATGATGCATTTAACTTTTCCAAATTATTTTTGTAAATGGTCTTACTGACAAATACAAAATTGAGGTAGGACAATCTTTTAATGAAACCCATGTATCCTACTAGAGAAAGGGGTAATGTAGACCATCTAAAAGACCTTTCTTACAACTGTCAGAAAGTGGGTCAAAAGTTTTATTTAAAAAGGACACAAGTCCTAAAAGTAGATAAAGAGAACCCTATTAAACAAATGACAAATTCCATATCTATGAGTAGCAAAAGTTTGTGAAACTCTAGGATTAGTAGTCGATTTGAAGGTGAAATTAGAGTCAGGTGTTTTCAATCAATGATATGACATGAGCTCTCTGTTTTATTTAAAGACCAGGTCTCTATCAGAGTCTGATCTTCACAACATGTTTGTGGAATTGTATCATGGCATGAACAAAAAGGTTTTCTGAGGACCTCAGAAAAAGAGTTGTTGATCATGCTGGAAAAGGTTACAAAACCATCTCTAAAGAGTTCACACTCCACCAATCCATAGTCAGACAAATTGTGTAAAAATGGATCAAATTCACGACCATTGTTACCCTCCACAGGAGTGATCGACCAAAAAACTCAACTCCAAGAGCAAGACATGTAATAGTCCACAGGGTCACAAAGGAACCCAGGGTAATATCTAAGCAACTGAAGGCCTCAATCACATTGGCTAATGTTAATGTTCATGAGTCCACCATCAGGAGAGCACTGAAAAACAATGCTATAAATTGCAGTGCTGCAAGGAGGAAGCTACTGTTCTCCAAAAAGAAGAATGCTGCCCACCTGCACTTTGCTAAAGATCATGTGGACAAGCCAGAAGGATACTGGTCAAATGTTTTGTGGATGGATGAGACCAAAATAGAATTTTCAATTGAAATGAGAACCAATATGCTTGGAGAAAGGAAAACACTGAATTCCAGCATAAGAAAATTATCCCATCTGTGAAACATGGTAGTGGTAGTATAATGGTTTGGGCCTGTTTTACTGCTTCTGGTCCAGGACGACTTGCATCATTGATTGAATAATGAATTCTGAAGTATACCAGTGAATTCTAAAGGAAAATCTCAAGACATCTGTTCATGAACTGAATCTCAAATTAAAGTGGGTCCTGCAGCAAGACAACAACCCTAAGCACACAAATCATTCTACCAAAGAATGGTTAAAGAAGAACAAAGTTGATGCTTTGAAATGGCCAAGTCAAAGTCCTGACCTTAAGCCAGTAGAAATATTGTGGAAGGACCTGAAGCAAGCAGATCATGTGAGGAAACTCACCAACATCCCAGAGCTAAAATCACTCTGTACTGTGGAATGAGTTCATATTCCTCCAAGCCGATATGCAGGACTGATCAACAGTTACTGGAAACATTTAGTTGCAGTTATTGCTGCACAAGCGGGTCACACCAGATACTGAAAGCAAAGGCTCACATACTTTTGCTACTTACAGACATGTAATATTGGATCATTTTCCTCAATAAATAAATGACCAAGTATAATATTTTTGTCTCATTTGTTTAATTGGGTTCTCTTTGTCTACTTTTAGGACTTGTGTGTAAATCTGATTATGTTTTAGGTCATATTTATGCAGCTAAATAGAACATTTAAAAAAAACTTTCAAGCACCACTGTAACCTAAATGCCTGGGTATTTTAAGTTCCATCTTTAGTTGAAATGGGATGATCCAAACAAATGCAAAACAGTGACTCTTTTGTAGATTTAATTTTAAACTGTTATTCTTACACAAGCCAATACAGAAATTATATATATATATATATATATATATATATATATATATATATATATATATATATATATATATATATATATATATATATATTTAAATAATTGAAGATATTTGATTAAATGCACGAAGAAACAATTCAAATGTGTATAATGAAACTTAAATTTCCAACCCGCACGTCAAAGACGGTAGTGGAATTTGGACACAATGTGAGTGCAATTTCAAGTGGTTGAACTGTAATGGTAAACAGTAAAGGAGGTGAGAAGATTAAAACATTGAGAGTGTAGATTTGTGCACACTGAAGTCCATTCCATAATATCCATGTTTTCCTTTGCATTCAGTCAGTGGTCAGTTGAGCAGGGTGACCAGTGTAAATAATGTTAAAATGATTTATATAGGTTATTAAAAGTTTTGCCAACATCATAACATGTTGACACATTATAATTATTATATCAACAACCTAGCTCTTCCAGCATGGGTGTAGTCTTGTTTTTTGCTCCTCAGCATTGAAATTCAGCCTCTGATATTGCTGAGTATGATCATGCTGAGTAAAAGTTTTTAAAGTTCTGGGAATAGGAGTTTGTGGACAGACATGTCCTTTTTTTTAAACTTCGTATCCAGCTTCAGCTTATTTGTATTTTATACAAATAAAATTGAATTGAATTGAATATAGTATAACTAACCATTGAAAGATACTGAAACTTTAAAAACTGTTAACTGTTTGGTAGCAATTCTATGATTGTGGAGTGAAACTGTGATTAGGCATGAGGGACTATTGTAATTTTACATATTTTAAGAAACTAAAATAACGAGCTTTGACAAATGGATGGCTGTTGAATTTTTTTTGATGTTGCATGATTTTTATTTTTCCATAGCAATTATACAGGAATCCTGTCTACAACAAACATGTGTTTCAGTGAACTAAAGTAAACTAAAGTCTTATACTAATTGCCACTATTACTATATATGCATGGATTTATATTTCAGTGCAACTTGTATGCTCAGTGCCTGGAACATCCACAGCCTGACAAGAGGGTTAGGTTTATTTTTATCTCAGCTTTCCATTGAAGGGTGTGAATGGGTGGATAACCTGGTAATAAAGGTCCATCCAGGTTTGGAGATCACCTTTGAGTTTGGCAGTCTCATAAGACGAGAATACCAAGTTCTATAATTGAATGCAATATGCAAATGTCCTAATTGACTTATTTTCCTAAATACAATAATGATGTGAATTCAGGGATTAATGGCCTTAATGAGGCTACAGGTTTGCAGTATGCAAGTGAATATAAGACATTGAACAATCCTCAAATACTGTTTGAGATCATTGGAAGAGCGAACAATGAAGGGGTTCACATAATCGTCAATTTGAAAAAAATGCCATTTTCATTGTAAGGTATCCTAGTTTTGAAACTCATCCTCTTTATCAGCTGTATGTATAATGTGGTATGGACCACACTTGGCTGTATTCCCAGACTATTTTAATGGGCAAACCACTCAGTAGATGTAAGTTCAGCTAACTTTCTCAATGAGTGTTTTATAAAAACTGAAAAGAAACCTTTTCTATCCTTCTGGAAAAATAAGGGCTTATCTTTTCTTTGCAAAGTTTAGAATATTTTAGGCAGTTTTCCCTTTTCCTTTTTATTCCTTTACTCCAAGAGACTTCTAACCCAGAATCATTTCACCTCTACTATTACTTCTCTATTTAGTAATTTTACCAAAAGTTATGTATTTAGAACTTTACCTTTGGACATGTCAAATTGTACCAGCAGAATATCTTGAGGGACCACAGACAAACTGGTAGAGGCAGTGAAACCACATTCAATCTGCAAAAATCTCGAAGTTAGACCTCCACAAATGTCTGCAAATGACACTCATCAAATGTATGCCTGCACTGTTCTGGAGGTAGCCAAACTTTATCCAGGTCCCACTGTGGACACTGTGGACTTAATGTGTTTTCCATGAATGTTGGAAAAATATCTGCACTTTTCAGAAGAGTTTTGACTATTTAATGTGCTCCCAGCAGCAAACTGTCAATCTGTCCTTGGTGCCATGGTCAGTTCCTCCAGAATGGGATTGTAAGCAACACTGGTTGCGTAATCTATTGGATGTTCTGCAGTGCCATATATAAATGTGAGAGCATTGGAAAGGCATACAGCTGTAGATTTGACCCGTCCTGAACCTACAAAGCCTAGCCAAAAGTCCCTGTCTCTGTGTTGTCTCTGAACCAAACAGGACAGATAGTTGTCTATTTGCATACAGATTTACTTCTGCACTGCTGTAGCTGAAATATAGCTGGGTCTACTGTCTGATTGTATTGGTCTGGCATGTAGGTAGCTCTTACAGACAGAATGTGTGCATCTGTCCACTTCCAGACTTATTTCAAGCACCTCAACATCACTTGTAATTTTGTGCTCCCTTTGAGGCTGATATAAAATACCACTGTGATACCACTAGAATGTACAGCTACCTTAGGGGTTCTTAAAAAAGGTCTAGACACACAGATTCCAAAAATGTCGATAGGCTGACAATATTGATGAGGCTCATTACCCCCCCCCTTTTTTTTCTTATCCTTTTGTTTTTCAGAGAAAGGCATATCATTACTTTTTCTTTTTTTTTTCTTTTTTTCAGGTAGAACACCTAAAGGCATACCTTTAAGGAGAAAATGCATGCTGGACCAACACTTCAGGGTGTATGAACAGGCACTTGTAACTATTATTGATATGTACATACTTTTGAGATATGGTCCAAATAGGAGAATACACACAGACCCTACTAAGGCAGGGACACTAGGACAATTTTCACACACTTTTTGAACACCTCTGATGCTAATGCTAACCCAAACAGAAACACTCTGAACTGGCATGCCACTCCAAATACATGATTGGAGTGAAAGTGGAAAGCGCCTGTGCACCACGGCAATTGGAATGTGGAGATATGCACCCTTCAGAGGTATGGTTTTTGAAAACTGAAAACTTTTTTTTGGGAAAAAAACAACATTGTAGCAACTGCACTTCTTTTTTTTTTATAAATATTTTTATTGGGAGAGATGGCTCATTGGAAAAACTAACAAACAGACTTTAGTACACTGAGACCCAAGCATAAGAGGAGAAGAGAAAAAAAAAAAGAAGGCACAAAAATTTGTGTCGTCTCAGTGATTAAACAAAATGGGAGCCACCCCCCCTTTTTTTTGGTGTACAAATTAGAACACACGCATACGTCCAAACTCACCAAATAGAAACAAAGAGAAAAGTAATAAAAATAGATAATTAAAAACAAAAATGAGCAACTGCACTTCTGCTGTCAGTGTAGTCCACTGGCTTGGGTATCATGCCACTGTGGCCATGGTCAACTGTGAAACTGTAAACACTACTCTTAAGGACAGCGTGCTCAATAGCCACTGATCTGATGTTATGCAGCTCCAGTCTCTCTTTGTGGCCATTACCTGCTTAAGAGTGAGGAGCAAATGTGCTACTATATTATTTATACAAAATTTGTATTTTCCATACCACTATGACAGCTCTTATATATACAGGTGTATGCAGCAGGGTTTTACATAAATAGAGGGATTTATATACAAAGCTTGATCAGGCTGTACCACTAATGAGGAGACTGTACTCTCCAGTGGCATTGATCCCATGCCTAGAGTTTATTCAGCCAAGTTATCCATTAGTTAGCATATTTGAATTTTGTGGTATTTCACAGTCAGGAAATTATTTTGAAATTCTACCAGTCTGCCAGCAAAGAAATATAAACAAAAGTAATTGTGCCCCAAACTTAATTACGACCACCAGCTCTAATGTGTGCTGAAAAGAAAATAGGTTAATTAGTCAAACTTTATGCAATAATGTCACTTGTTGTTTTGAGGAGTGTCCCTTCACAAACATAATGCAAACAACTCCACAAACATTCAAAATCTATGCAGATTATCTGCAGTATGCCTGAGTTGCAAATAACACAGATTTTGTAGATGAGAAGGCATATTGTACCCTCTAGAATATTTGAAGATTTGATTATAAGAAAATATTCTTGACTCAGGACACAAATAATTATTTACTTGTTTCAGAATTTAATCACAGAAATCATCATAGTATTCTGACAAGATCCTTGTCCAGAAAACAACAAAATTACAAGTCAGAATTCTGGTCTTATTAGGATGTCTGAGAGGCCTCTGAATGCCAAAGGGAAATGCCACAGATCCCTGCTATACATTCTTTTATTATTATTATTATTATTATTATTATTATTATTATTATTATTATTATTATTATTATTATTATTGCATATATGGTATTCTTTTGGTATCAAACCTCCCATATTCTGTCATAGAGGAAGAAATAATAAACTCATACTATCTCATACTATATTGTTTCAGAAATCATTTAATAAAACAAAGGCAAACTGAGTAAACACTAAATACAGTTTGTAAATGATAATCCTATTTTTTGAAGGAAAAAATAACTTTTTTCCAATATAAACTGGGCCTGTGTGAAAATGTATTTGCCCTCATAGTTGCTAATTCCTCAAATCTATAAAACTACATTCATAATGCGGTTCAGCTGGACTAGACACAACCAGGCCTGATTTCCCTGTTCAACCCTGTTCAATCAAATCAACACATAAATATAACTTTTTCAACAATATGAAGTTGGATAAAAAGTCTTTCACACTAACATACTATACTAAAATGAAAAGAAAGGAATAAGGAACATAAGTAAAAATAAGGCACTTTTATAATAACTATGGATTACTTACTGATCATATCAAAATTAGTTCACAATAGCTAATCCAAACCTTCCTGGGGATCTAAAATAGTGTCTAAAATATAAGTGTCTATACATTATCACAGGTCTACTTAGTACATGGTCTGTGTGTTGTTTCTATTCAGCCAGTCAAGTTATAAATAAATAAATTACAACAATAACTTTAAAGCACAAGGCCGTAATTGTCACGCCACGGCCGCTAGAGGCCGCTGTGGCGCATCTGAAACGACTTTTGAGCTATGCGCGCGTCTGAGGCTAGGCGGCGCGCGCGTGCGTGATTCACAGCAGGTGTGTGGGGTTTTGGCTTAATGAACTGTGATATTTAAGTGCCTGAGTTTCCCGAGCGCGTGGCTCGTGATTATGAATATGTATGTATGTATGTATAATATGATAGAATAGGACAATTGTGTTGAAGTTATGTTAAGCTTCCTGTGTTTGAATGAAGACTGTGTTTACGTTCATCTGAAAAGGATTAATAAAGCCTTGATCTGCACCTGTCTCTGACACCCGAGTCTGCGTCTTTACTACAACCCTGTGTCGTAACAGAAATCACGAGCCCCAGAAGGAGGCAGCAGATCCGCTGGAGCGAACCGAACTGCCTGATCATGGAAGCGGCGAGAAATTGGAGCGAACGCCGAAGTGCCACGCCCATCCTCCCCGCCTTGGATTCACTGCAGTTCGCTCAGAGGTCGTTTGCGAATCTGCCGGAGTGGTATGATGGCCTTGCCTATCCTGAATGCTTTGTGAGGGACTGCCAGCAATATTTCTCCAGTCTGTGTGACCCTAAGTCTACTGAAGAACAGTTTATTCAGTTTATCATGTCTCGCTTTTCTGACCCCGTTCACAAATGGGCACAACGGGAAGTGGCCGCAAGACCAGGGTTGCTGGAGGATTTTCTGCAGTTCTTAAATATGTTTTTGGATGTGTATGGAGAACCAGGGCTGAATTATGACCTGAATGACGTGCTGGGGAGAATTAGCAGGACGACTAGGTCAGAACTTCCACTCAACTTACATTATGAGCGAGTGAGACAACAAGAGAAGAAAGACAGAGCACTCACTGTGCATCCTGTTAAGCGAGATCCGTTCATTTCCGAGTCTACTGACCCAATTCTCAGAATTCCCTCATTCCCAAGTCCCCAATCCCGACTTCAGCCACAGCCCACGTCCAATCTCCAACACACGCCACGCCTCACGCTCTAGTCTCAGTCCCTCAGAATAAAGAAGATTCTGAAGCTCGCCAAAGGAAAAGTGAAGTTCAGCTGCAGGAGTTTCAGCTGAGACACAATGAGAGCGAGAAACAGAAGAAGGAAATGGCTGAAAGGATGGAAAAAATGCAAGAGGAACAGAGTCGACTGAAGGAGCTGCTGGAGGATGAAAGAAGACTGAGAGCTCAGGCAGTTGCAGCAAAGGAGCAGCTGGAACTTGATCTGTCTGAGCGCGAAGCTCAACTGAGATGCGGCACAGAGCACCGCCCAAGAGTGTGAACGCAAGGTCAAGAGTCTGGAAGCTGAAAATGTGCAACTGACGGAGGACCTTGATGAAAGACGGGTCAGTATTGAACTTCTTAAGGACCAATTGAAGAAAGTAAAGGCACAAGTGGACATGCAGAGCACCGACCTAGCGGGTGAGCGCTGCACGGCGCTGAAGAATGAGACCGCATGACAACAGCTAGAAAGACAGAATAAGAAGCTGACTGCTAAAATGCAGGCACTCAAGAGCTCGGTCAAATCGAAGTCTCAAGTCCGCGACGTCCAAATGCAGGCCCAGTCTCAAGTCCGCGACGTCAAAGCAGACCCAGTCTCAAGTCTGCGACGTCCAGTTCCAAACCACGCCTCCAGCTCCCGACGTGCACAAGCAGCCTCCAACTCCCGACATGCACGAGCAGCCGCAGGTACCTGAGTGCCCTTCCAACCCTGCGGAGGAAGCTACCCTTGAGAAATTTTTTTTGGGGGGGGGGGCATGGAGGACATCAGAGCTCCAGTCTGAGGCCTACGGGGAGGCCTCAGCAGTGGACATTCAGCCTGAGACCTACGGGGAGGTCTCTACGGAGGAAGTTGTCCCGTGTTCCAGGGCCGCCGGGGGAGGCGTTCCCCGTTCCAGGGCCGCTGGGGGCGGCGTTCCTCGTTCCAGGGCTGCCGGGGGCGGCACCTCGACTTTCGACCACGATGGAGGGGTCGATCCACGCATCCGCTGTCCTGCTAGGACAGCCTCCCTTCCCGGGCCAGCGAGAGACAGTCTTTACAGGGGCCCAGGACCCCCGTTAGGAGGGGTCGGTCCACGCATCTGCTGGGATAGCCTCCCTTCCCAGGCCAGAGAGAGACTGTCTTTACAGGGGCCCAGGGGCCCCGTTTGGAGGGAGGTTCTGTCACGCCACGGCCGCTAGAGGACGCTGTGGTGCATCTGAAAGGACTTTTGAGCTATGCGCGCGTCTGGGGCTAGTCGGCGCACGTGTGATTCACAGCAGGTGTGTGGGGTTTCAGCTTAATGAGCTGTGATATTTAAGTGCCTGAATTTCCCGAGCACGTGGCTCGTGATTATGAATATGTATGTATAATATGATAGAATAGGACACTTGTGTTGAAGTTCAAGTCAGAGATGTTATGTTAAGCTTTCTATGTTTGAATGAGGACTGTTTACGTTCATCTGAAAAGGATTAATAAACCCTTGATCTGCGTCTGTCTCCGACACCCGAGTCTGCGTCCTGACTACAACCCTGTGTCGTAACAGTAATGTAGCAATGAGTAGCATAAATTTGAATTAGCACACTTTCAAACATGTTGTAAATAGCTTATTTTTAATAGTAAAACACTAAAGTTTCAGTAATTATTAATGAATTAACCTGTGTAATCTGAAACAGATCATCACTGACTACTGAATAACACTTCAGCCTTGTAATTCTGCAGGCTATTATTGTCCATTTTTTTGTCTTTAGACCTTGACTGGCTGAATTTAACCAACATACCGACCCTGTGCTCCTCTGAGGACACCTATAAAACTCAGACATTTACATTTTAGACACTAAGGTACTGGAATAAATTGAGGTATATTTAGATTAGATTAAATTAGATCAGATTAGCCTTTATTGTCTCCCTTAGGAGAAGGGAGGGTGATTGATAGAACACAGTTGACGTTATAAAACATATACTGTGGGGGAAAGAAGTATTTGATCCCCTGCTGATTTTGTACGTTTGCCCACTGACAAAGAAATGATCAGTTTGTAATTTTAATGATAGATTTATTTGAACAGTGAGCGACAGAATAACAACAAAATAATCCAGACAAACGCAAGTCAAAAATGTTATAAATTGATTTGCATTTTAATGAGGGAAATATGCATTTGACCCCTCTGCAAAACATGACTTAGTACTCCTCTTTGCAGATCTTCTCCAAGTCATTAAGGTTTCAAGGCTGACATTTGGCAACTCGAAACTTAAGCTCCCTCCACAGATTTTTCTAAGAGATTAAGGTCTGGAGACTGGCTAGGCCACACCCGGACCTTAATGTGCTTCTTCTTGAGCCACTCCTTTGTTGCCTTGGCCATGTGTTTTGGCTCATTGTCATGCTGGAATACCCATCCATAACACATTTTCAATGCCCTGGCTGAAGGAAGGAGGTTCTCACCCAAGATTTGATGGTACATGGCCCCGTCCATCGTCCCGTTGATGTGGTGAAGTTGTCCTGTCCCATTAGCAGAAAAACACCCCCAAAGCATAATGTTTCCACCTCCATGTTTGACGGTGGGGATGGTTTTCTAAATATGGCAAGTTGAGTTGATGCCAAAGAGCTCCATTTTGGTCTCATCTGACCACAACACTTTCACCCAGTTGTCCTCTGAATCATTCAGATGTTCATTGGCAAAGTTCAGATGGGCATGTATATGTGCTTTCTTGAGCAGGGGGACCTTGCGGGCATTGCAGGATTTCAGTCCTTTACGGTGTAGTGTGTTACCAATTGTTTTCTTGGTGACTATGGTCCCCGCTGCCTTGAGATCATTGACAAGATCCTCCTGTGTAGTTCTGGGATGGTTCCTCACTGTTCTCATGATCATTGCAACTCCATGAGGTGAGATCTTGCATGGAGCCCCAGGCCGAGGGAGATTGACAGTTCTTTAGTGTTTCATCCATTTCGAATAATCGCACCAACTGTTGTCACCTTCTCACCGAGCTGCTTGGCAATGGTCTTGTAGCTCATTCCAGACTTGTGTAGGTCTACAATCTTGTCCCTGCAGTCCTTGGAGAGCTCTTTGGTCTTGGCCATGGTGGAGAGTTTGGAATCTGATTGATTGATTGCTTCTTTGGACAGGTGTCTTTTATATAGGTAACAAGCTGAGATTAGGAGCACTCCCTTTAAGAGTGTGCTCCTAATCTCAGCTCGTTACCTGTATAAAAGACACCTGGGAGCCAGAAATCTTTCTGATTGAGGGGGGTCAAATACTTATTTCCCTCATTAAAATGCAAATCAATTTATAACATTTTTGACGTGTTTTTTTTTTTGATTTTTTTTTGTTATTCTGTCTCTCACTGTTCAAATAAACCTACCATTAAAATTATAGACTTATCATTTCCTTGTCAGTGGGCAAACGTACAAAATCAGCAGGGGATCAAATACTTCTTTCCCTCACTGTACAATCAAACTGCAATTGACATACAATTACACCCAAATCTGCAAAAACAACAATAACCAAACATACACATAACACACACAATGTCCATATATCTGTTACTGCACAAATGCCCTATACTTGAATTTACCCAAATACCTTACACTTAAATATTGCACAAATACCCTCCACCAAGATATACACCATAGTTACATGAGTTGTTGAATTGTATTGTAAAGTGTTAATGAATCATGCTTACATCCTTAAATATGGTGAATCTCACTCAATTTCCGGGTCTTTGACTTAAGCAGGTAGGACTCAGGAATCAAGAAGACATCAATTAGAGTTTTGAGAAGCATCTATGGTTTTCAAAATCTTTGTGAAGTCTTGCTAATACCTTCCATTTTTTAAGTTATAAGCCATGTTTTACATGAATGCCTTCTGAGTGTGTTCCCTTACTATTCTTTGTTTGACTAAAATATTTGAATTTTGACTATTTTTTACCTTAGTCTGCTTTACAACGTTTGAGACTGGATTTTCGATTGTTTTAGTAGATACCCTGCACATGGATCCTCATGCTTCCCCTGATTTAGCTACAGTATAGTACAGTGCAGTGAATCCAGAAAAGGTGAGGGAGCTTCAATATATTATTGCACCCTAGGCCATCAGGCATAAAAATACTCCTGAAACTCAGATTCCAGAAGCAGTCATGAATAACAAACCACTAACCTGGATATCCATACATCAAGACCTACCTGATACTGTAAATATGATGGTTCACCAGGAAAATGCAAAAGCTTCCCTGTGCCCTTTCTTTCTACTGCAGGCAATCTCTTAAAGGCCTGATGTCTTCATGTCAGCCCCTGTAGAGTGCTACAAGCACCAGGAAAAGCCTGAATAAGAGCATATTGAAACTGGTCACATTAGATCATCTGCAGAGGAAAAACAATTCCAAAAACTTGAATCTGGACTCTATGTATACTGTGGAGAAAAAGGGCACTTCCATGTTGAGTTCACCTCACATCCTCAGAGAACATGTCCATCCAGGTAAGCTCAGCCTTCAGTTATATACAATATCTCACAAAAGTAAATACACCTCTCACATTTTTGTAAATATTTGTTTATATCTTTTCATGTGACAACACTGAAGAAATGACAAATTTGCTACAATGTAAAGTAGTGAGTGTACAGCTTGTGTAACAGTGTAAATTTGCTGTCCCCTCAAAATAACTCAACACACAGACATTAATGTCTAAACCTCTAGCAACAAAAGTGAGTATACCCCTATGTGAAAATGTCCAAATTGGGCCCAATTAGCCATTTTCCCTCCCTGGTGTCATGTGACTTGTTAGAGTTACAAGGTCTCAGGTGTGAATAGGGAGCAGGTGTGTTAAATTTGTAATTGCTCTCACACTTCCTCATACTGGTCACTGGAAGTTCAACATGGCACCTCATGGCAAAGAACTATCTGAGGATCTGAAAAAAAAGAATTGTTGCTCTACATAAAGATGGTCTAGGCTAAGAAGATTGCCAAGACATTGAGCTACAGCACGGTGGCCAAGACCATACAGCAGTTTAAAAGGACAGTTTCCACTTAGAACAGGCCTCGCCATGGTCGACCAAAGAAGTTGAGTGCACGTGCTCAGCATCAAATCCAGAGGTTGTCTTTGGGAAATAAATGTATGAGTGCTGCCAGCATTGCTGTAGAAGTTGAAGGGGTGGGGGCTCAGCCTGTCAGTGCTCAGACCATATGCCAAACACTGCATCAAATTGGTGTGCATGGCTGTCATCCCAGAAGGAAGCCTCTTCTTAAGGTGATGCACAAGAAGTTTACGGGCTGTAAACAGTTTGCTGAAGACAAGCAGACTAAGCACATGGTTTACTGGAACTATGTCCTGTGGTCTGATGAGACCAAGATAAACTTATTTGGTTCAGATGGTGTCAAGCGTGTGTGGTGGCAACCAGGTGAGGAGTATAAAAACAAGTGTGTCTTGCCTACAGTCAAGCATGGTGGTCAATGTGTCATGGTCTAGGCCTGCATGAGTGCTGCCGGCACTGGGGAGCTACAGTTCACTGGCTGAACCATGAATGCCAACATGTACTGTGACATACTGCAGCAGAGCATGATCCCCTCCCTTCAGAGAATGGGCCGCAGGGCAGTATTCCAGTATGATAACAACCTCAAACACACCTCCAAGACAAACACTACCTTGCTAAAGAAGCTGAGGGTGAAGGTGATGGACTAAACCCTATTGAGCATCTGTGGGGCATCCTCAAATGGAAGGTGGAGGAGCACAATGTCTCTAACATCCACCAGTGCCATGATGTCATCATGGAGGAGTGTTAGAGGACTCCAGTGGCAACCTGTGAAGCTCTGCTGAACTCCATGCCCAAGAGGGTTAAAGCAGTGCTGGAAAATAATGGTGGTCACACAAAATATTGATACTTTGGGCCCAATTTGGACATTTTCACTTAGGGGTGTACTCACTTTTGTGAGATACTGTAGTTGTATATCTATATTTGTCAGTTCTATAGTATAAACTCCTACTATCTTCCAGCCCTCCTTGTTTCAGGGGCAGCAGAGACCTTTCTGGATGCAGAAAAAGCAGAGCATTTAAATATTGCCCTCGTTCCCATGTCTATCGCCGTTCTGTGTTTTCATGCACTTGATGGTACACTTAGCCAAAATCAAGTCAACATGAAAACAGTACCACTTAGCATGCACACAGAAGTCACAAAATCCCCTCACAATCCCACACACAACCCCACATATGAAAGGATGGAGAATTAACCGTGTGGAACCATCATGCTACAACAATACACATCCTTTCCTTGTCATGCCACACAAGTTGAAAGTATCAAGAACTCACAAAGGTGTTTTGCAAAGAGAAGGCCCCTGAATGACCTCTGCACTGGACATGGTTTGTTCATTCCTTATTCCTTAAATATTTCAGATAGATTTACTGGCACCCTCATTCTCCCTCATCCTGAACCCTCACTCCTATTCATCATAGAAGTGGACACTGTAACAACAGACAGACTGACAGAAAAGATGCTTTAGTGGTTTTAGTAACAAAAGGTGCAACTTCAGTATATATAACCACTGAAAGGAAATCATGATACACCAGAACAGGATTCTCAACTAAAAACAAACAACAAACCAGGATTTGAAATGGCAAGAGAAAACAGGCTACACAAACATAAACAAACACAACAAGAAATGAGCTGGAAACAACTGACATAGGCAACAACATATACTGAATATGTGGTGGAGCAAGAGCACATGAGTAAGTGCAATGCCAAGCAGGAAACTGATGGAATGGTGAGTCTTTTATAGAACTGGTAATGAGCATGAAATGATGTTCAGCTTTTTATTCTGTGGCATGGTGGGGCTCTGGTTTTGCATTGCCGAGGATGTAGTGTTGTGAGCTGTGGGGAGAAGTTGGCTTGCTGGACCAACTAGGCATGTTACAGATACTTCCTAAAATGTTATCAGGTCTATATTGCTTCACTGTCATGGTGATCCAAAGAAATTACAACCTTGTGCCTTTTTGAACAGGGGTTTATCTGAGCAGCCAACAATTATGACACGGGTAACCATGAACTATTAGCCATGAAGGCATCCCTTGAAGAATGGAAACATTGGGTGGATGGAGCAAAGTACTCATTCTTAATACTCAATGACCACAAAACTTAGAGTATGTTAAAGCAGAAGTCACCTTCACCTGAGTCTTATTTATACTCACATCCAGACTGGAAAATAATACGGCTAATGTCTGTCTCGACTTTTATGATTCACCATCAGAAGATGATGAATCATACATACTGCGTGACAAAACAATCCTGCCCTCATCATGTATTGTAGCACCCATTTGCTGGAAAATCCCAGATGATATCAGCAGCGTTCTTGAAACTGCTCCTGATCCTCTCGAGTGCCCAGCAGGAAACATGTATGTACATTATATCATGAATGGACAGCTACTGCACTGGATTCATACCTGTCTCAGTGCTGGACATCCAGGAATTCAGTGAACCACGACTCTGGTGAATGAGAGATTGTTATGGCCCATCCTGAACAATAACTTGACACCTAGTTCACAAGATCTTGCAGAATATATTCATGGTCAAAAAGAAGAATACCATGTCGCTTTATATATACTTTATATCATTAGGTTTGCATATGTGAGCTTCCCGATTTGTGATGGTGGTCTTGTCTTCATGCAACCACTGCATTTATGCTGAGGCTGTAAGTAAGGGCAAAACACTGATTTTGAGTCTTGAAAAAATTATTTTTTTGATGTGGATGATTATTGAGATAATTATCTAAGTCTTACCCTCTTCATCTAAGTCTTATTCTACAGGCAGAGACAGTCAAGGTTTTGGATAAAATATTTCAGAACTTATTAGAATTCATGAAGCCATTAATCTTCCCAAGCACCCCTGGGCCAGTAGCCACAAAACAGCCCCCAAACACTGATGATCCACCACAAGGAGACAGAACAGAAACAAAACAAACACATGTGTCCACAGTAAACAACGTCACAGTTATCAACATACAATGAGCATGCGCTCGCTGAGCACTCGCGCATCTTGCTCGTGCACGCGTGCACCCCCTGGCACTCAAACCGTGTGGAAGGCTGCAGTCTGGCTAAAGGGAAGATTGTGACACCAGATATTTAGAAAATATTATTCAGCAAACTGACATTGGATTCAGTGACTTAAATAAAGAAATTCAAGTATGGTATATTTTATAAATATGCATTAACTAGATTTCTACCCATTTATTTAAAGTTAGAATATTAATATTTGCAACTGAAAAATATTTAACATACTTAATTTATGATTAGACATTAATGGCTGTGTGTTGAGTTATTTTGAAGGGACAGCAAACTGTTTACACTGTTAACCAAGCTGTACACTCACTACTTTACATTGTAGCAAAGTGTCATTTCTTCAGTGTTGTCACATGAAAAGTTATAATCAAATATTTACAAAAATGTGAGGGGTATACTCACTTTTGTGAGATACTGTATAATTAACTATTTATATTGATGTCCCATGGGCGTATTCCCACCTCACATAAAGTGTTCCCGGGATAGGCTGTAGATCCACTGCAGCCCTTACTAGGAGAAAGCAGTTATTGAATGAATGAATGAATGAATGAATGAATGAATGAATGAATGAATGAATGAATAACGTCCATTTGTGGATCATTTTTTGTGCAGTTCTGGTTAAGGTGAGTAGTCTAGTCTAATGTAGTCTAGGAGACCACAGTTGTGTTTAAGGAAACCTTCTACATTTTTCCATAGTGTTTTCATAGCCACAAGCAAAAACTCACTGTGTCACAAAAGCAGTGCTTAGAAGGGAGTTCTATTGTTTTACATCCAAAAAAAATAAAATAATTTTTAAAAAATACAACTTTACCTTTGTGACCTACAATTAATGGATGCCTTGATTGGCATAAATATAAATGTATTCTGGTCTTCATCTATTTATTGTAACATTTAATATATGCCAGTTATAGCAATTATTGCCTATACTTATGCAACTGTTGAGCACTGAATGAGAGTAAGGGGAGAAGTTGTGGAGAATAAGCAGGTAACGAATGATGGTCTACATGAGCGTGTGGTTATGATATGCTTCTTTTCCTCCTCAGTACACTGCCAGATGCAACAGAGAGTCTGTGTTGACTTATCTTCCCTGACATGAGATGAGCAAATGGGATGCTGTGATTTTGTGTGTAGGTGTTCCTTTCATGTTTTCATTTCCAATATGACTAGGTCACATATCTTTAGAATTAAACCACTCCGCTAACCTAAATAAAAAAGAAGAAAGAAAGCAAGAAAGGGGGAATAGTAGCATGGTCCCAAAAAATTAAACACTTATTTCACTTTGCTTTGGGTTGGCAATGAAATTTGGAAAATGGAATATAATTTCATATTTCCTTATTGAAGAATGAAATTGTAAATGATATATGTAAACTCCATTTCAAAACTGAAGGGTATGTAAAAAGTATTGTCACGTAATGAAGGTTGAGGCAGGATGCAACTGCAGTTAAGAGCTTTAATGAAGAGTATAATATCCAGAGGGCAAGGCAAAAGACATAAACAAAGACAGGCAGTGGTCACACGATCAGGCAAACAGTACAAAACAGGCAAGGTAGAGTATAAAGGTCAAAGGAGTAAACAAAGTCAAAAACCAGGCTAACAAGATCAAGGCTTGGTACACAATGGAGAAAAGATCAACTGCTTGTATTTCTTCACAAAGACATTGTGTATGAGAGTCTCTTAAGTAGTGTGGTGTAATTGGGAACAGTTGTGTGTGTGATTCGTCTGCAGGAGAAGGTGAATGTGTCTGGGAGTTGTCGTCATCTATCATGTTTGAGTTTGCAGTGCATTCTGGGCAATGGAGTCACTAGTTTACAAAGGCATGACATGTACCTATTCCCCATAATGCCAATTTAGACAATGTTTTATGGAGATTTGGTGTTCAGTGAGATTTAGGTTCAGTGAGAAACTTATGTTGTACACCTGAATTTATTTAGGTTTGTAATAACTAATTGGTCTAAATATTAGATATTAAATGTTTTATATTTCATGTTTATAGTTTTTCTGAAGTTCATTACCCATAGAAACATTGTTCTTCAGTTATTAATACCAGTCATTCAATCTTTTATTGAATAAATCCAAATAGCTGAATGAACCATACTATTTCTGCCACATGAACTAAAGAAACTGGGTAAAGTTAATTTTTTTTTTTTAATTTAGTCTTCTTGTATTTTTATGTTTTGCTGTTTACATGCAACAAGAATATTTTTATCATTATAAAGTTATTATAGACTGCAAATGTATGCTTCTCTATATGTCTCTTCTTCCATCCCTCTTTCTCACTTTCTTCAGTGAAACCAGGACTAAATGTTTCTCCTCAAGGATCACAGCTTTGCTAACCTCAATTATGCTTTTCTTGATTGAAATGAATATTTAAGTGGATGAATATAAATGAACAAAAGGCCAATTCATTTTGATCCTTCATAACATGTTTTTTTATAAGTCAGTATGTATGAAATGTTTTAGATACTTTTGATGTGAAGATTTCATGACAGAACCCCATGGACGCAGTCCCTAAAGAAATTAGGTCTTCTTATCAGGTACAAATATCGTACACTTAAATAAATGAATTAAATCTATGGTGTAGTTGAGCATAACTAATATATATTTTGACCACAGTTAAGCAAGAGAGTATGTTTACTATTAAATCTCTTTGAGATTATTCATTCATTCATTCGTCTTCATAAGCACTTCATGCTGGTCAAGGTGGATCTGGAGCCTATCCTGGGAATATTGGGCACTTAGGAGGAGCACACATTGTATGGGACACTAGTCCATCACTTTATAGTAGGCAGTCCGCCTACTGGCATGTATCTGGGAGGTGGGGAACAAAACTGAGAACCCAAAGAAAACCCATATGGGCGTGGGGAGAACATGTAAAACTCAGGAGCAATCCTGAATCTGTGAGACAGCAACACTACCTGCTACACCATCTGCAATCCTCTATAATATTTTTATTCTATTTTTAATCATTTAATTTCATTTTAAAAGAGCAATGGTTTCATTGTAATTTCAGTGTACTATGTGCGTCTTTGTTTAAATGCTTTTGTTTTCTGCTGTAATGATATATCTGGGCTCTATATTCTTATATGTGGTCTCAGGGAAATTCAACAGCTGCTCCAAGTGTATAACGCATTCTGACGTGAAGGGAGGATTTTCCTTGTGAGATGCTTAATGAGCATTAAGAGATTAACAGAACAGAGGAGAGAATTTGTGTGGAATCCTTTGCAGTGCATTGATTGTTGGCAGGAGCCAGGATTTAGTTTTATGTCCTTCACTGTTTAAGACACACCAACAGTTCTGTGAGATTGACTGTAGTGTGGCATAAGCCATCAGCCATTTGGTGAAAATCAATTTATTTACTTAGCTAGAGTTTTTTTTTTGTGCATTTAGCAATTCAGTGTTTACACGATCAGATTACACTAAGGAATAACTAGTTAGCCATCTTTCTCACCAAGCCAAGAAGCTATCCACATTTCGATGAAATCTGATAGACAAATTAAGGCATAATCAGGAATGAATTAAAGAAAATAATATTGCATATCACCACAAGTTCTGTTAGATCAACATAGACAGGAAACTGGATGATATGTGCTAAAGATGAAAGATGATTAGCTCTTACATGTGACTGGGCCATAATTTTTGTTCTTACTGTCCATCATGCCAGAAGTACTGAGGGTGTTTTTCTGGATCATTTCTGCTTGCTTTAACCCCTGCATACAGTTATATGTTCAGTACTATACGAAAGTCTTGCTAGAACAGAAATGCTAAGAAGCCAGATGCCTCTATAAATAATGAAACTATATATTTATATATAAAAAAGTATATACATTTACATTTACATTTATTCACTTGGCAGACGCTTTTATCCAAAGCGACTTACAAATAAGCAAAGCGATATATCAAGCAGGGAACAATATAAGTAGTGCTACTATACAAGATCCATTAATTGAATACCAGAGGAAGCAAAGTGTACAGAGTAGAGGTGTAAGTGCATTGTCTGTGGGTTTATTTTTTTATTTATTTTTATTTTTTTTTATTTTTTTTAGGAGTTGGTTAGGTGTTCATGGAAAAGGTGGGTCTTTAGCTGTTTTTTGAAGATAGTGAGAGACTCTGCAGTCCGGATTGAGATCGGAAGAGCATTCCACCACTGGGGAACGGTATGCGTGAAGGTTCTGGAAAGGGACCTTACGCCTCGCTGAGTGGGAACTACTAAATGTCGGAGTGCAGTACACAGTAATAACCCATTAACATCCATCAATTCATACACAATAGACACTTTAGACATGCCAATCAGCCTACCTGCATGTCTTTGGACTGGGGGAGGAAACCAGAGTACCCAGAGGAAACCCCCATAGCACAGGGAGAACATGCAAACTCCGCACACATGGCCCCGATGGGACTTGAACCCCGGGCCCTGGAGGTGTGAGGCAAATGTGCTAACCATTAAGACACTGTGTGCCCTTACTCACTAATGTGTTTGTCATAAAATAAACATCTATAAAATGTATATAAATTAAATAGGTTGTCTAAGACTTTTGCACAGTACTGTATATGATTGCAGTTTCTCTCAGCTACATGCAGTATGTAGTACATGTAGTTCGGTAGATAGATAAAGGGGAAAAACTGATAAATTAATTTTAATACCTTAAGTCTTAAGTGCCTTAATAATGAAGAATTGTGTATTAAATGTATTGGTTTCATGGAAGGGATATTGCTAAATTGCCTGTATTATATCATTAGCCTTTGTTTGTTGCATCATAAATAATATACCTGAAGCAAACATGCCCTCTTTTTTAAAACTTGTGTTTGTTCATATTACATTTCTTTGACAGGGTAAACTTGCTCTCTTGAGAAGGCAAGATAATTCAGGCATGAATAGACATGTTCATTTTAGTTTATTCTGCTGCATAATATTCACTTGACTAATCTAGACATGGTGTTGTTAAAGCTGTTTCACACACTACTTGCATATACACACCGCATATACACATCGCACAGTGTATTTAACCAGAAGACTAAACAGTAGTATGTTTGGAAACATTTAAGGCAGATGAGATAAGACTATCAACTGGCTATTATTCAGTGTATTTAAATACATTTCAGGTCTCTGATAAAGACTGTGTGATGACAGTCTTTGTAGAAATATTTTGTAGTTACATTTTAAGCACAAAAAAGTAGATTTTTCTATTTTTTTATGTATTAAGTACTGCTATGTGCTACTGCTAGAAAGACAGAGGCTGCAGCCTGGTGTTTTACATTAATATATTTTTAAAAAGGTGAAATATTTGCTGAGCCTACATCAGCTTGGGCCAGGATTCATTGCATAAATTTATTTTGAATAGTAATTGTCCCTGTCATGTCACAGCAAGACAGTGACTCAGTTTCCCAGACTACAAACATGGCTGATGCTATAACTATAACTATAACACAGACATATTCACCAGAATACTAATTAGACACACACACACACAGAGACACACACCACCCTTTATAAGAGACTGTTCATTCATACAGATTTTGCGAAGTATGCACTCAGTTATTATTGTCTTTGTCTATACCAAGCTGAACTATGTTATGGATGATTTGGTTTTGATTCCATTTTGCCCTTGACTCTGATTATCTTCCTTACCCGATCTAGGCTGTTTGCCTGATCACCTGACATTTACCTGTCTTTGTTCCGATCTTTGCCCTGTACTTTGGATTGTTGTATTCTCATTAAAACTGCCATACCTGCATTTGCTGCTGTCTCAGCCTCTATTACACGACAGTCACTCATATATGGCATTATATTAAAATGATTGAAGGATAAAACATTCTTGCAATGGAAAATTACTGTCCATTTATTTGTAAATGCTTAATTAATGTTCAGCTGGACATTAATTTAACATGCATAAGGGCAACACATCTGGCTGGGCAGATCTCATACAGAACCATGACCAAATACATACATCAACATGCTGGCTTCAGCCTCATTTTCATTTGTTTTCTTGAAAATGTACTATTACTAATGACATTTTTCAGAAAATATTAAAAGGGGGGATACTATATATAGCATTTACTATGTCATATAATGAATAGAATCATGTTTAATTACAAGCACCCAGTTTGTAAGGGTCCATAACAATTAAACAGCAGCTCATACAGTGACATAAACTGGTGTTTGACAAGGATCTAAACTTGCCTCTAACCTCAACAATGCAATACAGTTTCAGCCAAAAACTATTAGTGTGTTATTTATAAATATGGCATATATTACTCCAGACTCAGAAATATGTTTTGTCAGGGTTAAAGCTCAGAGTTTAAATATCTAGACATCATAAATTATTCATGAATCTCTATTAAGTCTCAAGTGAACGACGTATAGTGTAAGGTGAAATTTAATTACAGTTCTTTCACAGGTCACTTGAAATCATACCTTATTGATTGGCAGATTTCTGCTCATTAGAAACTCCATTGTACTGCGTTGTCATCTTTACTGATCAGGTGGCTGATTTTCTTGACATGTTTTCCTTCCTCTGTCTGCTTAATTTTTTCCTCTTGCTCTAATAACTGCTTGCTTGTTAATTAACCTAACATTTTTGAACATCAGATTATTCAAAACACTGTCATCAATTCCAGTTTAAACCTTTTATATATTATTCATCTTTTTTCCATTTAGGTAGGCTAATATACAGGCATAGTCATAGACTGAACAATGTTTATCCTAGATTTTGTTATCTGTAATGACCTATGAATGATTGCGATTCCAAGTGAAATACCTTAATGGATCCTATTCTATTCGTGCATGGTTGATTCTTTGTCACTTGGTATGCAAGGAACCATCGATTGAGTCTACATATATATTAACACCACAGCCTCCAGCAGCGGAAAAAGCACGTCCCTTCATAATTACAAATGATATCACACTGTGGGATAATTAATGAGTCTTCTCAGGAAGAGTCCACATTGCCAGCCAGCATTGGCATTTTAGTGACAATTAATTCAGTGTTGTGTGACTGAAAAGCATTATTCCTATTTGTAGATAAGAGCTTTTACTTATTGGATTTCAATGTCACCTTCACTGCAAAGCAATCATAATGGTCCAGCAGAAATATATATACCAGTTTTTACTTACTTATTTCAGTAAGCATACATTGCAATAGGCTGGCCTACTTGAACATGTAGCCTGAAACATGTTCTCATCCTTAAGGATGAATGATGCCTGTTTTAAGAAGAGCAAATGTAATTTTATGAATTACCACATCACATCAAAAAAATGACTTACTTATTACTCTTACTTCCACGTTTCCCATATTTTTTCCACTTATCTTTTTACTGCATTGTCTTCCTCTCACTGCATTACCTGTCATAGTAAATTACACGTGATACTAAATTATGACAAGAAAGACTTGTGATTTTAGTATATCAACTAAGCAGTAAGAACCTTGCCTGTTCCACCTGCCAGATGCTGGAAGTGAGCTTTAATATTAATATGTTTACCAGGCATTAATTTAACAAATGTTTTTTTACTATATGGACTATTTTACCAACATTTTCTCCAATAATTCAAATAAAAAAAAAAGTATAATGGTGACTTATAGGTCAGCTTCTGCTTAAGTATGTTAAAAAAAAATAGTATGTTCTATAATCATGTTCCTTCTGAGCATGTATAAATCTCTATGCTATTAGCACCACAGAGGAAAGTTGGCAGTGCAGACTACAAATTTATCTTAATACTAATACCATGGTATTTGTTGCGCTATTACTTTATGTAAGTTTAGTCATAGATATAAAATAAATGTTGTTTTTTTTTCATCTGTTTATTAGTGAGCATTATTTCTGATGTTTTATTCCATATTTTGCTTGTATGTAAATTATTTCCATGTCATTTTTATCCTCAGCAAAAAACAAAACATATTTTCGTTTCCTCATGTTTCTGATTTATGAGCATTGGACAGATTTAAATGCTATGTTATCCATGAAGATCACAGTCACAGTTTTTTTTTATTTTTTATTTTTTATAGTAATATAACCCTGTTGCCTACAGAAGCCTTAAGCAGACATGCATTACAAAAAAATAAAAATTCTTTGTTGTTTTCTCATGATCATGACTTAATTTTCTTGTGATCTCGACATAAGCTGTTTTCTCACGACGTAATTTTATTAATTAAAATTACTTCTGGCACTTTGTGAACGGGACTGGTGTTTCATGCATGTTGGCATCTTCACCATCATAAATGTAATTGCACGATGTAGAGATAGACTTTATCTCCACATTAAGAGAGAGGGGTGTCCCCTTCTCAAGTGTCGGACATTAATGTGGAAGTCATCACCCTGGTTTCCTTGACAATAATCTAATAGGATTTTTCCATTGATTAATGGCTTATTGCAGATTCTTAGGATTCTTACATGTTTTGTTCATCACTATAATCTTCACAAATGAACACAACTTTTATGAATTTTGAAGCCTAAATACAATCGCTAGATGTAAAATACTAATGTTAGACTTTAAACGAACTACACCACAGTCACATGGCTCCAACGTTACCATGACAACTCTTTCAATCTTTATTTCAAATACAATTGGAAAATACTATAAACTGATAAATCTAAAATTGGACAGTTTGAGTTGGAATAGTTTGCAAGCGTGTGAGTACAAACACAACAAGGCTGTAGTAGATGAGTTCCCTTTCAAATGGAACTTCGACGTTGCATTTAGCAGTATGGGAACGCCTTGCGCGTGACCGGTATCTGAAGCTTGTGTAAAATCATGCCTCTACTTATAGGCCTGCCATGATCAGGTGACGTGGCAATTAAGCGCGTCGCATGATATATATATGGCACCTGTGAACCACGCCGCCAGCCTTATTATGTTCAGCGAGACTGCATGTCTGTTGTTTGTGTGACAAAAACTCTTCATTTCTACGCGATATTTTCTCAAAATCTCTTAACTTTTCTGTCCCTTTTTAAAGAAAAGGAGAGGTAAGTAATGAGTGAGAAAGAGTTAAAGACGTGTGTAACGTGCTCCCGTTTCATCACGGGGGAAAAGTGCACACTTTCTTGGTGAAGTGTTCGTGGTGTAGTATGCGATGGCAACCTCGAGAGGCTGCGCATGGTAACGCTACATTAAGCAGCTCGACTCGCGCTTTTCTCAAAAAAACGGAAGCCGAGTGAGTCGAGTCTCAAAGCCTCGCGGATCTGGGCCGTCCGCTGCCGAGGCAGCCAACCGTCTCAGGTTCGGGGGATTTTTTAAATCCGGAAGAGGAACCGGAGACGAGCGCTGCTCTCTCTCTCTGTCTTCCGGGTTCAGCTCTCCGCTGGATTTTGGAGTTCGCGTCGCGACTCCTCCTCCCGCTGTGGAAAGCCAAAGGGGTAATAACGCCCCCTCTCTGACTCCGAGGAGTTAGACGGATGTGTTGAAAACTGAGAGCAGCGTATAAAGAGCTGCTTGAAGTGATTACCCAGTGAAAGTAAATACTTCACACTACAGAAACTCCCCTGTCTTCCAGAAGTTATGACAAAATCTCACTTCTGAGAAAACCATGCTTAAGCCATAGTCAAAACTCCACGATGTTGGATTCTTTGGCCATTGTGGAAATGAATGGCATGGCTACTTAGCTATGCCCGAGGTGGAGTAGGCACTTGCTAGCTACCTCTCTCCACCGATGGCAGGTAATTACAGGGGCTGGCTTGCATCCAAGATGGGCAAGCCTATGCAGTAGTAGTCTTGCTTGTGGGTCACTGCAGACAATGACAGTGTTGCCTACCAAGCAGACCTGCTGAGTGAGCTCAACTTATGGCAACAAAGTTGTCTCAAGCTCATCCGGGTGTCCACGAAAGTGGAGCCTGGGCCAGCACTAGTATGGGGAAACCCAGAAGGCGAGTATGGCAGCCCGCCAACCCCCCGCAGACAGCCAGGGGAAACGGGCGGCCACAGTCGCGGTCTGCTGTTGGGCCTGATCTGAGGATGGTCATAAAGGCCAAGCAGGCAAAAGACGAGCGGTCCTGAGGGGCTGTGGAGGGATGTATCCGGGGACATGAGGTTGTTACGGCAGGTAGCCCCCAGTGCTACTGTAGGGCCTCCCCTAGCCAAAGTGGTCCCCAAGTTTTCGTGTTCCCTGGTCAGCAAGCTGTCACAGGGCAACGGAAATCTGATGCTTCTCTCCAATAGAATGTGGAATAGCTGACGTCACTAGAACACCATCGGGCAGCGTGCAAGCTACGGCCAAATGGGTCTCCGTGGGTTCTGTCTACCATAGAAAGGGTTACCGGGTCCAGTTATAGCTCGACCCCCCCGTTCACAGGTGTGCTCACCACAGAAGTCAGCACAGACCAGAGCCCGACGTTAGCGCAGGAAGTAAGCTCCCTTTTGGACAAGGGAGTCCTGAAACCGACACGTTCCCTCAGGGAGAGAGGTTTACAGCCTTTATTTCCTGTTCCGCGAAAAAGTGGGAATATGCAGCCAATTTTAGATCTGCATCATCTGAACCGTACTCTTCGGATATACAGGTTCAGAGGCTGATGTTCAAACGTATCGTGCCACAGATCCAGTTCAAGAACTGGTTTGTGGCGATAGGTCTAAAAGGTGCATGTTTCCGCATAGGATTATTGCTAGCTTTATCCCCTCACACCTTCGCAAAGTGCATGGATGTCACTCTGGCTCCATTGGGACTCCAGGGCATCTGTGTACCAAGCTACCTGGACGACTGGTTAATTCTAGCACGATCCAGGGAGCTGGCGGTTCAACATTGAGATGTTGTTCTCACCCACGTGAAGAACTGGGGGATCAGGTTGAATCTCAGAAAAGTTGGTTTTCTCCAGTGCAGTGGACAACTTTTCTAGGGGTTATAGGATTCTACTACGATGAGGGCGTTTCTATCCCCAACAGGCGTAGTGTCAATCCTATCAACACTGAGCTGGATAAAGCTGTATCTTGGGAGCCTAGGGTGGAATCCACACATGTGGCTGAGGTCACATCTGTATGCTGCCCCCACCACTGCTCCCACTAGCTCTAGCGAGAGTTTGCCAACATAGCCTGCTAATAGCACCTTTTTGGCAGCTCGAACATGTTTCTGAGAGATAATATCTCTGCGAGATGGCACTCCTTGGAAGATTCCCGTCCGCAGGGATTCACTGTGGACCCAGTAACTGCGCAATAGCTACAGTCCTGGGGCTCCTACAATAACATTTCTCAGTGGGGTGAGCTCTTCCTACAATCAGGGTTATGTGGCCGCCATTTCGGCCAGCCACGCCCAGTTGAGGGAGCCTCTGTGGGGCAACGTCCTCTAACTTCGAGGTTCATGCGTTGTCTCAGATGGCTGAGGCTCATCTGCAGGCTGCGCATACCTTCCCGGGACCTTCTATGGCCCTGGAAGGTCTGTTGGCTGCCCCATTCGAGCTCCTAGAGTGGATCTACTGTCTCAGGCCGAAGGGCTGATTTATCATGCTCGGCCAGAACCCGGCAACTGTGGGTCTGGTCCCTGAGGGGCACCAGCTCATAGATTGGGGTCTCACAACTGAGATTGTTGAAACCATGTTAAAAGCTAGAGCACCATCCACAAGGAAAGCGTATGCACTCAAGTGTCAGCTTTTTGTCTTGTGGCATGAGGGACGTCAGCTAGACCCAGTGAACTGCGCAATTGCTACAGTCCTGGAGTTCTTACAGAACGTTTCTCAGCGGGCTAGGCTCCGTCTTCTATCAGAGTGCCTGGCGCACGTTTGCGCCGCCAGCCATGACCCTGTTGATGGAGCCTCTGTGGGGCAACATCCTCTACCTTTTTGAGGTTCATGCGTGGCGTCAGACGGCTGCGGCCCATCTGCAGGCCACGCATACCTTCCTGGGACCTTCTATGGTCCTGGAAGGTCTGTCGGCTGCCCCATTCGAGCCCCTGGAGGTGGATCCCATCCAGAAGGAAATCAAATGCACTCAGGTGTCAGCTTTTGTCTTGTGGCATGAGGGACGTCACCTAGACCCAGTGAACTGCGCAATTGCTACAGTCCTGGAGTTCTTACAGAACGTTTCTCAGCGGGCTGGGCTCTTTCTACAATCAGGGTTATGTGGCCGCCATTTCGGCCAGCCACGCCCCTGTTGATGGAGCCTCCGTGGGGCTACATCTTCTAACTTTAAGGTTCGTACGTGGTGTCAGACGGCTGCGGCCCATCTGCAGGCCGCGCATACCTTCCTGGGACCTCCTGTGGTCCTGGAAGGTCTGTCAGGTGCCCCTTTGATTCGCCTTAGGGACCTACCGCCTCAAAACCGCAGGGTTGATTTATCATCCTTGGCAAGAACTAAGGAAGCTGTGGGTGCGGCCCCTGTGGGGGCGCCAGCTAATAGATTCTGGTCACCGACGGAGAGGTGGTAGTGACCATGTTTCTACAATAACATTTCTCAGTGGGGTGGGCTCCTTCTACAATCAGGGTTATGTGGCCGGCATTTCGGCCAGCCACGCCCCTGTTGTGGGAGCCTCTGTGGGGCAGCATCCTCTAACTGCGAGGTGTCAGATGGCTGAGGCCTATCTGCGGGCTGTGCATACCTTCCTGGGACATTCTGTGGTCCTGGAAGGTCTGTCAACTGCCCCTTCGAGCCCCTAGAGTGGATCCCATCTACAAGGAAATTGTATGCACTCCAGTGGCACCTTTTTGTCTGGTGTTGTGAGGAACGTCAGCTATACCCAGTGAACTGCGCAATCGCTACAGTCCTGGAGTTCTGACAAGAACGTTTCTCAGCAGGTTGGCTCCTTCTACTATCGGGGTTATGTGGCCGCCGTTTTGGCCAGCCCTGCCCCTGTCGATGGAGCCTCTGTGGGGCAACATCTGCTAACTTCGAGGTTCATGTGTGGTGTCAGACGGCTGAGGCCCATCTGCAGGCCATGCATACCTTCCTGGGACCTTGCTGTGGTCTTGGAAGGTCTGTCAGGGACCCCATTTGAGCCCTTAGAGTCAGCTTCTGAGAAGCGAGTGGGAGGTCTACAAGCTCTCCCTGTTGCCCCTCCTGCCTTGACTTTACCCCTAGATAAGCCAAGTCCTTCCTGTATCCTAGGCCAGATTATATTCCTGAAGTGCCTACATTGGCTGCCCACCCTGTGGTGTTGCAGGCTTTCTCCCCTCCTCTGTCCTCTGACCAGAACAAGAGAGGATGCACCTGCTGTGTCCAGTAAGCGCTCTCTGTACTTACGTCCACCGCTCCGGCCAGTGGCGTAAATCAGAGCAGCTACTAGTCTGCTTTGGCGGCGACAGGAAAAGTGATGCTGTGTCAACGCAGTGCATCTCTACTGGGATTGTCGGAGGCTTTTGCCAAAGGGGTTCCTTGCAGGATGTGTGTGCGGGGTGGTCTATGCCTCACACGGTCATTCTGTTATGACAGCCTGGATATTCTCCCTCCCCAGGTTCGCGTGTCCTGCACTGACCCTTGGGTTTGGGTATTTTTGAACAGCGTGCCCCCGACGTATGACGGAGTGGGTATTCCCGTTCCCATACTGCTAAATACAACGTCGAAGTTCCCTTTGAAAGGGAACGTCGAGGTTACGCATGTAACCCTGTTCCCTGAGAAGGGAAACGAGACATTGCATAGCGCTGTCATACCGGGGCTGGCCTGTGAATTGTGTCTTCGCTTCCAGATAATAGAGGCTGGCGGCGTGGTTCACAGGTGCCACATATATATCATGCGACACGCGCTTAATTGCCACTTCACCTGATCATGGCAGGCCTATAAGTAGAGGCATGATTTTACACAAGCTGCAGATACCAGTCACGCGGGTTTTTTTTTTTGTTTTACATGCCCCGTAAAAGAAAAAATTTAAAGGAAAATGAAATTTTTTAAAAAAAAAAAAAAAAAAAAAATGAGATTTTTAAAATTAAAGCTTAAAAAAAACCCAAAAAAAACACATTGACTTTGGGATTATGGATGTAGAAATTAAGTAGAGATCACGAGAAAAGAAGAAAGAAAAAATGTATAATACGTGGCCACTTATGTTTATGTGGATAGGCATATTTTCTGCATTTGAACTGTAATTATGTTCTACATCAATATAGTTCAAGGTGTTAAATTAGGCTTTATTCTACTGTAGAAGTTTTCCTTTTTTTAATTTCAAAAACACTATAATCAGTGGTCAAGCTTTAAAAAGTCCATCCATCCATCTTCAACTGCTTATTCCTTCTTCAGGGTCGCAGGGAACCTGGAGCTTATTCCAGGAAGCATTGGGCACAAGGCGGGGTACACCCTGGACAGTCCATCACAGGGCACATACACTATGGACAATTTACCAACCTACCAATCAACCTACCATGCATGTCTTTGGACTGGGGTACCCGGAGGAAACCCCCGCAGCACATGCAAACTCTGCACACACATGGCCCTGGCAGGAATCGAACCCCAGACTTCTGCAGCATTGAAGGTGGCAATGAGCATAGTGGCCTCCATCATCCATAAGTTTGGAACCAGCAGGACTCTTCTGAGAGCTGGTCGCCTGGCCAAACTGAGCGATTGGGGGACTTAATAACTTCCCCTTAGTCGGGAAGGTGACCAAAAACCCGATGATCACTCTGACAGAGCTCCAGCTTGTCTCTGTGGAGAGAGGAGCACCTTCCAGAAGAACAACCATCTCTGCAGAACTCCATCAATCAGGCCTGAATGGTAGAGTGGCTAGATGGAAGCCACTCCTCCGTAAAAGGCACATGACTACCAAACTGTAGTTTGCCAAAAAGCACCTGAGGGACTCACAGACCAAAGATTAAACAAAGATTGAAGTCTTTGGCCTGAATGGCAAGCATCATGTCTGGAGGAAAAACAGGCACTGCTCATCACCTGGCCAATACCATCCCAACAATGAAGCATGATGGTGGCAGCATCATGCTATGGCAATGTTTTTCAGAGATAGGAACTTGGAGACTAGTCAAGATCGAGGAAAAGATGAATGCAGCAATGTACAGAGACATCCTTGATGAAAACCTGTTTCACAGTGCTGTGGACCTCAGACTGGGGTGAAGGTTCATCTTCCAACAGGACAACGACCCTAAGCACATAGCCAAGGTAACAAAGGAGTGGCTACAGGACAACTCTGTGAATGTCCTTGAGTGGCCCAGCCAGAGCACAGAATTTAACCCGATTGAACATATCTTTAGAGATCTGAAAATGGCTCTGCACCGACGCTCCCCATCCAACCTGATGGAGCTTGAGAGGTCCAGCAAAGAAGAATTGGAGAAACTGCCCAAAAATAGATTTGCCAAGCTTGTAGCATCTTTCTCAAAAAGACTTGAGACTGTAATTGGTGCCAAAGGTGCCTCAACAAGGTATTGAGCAAAGGCTGTGAATACTTATGTACATGTGCTTTTTTTGTTGATTTTATTTTAAATGTATTTGCAAAGATTTCAAACAAACGTCTTTCATGTTGTCATTATGGGGTATTGTTTGTAGAATTTTGAGGAAAATACTGAATTTAATCCTTTTGGGAAAACGGCTGTAACATAACAAAATGTGGGAAAAGGGAAGATGCTGTGAATACTTTCTGGATGCCCTGTATTCTATATTCATTACACATAAAGTGAAATATTTCAAGCCTTTTATTGTTTTAATCTTGGTGATTATGGCTCATGGAAATCAAAAATCAAGTATCTCAAAATATTAGAATACTGCATCAATGTGGCTTGGCATGGAGGCAATCAGCCTGCGGCATTGCTGAGGTGATATGGAAGCCCAGGTTGCTTTGATAGCGGCCTTCAGCTCGTTTGTATTGTTGGGTCTGGTGTCTGTCATAGATTCTCTATGGGGTTCAGGTCAGGCGAGTTGGCTGGCCAATCAAGAACAGTAATACCATGGTCAGCAAACCAGTTACTAGTAGTTTTGGCACTGCAGGCAGGTGTAAAGATCTTCTGGAAAAGGAAATCAGCATCTCCATAAAGCTTGTCAGCAGATGGAAGCATGAAGTGCTCTAAAATCTCCTGGTAGCCAGTTGCATTGACCCTCGACTTGAGAAAACACAGTGGACCAACACCAGCAGATGACATGACACCCCAAATCATCACTGACTGTGTACAATTCACACTGGACTTCAAGCAACTTGGATTCTGTGAATCTCCACTCTTCCTCCAGACTCCGGGACCTTGATTTCCAAATGAAAGGCAAAATGTACTTTCATCTTCCCCATGATTGTGTTTATGTGTACTGAACCAGACTGAGAGATTAAAGGCTCAGGAAACCTTTAAACCTTGATTTGCATTGAAGTTTTGAGTTACTTAGCTGATTAGAGCTCTTAGGTTTACATTTACATTTACATTTACATTTATTCACTTGGCAGACGCTTTTATCCAAAGCGACTTACAAATAAGCAAAGCGATATTTGTATTTGTATTCTGTATTATAAATTCTTTATTCTAATATTTTGAGATATTGGATTTTGGATTTCCATGAGATGTAAGCCATAATCATCAAGATTAAAATGAAAATAAAGCTTGAAATATTTCACTTCATTTAATGAATTTCATGTAATAAATCTACAATATATGAAAGTTTCACTTTTTGAATTAAATAACAGAAAAAATGATATTTTCCACGATATTAAAATTTTTTGAGATGCACCTGTATTTTCCCCATAGGCTAAACCTGAGAAAACAGCAGACATTTCAGAATTTCTTTTTCAAAATCAATGTTTTGAAACCTTGTCAACAAAATAATAGCTAATAGCTAATAAATGATTTATGCTTAAACATCACAGGGATTAAATATTGCAGTTTCAATGAATTTCAATTTTTCAAGACATTTTTTTCCTTAAGCTCCTGAGTGTAACTATTTTTGTCTACCTAGTTTTAAATTGATTTATGAAAGCAAATAAGGGTGAAATAATAACATTTCAATAAAAATACACACTTTTTGAAAAATGTCACTGTTTGCATTAACACAGACAAAATGATTATTTATTTTTTTCAAAAATAAAATAAAAGTCAAAAATGCCCATATGGACACACAAGGGTTAAGCATATATCACAAACAAAAAATATACTGTACATGTAGCAAGTTCTAAGGAGGGCATTAATGGGCATTGAGGAGAAATCGGAATGAAAATGAATATGAGTCAGACTGGCAATAAATCTGAAAGCCTGTTTCTATTGTTCCTGGTCTTCCTTCCTGTCATGGGGAATTGATGGAAAGCCATGAGGTCTAAAAATGGGGACGCACTGCAGATAAGAGAATAATGCTGTGCCAATGAAGTGAAAAGGATTCACTCTCAAGGGAGGACATCTGGACAGACTCCAAGTCGAGCAAAAGAAGCTTGGTCTTCACTGCCAAATTAAATTTGTGTTCTCCAGGGACATTGGTTCTTGGGTGGTGTATTCTATTCATTTTTCTTTTATTTGTTTATTTGCTTTCTGTGAAAAGATTAAATCTATATAACTTACTGAACATATCTGTATTAGTATTATTATCTGTATTCATGTTGTCTCTGCTTAAGTCTAACTCAAGACCATATATGGAATGCATGCTTCATTTTCCCCTCTCTGAAATGCAAATGTTTTCATCTGCTTGTATAATACCTGCCTTTTTCTAACTCGGCAGGGAACAATGAATTCAGGGGATCTGTTACTGCTAATTAGAATGACCTGATTTGCATTGAAGCAGGACGTGAACTATACATCTATTTCTAGATGTTTGGTAGGTACGCATTGTCAACAGTACAATACAAACTGCATTTCTGCAATTTGCCCCTAATTAAATTGAAACAATAAAAAAAGTAACCATTTTTGCACTCAGTGGGGTGTTGTCCCAAAACTCCACCAGCTTAATAAGTGTCAGGGAGGTTGCAGTATGCACTAAGCCCCCTGAGGTACACCTGTGTATCTCATTCTTGCAAAGAACAGGTGGAACAGGCAAACAGACACAAGGAACATTTCCAAATTATGGAGAGATTTTGAGAGACAGGCAGGTTCAGTGAAACACCCAGCTTGTCTCATTATGGTCTGTGAATCCCTCATTAGAAATGCCTGGTCTCTCCAAGCGGGCCCAATCAGATGCCCAAAGCATCACAGCATTCTTTCATTGCATGCCAAAGCCAACAGAGCCGCATAAACCCTGCCTGTTGGTAATGAGGTGCTGATAGAGAGTGCTGACCAAATAGTGGAGTGATTGCTATGACAGCCAGGCTAATGTGAGGGATGATACCCAAGGACGATTGCCAGAGCGCTGACTAAACATGGTGCAGAATTCTGATTATAACCAAGCCGTTCAGATTACTTGTCTTTCTGTTTCTTTTAAATCCTCTCTTCCTCATGGTAACTGTCTTTCTGCTTGTCTTCTTTTACCATTTGTCTTTTAAAAGTTACACCACCTAAGCTGACAGAAACATTCTCAGGTAAAGAAAGAAAGAAGTTGAGTGTGGATATCAGAAAAATAGCATTTCTATTAATGCTAAATGTCCTTATTATTTTGCCAGTTATTGCAGTAAATCAAGATTATTCTCTTTTAACAGCCAAGTCCAGCATGTATATTGCATAGTCTTACAGGAATTGTTGATAGTCTCATTATAGCTATCCTTTGCACTCATCTGAGATGCATTTTCTGAAATTGTTGATATGTGGTGCAGTTCATCCTCCTCTGTGCCCCAGGATCTCATTTCCATTTTTAACAGAGAATCAAAAATCCCGCTGAAGCTATGCATATTAACTGATCATAAGGCTAGAGCAGACATGCTGAGAATGAGATCTGGATGAGCCCCATACAGTACACTGTAGCTGATAAGTGAATCTCTGTCCATGGTGCTGAAGATCCCTGTGGCTGTCAGTCCTTTAGATTGATTCTTCAGCACTCCACAGGTGCAGAGCCTCAGTCTGGACCTCATTAACTGATAGCGACAAAGATGGAAATATCAGCAGGGGAGAGTGCATCAGAAGGAGTGCTCAGATGAGGAACTGTCACACAGCAATTGCCAAGGTGTTAGCAGAACCTAGACTATCACAAAACTGTAACTTTTCTGCAAGATGGAAAATTCACCTTCTTTGACAAAAAAATTTATAATTAACACCAATTATATTGGATATAAAAAAACTGTACTGTGCAATATTAATTCTGTTTGCCCTCTTTAATACAATTTATCTGTTGTCATGTTCACTACCACGGTGCCCTTACACCTCATTCTCAAACTTGCCTCTTTGCACATTTCTGAGTAATTACTACATAATGCCATCTGGATAGTCACCTAACGGTCACCAGACACATAAACTTCATTTTTTCTGTACAATGCACCTTCTATATTTGTACACCTTTTCATTTGCACTGAGCTGGTCTTTGCATACTTTTTTATAGAACATTATATTTCATGTATATTTGTGTACACACACACACACACACACACACACACACACACACACACACACACACACACACACACACACACACAGAGATACATACACACATACGTACATACAGTGCCCTCCAGTGCCTACCCTTGGTAAATAAGAGCATGTGATTGTCTTTGGAAATTGACTTTGTTGTTAAAACTTTTGTTCTTGTTAAAAAAGAAAAAAAGAAAATACACACACACAAACACAAAATACTCTGCTCTCATGGATAGCAAACAATTGCAAACAAAACATAGGTTTATCCAATAACAACAAAAAAATCCAGAAAGACGCATGTAAACCATGTTATAAATTGATTTGCATTTTAATGAGGGAAATATGTATTTGACCCCTCTGCAAAACATGACTTAGTGCTTGGTGGCGAAACCCTTGTTGGCAATCACAGATTTCAGACGTTTCTTGTAGTTGGCTACCAGGTTTGCACACATCTCAGGAGGGATTTTGTCCCACTCCTCTTTGCAGATCTTCTCCAAGTCATTAAGGTTTCGAGACTGACATTTGGCAACTCGAACCTTCAGCTACCTCCACAGATTTTCTATGGGATTAAGGTCTGGAGACTGGCTAGGCCACTCCAGGACCTTAATGCGCTTCTTCTTGAGCCACTCCTTTGTTGCCTTGGCCGTGTGTTTTGGGTCATTGTCATGCTGGAATACCCATCCATGACCCATTTTCAATGCCCTGGCCGAGGGAAGGAGGTTATAACCCAAGATTTGACGGTACATGGCCCCGTCCATTGTCCCTTTGATGCAGTGAAGTTGTCCTGTCCCCTTAGCAGAAAAACACACCCAAAGCATAATGTTTCCACCTCCATGTTTGACGGTGGGGATGGTGTTCTTGGGGTCATAGGCAGCATTCCTCCTCCTCCAAACACGGTGAGTTGAGTTGATGCCAAAGAGCTTCATTTTGGTCTCATCTGACCACAACACTTTCACCCAGTTGTCCTCTGAATCATTCAGATGTTCATTGGCAAAATTCACATCCATGTATATGTGCTTTCTTGAGCAGGGGGACTTGTGTAGGTCCAGACTTGGGTAGGTCTACAATCTTGTCCCTGACATCCTTGGAGAGCTCTTTGGTCTTGGCCATGGAGGAGAGTTTGGAATCTGATTGATTGATTGCTTCTGTGGACAGGTGTCTTTTATACAGTTAACAAGCTGAGATTAGGAGCACTCCCTTTAAGAGCGTGCTCCTAATCTCAGCTCGTTACCTGTATAAAAGACACCTGGGAGCCAGAAATCTTTCGGATTGAGAGGGGGTCAAATACTTATTTCCCTCATTAAAATGCAAATCAATTTATAACATTTTTGACATGCGTTTTTCTGGATTTTCTTGTTGTTATTCTGTCTCTCACTGTTCAAATAAACCTACCATTAAAATTATATGATATATTATATTATTATATGATCATTTCTTTGTCAGTGGGCAAATGTGCAAAATCATAATTTCATGGGACATAATTTCATTCTGGTATTACACTCATCCAGGCCACCCCATACACCCATAACAAATTTTGAAACCAGTGACAACCATATTTTTATTTCCTAAATTATATTTATTACACAAAGTATGGCATCCCATAAAAACATAAACAATCAACCTAGAGGTAGTGAAGCAGTCCAAATTTATATCAGCTTATATGGGTAACAAACATGTTGATGTTTAACAAACACCAGAAGTGCAAAGCTCTAAAGCCAGTAACTCTCTACATTTCACAAAAAAGTACATTCAATGCAGAAGAGAGGTAAACAAAAACTATTTTTTGCCATTTTTCATGTCACTTCTTTATCATGTCTACTTTCTCCACAAAACAACAACTTTATAATCTTAATGTAATTTGTGAGCACATAATCTAAATTTCTTTTAGTTAAAAATTCTTAAAATACCTGGGATTTAACCATACTATATTTTCTACAAATATATTAAAGCATATTTAATTTGTCTTATTTTAGCTTTACCTGTCATCTTAGGTTGACCATGAAGTGTGAACACTGCACAGAGCTAGTGTCAGGTTAACTCTCTCCACCTTACTGTGAAAAATAGGAGAATTTCTTTTAACCTCACATATGGGTAGACATAATTTTCTAAATTGCCTCAATATCTGTTAGTTCAATACAAACTACATCATGACAATATCTATTTAGAAAAATCCTAATATTGAACATGTGGCTTTTTATGACTCATAGCTTGGGAAGGTGTTTTAGTTGTTATTGTTGCTGTTTGCCCTAGCTGTATTTGTAAGTTCAACGGTTAAAATAACCACATAATGGGCTCCCTAAATGTACTGTACATTAATTTGGATATTTGTCTGCAAAATTACTTAGTATTATAACTGTTCAGTAGATAATGCTGTCCTTCAGCATATTTTGAATGACAATATAGTGCAATAAGTATTAACTGTGGTTAATACTTGATTAGCTAAGTTAGTGAACACAAAGCTACAGTATTTACAGATGCGACTAACCTGTACTTGAAGCCCTGAACAGTCAATAATTTTGCTACATTTCAAAATTATTGTCTGCTTTCTCTCCATCATCACTCTGTGCAGTGATGACTCTGTTCGAAACTATTCGGCAGAACTGAGGCCTATGGTAGTTTTGAAAGTCAAGACAAACAGATTCATGATTTATTATTGTATGTCAAATTTGTAAAAGATCACTTTAGTAAATCGTACATGCAATAATATAAGATAATAATAATCAAATAAAGAAATTAATAATTTTATTTTTGTTTTTAAAGGAGAGCAGTAGGCCAAATAAGTTGTCAGGCTACCGGGAATTCTCCCGGTGTTCACGATGTCCAGTCCAGTCCTGCTTTCTGCTACCTCCCTTTCTCAAGTTAACAGCTCTGAATCTTCTCCTATAATGCCTGATGAGGTTGGAAAATACATGGCAAGGGATCTGAGATCATTTCTTCATATAGAATTTTTCCAGATCCTTCAAATTTCGAGGTCCACGCTGGTGGACTCTCCTCTTCAGTTCACCTCACAGGACATCCCACAGTCATTGGACGGGGATGGCCATAGCAGGACCTTGATTTTGTGGTACATAAACCATTTTTGTGATTCTGATGTATAAAAAATATTTTTGGTTGAATATTCTGCTGGAAAATCCAACCACAGCCCATTTTAATCTATAATGCCATGTATCCTAACAAAATGTCCAGGTCCTCAGGCAGAAAAACAGCCTCTAAAATTTAAAGAGCCACCACCATATTTAACCATGGATACGAGGTACTTTCAAAACGATCTATTTTGGTTTCATCTGACCATGAACCCGATCCATTTGAAATTGCTGCAGTGTCTGGCAAACTAAAGATGCCTTTGTTTGTATCTGGTTGAGAGTAGATTTTTTTTTAATGTACAGCAGGGTCCAAAGGTCTGAGAGCACTAGTGAAAATGTTTCTACTTTAAATTAAAAAAAAAAAACTTAATGCAAAAATTTTCATTACAAATGATATTATTGATAACCATTTTAGTAAAAAAAGTATAGAATCCTGGAACTATATACATTGAAGTTCAGAGTTTCATAGTATTAGTTATGTCCTCTGTTTGCTTTAATGACAGTGTGCATTGGATCAAAACCTTATGATCCATTTTAAATCACATCCATTGCAGTGTAACCTGAACACATGATTAAGTATAATAGATTATGTATGAGGAAAATCTGACCTTTTGTTCAAATTTGCTTACATTTAATTAGGGACCTAAATAGTGCATAATCTTGAATATTGAACATTTATTTGTTTGTTTTAAATATTTAAAAATTCTAAAACCTTCTGTTTATTTCCAATTTTAAATGAACATTTTCAGTGTGGTCTTTCGACTTTTTGACCCCACAGTGTATATGATATTTCAAGACATAGTAAAGCCAAATAAGGTAGGTACTAATTAAAGGTACTAACAACCTGGGCTTAACATAGTCTAAGGCATTCTTCTCCATTTTATTCAAGCCACTAATCACAAACCCCATGCACCTGCAAAAAGTCGAATGAAGTCAAGGAATGATGCAGACGCTGGCTTGTACGGTGACAGTGGACAGCTGAATCCTGTCAGCTATGTTATTACAAATCCTCACACTTGATGGTTTATATTGTATTTAGTATTGATCATGAGTCAGCAAGGCTCAGCCGTGCCACTCAGGAGCACTCAACTTGTGTAGATTTGCCAAATTGTTGGAGAAATACTACAAAAAAGCTGTCATTTTAGTAGAATAAAAAACCTTACATTTTAGAATTTGAAGTATGAGTCAGACATATAATTAAGCTTCTGTGAGGGTACTGCTCAAGTGTTGCTATTTAATTAAACTGAGCACATAATTATAGTCCTCTTGTAATAGGCAATTAAATTGATGGAGCTGGTATAGCTTTAAATCTGAAATAGTTCTCAAAGAACAACTGATAAAACAAAGCCAGGGAGTGGGATGAGCAGGATTGTTTTCTGGGATTCCACATAACTTTACTTAACTTAGGCACATATTTGTATTTTGTCCTTCATTTTGAACAATGTATGTGAGTTTTAAGTCAAGCATGCCATTGTGCATAAATAGCTTTTATTGGTATTAATTATGTATGTAGGCTGGCACTCTTTTTTCCCCATAACCCTATCTATGTGGAAAGAAAATTAAAAATTGTCAAAGCATGATGGAGAAAATTTTGAGTATTAACAAGTGGTATGGCAGATTATTATTATTATAGTTATAGTTTTCCTCAATCGGTTTAAGCCATTTATAAAATGTAAAGCATATGAAACACAATGGCTGTCAGAGCAATAATTCATTTGTTTATTTTAGTGAATGCAACTTAACATTAAAAAAAGACCATGCTAACCAATTTCTGTCAGTTTGTATGTAAAACCAAGCCTTTCTCAGTTTTCATCATTTGGGCATTTAAAATCTATAGAAAAAATAGATTATCTGTTTTGTTTTGCTCATTTCATTATATATGTGATTTGATTGTATAGTCACAGTAAGGGCTACCTAGCTGACACCAGCTAAAAGTTATGTTCTTTTTAGAGAGGCTTTGCTCTTTCTTGTGAAATGCAGTAGCTGTGATAGTCACATTGACCATAAGTTGTTTTATTCTCATAACACTTTAGTGATACTGAGTAATGATACTAAATAGAATCATTACACCATTATTGGCATTATTATTTAAGTACACTAGTTTAATACTAACATGCATTGTGCAGATACATCCTATTCTATCTAAGTGTGTGCCTTTGCAGCCATGAGTTTAATGTTTGCTGTCAGAGATTTCTTCTTGCACCGCGGGCTGAAGCAAGCAGCGTAATCAGCAGCCCGAAGCACGACAGCATACACTTCCGCGTTTTTTTTTTACATTGACTGTTAGTGTACTATTTTATGCCATTTTGTAGTGTAAATAGTGTGATTTGTGTGTTCACACTGAACCCCCCCAAAACAAAGTACACTCTAAGTTCCCGGATGATGCACTCATTCAACCAAAAAAACAAAGTGTAGAATGATGGACACTTCATGCACTCAACGGTTGCAGCTTTCCTTACGTAGTGGATGGGGAGGGGCTATATCAGGTTCAGATGCTGAGCAAAAAAAAGCTGTTTACATGGTCAGCAGCCATATCCACAACCACAACTTACTATGTTGATTTTAAATTGTGCAAGCTAAATTCACCTGTGGAGATGATTGATCCTCCGTCTGATGGTGACTGAGGTCTTGTTGGGCAAAAAAGGAAACATTTACATTAACACTAAAATGCATCAATTTGTTTTTGTTATCTGTTTAGCCATTTCGCTAATGCTACCGCCATAGCATTACATGCGTTTTACGTAATTTGCCCTCGACCGGGAAACAGCATACACTTCCGGTTAATACAATAGAAAATGTGTGCCATTTGAGACGATACTACCCTTCTAAAATTCATACACCAGACGGCAGAGTGTATATGGCATAGTATATGTATATAGTGTATAGTATGTCATTTGGGACACACTATGTGAATACTGGTTCATGTGTGATTGTCTGGTTTATCTCATGTCTCTGCCCCTGTATTGTTATTGCTTGTGTCCCTATATAGTCTCACCTGTTCTGTATTTAGTCTTAATTAGTTTATGTATTTACACCCCTGGCTTAGTGGTTAGCACGTTTGCCTCACACCTCCGGGGTCTGGGGTTCGATTCCCGCCGAGGCCATGTGTGTGCGAAGTTTATATACTATACACTCTCACTATACACGCTGCATGTTCTCCCCGTGCTGCGGGGGTTTCCTCCGGTACTCCGGTTTCCTCCCCCAGTCCAAAGACATGCATGGTAGGTTGATAAATTGTCCATAGTGTATGAATGGGTGTGTGAGTGTGTATGTGATTGTGCCCTGCGATGGACTGGCACCCTGTCCAGGGTGTACCCTGCCTTGTGCCCGATGCTTCCTGGGATAGGCTCCAGGTTCCCCGCGACACTGAAGAAGGAATAAGTGATTGAAGATGGATGGATGGATTTACACGCCTCATCTGCCTTTGTTCCCTGCGTAGTATTGTCTGTGTTTCACCACCTGTGCATTACAGAGCCATTGTTTCCGTGTTTGTGGCCTCATGATTTGATCTCATTTTTGGTTTCTTGATTTGTGTTTCTGGATTTCCCCTGTTGTCTCTGTTTGTAGATTGCATGGCCTTTGCGTGTTCTGTGGATTATGTTTTGGATCACGATTTCGATTTGTCTGCCTGCCTCTTTTTAATTAAAGCCTTTTACTGCACTTGCATCTGCCTGCTCGCCCGTTATTTGACATATGCATTGAACAAACAAAATGAAATGCTTTTCTGCATGTTTCTTGCAGCAATTACTCAACAAACAATTCAGCAAAAGCAATTTTGAAACAATGAAACTTTGTATGCACACTTGAAAGTTACAAACATTCAAACAAGCAAAGAGAATGTGGTTATATTTGGTTTGCTTTCATCCAAATGAAACTTACACTAACTTTAACTCTTGTAATATTTCATACATATTAAGTTGTTCTAATGCAGCAAAAAAAAAAATGCTAAAACACAAACATGATTTCTTATTTGCAGGACTTTCATGGGATGCTTTATTATTAGTATGTAAATAAGCCTAAACATTAATTAAAATCCATATTCATAAACTGAAACAGAATGTGTTTTGAAAGTGTGTTTGTTTTAATGAGATGCTTTTATTCAAAGTTAATTGCTTTTACTTGTGCTTTATGAGCTACCCAGAAAAGAATCAATCCAGTTACAGCAACTCAAATGATTCAAGTTGCACAGCTACACTGTAAGAAATGTCAAGCAAAAATTATAGTACTTCATATTGCATGCAGTGTACTGTAATTTAATATACATACTGTAAGATTACCTTTCAGTAAGTACAGTATCGGTCAGACTATACAAAACCTACTGTGAAACAGCACTGATTTACAGGCAGTTTACAATAATTTCACATACAAAAGTCTTTACAAGAAAACTTGATTTTATTTACTTGAAGTCTGAAAACAACACATTTCCCTCTAATTGCCATCTAACAAACATAAATACAGTAAGCATACAGTATGCACTCACTGACCATTTAAATAGGAACATGCGTATACCTGCTCATTCATGCAATTATTCTATTAGTCAAACGTAGCAGCAGCACAGTGCATAAAATCATGAAGATACAGGTCAAGACCTTCAGTTACAGTTCTCATCAAAAACCAGAATGGGGAAAAAATGTGATCTCAGTGACAGGGAATGTGATCTCACCGTACCTTCTAGTTGAAGGTTGGAAAAACACTGCCTGCTCTTTTTTCATTCTTAACCGACAGGTTTCGGTGAACGTGTGCCCACTTTATCCTTAGATTCCTGTTGACAAAAAAAGGCACTTTAATTGCAGTGATAATGACTACAGTAATGTGACCAGAAACAAATATATGTAATTCAAAAAAACCCTAAATTAGTTAGCACCATGCCCCTTAAAATGGGTATTTTTAAATCCACAATCTGTGCTTTTAATATATATATATATATTTTGGATATGTTTCTCAAATGATAATCATAATAAATTGTTAGAACAAGGTCCTTAAATGTAGCTTTTGTTTGAATAGGCCTTAGACAGAAAAGATAATTAGCATGAAGAACAGAGTGGAAGAACAGGTGAAATCACTTACTTTTATGGACAGTACTCAACATCAGTATGTCTGTATGATCAGAATTCAGGAGAAGCTATTCTATTTCTATCTATCCAACCATCTTTGAAATATAGGAAGCTGTATCTAACACAAGATCCTGGGTGTAATTTTTGAAAGGTTCCCTCCATGTTACTCAGAAGACGTCTGGTTTATTTTTCACCTATATTCACTCACACTGTCAATGATTTTATCTGAGGACAAATGTTCACTGATCCATTGAATGTATCTTCTAACAATTGTTTGCTTCATAGAAGAACTCCACTGAGGAGTAGACCTCAGTTTTTAACCCAGAAATAATGGGATGAAGCTGCAATTTATCACATGGTACATTGATAGTCCTCTTAGATCTGGAAGTTTGTTTATGATGACTTATGTGTATTGTATGTGGTTTGAGTACACACTATATATGTAGATAGGTCCTGATGCCAAATTTAGTACTCATCTGAAATTCGAAACAAGACAAGACAATAATTAGCCATGATGTTCATGAGGATTGTACATGTTTGTTTCTGGGTTGTTGTTATTGTTGTTGTTTTTTGTTTGTTTGTTTTTTACATCTTGAAAGCTTTGAAATTCTAAAAGAAAAGAAAAAATACTTAAATAAAATCTCATTTCACAAAACATTTATTTTGTGAATTCAATTACTGTGACAAAATTATGGTACATTCATAAATGTTCGTACTATCATGGCTAATTATTATCTAAAATGAGCTAATCTCACAGGATTGAGAGTAAATACACATTCAAATATAACTGATAACACTATCCATCTAATTAACATGATCGAACCTGAAGGGGTTTCTGAAAGGGTTTTAAACCATATTCATAGGTATACATCATTTTATTATTTAATTATATATACATGATAAAATAATTAAATATATTTATACATATTTATTATTATATGATATTATATGATATTATATGATATTATATGATATTATATTATATTATATTATATTAATTTGGCTGTCAGCAATAGCTGCCTGGGACACTATATTAATATATTTTACTTAGCACAAAGCACTTACTTGAACACATACTAACATAGCTATTAAACATTAAATAAGAATGATTGAAGTTAAAGTCTGTTTAGCAAAAGAAACAGCATTTTCTAGGTCATTTTAGAATGCTAGATGTCCAGCATGTGCTTATATAGAGTGGTAAACTGTGTAACTTTTTCATTCACTCATTCCTTTTCCTTCTGCTGTTCCCAGTGGGGGTCACAGTGGCAACAAACTGAGAAAGACTTTCCTATTCCCAGCCACAGATTCCAGCTCCTCCCAGGGGATCCCGGATGTTCCCATGCCAAAAGTGAGATATAATCTTTCCAGCAGGTCCAGGGTCTGGCACAGGGTCTCCATCCACTGGGACATGACTGATACAGCTCTACAGGGAGCAGTCCAGGGGGTATCATTTTAAGATGCCCAAAACACATCAACTAGCTCCTCTCAATTTGGAGGAGCAGTGGCTCTATTATGAGCAGTGGATCTACTCCTGAATTGTCTAGCTCCTCACTCTATTATGGAGAGTAAGCCCAGAAAACCTGTGGAGGAACCTCCTCATTTCCTCACTTCCTGTACTCACGACCTTATTCATTCACCCACCCACAGCTCATGACCATACATGAGGATAAAACTGTAACTTGTAAAGTACTAATTATTGGAAGGTAATAAAAACATTTTATTAAATGAAATATATCTTGTAAACTGCATGTAGTCCCCATTTATACTTGGAAGTTTAAAGCGTCTTGAGGATCAGGATTATATCTGCATGGTTATCCACCATGCAGTTTATCCACAAAAAAATAAAGCGTTGTCACGTATCTGGGACATCTGGACTCCATTTCCCATCAGCCACTGCACTGCACCACATGACCACATGCACCACAACTGCACCTGATTCACGTTTTTGTTAATGAGCACTCATGGGTGTATATATAGTCTTTGTCTGCACTCTCTCCTTGTCTTTCGTCATCTGAGACTCCTGTCTTTCATGTCATTGTGTTTTGTTTCTTGCCATAGTCTCTTGCCAAGTTGTCTAAGTGTTTGTTTAGTAGTCTGTTTGTTTATATTAAATGTTTGAAATCTGCGATTGCTTCTGCCTCAACCTCCAACTCGTGACAAGCGTAAATAAAAAGACAAATTAATAACAGACTGATCACTCAAATCAATTCAACAGGTGGTCTGAGATTAAATATAACCACATTATATAATGCATAAGTCTTCCTGAGCCACATTTAACAGCAAAAAAAGAACCCTCATTATAAAGCCTCACATAATTTATTCTCCCATTTCAAACAATGAGGCTGGAGTTTTTCTACTCCTTTTTGCACACTGAGATAAGAAATGTGCCTAGATAGTACAATGAAACAAGAATATTGTGTTCTGTATATCGGCAGAAACATTTAGCATATTGAGTGAAAACATGTACACATTTATCCAAAGTCTTTATAATAAATACTGTTTACGTGGTAGCTACCTTGACAAAGCTCCCAGGCAAAGCAAGAATGATGTACATAAAAGTCTTTGGCTTCAGCAACACGAGACTACCTGCATGTGTTCAGTGTAAAGACATGAGAATGCAAACCTTATTTAAGGATATTTTATGATAATTAATCAGAGATCTGAGTGCTAAATCATATATGCATATGTAAATGTATAAACTGCCTAATGTAAAACATAATTGTTTCTATACCCTCATGAATGTACTTGAATTCCAATTTTGATGCTTTTGAAAGCAGATTTTTTTTTTTAAACATGTCAACCATCTTATTCATAAAACAACTAAAAACAAAGAACAACATTCAAAGTTAGTGTTCTAATGTAATGAGCTGACTTTTATATTAACATGAAATCCAGCTAGGGTAAGGGCTATAATTTTGAATCTACTGCCATGCCACTCATGCTGATTAATTCTGTATAATTGATCTAAAAATAACAACAACAACAACAACAACAACAACAACAAAAACAAAGTGTCATTACATAATTCCAGCACGGCTAATATATCAGTCACAGGTGTGTAATAAATATTGTGAATGTTTATGAATTCCTGTAAACTCCCATAGCACGTCATAATACCAGATATATGCATCATATCAGTTAGCAATGTTATAGACAAGGGGTTCTTTTCTAAAACAAATAATACACTGTCTAATATTTTAGGCATTACTTATTACATAATGTCACTATGGATTAATCTGCCTATGCAGTGCTCATGATGAAAAGCATAGGTGAAAAGATCTTATTTTTGAGGCAGATGTGCTGTATTTCTTGACTAATGGAATGTAAAATTCTGCACTACAAAGTCTTTATTTTACTAACTAAAGCATGTTTACTTTGCTTCCAAAGATTAATACTTCTTATTTCCTTACACTTAGTCCTCTGCTGTAATTTATCGGTTAATCAGGATATGCAAGATGCTGGCTTTCCTCAGGCTATTACAAAGGATTAAGTATCACCTATGTCAAGCATAAACAGCAGTGTTATTCAATATTCAATGCATTTAAATCAAGTCATTCAGGATACTCACAACAAGGTTGGAATTTACTTACAGTCCCTGTGATGGCATATTTTTCATAAATAATTTTATTCAGCAAATAGCACTGAGACAGTGCTGCTACTTACACTTAGTCTGGTCATAAAGAATATGATCACGCTCTCAATAACTCTCACAATGGGCATGTAGAAAAGGGAATTTAATTAGAGGAGCTTAATGCGTCCTTTTATTGGGCCTGGAGGGTATTCTTCCCCTTTTCTTCTGCATATTCATGACACTGCTCTTCTCTATTGTGAGGCATTAGGAAAAGAGCACAAGACTGTGGCAGGGGAAGAACAGGCTTCTTCAAAAAGCACAAAAACAGCATGGTTAGGAAGTACTGATCACAACTGACAGCAAGTAAAGCACAAGATAAACAGAAATAGGGTAGCTGGTCCTTAGTGCACCAGCTTCAAAATGCATTTGGTGCAGATGGTCCCAAGGTTAATAAACCAAAGTAGTGCGAGGAATGACAAGCACTTGACATGGAAAGATCTTCTGTAAACATTTTAAAATGTTCTTTTTACTCTGAAATAGTATGAGACAACTACCATGCAAGCAATGAGAAAATTCCATTATATTAACAGAGAATATAAGGCTGCATCCGAAATCGCATACTACCCTACTACACAGTAGGCAAAAAGCAGTACGCCAGAGGGGTAGTATGTCCAAATTCTCAGTAGGCAAGAAACAGTAGGCGAGGAATAACTGGATAGCATACTGCTTCCAGCGAGATTTTGCAGTCTGCAACCGATGGACACTAGAGTAAAAAATACCATAATGAGAGTGGTGTGGATGAAAAAAAGAATTGTAGGAGACAGTTTTTCGGCTCTTTTTAAGTATTAGGCCTTGGTTAAACAGGACCAAGTTTAGCAATACGTGAATAAATTATTGAAGGTTTAAACAAACAAACAAAATAAAAAAAAAACAGTTGTCACAGGGTTTGAAACCTTTTTTGTGATCTCCGCCCTGACTAAACCGGTCAAGCTAATGGCAACGAATTTACCTCAGCCTGTTAACACTGCCCACATTAAATTGCTAATTCAGTTAACTTTGCTGATGTGCATTTTACTGTTAGTGCAGTTGCTTTAATCTGGTGGTCCCTTTAAGATTTTTGGCATCAATGGTCAAATGCAATGCCAACATGGTGGATGTAGTATGTCTGGAATTGTATTCATACTACACACACATACTGATTAGTATGTACTGTTTCATTGCCCATGCAGTAGGTACTGCATCGAATGAAGTACGTACTGTCACAGTACACGATTTTGGACGCAGCCTATTTGGGCCTTTTTCTTCTTCTTCTTCTTTATTTTCTAATTCTTTTTCATTTTTGTCTTCTGCTTCTTTTTCTTCCTTACACAGCAGTACAACATGTTCTCATAGTTGCTAGGCATTATATAATAGAACAAAAATAATAATGCTAAGTAATAGTGATAAAATAACACTATTAACACAATTAACCAAGAAATCTAGGTTAACTATTCACTAAGTAATACTAAATGAAAGACTGTGATATGTAGTTCACTATTAACTTATAATTACTCATAATTAAGCAATGATTACTGTTAGTCAACAAACCAACAACTTCATACCTAAATAGAGCTCCTTGATAATACCTGCTATTTAACTGCTGACAAGTCAAGATTAATTGCCAATTGAAGAATCTTACCTCCCCATTCCATGCCCATTCCAGCACTTAAATTTAAATGTCTCTTTCCTTTATTATTGTTCACATAAGCAGGTCTGCTCAGAGGAGCAGGGTTGGTGTGTTGTTCTTTTTACTTACCCAATCATGTTCTAAAGGGAGAAATGGAACAAGTACCTACAAAAGTACAATGTGGTAATGTAGAAATGGATTTTTATTAATGGTTTGGTATATTTTCATTGTTCTTGACCACAGTGAAGATGCATTAAAGCCTTAGCTATTACTGTTACCCTGCGTTTCACTTTAAAATACTGTTTAAGATAATTATAGGCTCACCTGGCAGGTATATTTCTTTCTATATTTTTTGAGTAGGTACCTAAATTGAACCTGGAGTGCATATAATATGTAGAAATCCATTATTAATCAATGTTACATGTGTCACTGATGTGTGTCTGTATCGTACAAGTTAATTTCACCTCTGTCCTTTTCAATTCCTTGAAGAAATTAAGATGTCGTTCCAACTGTGATGGGCTGACAGGGTATTCAAATGTCTTCCTGCTGTAATAACTTTATCCAAACAAGTTGATCGTATTAACATAATTGAAAATATTCAAGGCAGCATGAGAAGGGAATGTCAGGTAGGTATGGTTCTAATGGATTGTAATAACTTTGTTAGACTCATTTGTAATCATGAGAGACCTATTTCAAGACTAGTGAGGATCAATGAGACCTATTTCAAGACCAGAAGACTGAGAATGATAGTTCATGTTCATAGTTCATAATTAGTGTGAATTAATTATAAACATTTGAGGTCTCAAGACAGAGTAACTAACTCATAAATATGCTTCATTTACTGCTGATGTTGTAGCTGGTGACTGACCCCAAATTTACATTTTAAGCAAGCTATCATATAATTATGTTCCGTCAGGACATTGTAAATTGTCCTCATTAGTTTTTGTTGCAAAACGTAGGTGATGTGATGCAATGGTGATGAAATTGCCTTCTATAATGGGACATGATAGGCTATTTACGATCCATTTAAGCTATACTAATTTTGTTGGTGATACTTCAGTTCAGAGCATCTGTTTATATATTCATTGTGGAGGGTTTCTGATGGAACAAGATTGAACATAATGATGTCTCTTCATCTAAATCCCCCAGTCAGTATGGTAGCATGACTGGAACTTTTCAGAGAAGAACAGCACACTGCAACATGTCAAGAATATTTTCCACTGTTACACATGAGAACGTGGACCCATATTACAGACCACAGCCAAGCATTATGGACAGATCTTCAATTCCCAGAGGAAGTCATTATTTTTGGACTTAGCTGTACTACAGAATGTCTACTGTGGAGGGAGAGCGAGAGCTGCCAGGGAATATAAGAAAATGACAGAATAGCAGAGACAGATTGTAGGATATAAGAAAGAAAAAAGTCTTTCCACATCAGCAAGTCAGTTCCCCGTATCAGTATTTGCAGTATCACAAAGAACTTTGGACTTCTCTCCAAAACAAGAGTGTGAAAACATTTTTGCACAGAGGCAAGCATAGAAGTTATTTATTTTACTTCTCTGCGTTGTCTATCTTTGAATACAGATGAAATAACCCAGCTCCAGAGATAACTGGAAGCAGAAGACAACATTCAGTTCAGTTGTTTCAAATATTAGTAAAACTGCCTGTTGAAAAGAAGGTTGATGCTGTCATAAAACCCTTAAGCAAAATGGCAATGCATGCTATTAGTGTCTAGTTATTGCCTGACCATACCTTTAACAAGAATTTATTTTTATTTATTTATTTATTTATATATGTCTTGTTTTTAATCAGTCACAAAATCATCTTCCATGTCTGACAACTCTATACCTACCAGCTAATTATATATATATATATATATATATATATATATATATATATATATATATATATATATATATATATATATATATATATATATATATATATATATATATATATATATATATATATATATATATATATATATATATATATATATATATATATATATATATATATATATAGCCAGTTGTTGTTTTTTTATTGAGTGTATTGGGTATTGCACCTGCATCATTCTGAAAGCTGAGTGTCAAACTCTCCCACATTTTCATGTTAAGTTGTCATCCAGGATCCAGGATAAGATTGCAATAACTAATTTAATTAGCATTTACAATAAACACTGTAATGAGGTAAGAGTTCTATATATGTAATTTAATCTTGTAATCTATTTTCAGTGGAAACTGTAGCTGCAATTCTGCATTTAATAAAAGTGCATTAGTCTTCGTTCACTTCGGAAATTTTAATGAGTTCATTTCAGAATGAGTTTGCTTTTAGGTGCTATGAAAAGGAAGATGAACCATGGGTTATCTAGTATGGTAAAATATCTACCAGTACGCTTAATTAAGTAGGAGAAGGACAAATATATATTAATTTGAACAGTATTAAAAAATAAACAGTTTTAACCAAACATTCAGAAAACATTTTCTTACAATTGTGTTTAAGTGTGTGCTGATATTTTAGAATTGTATTTTGCTTGGGACAAACTTTTTTTTTTTTTTTTTTTTTTTACCATATAATGTTATCCATCCATCTTCTATACTGCTTAATCTTTTTCAGGGTCATGGGGAAACCTGGAGCCTATCCCAGGGAGCAAGGCGGGGGACACCCTGGACAGCGTGCCAATCGCAGATCACACAATCACATACACACTCACACACCCATTCATACACTACAGACACTTTGGTCATGCCAATCAGCCTACCATGCATGTCTTTGGACTGGAGGAGGAAACCGGAGTATCCGGAGGAAACCCTCACAGCACGGTGAGAATCGAACCCCTGACCCTGGAGGAGGTGTGAGGTGGACATGCTAACCACTAAGCCACCATGCGCCCCATATAATATTATTGAATATTTAAATTAAAAAATCACATAGTGATTGTAACAACCCGCTATCTTGGGAAGGGTGACATACTTGTGTGCAGGTCCGAACTCCCTCCCAGACTTTCCAGCCTCCCCTAGCCTGCCTTGCTCCCGCCTCCAGGAGCCATTTTTAAAGAGGAAGCTGGTGTGAGAAGTGGTGTGCTGTTGGAGGTGGTTACATGAGATTGTGTTTGGAGATTGTGTTGAGAGATATTGTTTGGCTGTTTGCTGTATTCTGACTGCTGTTCTGGTTTTGACTTGTGCCTGATTTTTTTTATTTGAGTTTGGTTGTCCCTATATTTTTATGTGACACAAAAAGGAACCCTCTCTCAAAATATTTGGCAGCCACACCACTACTGCCAGTGAACCAAGTGAACATATATACACACACAAGTGAAGAGAATGCATTCTCTTCACTTGTGTGTGTATATATGTTCACTTGGTTCACTGGCAGTAGTGGTGTGGCTGCCAAATATTTTGAGAGAGGGTTCCTTTTTGTGTCTGTGATTTTGCTAAGGTAGTTAGGGAAGAATCCCTGTATTTTTCGTTCTTTTATTTTAGGTAAGCTAGCTACCTAAATCATAGAATTATTTTTTATTATTATTTTGTGCTGGTGTCACAAATTCTTTCTCTTAATGCTGCTTTCTATTGTTTTGTTCATATTGACCATGTCCATTTTGTTTTGACTTTCAGTCCTATCTCTTCCACTACCCTGTCATTGGTCCAGATTATGTCCATTGGTTTCCTGACTGTGTCCAGATATTCTGTGTTTAGTCCTTGATTAGCTTGTCTTTATATAGCCTGTTGATATTCTGGTTTCGTTGCACCTCAAGGCTTTTTGTTGGATTTTCTTGATTGCCAGGAGAAGGCAGAAACATGAACATAATTTTTTTTTCTGCCATTTATTCTGAAGTAGCATTTTCATACAATCAGCAATCTAATAAACAAAATAGCAGACAGCCAATTGTAATACAGAAAGAGAAGCAGGATTGCATGACATAAAGGTACTATGGTAACATTGCAATACTAAAACTTCAAAATACTGCAGACGCTACTGTATTTTTTAAATGGTAGTATTGTCAATGCAGTAGTACCATAAGAAAATTAATACTATTTGTCAAAATGACACACATCCCTGCTTTTACACAAAGGTTAGTGACACTTCATTTAATGTAAATATTTTGCCTTAATCTTTAAAGATTTCTTGTTTGCTACCAACCCAGCTAATATGATGCTAACCGCTGTCTATAAATACTAAAATTAGCTGTGTTTTCTAGTAAGCAAGCTAACATTCGTAATTTTTTTCTTTCTAGGGAACAATAGAATGAAATATGTGGCACATTGAAATAGTTGCTTTCCAACTGTATGATTTGTTCTTGAGGTTTTTTTTTTTTTTCCAAAAGCCAGTTATTCATTGTCATTAAAGTATTGAAAGGAAAATCTGGTTTGTTTTTCATTTATATCTACTGTATGTATTTCTGTAAATTGGTTCATTTTGTAGATTTGACACAATATTGCTAGGTATTGTGATACTACTTGGTATTGGGATACTTCATCTGGTTTTGTATCATTAGATATGGTTAAGGTATTGTGACAACCCTAAAGAGAAGATAATCATATTGGTAACAAGTGCTTTATTAGTATAGTTGTGGAAAAATTAATTCTGGTTTATCCTGCAAACGCAAACTGAAGGATTTGCAACAAATAACTGAACATGACAATTTTACTGAACATTTTGTTAATTTGTTTAATAACACAGATCTATAAAGGCATGTTCTAGGGTTTAAATGTAAATTCATAACCAATATTTACTTTACATTCACTGCCATGAATGTAGTTTTAATCCTATTTATTGGAGTAAATAGACAAAATTAAGGCTGTGTCACTTACTAGGGATTTACAGAAAACAATCTAGTGTATGAGTTGTATTCAGAGTAGACAAGTCCCTAAGTTACATCTACATCTGATGCTTCTACTTAAGAAAAACCTGTCAAAGTTGAAGGTGAACTACACGCAGGTAATTTGCTTTATCTGACTGGGTCAAGCTGAAAATCGACTTAAACATGTGTGTAACTGAACTCTGAAATAGAATACATTTACCTGATTAAAAATGGAGGTATTCCAGCACATCCAATTATGTGTGTCTGTATATATAATATATATTTTATATATATAAGTATGTATATGTGTGCTGACATTTACTGAGTGCATAGAACTTAATGAAGCCACAAGATACTTAATTGACTCCATGAAATTGTGATATATTTGTGGGATATAAAATATTTATCACAGTTTTTCTTCCATCCCTCATGTGTATCAAGTGCACAACTTCTGAAGTCCAGAGTTGCATATGAGGGCTTAATACAGATGTGCTCAATTTTAGCATTAATTCTTCACTGCCATGTAACTTAACTCTGAATATGTCCCTGTTTGCACATGTACTTTAGGTGTACATTTACATTTTACATGAAAATTGACTTACAGCTATGTAAGTAAATCTGAAAGTTCCAACCTCAGGTACAGTGTATATAGGCTAACAGATTATATCAACCTAATTTTTTAAGAAAAATGTGATAGACTGTGACACAATCCTTTGATACAATGACAGCATGTGTGGAGAGCAGATAAATTTTACAATACTCTTGGACAGGAATTGATAACCTGTCAAGCACCACATGGTGCTTTTCAGAATGAGCCAACCTGGAAAAAAAGCTTTGAGCAGGTTCTCTTGGCTTAGCCATAATGTTTATATATATATATATATATATATATATATATATATATAAACATTTCAGCAAATTGTGTCAAATGTTGTGAACCACACATCTGCTGTATGTGAACTGTAACGGTCTGAAATTGACTGACCATTTAGAACATGAAAACCCCTACGAAATGACTAGTCTGATTATACCCAACAGGGAAGGAATGGAAAATATTTATAAATGGAAAAGGGGTTGTGGTGCCTTAAAAACATATAATTCCTTCAACTCATCAAAGGCAGTCCTCTTGAGGTACAGGACTTAGCAAGCCTAGAAGTACTTGTTCATTACTTGTCTGAAGTACTTGATTGACGTAATCTAGTCCTCTCTAGGGGTTTTCAGCAGTAAATGACTGTGGCCTAACACCAGACCCACACTGATTTCTGATGCTGTTTTGACACTTTTTTCCCTTCAGTTTAGCTAATGAATTGTAGATTAGCACATCTAGGACAGAATGCATATTTAATTATAATAAACTCTTCCCCATTTCCTTCCAGATAACAGTATGAGCACTTTATGGTGTGCATTAAAAGTGTTTATAAACAATATGTTGAGGGAAAAAAATCATCTTTTGTTTAATTGGTCTATTGATTTCTCAATTTCTGTAAAGATTTCAGTTCATTTCAAAATTATCAATGGCAGGTGGTGTGATGCTGTAGCCACCCCAAAGTTTTATTCCTTTCTTATTTCTTGGTCTTAACTAGCTTACAGTGACTTTCTCCTACTTATTTGTACAAGTTATAAACATGTGGTAGAATGACATTTCTTACCGATATCAGTATGCATTCATTTATAGCTATGAATGTACTCATAGATGTATCTCAATATTCAGACCTCACATGTAACTCTGGAGTTCAGAAGCTGGACACTTGTTACACATGAGGTGTGGAAGTAAAAGTGTATTGCCTAAATTAGAGTACAGGCTGTAAAAAAGTATTTGATTCATGATTTCTTCTGTTTTTGTGTATATCTCATACTAAATAGTTTTAGATCTTCAAACAAAATACAACACAAAACAAAGGCACCCTGAGAAAACACACAATAACATTTTTATTTAAAATATTTTAATGAAGCAAAAAAAATAAAAATAAAAAGTGATCCAACACCTGTCACCCATGTGAAACTAATTGCTCCCTTAAATTTAAAATCTGGTTGTGCCACCTTTAGCAGCAATAACTGCAATCAAATGCTTCTGATAGCTGGATATCAGTTTTTCACAGCAGTGTGGTGGAAAACTGCTTTAGTTCAGCCACAGTGTAGTGTTATAGAGTATGAACTGCCTGCTTAAATTCCTGCTACATCTTCTCAATTGGTTTAAGTCAGGACTTTGACAAGGCCACTCCAAAACATAAATATAGCACTTTTTTGAGCCATTCAGAGGTGGATTTACTTCTATGCTTTTTAATCATTGTCTTGCTGCATAATCCAGTTGTGCTTGAGTTTCAGCTTATGGACTGAAGCCTGTAAATTCTTCTTTAGGATTTTCTGGTAGAGAGCAAAATTCATGTTTCCTCCAATTATTGCAAATAGCCCTGAAGCAGCTAAGAATCCCCACACCACCACCACCATGCATGACTGTAGGTATGATGCTCTTTTAGTGGAATTCTGTGTTTGGTTTATGCCAGATGTAACAGAATCCCTGTCTTTCAGACAGTTCCACTTTTGACTAATCAGTTCACAGAACATTCTCCCAAAAGTTTTGAGGATCATCAAGGTGTGTTTTGGCAAAATTCAGATGAGCCTTAATGTTCTTCTAGGTTAGCAGTGGTTTTCCAATGTTACTCTTCCATGTATGTCATTTTTGTCCGGTGTCTTTCTGAAAGTCATGAACAGTAGCTCCTTTGATGTTGTCCTTGGCTCTTTTCTGACTTGCTGGATGAGTTTTGGAATTTTGGAAGGTCAGACACTTCTGGGAAGGTTCATTGCTGTGCTGAGTTTTTTCCAGTTGGAGATAATGGCTCTCACTGTGTTTCTTTGGAGTCCCACAACCTTTGAAATAGCTTTGTTACCCTTCCCAAACAGGGGAATACATACCCTGATGTATTTCAATCACAATCTTCCTTAAAATTTCTGGAATTTCTTTCAACTTTGGCATAGTATGTTACTGGGTACTGTCAGACCTTTTAAGCATTCTGTTAAAAAGTTCCATTTAAGTGTTGATTTGATTGAACAGGGCTGGCAGAAATCTGTAATTAGTAACTATGGGGGCAAATACATTTTAACACAAGCCCAGTTGGTATTGGATAACATTTTTGCTTCAATAAATAACATTATTTAAAAATACTATAATTTAAAAACAACATTTTTTGTTTACTCAGGTTGCCTTTGTTTTATCTTGCTTGATTTTGCTTTAATTTCAGAAAATATTTAGTATTAGATATACACAAAAACAGATGAAATCAGGCAAATAATTTTTCAAAGCACTGTATCAGGGATAAGTCTATGAAAGTAAAAACAATTATGAACAATAATGCACAAGTAACTTCTCATTATGTCGGTACATTTCTATCTATGTAGGTTTTGCTTAGCTATGTTGATAAGTGTTGGATTGACTGATGACAGATGCTCCACACAATTAAGCTTTATAATGTATTATTATTTGTAAAAGTTGTTGTTGTTGTTGTTGTTAGTAATAGTAGTAGTAGTATTACGAATTACCTTTTTAAAATTCATTTGAATATGTTGCACTTCTGTTTAGTTGATGGAAACTTGTGAATTTACAGCTTATAGTGGCAGTGTGTGGTGCTCCTGGAAAACACATCAGATGTTGCTGTGGCTGAATTAAGTATCCATCACAATGTGGAAATCTTGCCTAGGCTTTCTTTTTGCAAATATCCCATTGGGTAACGTTGTCAAAATATCTGTGCTCACACACTCTGTAGAGATGACACTGAACAAAGTGTAAAATGGTTAAAACACCTAAAGGCCTAATACAAGATATTGCAAATGTAACCAACAGAACCGGACTGAATAAATTAATCAGAGAATATTTCAGCACAGATGTAAGAGACAACAGTGACCAGTGGAGTGATTTTACAATAGTGATACTTGTGTTTAAATGCAGAGAATGATATTTACCTCATGATGATGATGAAATGATCAAAGTCATAATACATTTCTCATCATAAATATATAATTCTTTGATAATGCTGTTTCCCATAAGTACATTAAATAAAAAAAATGTAGTGGGAGGCAAGGCTTCAAATTGCCTGTCTGCTGATACATATTATTATTATCTATTTAAAACGGACAGAAACAACAAATAACACAGAATAAGAGAAAATGGAGAGAAAAAAATGTTGAAAGAGAGAAGTGCTGTTGTGAATAAATATTTTTGGCTTTCCTTAATAGAGTCCTTATGCTATCACAAGGTTTTAAAAATACACATTACTACATCGCTGGGAGTCATGTCCTTCAGAATGCAAGCTTAGACGCTTGAGAAATTGTTTGTGGCCATGCAGTGTGGAGTGTTGGACATGTAAACATAGTGATGAATGTGGCAATTCGTCTTTATTGTGCCCAGGTGGGAAGTGCAGCCTGACCCACTTTACACACTTTATCTGAAGGTGACAGAAAATGTTGGAAGGCCAAGACAGAGGGGGAAAAGAAGATTGAAGAGGGGACATCTCGAACCTCTTGAGACTGAATCAGTACATTTAATCACCCACTTTCTTCTAAGTGTATATTAAGCACATGTAGCAAAGGTTTGTCCTTGTTTGCAGTGCAGCATCTAGAACTAGTGCATGCAGATATCTGCTTTTATTTATATTTATACACAGGCAATACTGAAGCCTATCCCATGGGACATGGGGCACGAGGCAGGAGACACTTTGGATGTCCAAATCCACTTTGCCCCCTGGTATACTTTATATTTAATATAATTTCATAGGGATTTTTATAATAAAATGAGTGTACTTCTGGCAGATCCTTTGATATGTTAACTAATAAGTATAAGGGTCTTTTTTCTTACTTGTCAAAGCGGCAGACTGAACTTGGAAACACATTGAAGCGTGAGGTATACGAACAGGTTCAGTATGGCTTGGTACAGATTCTTCAAGTCTCTGTAGAGATGAACACCATTCTTCAAAAAGATATTCCCTCATTTGGTGTTTTACAGTGTTCTCATTTGGTGTTACATACAGTGTTCACCTCAGGTGGAGAACACTGTATAAAATATTAATCTGCCACAGGTGTTCAAATACAACAGGTTGAGATATTTTGACTGTGATGGTTATAGTATAAGATCTATACCATTTTCATGATCATCAAATAATTCAGTGAGACCTGCTGCCCTTTGGAGGGCAATGTCATCCTAGAAGATAGCAATCACATCAGGATAGAAACATTATAGGATAAAGGTTTTTAGTCAGAATAACTTTGTAGTTATTCTGACATTTGTAGTGACGCAGCAAACCATGCCATAATCAAAGTAACTTTATACTATAACTTAAATCCTATAGAGCACTTGTGGGATCCCTGATATTTATTTGTAGAACAGGAAACTTTTCTTGTTTAGCTATATTATGCCATGTTCACTTTCAAAGGGAACTTCAACGTTGCATTAAGCATAACAATATGGGAAGCGCCTTGTGCGTGTGACCGGTATCTGAAGCTTTTGTAAAATCATGCCTCTACTTATAGGCCTGCCATGATCAGGTGACGTGGCAATTAAGCGCGTTGCATGATATATATATGGCACCTGTGAACCACGCCGCCAGCCATATTATCTGCAGCGAGACTGCATGTCGGTGGTTTGTGGAAAAGAAAAAGAAACGATTAATTTCTACTCAGTATTTCTCAATATCTCTCAACTTTTCTATCCATTTTTAAGAAAAGTAAAGGAAAGAGTGAAGTGTTTGGGCGTAGCACATTCTACAGCAGCCCTCGAGGGGTCTGACTGTCAGCATTGTGAACGTTTCACGATTAGGCAACTTCGCTCTCGGCTCGCTCTCTTCTCATCTGATGGGAGTTGGGTTTCAGAGCCCCGCGGATCTGGGCCGGCCGCTGTCGAGGCAGCCGGCCGCTGTCGAGGCAGCCGGCCGCTGTCGAGGCAGCCGGCCGCTGTCGAGGCAGCCGGCCGCTGTGCAAGGCAAACCGGCCGTAGCAGGTCCTGGGGTTTTTGTATGGATTTTGAAGAGGAGCCTGAGACGAGCGCAGCTCTATCTCTTGATCTGTCTTCCGGGTCCGCTCTCCGCCTGACATTAGAGCTTGCGTTGCGACTCCTCCTTCCGCTATGCAAAGTCAACACCCTCGCTGACTCTGAGGAGTTTGTAGAGGGCGCCATTTCACCAATAACTGACAGCAGCTCTCAGGCATATAAAGAGCTGCTTGAGGTGATCACTAGGGTGGTTCAGAAGTTGAATCTAGACTGGCCTGGGGAAGAGGAAGTGGCTCGTAGCAGGCTGGATGAGCGCTTCCTCTCCAATGAAAATAAACACAAAGCTCCCTCACACCGCAGAAAACTCCCCTTTTTTCCAGAAGAGCATGATGAGATATCACGCTTCTGGAGAAAACCTCACACTAGCCGTGTTTATAACCCCGCAAAGTGCAATGGTGACAGTGGTGCAAAGGTGGAGGAGGCGCTTGCGAGCCACCTCTCTCCATCTACGGCAGGTAATTTAGGGAGGCCAACTTTACCGTCTAAGCTATGTAAAGCCACTTCGGGGTTGGTGGGCAAGGAATATGCGGCAACGGGTCTTGCTTGTGGGTCCCTGCATACAATGGCAGTGTTGCAGGCCTACCAAGCAGACTTGCTGAGTGAGCTGGATACTGGTGAGGGAATTGGGCCAGAGGCAGTGGCAGAGCTGTGCTGCGCCACAGATTTATCTCTTCGGGTGACCAAACAAACAGCTCGTCATATCGGCCATTCAATGGGTAGCCTGGTTGTGGCGGAGAGGCACCTATGCCTCAACCTGTCAGGGATGGGGGACAAAGATAAGGTCTCCTTGCTGAACGCCCCTGTTGAACCTTCAGGCCTGTTTGGTGGCACCGTCAATGCCATCACCGACAGGTTTCGTTGAGTTCGCACGAGTTTGCGTCGAGTTCGCACGGGCCTCCATGAGTGGAGCCCAGGCCAGTGCTGGTGCGAGGGTGATGCAGAAGATGAGTGTGGCGGCCCACCTCCCCCCGCAGAAAGCCAGGGTGACCGGTCGGCCATAGCCACAGCCTGCTAGGAGGCCTGATCTAAGAATGATCATAAAAGGAAAGCAGGCAAGGAAGGAACGGTCCTGATGGGTCAGAGGGATATATCAGGGGACATGAGGCTGCCAGGGCAACCAACCCCCAGTGCTACTGTAGGGCCTGCCCTGGCCGAGGCCATCCCACGTTTTCAGTCTTCTCTGGTCAGCGAGCTGTCACAGGGCGACGGAAATCTGATGCTTTCCCTCCAACAAAATGTGGAAAAGCTGACATCACTGAAAGACCATTTGGCAGCATAGAAACTACTGCCAAATGTGTCCCCATGGGCTCTGTCTACCATAGAAAAGGGTTACCGGGTCCAGTTCAGAGCTCGACCCCCCCCCGGTTCAGAGGTGTGCTCTCCACATTTGTCAGCACAGAGCAGAGCCCAACGTTAGCACAGGAAATAAGTTCCCTTTTGTACAAAGGGGCCATAGAACATGTACCCCATTCTCTAAGGGAGTGAGGTTTTTCCAGCCGTTATTTCCTGGTCCGCAAAAAAGATGGGAGTATGCGGCCAATTTTGGATCTGTGTCATCTGAACCATACTCTTCGGACATACAGGTTCAAGATGCTGACGCTCAAACTTCGAGCCACAGATTCAGTCCGAGGACTGGTTTGTGACGATAGATCTGAAAGACGTATATTTCCACATCGGAATATCGCCCAGTCACAGGAAGTTCCTGAGGTTTGCGTTTGGAGAAAACACATACCAATTTTGGCTTCTTCCCTTTGGGCTAGCTCAGCGGTCGGCAACCCGCGGCTCCGGAGCCGCATACGGCTCTTTGATCCCTCTGATGCGGCTCAGCTTTTGAAAATAATTTATGAGTATTTAATTAAAATGAATTTTTATTTTAGTTTGTTCATTTTCAAAATGTAATTCTTTAAAGATTATGGCGATCTTTTAACATTGTCACGACTCCCCCGGGAAGCAGCGCACATGTGCTTGCTTTTCCTGTGGTGACGTCATGTCTTTGTCCCGGCGGGTCAGAGGTCATGGGGTCACGTGTGTTGTGGAATTGCGGGCAGTTGTGAACGGTTGTGGCACTAAGGATTGGAAGTCTGTTTATACCAGGAGCCGTGTGCCACACAGCGCAGTTCAACTGTTTGACTGATCTACATATGGACATATCGACGTGTGTGTATGCCGGAATGTATGCCAAGTAAAACTGAAACGGCGATTCCCAATAGTCGCCCTTTAGCTTTTCTTGGCATACATTCCGGCATACACACACGTCGATATGTCCATACGTAGATCAGTCAGACAGTCTCCAAGATGAACTTTATTAAAAACAAACATCGCACACGCCTCACAGATGACCGCTTACAATACTGTGTGAAGTTGAAGGTGACGGCATACAGCCCCGATGTGCAGATGCTGTGCGCTGAGGTTCAGGAGCAGAAATCCCATTGGCCAAGTATGATAAATATTTTAATTGCCTATTATTTTGCATATATTCATATTTTTTCATTGTTCAGCGAAATAGACATTTTATTAGTCAGGTTGACAGGTGACTGCACAGCACCAGTAAAAGGATGACTGCACACAGAGAGAGGATGACATTTTTGTTTGCTGCCAGTGGATAATTTAAGTTCAGCGTTGTTGTTTTTCCTTTCTACAAGGACTCAAATAAACATTGAGTATTTTACTTAACCTTCAACCCAACGTCTTTTTTTCGGAGAAATGTTTTGTTGCATGCAGAAATGTTATTTCATTTTCTCTGCAGTTCGTTCATTGATTTCATAAATGTAACACATTATAGTTTGTTTATACATAGCATAAAGGCAAAAAAAAAAAAAACGTTATATGAAGTGTTATTTCATTTTACATTTCAAAAGGTTTTGTGGCTCCCATTGTTTTCTTTACTGTGTGAAACGGGTCCAAATGGCTCTTTGAGTGGTAAAGGTTGCCGACCCCTGGGCTAGCTTTATCCCCTCGCACCTTCACAAAGTGCATGGATGCTGCTCTGGCTCCCTTGCGACTCCGGGGCATCCGTGTACTAAACTACCTGGACGACTGGTTAATTCTAGCACGATCCAGGGAACAGGAGGTTCAACATCGAGATATTGTTCTCGCCCACATGAGGAGCTCAGGTTGAATATCAAGAAAAGTATGCTTTCTCCAGTGTAGAGGACAACTTTTCTAGGGGTTATATGGGATTCTACTACGATGAGGGCGTTTCTATTCCCAACACACGTACAATCGATCCTATCAACTTCGAGCAAGATAAAGAGAGGCTGTTGGGCCTTATGGCAGCAGCAGCCAACGTCATACCGTTGGGCCTATTGCACATGAGACCGTTTCAGTGGTGGCTGAAAAGTCGGGGGTTTCAGTGGTGTAATCAGAGTCACGCGGCGATGCCTACGTGCTCTGAGTGTTTGGAGGTGCCCGCAGTTCCTAACCTTGGGTCACACTCTAGGGGCATCCCTCACAGGCTGGGGCGCAGTCTTAAATGGCTGTCCAGCTCACGGTCTTTGGAGTGGACCTCATCTGAAGTGGTATTTAAATTGCCTAGAGATGCGAGCCGTATTCCGAGTACTGAAATTCTTTCTCCCTCAGTTGAGAGGTCACAGTATGCTAGTTGTGTCAGACAACACAGCTGTGGTCTCATATATCAACCACCAGGGAGGGTTACGTTCATGCCCCCTGTTCAGGCAGGTGCAACTAATCCTCCTCTGGGCAGAGGGAAAGTTCTTGTCAGTGAGTGCAATGTACATTCCGGGCAGTCGGAATGTAGGGGCAGACATCCTGTCGAGGCAGGGGCTGAGGCCCGGGGGGTGGAGGATCCATCCACAAGTGGTGGAGTCCATATGGCCTAGGTTCGGACAAGCGGAAGTGGATGTGTTTGCTTCCGAGGAGACAACACACTGCCCGCTGTGGTTCACCCTCACTCCTCCTGCTCCATTGGGGCTGGACGCCATGGTGCACACGTGGCCGAGGTCACGTCTATATGCTTTCCCCCCGATTGCTCTGCTCCCACAAGTTCTAGCGAGAGTTCGCCAAGACGTTTGCTGCTAGTAGCACCTTATTGGCCAGATCGAATATGGTTCTTGGAGATAATGTTCCTGCTTGACGGCACTCCTTGGGAGATTCCCATCCGCAGGGACCTACTGTCTCAAGCTGGAGGGCTGATCTATCACCCTAAACTATGGAAACTGTGGGTCTGGCCCCTGAGGGGCACCAGCTCATAGATTCTGGTCTCACAACTGAGGTTGTAGAGACCATGTTAAATGCTAGAGCGCCATCCACAAGGAAATTGTATGTGCTCAAGTGGCGGATTTTTGTCTTCTGGTGTGAGGAACGTCAGTTAGACCCAGTGAATTGCGCAATAGCTACAGTCCTGGAATTTCTGCAAGGAAGGTTCTCAGCAGGGTTGGCTCCTTCTACAATCAGGGTTTATGTGGCTGCCATTTCGGCCAGCCATGCCCCTGTTGATGGAGCCTCTGTGGGGCAGCATCCTCTAACTTCGAGGTTCATGCATGGTGTCAGACAGTTGAGGCCCATCTGCAGGCCGCGAGTACCTTCCTGGGACCTTCCTGTGGTCTTGGAAGGTCTGTCGGGAGCCCCATTTGAGCCCTTAGAGTCAGCCTCTGAGATGTTTCTGACTCTAAAGGTAGCTCTTCTACTGGCTCTGACATCTCTCAAGCGAGTCGGGGATCTACAAGCTCTCTCGGTTGCCCCCCCTGAATTGACTTTGCCCCCTGGACTGGCCAAGGCTTTCCTGTATCCTAGGACGGATTATATTCCTAAAGTGCCTACATCGGCTGCCCACCCTGTGCTATTACAGGCCTTCTGCCCTCCTCCATTCCTCACACCGGAACAAGAGAGGTTGCACCTGCTGTGTCCAGTAAGGGCCCTCTGTACTTACGTCCACCGCTCTGGTCAGTGGCATAAGTCAGAGCAGCTGCTGGTCTGCTTTGGCGGCGACAGTAGAGGTGATGCTGTGTCAAAGCAACGCATCTCTACTTGGATAGTGGAAGCAATCTCTATCGCTTACGAGGCGCGCGGTCTTGCCAAGCCTCTAGGCATAAGAGCTCATTCCACTAGAGCGGACGCCTCCTCGAAGGCTTTGTCGAAAGGGGTATCCTTGCACGATGTGTGTGCGGCCGCAGGGTGGTCTATGCCACACACGTTCATTTGTTATTACAGCCTGGATATTCATTCCACCCCGGACTCGAGTGTCTTGCAGTGACCCTCGGGCTTGGGTATTTCTGTTCCCATACTGTTATGCTAAATGCAATATCGAAGTTCCCTTTGAAAGGGAATGTCGGGGTTACGTATGTAACCCTGTTCCCTGAGAAGGGAACGAGACGTTGCATAGCATTGTCATACCAGGGCAGGCCTGTGAATTGTGCCTTCGCTTCAGATAATAGAGGCTGGCGGCGTGGTTCACAGGTGCCATATATACATAATGCGTCGCACGTAATTGCCACATCACCAGATCATGGCAGGCCTATAAGTAGAGGCATGATTTTACACAAGCTTCAGATACTGGTCACACACGCAAGGCGCTTCCCATACTGTTATGCTAAATGCAACGTCTCGTTCCCTTCTCAAGGAACAGGGTTACATACGTAACCCCGACGTTTTCCTGTGGCAAAAAAAACTCAAACAGCTGATATGTTTGGGTATCTTTTGAGGTTTCATTGAGATTCTGTATACATTCTAACAAACCAGCCAAAATGTCTGAGATGTAGTTACAACCTCCCTGTCTCTCTGCAACTTTGTATATATTTCTATCTATCTATCTATCTATCTATCTATCTATCTATCTATCTATCTATCTATCTATCTATCTATCTATCTATCTATCTATCTATATTGCTTTGCTTGTATTTTCTCATTTGTAATTTGCTTTGGGTAAAAGCGTCTGCGAAATGAATAAATGTTAATGTAAATGTAAATATCTGTGCACCCATATTTTTTTCAGTAATGTGGAGACTTTTTAACTTGTTTTGAACTGGTTGCTGCACAGAACAGTTTTTATTATGCCATTATGTTCACAATCAACTCTTACCACAAGTCATAAAAAAACAACATTTAGAGGATTGGTTGAGGGAAGTTCCGTTTGTGAAAGTAAGCCTTTGACCATGTTTAGGGATGAAAACTACCATGCTCTGGTTCATAATATGGCAAAAAGGATAAGAATTTTGTCATTCTCTTGCAATTAGCCCAACCTGTAATATAGAATCAGGTTATGCTAAAACTTGCTCAGCCAGTAAGCTTCATGATTCCCACTTGTATGCTACCCTGAGGTTTGTTGCTACTGGATCTGAATAAATGATTGTAGATCCTTGAATAATTAGTCATAATTTTTGTATCAGTGGTATTTTGTTAGTCTGCTAATGTAGTCCCTAGTCATTTGGTTATGTATTCTTACTCTTTTGTTTTGTGAAGAAAGCTCCTACATTTAATCATTCTTTCATCACTTTATCCTGGTCAGGTTTTCTGTGGATCTGGAGCTCATCTAAGGAACACTGAGCATGAAGTGGGAACACATCCTGGATGGGGTGCCAATTCATCACAGAGCACCATGCACACATATATTTACACACTCGTTCAAATCTAGGGTCACTGATCCACCTACTAGAACCAACTACAGACCATGTCAGATATGCCCCACATTTTGCCATCTTTAAGTACAAACTTAAAACACTTCTCTTTTTCGATGCCCTTGAGACTTCAGCCTTTGTTTTGTAAATATATTTTATGTCTATATAAAGTATATGTGCTATATAAATATATTAGCATTTTCTTGCCCGCTGCCAAGTTTTTGGGTAGAGGGAGGAAACAAGAGAACCTGGAGTAAACCCACATGGACATGTCCACTTCCTAGTTTTAAACGGTTACTACAGTAGCATTAGCAATTTCATCAGTGGACATGGCAAACAATACATTTTACATGAATATAACTTTTGTCTTAAAATATGCATGCTCGTCACATGAAGATGAAAATGAAGAAAGGCTGTCGATTTCACCAGAAGCACCTTTTACGAGAATGTACAAATCACCATGAGCTAGCTAGTCAGCTAGCCAAAGGGCTTATAAAGTGAACGTGGCTTCTTTGGGATCTATTTCATCTAGCAGGAAATATTTGCCAATGTTGTGTATGAAATGTCAGTTACTTGATATTACTTTCATTTTTACAGAACTGTTAAACAAGATTACCTACGGCACTCAAACCTTGAGCCTACACAAAATCACAGCCATCCCAATATTCAGTATAACTACACTGTTGCTATGTATGGTTTACAGGTGTGAATAAGAACAAAGAAGCTAAGCACATTTTAGTACAAAAAAAAGTTGCCGTAAAGCCCACATATTGAAAACATATTAATTTAGCTATATTGTTAGACAGCTTTTATGAAAGTACATACAGTATGTTGACATTGTAATGACATGCTGAAGGAAGTGTGAATAAGTGTGATTAGCATTTCAATGCTTCAAATATCAAATGCAACCTCAAATACCAAGTGTCTGTAAATTTTATTTTTATTTTTATCACAATTATACAGAGATGGAGACCAGTGGAGAACTTTCAAAATGTAGACCAGTGACTGATCTACAGTCCAAGAACATGCACGCAATCCTGCCAAGCACTGTGCCAGGCTGATGTTCATAAAGATGAATTTTAGAAAGCACCTTGGTTGTGGTAAGCCTTTTCAGTACACTTGCCTAATAATTCACAGCATGTACAAAAATGTTAATATGTGCCACACAAATACACAGTTTGTCCAGAGCATGCAGGAGAGAGACACATGCTGAGTTAAATGGAAAAATAGCATGGCTCTATTTCCTTACTGACTTCAATCACACTGTCTATACCTACTTTGGCCCCATATTTTGGAATATGATTTGCTTCTCCAGTGTTTCTATGCTCATTGTGCATTTTCTCTGCGATTATGCAGAGTGTGGACCAAAGATGATAACAAACATTAATCTCACTAGTAATGCCCCAAACAATTCTTAACAAACAAAGTTGGAACGCATGCATTCTACATTAAAACATTTTGATTTGGTGAAAGCCTCCTGCACTGAAAATGAAATAACATTTCTGGAAGCAGGCAAATTTGAGATACATTATAAAATGGGGGCTAAGATAGGATAAGATATGTAAATCAAGTCAAATCAAGTGGGTTTTTATTCTTCTACATAGCTTGTATACACTGAAACAAAATGACGTTTCTTCAATACTACATAAAGTGCAAATACAAAACAGTGTGAGACGAGTGCAAACAATAAATACACAGAAAAAATATATAAATGATATAGTGGTGAGCTGAACTAGGGGGGTCGAGCTCTTAACTGGACCTGGTAACCCTTTCTACAGTAGAGAGAACCCATGGAGACACATTTGGCAGTAAATTCCATGCTGCCAGATGGTTGTTTAGTGACGTTAACTTTTCCACATTCTATTGGAGGGAATGCATAAGATTTTTATTGCACTGTGACAGCTCGCTGACCAGAGAACACTGAAAACTTGGGACAGCCTTGACTAGGGGAGGCCCTACAGTTGTCCTGGGGGCTAACTGCCCCAACAAACTCATATTCCCGGATACGTACCTCTGCGGCGCCTTAGGACCACTCCATCTTTGTCTGCTTGGGCTTTATGAGCATTTTCAGATCAGGCCTATTAGCAGGCTGTGGCTGTGGTGGCCCACCTCCCCCCGCAGAGTGCAAGGGGAACTGGGCCCCCACACTCGCCTTCTGTGCCTCCGTCGCACTAGCGCTGGTCCAAGCTCCATTCATGGATGTCCGGGCAAGTTCAACATGACAGGGAAGGAACTTGCTGAATGCCGCCATATGTCGAGCTCACTCAGCACCTCTGCTTGGTAGGCCTGCAATACTACCATTGTATGCAGTGACCCACAAGCAAGAGCCACTGCCTCACCATGGCCGAATAATCCAACATTGTCTACAAATATGGCTTATGTATGGTTTCCCCACAAATGTGATATTTTGTCATGCGCTTCCCGGAAAAACAAGGGGACTTTGTTGCAGTGTGAGGGAGATTTATTTTCACTGTGGAGAAGAAAAGGTCGCCCAGCCTTAGTAGTCTCTTCAAGCAGCTCTATATATGCTTGAGAGCTGCTCTCAGTTTGTGACTCTCTGAGTCAGAGAGAAATACTGTATATATATTTTTTGCCTTTCCATATCAGAAGGAGGAGTTGTGACATGAGCTCCAAAATCCGGCCGGAGAGCTGGACCTGGAATACAGAGTAAGAGATACAGCAGTGACCTGAACCAACTGCCTTCCCCGGGAGTGGCTGGCCTAGATCTGCAAGGCTCTGAAAACAACTCCCTTCGGCCGAAAAGAGAGTGAGCCATGAGCGGAGCTGCCTAATTGTAAGGCCTCCACAATGAGCACAGTCAGACCTCTCAAGTGCTGCCTTGGTGTGCTCCATCCCTAGACACTTCACACGGAAATTGTGTGCATCCCCCCGTGATGAAGAGGGAGCAAGGCATAACACATATCCTGAATTCTCTCCCACTCATACTTTTCTCTTTTTTTTTAATTGACAGAAATGTAAAGAGATTTTTCTCTCTTTTTTTGTTTTGAAAAGATAGAGATTGTCCCAAATTAGAGGTGGAGACTGATGCAAGTGCAGATTTTCACTTTTAATAAATACCAAAACAAAACATAATACAAGAACTATGAACAGGAAGCAAAACACTAAGGCAAGAATAAAACATTAACAAAGACCATGAAAACAAAGACAAAAATGACAGCAACGAATATGAATATGAGTCATCTGTAGGTGGTCATGTGACCATATTGCCGTGAGGTGCAGTGGCTGCTGTTAACTGTAGTCCAGAGTTTCTTCCCTGATATTAATAATAATAATAATAATAATAATAAACTTTATTTTATAAAGCGCCTTTAAAGTGGCTTCTCAAAGCGCTGTACATTAAAAGACAAATCACAGAATAAATAAAAACTTAAATAACACGAATAAAACTAATAATAAACAAATATAAAACAGTCAAAAGATATTAAAAATCAAACGCGAGTTTAAAAAAGTGTGTCTTTAAAAGATCTTTAAAAATTCCAAAGGACTGAGCTTCCCTGAGTTCAGGGGGAAGAGAGTTCCAAAGAGATGGAGCGTAGACAGAAAAAGCCCTGTCACCCATAGACTTAAGGTGGGTAAGTGGAACCGTCAGTAGATTCCCCTGTGAGGAGCGCAGTCTGTGATGTGGGGTGTATGGGATTAATAAGTGAGTCAAATATTGTGGAGCCAATCCATGCAATGCCTTGTATGTTAGCATTAAGATCTTAAAATCCACCCGGAACCTGACCGGGAGCCAGTGTAGGGACTTCAGAACAGGAGTGATATGGTCATATCTCCTGCTTCCCGTCAGGATCCGGGTGGCAGAGTTCTGAACATACTGCAATTTGCTAATTGCAGTTTTAGAAACTCCAGCTAAAACGGCATTGCAATAATCCAATCGCGTGACCACGAATGAGTTTATCAGCTTTTCAGCGACAGATAAGTTTAGCATTGGTCTTAATCTGGCAATATTTCTGAGATGAAAAAAGGAAGCTTTCACAGTGCTCTGAACAAAAGAATCAAAAGTGAGGTTAGTGTCAAAAATTACACCAAGGTTCCTCATCTTGCTTTGGAACTCTAGAACAGAGCCGTCCAACGGATAGAGACAGTGGAGCCGCTGCGAACCTGATGACGGGAACCTATGAGCATGACCTCAGTTTTCCCGCTGTTCAGGCACAGAAAGTTATTATTCATCCATTTCTTTATCTCAGAAATACAGCCGGAAAGATAACCAACATCAATGCTTTCACCGGGTCTTGAGTAAATGTAGATTTGGGTATCGTCAGCATAGAAGTGATAATGGAGGCCAATGTGTTGCAGCAGATGCGCAAGTGGAGACAGATAAATATTGAACAATAGAGGGCCAAGAATTGAACCCTGAGGAACACCAGTGAGCACCGAGCAAGTGTCACATCTAAAGCCACTCACAGAAATAAACTGGGAACGGTCAGTAAAATAGGCGGGTAAGTAAGTAAAAGACCATGATCCACAGTATCGAAGGCGGCTCTAAGGTCAAGAAGAATAAGAAGTGAGGTAGCGCTCAGAATCAGAGGCCATCAAAAGATCATTTGTAACTTTGACCAACGCAGTTTCAGTGCTATGAAATTTACGAAAACCTGATTGAAGTGGTTCAAAGAGGTTGTTGGTTGTTCAGGTGAGAACACAAGTGTTGAGAGGCGACAACACGCTCAAGTAATTTTGCCAAAAAACGGAAGATTTGAAATGGGGAAAATTGTTAAAATCATCCACCGAAACATTTCCTCTCTTGGGGACAGGCGTAACAGCAGCAGTCTTCAGTACTGCTGGAAACAACCAATGTCTCAGTGATTCATTTATAATGCTGAGGATAGCAGGGCACCACACAGCAAAGCACGATTTAAACAGCATCGTGGGGATTGGATCCAGCAGGCAGGTGGTAGATTTCATGCTGGAGACCTCCTCTTGAGAGCCTCTGAATCAAGCAGTGAGAAATGAGTGAAAGAAACACCAGTGAACCCAGAAGGACGAAGGAGTGGAGTGGCACAGTCAGGGTTAACAGAAATTTCTTTACGAACATTGACAATCTTAGAATTGAAAAACTGTAGAAAGGAATCACAGAGCAGCTGAGAAATAGGCAAAGTGGTAACAGCATTAACTTGAAGGAGTCTATTTGTGATATGGAACAAGTGTCTGGGATTATTTTGGTTTTTTACAATAGCAACAGTAAGAGGAAGTAAGAGGATCGTTCAGTCTCCAGTAGTGCACGATAATCCCCCAGAAGATCCTTCCACGCTTGATAGTAGACACTCAGTCCGGTAAAGCGCCATTTTCGCTCCATTTTCCGACATACAGCCTTTCTAGAGCGCAGATTGTCATTATACCAGGGAGCAGAGCGGGTGAATGTGACCTTACATGACTTTAGAGGGGCAAAAGTGTCAAGGTTAGCATCAAGAGTGGAATTTAGCTGCAGAACTTTCTCCTCCAGTGATGATGGATGAAGATCGCTCAGGGTGGAAACCACAGAATTGGAGAAGGCTGTCAGATCGATGGACTTCCACTTCCGGAAGGTTACGGAATATTACATGACAGAACCCCCCATCAAAGGCACTACTCCTGGAGAACCAGAAAACACTCCCTCCCATGGCAGTCCTGGCCATCGGGGCAAAATGCCTTCACAGCTCCTTAGGTCCCGAGGCAGGCATTTTGCAACATATTGCAGGCCTCTCAATGAGCTGAAGAGCAGGCATGAGATTAGTCACTGTATATGAAAAGTACAGTATATGTGCAACTTTTCCATTTCTGCAAGACCTAGTGTTTGGATTTTTACTGTTTATTTTATTTTATTTTATTTATTCTTTTATGTAAGTGGTATATTTTAGGAGCCTATCTGATTATGGGTAAGTTTTACTTTTAGATCAATGTTTGTGTTTCTGAGGCTCTCAAGACTTCATGCAGCTATCACTTGTAGCCAAAAACAGTGGTGAATGGTACTATATTGATATTGTCACTGATATTATTAAGGCAATAAATAGCAGAAACTATTAAGTCCATATAGCCCATACCTAGTGCACACCTAGAAACTTGGAGCTTTTTTGATGTGCAGTGGTGAGTGGACCACTTTTGTTCTCCTGAAGTTGACAATCATCTCTTTAGTCTTATCAACATTAAGAGATAGACTACTGTCTCTACACAATTCTTTGAGCTGGTTCACCTCCTCCTTTTACAGTGACTCATGAGGCTCACAACTGTAGTGCCATCAGGAAACTTGATGATGAGATTAGAACTGAACTTGGCAGTACAGTCATGAGTCAGCAGGGTAAACAGCAGTGGACTGAGCACACAGCCCTGGGGGGTGCAGTGTCGTGGTTCTGGAGGTGGAGTTGCCAATCCAGTATCCAGTTGCAGAGGGTGGTGTTTAAACCCAGTAGGTTTAGCTTTGTTGTCAGTTGTTGTGGGATGATTGATTTGAATGCTGAACTGAAGTCTATGAACAGCATATTTATGTAATTGTATTTTTATCTAGATAGGTTAAAGAGAGATGGATGGTAGCAGATATGGTGTCCTCTGTTGAGTGGTTGAGATGGTATGCATACTGAAATGGGTCCAATGTGGTGGGAAGACTCTTTATGTGTTTCATGACCGCTTGAAGCACTTCATGATGATAGATGTCATGATGATAGACGTCCGGAATGCTGTTGTTGAGCCATGTTTCCAGCAGTCCCTGATTTCTCAGTGGGTAGTTAACTGTAGTTTGAGTAGGTCCAGTTTATTGTCAAGACAGAGAACATTGTAGAGGAGAATGGATGATAGAGCTGGACAACTTGGTCTAGCCTATAGTCTAGCACAGACTCTTATCCGTGCTTCCACTGCCTTGCACACCATTTCCAGCAAGCAGAATCATGCAATACAGCAGTCCTGGGGCCAGGTTCACGTAGTAGGTCACGTAGCCCATCTTGCAGTCCATCATTTATTCCCCCTGAGCTTAGATCTTCAATGTTCAGCAGAATTTGGCAACAGTCGACATGCACACCAGTGCTTCCGATGTACATCTGTTTTAAACATTTCCAAATTGGTATAGGCTACACGTAACATGCACAATGTTAATGGACCCGAAGTGGCCGTTGCGTGCTACCAAGCCAACATATTGGAAAATTGCAACATTTACATTGTTAATTCTTAAACAGTGTAATGTGTTCAACTTTAATAACAAGAAGCCATTCAGTTGCCACATCTTTTGCCTTTTATTATTTATACTGTGCATGTGCAGCAAAAATCCAAATATCATTCAATTAAATAGTTCAATCTCTTTTGAGCCTTTAAAATTTCACTTAATTGCACTTATGACCTATGACCAATATTCAAAGATAAATAGAATTGACTTAACTGTCGATTTTAGGTTTCGTTTCAGGCTCCAGTGGGGATTAAACAATGGTTGAACATTTCCAAACATCTCCAACAAGTTCCATTCTTCTGCTTGTACAGAGTAATTTTTCTCTTACACTTAGGAGTTGAAATACTCTGGATGAGACACGTATTTAGGAAAACACTGGGCATGTTTTTCTTTGCTTAGAGAGGTGTTAATTATGTCAGGTAGTTCAGAGGAGGTAATATTTCTCCTTTCCACCACTTTTATTGGCTTTTTAATTATAAATGAATGCACAGGTGGTACATTTGGGAGTTAGGAAAAAAGAAAGGAAAAAGAAACCTTCATTTTCTAATAAAAAAAAAACGTACAATGAGTCTCTTTCTTTCACTTCTTCTCACACTCGAATACTCAGTGGGGTGCATGGTTAACATGGGAAGCCAAATTAGTACTTAATTAATGGAATGACAGACATGGTCATCATTAAAATGAAAACTCCTGCTGAGTTATTGTTGTATTCAGTTTGTATGTGGAAATGATCTTTCACTGCTTGGTGTTCCAGAAGACATCGTGGCTTTAGTAGCAACAACATCTCAAATATAAATAAATACAGACGAAAGTACCACAGGTCACTTTTTGTCTCACCTTTGTTGGAGGTGAGTAGCTGAGAAAGCTTGAGGAAAGATGAGGTTCTTCTTCATCAGGGACCCAGTTTGCTGGTGTTTTCATTGCTGCCATACTGTTCATCACATGACTAAAATGATTAAAATAAAAACATTTCCATGTTTGCAAATTCAACATTGCTTAATTTTTTTTATAAATAGGTCAAAAGAATCCTTAAAACTGCAGAAACATGCACACAACGTAACAACATAACCCACTTTTTAACACCTTCTTTTAAAACTTTCCTCTTCAGATGTATTAATGCAGGCCAAGTTAATCTATTAATATGCATCACAAAAGGTATTTATCTAAGACAATCTTTATAAGATTGCAATATAAAATTTTAAAGTCCATCAGAAGCATAATTCAATTAGTTAAACATTCATACACTATATGACTGTCATAGAGTAAATCAAAATAATTATTTACCTGCCCATAAAAATAAATGGGAAAGAGAAGAAGTAACGATAAAAGCTTTCATGGTTTATCTTTGTGAACCCAGAATGCTGAGTCTGGCTGCTTTTCACAGCCTTGCATTTCTGAGTATAATACACCTGATTTGAAAGCCTTAGAGCTAAAGCCTTCTTGAGCTATTAAGAAATGTTCCACAGCACACTTGCATAATTATGGATTTGAACTACTTTACCTTTTAAAAAGCATTTCTTGAGTACAATGGAATGATAATGAAAATATATCCTAGTTCTTACAATAACCACTACAATTGTCAATTTGAATGGTCAATTTGAGTCTTTGCAAATTCAGTAAAACTGAGAACTTGTAAATACAATACTTTGCAAAAGTCACCAAAGGTCAAATAGGCACCCTATTTTTTTTTTTTTTAGTACAAGCATTTATATATATATATATATATATATATATATATATATATATATATATATATATATATATATATATATATATATATATATATATGTGTATGTGTGTGTGTTTTATATGTTTATATATATATATATTTTATGACTTCTACATTATCATAAAATTATAGAATTTTGCTTGATTTTTTCTCATTTATAAGTCGCTTTGGACAAAAGTGTCTGCTAAGTGAATAAATGTAAATTGAATTGTAGATGTGAATTATCAAGTCAGTATAAAAAATTTTAGATTTCCAAACATTAGTTTTCCAGCACAAAATTAAATGTTATTGAAAAAGTTTGTATGTCTGCAAAGAAAGCAACATATTAAGTAGTAATAGATAACTTTTCAGAATTTTTTTTCTTTTTATGTCTTATTTTTATTCAAAAATAAGAAGCAAGTGTTGAAGAAGAACTGTGGCTAGTTCTGCAAGTTTCTCAATAAAACTTACAGCTTATAAAACTGCACTAATTGTACCTGAGACTACTTTTTTTTTTTTTAAAGCAAATCATCGTCACACCAAATATAAATAAACATGAAAAAAAAAACTATGCAGTTGATTAGGTACCACAGGTACCTTTGCAGTTGATCAAATACCTTGACTTTATACTACATGTTTTTTGTTTAAATACAAGTCAAAGTACATTTAAAAAAAATCCCTCCTCTATGTATTTAATAGAATTTTCCTTACTGTACCAACTTTTTTCGGAATTGGGGTTGTATTTAACATTTATGGATGGTGTTTCATGTGTCAGCTCTTTGTAACAGTCAGTAAGTTTTCTGCCACGAGAGTCTTCGGGACAAAGGGCTTGCAGTTTGTTGGTAACATGACAACCTATAAATCTTTAAGAGAGAGAAAAACAAATCTGGTGAGGGAACTACAATATTTATATGCTATAATGTAAGTATTAACAAGAACTACCTAAAGTATCATGGCTGTTCCTCAAATGATAAAAATAATATGAACTGTCATAAATTAATATGGAAAACTACAATTGTTGGCAAATTGCTGTGGAAAACAAAGAATACATCACTTCATGATGTGCTGTTACTGAAAAACAGTCAACTTCTGGGGTGACATACCTCAAATGTACAGTCATGTGAAAAAATAAGTACACCCCATGGAAATCATTTTGTTTGTTAAATTATTATTATAATATTTTTTTTCATATTTGGACAAGCAAACATTTGATCATCTTCGAAACAGTGTCTATTAATAAAGTAGATACACTCTATCAAATGATACAAAACTGTGATGATTTCCCCTTGAGCTAAGCACTGTAGCACACAGCGTGCTTGGAAAACTGAAGCACGTGCTAGATGCGCAAGCTCAAGTTGCAAGCTCAATCCGCAAGCTCAAAGCATTAGCGCACGCTTTTGGGTTTTCAGTCACACTGACTTTGTTTACTGTCTACACATGCATTTGTTATTGTTTATGTCCTGTCTCCACCCCTGTATCTTCATTGGTTGTCTCCTGTATGTGTCACCATTGTTCTCAGCTTTCTTGTGTTTCACCCATGATTTCTTTTGCCATTTAAACCCCTTGTGTCTCTTTGCACTTCGCAAATATTGAGCGTATCACCGTGCCAAGCGTTTATACCCAGTTCTTCATTTTGTTTCATAGTCTTTGATCTTGTTTCTCGTTTCTCAGTACGTGTTTTTGCCATGCCTAGTTTATGCCTGTTTGACAATCGTCTGACACACTGCCTGTTTTTTGACCATGCTATTGTCTCATAATTTGGATTTGTCTGCCTGCCTCTCTTTATCAAAAGCTCTTATCTGCACTTGCATCCGTCCTAACTGCCATTATGCACATTATGTGACAAAAACTGACATTTTGTAGTAATTGTCACAATTTAAATTAACAACAACAACAAAAAAACAGCTCAGTCACATGGAAAAAGTAAGTATACCTCTACATTTATCACAGTTTCAAATTCATAAAATTAGTATCAGGTGTAGAATTAGGGAGTGCAGGTGGAACCTGTCTTATTTATACCCCTCTCATATCTAGTGTCGGGTGTTTCCTTTGTTATTAATATGTGTGGTGTCATCATGTCAAGATCTAAAGAGTTTTTTAAGGAACTCAGAAAAAGTTGTGGATGCCTTAGGATCTGACAAGGGGTTTAAAAAGAGCTCCAAATGATTTGAAATACATCATTCCACTGTAAGGAAAATTTCTCAGGACTGGCCGTCCCAGCAGATTCAGCTGAAGAGCAGACCATTTGATGCAAAAAGAAGTCTCCAAGAACCGGTAAATTTCATCACAGTATCTGCTAGTAAGTCTTGCAACTGTTGGTGCATATTTCTTCAATCAGGAAAAAGCCTTTGCAAGAGTACAGTTTGACAGTGAGCATATAGGCAAAGACCAGGACTTATGGAATAATGTGCTCTGGACAGACGAATCAAAGATAGAGTTGTTTGACCACAGTAACAGCAGACATGTTTGGTGAAGACCAAAAACAGTTTTCAAGAGAAGCACCTCATACCAACTGTGAAACACGGTGATATTATGGTTTGGGGTAGCTTCGCTGCCTCAGGGACTGGGCATTGATTCAACTATGAATTATGCATCCTATCAAAGAGTGCTTGAAGATAATGTGAGGCCATCTGTGCAAAGATTGAAGTTGAACTGAAATTGGACCTTTAAACAAGATAATGAGCACTGTATCAAATCCACCAAGGAATGGCTAAAAAAAAGAAATGGAGGGTAATGGAATGGTCTTTTCAAAGCCCGGATTTGAATCCCTCTGAAATGTTTTGAGGGGGATTTGAAACATGCAGCACATACTGGAAAATCCTTGTAAATTAAAGAATATTGCATGGAAAAGTGGAAAAAAATAAATAAATAAATGATTAAATAATTCTAGCAAGCCAATGTCAGAGACTGGTTGCCAATTATGCAAAATGTTATTTCTGCTAAAGGGGACAATACTATCTTCTGAGGGCAAGGGTGTATTTTTTCCACAGATGATTATCACACACCTGCTGATATTTCTGTGGAATAAATGATTGAAAAAACTCATTTTCCTTGTGGTTTTGTTCATGCATATCAACTTTATTAATAGGCACTAATTCAAAGATGAACAAATGTTTGCTTGTCCAAATATGTCAAAAAAGCCAACAATTTCCATAGGGTGTACACACTAAGAACATCTAGTAAACTGTTTTGATTCACTATATTTTGCAGTACAAGATCATGGATAAATTTGCATTATGTAGCACAGTAAAGCTGTACATGGTGTTGAGTGCATCATTCCTTCACTGTAGTCTTGTTAAACCACAGAAGCTCTGGGATGATGGAGAGCAGCATAGTGGATAGGGGGCATGATGGATCAGGATTGCCTATTTGCCAGAGGAAAAAAAACAAAATGAAAAAAGGAAGAAAAAAAAACTGTCCAGGTGCCTGGTGGTTCTGCTTTTAATGAACTTGAAACATGTTTTTAGATGAAAGTTTTCTCAACAGGTGGTGTCTCAGGTGGGATTGGCAGCAATGATATTCTTCTTAGTACTGTGTGAGAGTATTGACCTTCCCACTGTTTCAGTGGAGTTGAATTCCAACTCCAGTTTCTTGCACAGTAGAATGTGAGTTCTCTCATATATGTTGTCTATGTGGTTAGTTTGGTGCATGTTGTATTATTCACAAGCATTATTATTTTGTCTGAAAGGCATCTGATGTACTTTCACTGATAGTGAATGGCTATGAGCCCAGCTGTGTTGTTTTGTGTTTGGGAAGTAATTGCAGATGTGTAAAAGTCTTAGACACATGCAAAGAAATGTTGTAGAAAAATAATGAAATTAAATATTTCTCATTTAAAAAAATACTTTAAAGAGCAGTAAACAGTAATAATATGAGACAGAGACAATATTTGCTTTTTTTAAAAAAAAAAACATTGGTCTCAGATAGAATTATCACAGTTTTACACGGAAATGAGCTGCAAGTTTTTGTAAGTACAGAACCAGCCATGGCTCTTCTGGAGACTTTGACTGTTATATTTGATTCTTATTTTTGCAGCAAAATTCAGCAGCCATCATTATGTATTTTTGTCTGAAAAGTGGTCTCTTACCACTTAATATTCTGCTTACTTTACTGACTCGATAATGTAGAAGTCATAATATGAAAATCTATAACACACTTTGTACTAAAAAAACTAAGACTTCTCTCAGCCATCGAGCAATACATTATTTAGCTCTATCCAGTGGTGCACAGCACACCCTTCCGCTTTTTGTGCTTTGAGTAAAACAAATGGAGGAAATAAAATGACACACTTGTGCCTTATCCTATCACTCAGGCAGGCAAATATGAGAGGTGACATGCATTGACCACAAAGTGTCAACCTTGATAAACTTTACTCTCCAATTTCTGTGCCAAATAAACATTGGCTTTCCATTAAAGAAGCCTTGGACTGCGGTTAAATGGACCAGAGCACAGCAGGTCAAGACTGAAGGCTGACAAGTTGACAAATTTACTCTAAAATCAAAATACATGAAAAGATGTTTCAATTTTCTTCTTAGAGACAAGTTGTGATTATCAGAGAAGTCTGCAACCACTAATTATGCTGTAATGAATTTGTCTTTAGGTTTTCACTGTGAGGGTTTTCTCATATATATATATATATATATATATATATATATATATATATATATATATATATATATATATATATATATATATATATATATATATATAATATATATATATATATATATATATATAATTTTGTTCTGTACCTGTTCTTAAACCTCCCAATATTACCTTCCATGCTATCTCAGTTTGACAGTAATACCACTGACAGGTCCTCAGTTCCCACAATTTACTCCCATTGCTCCATAGCACTAACATGAAAAGTGATGAAAGATTTCATCATACCTTCCAGGTGCATACACAGACACATGCTAAAAGGAATGATGTTCTAAGCCTTTCCAGTCTTCATTCTAAATTTTTGAAATACAGTGCTAACTGATAGTAAAGATGCATGTGCAGTAATTCACATTTTCTGCCCCCCCCCCCCCCCACCCCTCCCCCACCCCTATGCTCTTCTCAACTAATGTCAGTCATGCTCCCACCCATTTTGCCAAGTTGCATTACTGCAGATTCTGCTGGAGCCAGCTGAGATTCATCTGAAATAACTGTATGTTAGGTGTTAGGTGGAATACTTGAATGGAAGGAAAACAAAGCTTCTAAATTTGTGTGCATAAATAGTCTGTGATAGCTGTGACGTAAATTAAAAAGACAAAACTGTGCTTATGTCTTGGACTGATGCTCATTAAACATTAGCACATTAGCAGCTCAGTGATGTAGTCTAGCTTAGTCTTTGAGCCATCCCAGATGCCCTGACATTTTAAGCACTAGTTCTTGTAGCATGAGCATTGTGCAGTGGTGTAATGGACGATCCAGCACTAATATTAGGAAATCATTGTGCAAATGGCCAAATTTGATTACATTCACATAAAAATTTATATGAATAATACATAGTTAAAACTTGACTGTAATACACATCAATCAGGGATATGAGGGTTTATGTGGGAAAATCAAATATGGCCACTTATATATGACTAGCAGTGTAGTAGACACTAGGTACTTATACTTAGTAGTAAATACCAAACTGATGAGTATAATTAGGATGTGGTAACTATTTATTTGTTTTAATTCATTGTGTAAGTGCTTGTTAAATGAATACACAGTGATTTACTTATCTACAAAATTCACAACAAGACATAAACAGAAGAACATTAAGGTCTTTTGCAAAACAAGCCGAGCTTGTGTTAACAGATGACTTTGGTTTAAATCATGAGGTTAATGTGAGTGGTAGTTTAATTGAATCACTGATCATGTTTAGCCTGCCCTTTTAAGTCCTTTGTATTAGCTAAATGAATTACACTAGTTTCTGTTTAACTTAAGGTAATATTCCTGCCATGTTGTAGGAGAACAGGCATCATCCTCAGACTGCCTTGCAGTTTTATTATATTAAATACAATGAGTTATAGGGACATCAACATATTTGGATGTTTGTGAAACATTGGCATATTTAGGACAGAATTATTTAAGCACAGATTGAGATTTTTTTTTCTACATAGAGTCTCTGTATCTAGAATAGATAGTCTCTAGAAATTATACAGACTTTTGTTAAACCGCTTGAATAAAATCTGAAAGTCTACAATTTAATCACACCTTGATTGAATATTAATTTATATTGTTACTCCTTGGCACCTATCTTCTGCACCACCTGTTATATTACACTTCCACACTAAAACTCGGCACTACACTGTCACTTAATGTGCCCATTGTCCTGTTTTAGTAGTTACTGTACTGTCCTCTGTTTTTAGCACACGTCTGCACATGCACTTTATGTAGACTGTTTGTAGATCTTATTTAGTTCTGTGTCATCTCATGTGGTTAGTGTGTTGTTTTATGTAGCACCATGGTCATAGAGGAACGTTGTATTATACCAGTGTATATGGTTGAAATGACACTAAAACCACTTGAAACTTGAACTTGATTGCTTTCTTTCAAATCCATTGTGGTAGTGTACAAAAGCAAAATTACAAAAATTGTGTCACAGTCCAAATATATGGACCTGACTGTATTTAGCTAGAACATCAGTGCTTCTTCATCCAAACCATATTTATATGTATAGAGAAAGCAAGGGGGGAAAACAGTGATTTATGCAATGTGAGGGTTTTGTCTGTAGTCGTGATGGAAAGTGTTATGTGTTATGATAGTTTTGTTAACTTTCAGACTGTGGCTTATAGTTCTTGACAATATAAATGTCTATGTAAATAACAACTCTGTGCTTCAACTACTTTTAAAATGTTTGCTCTGCCTCTGGTTGGCAAAGTATGACAAGCAGTGAAATGAACAATATCCAATGGGCATGAAAGAGGAAACCAGTGAATGATGCAGGACTGAGTACACAATCATGTTGTGATCAAAGCTTCTCCACATTCTGTTCACGATCTGCAGAACAGACCGTGCTTGCTGCCCACACTTTTCAAGCCATTCTCTCCGCCATAATTGATATTCTTCTTCCATTTTTCTGCACAGACAAGCATACAAACAAATTGAATGCAAGTCTACCTTGTATGCAGTTCAGATGAAAAGAAACAACTGCATCTTGTGTGTGTTTTTGTGAAATATTGGATTTTCAGTTTTGTATTTATTTATTTTGTATTCATCCAGATAAACTATTTTAGAATTTCTTAACTTTCAACATTCTCCATTCAACTGCTTTTATTTCCAGCAAATTTCTTAACATGTGTAAATATTTGTATTAATACAAAAACATTCAACAACTGAGACATAAACTGAACAAGTGTCACAGACATTTGACAAACAGAAATGGAATAATGAGTCCCTGAACAAAGTGTGTGTGTGTGTGTGGGGGTGGGGGTCGATATCTAAAGTAACAGTCAGTATTTAGTGTCTACCAGCTGCTTTAAGTACCACAGTGCATCTCATCCTCATGGACTGCACCAGATTTGTCAGTTCTTGCTGTGAAATGTTACTCCACTCTTCCACCAAGGCATTTGTAAGTTCTCGATCATGTCTGGGGGGACACATGGTTACATGTAATTTTCCACTGCAAGGACGATCAGCTGTCCTTCCTATCTCCACTGTCTTAGGCATCTTATGCTACGTTCACACAGACAGCAATTTTAATCCTGCAAAGTCGCTTGACACATCTAGTCACCAATAGTTGACATCTCTCATATTGCGGGAAGGTGCCAGTTCTAATTGAAAATGAATAGTCTTGGGTCACTTTGTCGCTGCGAGTCGCTTTATGTGTGAACATACCTTTACATTACAGACACTGCAGTTTATTGCTCTGGCCACATCTGCAGTCCTCATGCCTCCCTGCAGCAGGCCTATGGCATGTTCAAGCAGGTGAGCAGGCACCCTAGACATCTTTCTTCTGGTGTTTTTCAGAGTCAATAGAAAGGTCTCTTTAGTGTCCTAAGCTATTGTAACTGTGACCTTAATTTGTCTTCTACCGCATGTAAACTGTTCATGTCTTAAGTACTGTTTCACAGGTGCATGTACAATAATTGTTTATGTTTCATTAAACAAGCATGAAAAACATTGTTTAAAAACTTTATAATAAAGATCTATAAAGCTTATTTGGATTTTACAAAGTCTTTAAAAAAATTATATAAATATAAATATATTTATTTATATATATATATATATATATATATATATATATATATATATATATATATATATATATATATATATATATATATATACTAAAAAAGGGACCTTTCTATTTGGTATTAGGATGGTATTAACCTAAATTAATCAAAAGAAAAACAAAGATTTGAATTACTAAATGCAAATACAAACATAATATTTTGAGCCTAACAAAGATAATAGGCTGAATGTGCATTCACTGTCAACTGTAATTGACTGACTAAAAGAACAAGATGAACAAGAACAAATGACTGAATAATCCTCGCTTTGCTGAAATATGTGAAAAGACGTGTCAAAAGAAATGTAAAATCCACTCAAATATCATCTTGTCAAAATGGTCATTGACTGTCCAGAATTGTCCATTATTATTCATGTGTGAGCAGAGGGTTGAGCTTTAATTTGGTCACGTGTCATTCACTGCCTTTGCTGCCTTACATTAATGGGATAATTACCTACTTGTTTTTCACTCATACAACCTCATGTGTTTGTGTATCAGGGTGTGGGTGTGTGTGTGTGGGTGTGTGTGAGTGAGAGAGAAAGAGAGAGAACTAGACCTTTGCCATAACATCTGAAAAGCATCACAAGAGATGAAAAACTCAGTGTCAATGGCACAGGATATTAAGAACATAATAAAGTGCTAAATTAAGAACATCAGGGAAGAAAAACTGTACTTATTTCACATCCTTGTCACAAAGGCACACTGCATGCTTGTTATCATATCATTATTCAGTTCAATTAAATCTTATTTATATAGCACACTGAACAATGGACATTGTCACAAAGCAGTGTTACAGAAATTCAGATATAAAATAGAAATTAAAATGTCAAAGTCATCCCTAATGACCAAGCCAGAAGTGACAGTGGCAATGGAAAAACTCCATGAAACGAACCTTGAGAGGAACCAGAAAGAAAAGGGAACACATCCTCATCTGGGTGACACCAGATATTGAGATTCTAAATTATTTTTCTTCTATAACTGTATACTATGTAGTCAGTGTTAACAGGGACTTGTGCATGAGCAAGTATCAACTTTAAGTCTATTGTATCAAACTAAAGTTATTAACTGTTCAGTGATGGAGACTGTAGTGTAATATTAATAGTAATATCAGTTCTTTTACCTTTTTTGTTTGTTTTGTTTTTTTGTTTTGTTGTTTGTTGCTTTGACCCACTGTGGGAATCAGGGTCAGATCAAGGATTAGACCTTTATGGGTGCTCAGTGCCTAACTAGTCTGACATGGAGACATGCAAAGAACTAGCTGGTTCTCATTACTGTAGTTGATTGATTACTGTTACTATCCCCAAAGCACCACATAATGGTATCTAAAATTAGCAAATACAAAAACAAAATATTTGAAAACATGATGTTTTCAATTTGTTTATACAAGAATGAAGCTGTAAAAAAATGGTTTTCAAAAAGTTATACTGTAACATGCACAAGCGTGCTTTGTACAAAATCACCCCCCCGCACACCCCCTTTTCTCTCCAATTTTCAGTTTTATGTTGTGTATTTCAGAATGTTGTGTATTTCTTTTTATTTTAATTTTATATGCTAAAAACCTACAAACTACCTATTTAATACATGAAAAACAAAAAACTACAGGTATCAAATTAGGTTTAGCCTCGTTGTATTGAAGGGTCTAATGTTGCCTATAATGGGAAGGTATTCTTTTTTTTACCCTATTTTCTCACAGTTTGGTCATTTGCCAATTCACACTCATATAACAGCTACTAACTGCCATGCCTCGCACACAAAAAAGGGCAAAATGTTGCTCACTTAAGCTTCTATATATGGTCTGCGCATGATCTTTATTCAATCGTGTGTGTGTGTGTGTGTGTGGGGGGTGTTGTCCAAAAAATCTTTTTTTGTGGTGTAATTACGATTATTTTACTTCTCTGGATCTGGTAGGGCCTCCCCGATACCAAATCGTAAATATTATGTGTGTGTATGTGTGTGTGTGTGTGTGTGTGTGTGTGTGTGTTAAATAACTATTGGTTGTGTGACCAAGGGGGCTAATAAACAAAATTAAGTGGTAATGTGAGATATATATCTATATATATCTATATCTATATATCTATCTATCTATCTATCTATATATATATATATATATATATATATATATATATATATATATATATATATATCACGTTTGATTAAAAGCGAGTTTCTGTGAGATCTCGTGTCTGTGAAATCGCTACTACAGGTGTGTGGTGTCTTGGTCTAGTTGAATCTTCTAGTATGTTTGCTCGGAGGATTATAATGTTAAAAATCGGTTGAAACTGTCCTTATGTTTGTGGTTTCCCATGGTTTTAAAAACAGTTAAGGTTAAAGAAAATTGTCTAGTATGTCCCTCTCATCAGAAAGTAGCAAATTGTGCAGAGAGAGAAAAGAAGCAAATGAGAGAGGCCTAGAGGGTGGTAGGAGGCTCTGACTCCTCAATAACCCCTCCAGATTTGCTCTCTGGTGGCTCTTAATTTCAATGAAAGGCTCATCACTCATTAGCTGGGGATCAAAGAATAAGTGTGTCCTCTGTCCTCTGACAACCAGCAGTGATTACACTCTGGAAACCTTTTTTTCCAGTCTCAAGCCAGACTGCTCATCCTTAACCAATTGATGTGTAGGTACACATGGATGCAGTGTGTGTGTGGGTGTGGGTGTGTGTTCACATGCATGTGCATAAATGCATATCAGAGAAAACCACTAGATTTATTTCTTATTCAGTTCAGTCAATTCACCCAGGCTCCTCTGCTCTTTGCTTGTGCTACCACCATGATTACTGTGCAGTGGGAAGCAGGACTGAGCTGGCCAGAGCAATAGGGCATTGTTACTCCTGTGAGTGCAGTAGCACTAATAACAGCCTGTTCTGACTTGAGACCTTCACAACATACAGCATAGTGAAGATCCATTCATAGAGCTCCAGTACTGGGGAAATTAATCAGTCTAGCTAAGAGCATATATGTGTATGTCCATGTCTGCTTTCATTACATCTCAGTGCATTGTCCGCCAGAGAAAAAGGAAACAAGCTTATTGTTGTTAGGCCTTGTGCTCCAGTATTATAGAGTTGTGCAGTAAGTGCAGACCATTTACAGAGATGGTCAACACAGACAAAGCAATCTCATAATTTCAGGATTAGTGTTCTAGTTCATCTTCAAAGAAGGTTGCCTCTGAAATACAGTAGGCACTGTGGAATTTATATATTATCATAGGAAATTATGTTTTCATGTAGATTACATCATGTATTGTCACTGTTATTGTTAGCTGAAATAGAACACCGTACTGACCTTGAAAGTAACCAGCTATAATTGTCTGCTGTATAATCTCTGGAGTTTGTTTACCAAACTAAATTGCGCATTTTGTATTGCTGCAAGTTATTATTATTATTATATTTTATTATTATTATTATTATTATTATTATTATTATTATTATTATTATTATTATTATTATGTTATTCAGTTATTCAGTTATTCAGTTATTTATATTTCTTACCATGTATTCATTGCATTGTTCACTCAGCATGTGACAAACTATAACATTAGTATAAAAATTCTTTAGTAATTGACTTTAGCCTGGTCATGGATCCTATCCTAACACTGGGTGCTAAATGGGAATACACCCAAGATGGGATGCCAATATACTGTGAACATTCACATTCACATACCCATTCATCCTTAGATGTAGTTTAGCATAAACAATCTGAGTTGTGTAACTAACTATCTTAAATACTACTACTCATTCATTCATTTATCTTCTGCTTTATCTGCTTTGTCTTGGTGGTAGTGAATCTGGACTACCGTTCCCATTGTGCATGAGAAAGGATTTGACCATGCACATGACTGCAGTCCATTGCAGGCTACCATACTGTGCTATGACAAAAATATTTGCCCCAGCCAGATTTCTTCTGTTTGTGTGTATATCTCATACTAAATGTTTTCAGAAATTAAAACAAATTCTACGATAAAAACAAAGGCAAGTTAAGGAACACAAAATACAGTTTATAAATGCTGATGTTATTTATTGAACCAAAAAGGTTATCCAATAACAACTGGGCCTGTGTGAAAATGTATTTTCCCCCTTAGTTACTAATTCTCCAAATCTATGAAACTGCATTCATAATGGGGTTCAGCTGGACTAGACACAACTAGGCCTGATTACTGCTAACCCTGTTCAATCAAATCAATTCTTTAATAGAACTTTCTCAATATTGGGTAAAAGTTGGGTAAAAGGTCTTACCCAGTAACACACTGTGCCAAAATTTTAAGTAATTCCAGAAATGATGAGGAAGTCGATGATTGAAATACATCAGCCTGGGAAGGGTTACAAAGATTCTGGGACTCCAAAGAACCATAGTGAAAGCCATTATCTCCAAATGGAAAAACTCAGCACAGTAGTGAACCTTCCCAGAAGTAGCCAACCTTCCACAATTCCCGCAAGCGCACAGCAACTATTTATCCAGCAAGTCACAAAAGAGCCAAGAGAAACATCAAAAGACCTCTCTTTCATCAATAAAGGTCACTGTTCACTGTGACTCTACTATCAGAAAGACACTGGGCAAAAAATGGCATCCATGGATGTGTGGCGAGGTGAAAACCACATTATGGCTTATCTGAATTTTGCCAAATCATACCTTGATGATCCTCAAATCTTTTGGGAGAATGTTCTGTGGATTGATGAGTCAAAAGTGGAACTGTTTGGAAGATCCAAACACAGAATTCCACCAAAAAAAAAAAAAAATCATATCTACGGTTAAGCATGGTTGTGGATTTGTGAAAGTCTGGGCATGCTTTGCTGATTCAGGTAACTTTTAATAATTAAGGGAAACATGAATTATGCTCTCTACCAGAAAATCCTAAAGGAGAATGTACAGGCTTCAGTCCATAAGCTGAAACTCAAGCGAAACTGGATTATGCAGTAAGACAATGATCCAAAGCATATGAGTAAATCGTAGTCCTAGAAATAAGCGAAAGACTGATCTCCAGTTATTGAAAGCATTTGGTTGCCATTATTGCTACAGATTTTAATTTCAAGGGGGAAACACATTGTTTTCACATTGTTCTTAGGTGTTGAATAACTTTTTTTGCTTAATTAAAAAAAAACTGTATTTTGTGTTTACTCAGGTTTTGGTAGGTCAGAGGTGCTGGAGAACACAGAAGAAATCCATTCAGACACAAGGAGGACATACAAAAGTCCACACAGAGAGTAACCCAAGCTCAGGATTAAACTGGGGATTCTGGAACTGTGAGGTGCAAATGCTTTCCTGTGTGCTACAGTGTTGCACCTAATACTATGATTAGACATTTTCACTGTTCGTTTCACACATCCAGGGCTGGGGGTTTGATTCCTGCCACTGTGTGGAGTTTGCATATTTTGGGGGTTTCCACTGGGTACTCTGGTTTCCTCCCCACAATACAAAGACATGCATAGTAGGCAAGTCCAAAGTGTCCGTAGTGTATGAATGAGTGTGTGAATGTGTATGTGAGTGTGCTCTGTAATGGATTGGAACCCTGTTCAGGGTGTACTTACCCCCCCCTCCCCCCACTCCCTGTGCCTGATGTTCCCTGGGATAGGCTCCAGGTTCCCCGCGACCCAGTAGGATAAGTGGTATAGAAAATTGATGGCTGGATGAATGGATGGCTGGATGGATGGATACATACGTGTATACCTGATTATACCTGATGGTTGGATTAGTAACATTATTAATAACATTATAAATAAAGTGGGGTGGTGTATCCAATGTATAAAATTAATGCAACACAAAGACATTATTTTTATTTGATATGCTGGTGATAAGATAATTAAAGTGAAAATTCTGCTGCTGTAGCTGCCGGTTGTCTGGCACCTTCCATTCAATCATCCAGAAACAGCAGGCAAAATGAAACCAAGCTATACCCACAACACATTATGCAGTTTCATGGCTCTACACAATAGTCTGTCAGTGCTGCCTTAAGGGAGCTGAATAACAATGTTCTCGTGTTAGCTAGTTGATATCAGGAATACCTGATTCCAGTCCTGAAAGAGCAGAGTCCAGCACAGTTTTGTGATTTTTCCACTCATGATTCATCTCACTGGGTAATCACTGAGTTTAATGTGTTAGAAAGCAGAGAAATCATAAAACTGCACTGGACTCCATGTTTCTGGTTTACTGTAATATTTATTTAATATTAGACCGCTTTGGTTTAAGCAACACAGGACTACACAACAGATGTCTGAGAGTTGTTCTATTCATTTCACTGAAATTGATTTGGCTTCATTCTCACTGTATCTCAGTGTATACATTTGCTCCTAGATGCTGAAAGGCACACATACCACTCTAGGTCTTGTTTAATTCAGATTCTGCACAAGAGGATTTTTCATCAAGACTAGGTTTAACAAGGTCAGAATGTATAACCCCAAGAACCTGATCAATTGGGTTTTTGTTGTTGTTGTTGTTATTATTACAGTGTGGTCATGAGTTAATATATTGAGGCCACAAGATAAGATATTAAGACCATGAGTTAATTTTCTCGATATCAATTTGTTGGCTATATTACAAAACTCTTGTAACTTGCAACACTTAAATTAAATGAGAGAGATATAGACAAATCAACTGCAACAGACAATTGTGGCCATAGAAACCTTATAATGAAGATTATTGACATTACACTTTACTAGTCTTGGAATGAAAGACCTACTGGAGTCACTGGCATTGTAACATGGATATACACTATATGGACAAAAGTTGGTAGACACCTGATCATCCACTCATATTCAGTTTTTCTCCAAACTGTTACCACAAATTTGGAAATAAACAATTGTATAGAATGTCTTTGTATGCTGTAGCATTACAATGTTCCTCAACTGATAAAAGAGGCCCCAACTTCTTCCAGCATGACGATATCCCTGTGCACAAAGTGAGCTCCATGGAGACATGGTTTGTGAAGGTTGGCCTGAACAGAGCCCTAGCCTCAATCCCTCTGAACACCTCTGGGATGAATTGAAAAGCTGACTGTGACACGGGCCCCCATGTCTGACATCAGTGCCTGACATCACTAATTCTCTTGTGGCTGCTTGATATCGCTTTGCTTGTATTTTCTCATTTGTAAGTCGTTTTGGATAAAAGCGTCTGCTAAATGAATAAATGTAATGTAAATGAATGAGCAAATCCTAATAGCCATGCTAAAAAACATATAGTGGAAAGCGTTCCACTATATGGTTATTATAACAGTAAAGTGAGATTAAATCTGGAATAGGATGCACAAAAACACAGGTGTCAACAAACCTTTGGCCATGTAGTGTACCATTAGCCTGTATCACCTTAAGCAAATTCTCAAAGTGTATAGACATTTTCATCCGTTTCCAGCAAACATGAACTGGAATCCACATATTGACTGTAGCATGGCCACAACATATAAATCTGAGGCACAAGCTAATTAATTTGTGGCCCCAAAATATTAACTTGTGGTTTCACCCTGTTAAAATATAACCACCATGTCATGGCATTGTGTCAATTTAACTGAACTGAGAGAGAGAGAGAGAGAGAGAGAGAGAGAGAGAGAGAGAGAGAGAGAGAGAAAAAGACTTAACTTTTAAAAAGTCTTTTTTGGTACAATAATCTTCTGTGAAAACCACATACAATTTATCTGCAAAACATTTTTATCAAAGAATGGACATTCCTTTTAGAGTGAATTATTAATTTTTATACTGAAATGTAGAGGAGAAAATATGGAGATGTGACCTGTGGACATGATCCTAATCACTCAGAAGCCAGTGAGGCAGTGAACTGCACATTGAACACTGATAGAAACAAATGCATGCAAACATTTCACTTGTATGCCTTGTACACAATTTCCACTGAATACTAATGAGGCAGACTCATTACACTTCTGCAGAAATGACCACAAAGGGGCTTTCTTGTGAATATTACTGTACAGAGCTAGATCACTGATGTTTTGTATAGTAACATCTTACTTCGTATGAATGCATTGAAGATTTTCAATTAACAAGGAGTGTCTGCTTTTTTTGTTTCTGAATGCATATTTGTCTTTTCATCACGTTTATGAAGCAACAAGTTTACTGCATCACAGGGTTATTAATGCAATTTGAATTTACATCCTCATTCAGTAGTTTCTCTAGATGGCAGTGTTAAGTCAAACATTTCTCTGTGTACCTGAGTGCATTGTACACTTCACTGAGAGGTCTCTGTGTATATGCTGAATCATGTGCATGTGTGTAGGAGTGTGTCTGTGTGTGCTTGTGTGAAACACACTGATGTGTCACCTTGATTTTTATTTATTTATTTATTTTATTGTTAGACCAGCAGGCTTGGGAAATGTTGTCACTCATTGCATATCGAAATAGTGACACTGTCATAACATGTCATAGCTAAAACCCTAAAACCACACTGGTTAGTTAATGCTAAAGACTTCAGGGTATCTGTCTCTGTACTCCCTTTGTGAGATCTTGACATGCATGTTGATCTCCCCATGTACATCAGTATTTACAAGAGTAATAATCAGGCAGGCAGCTGTGACAAAATATGACAAGCACCTGCTCACTGAATTTCTTGATAAATAGGTTTGCCAACACTTTTCATGATCAACTGTGAAAGTGAAATATGCAGCTCATGCAGCTCCTGGAGTAGTGGAGGCACAATAGTATGGTTTAATTTATCATCCGTATGACAGTGAATTTGAACTCTTATATCACCTTGCTAATCCCTATAGCACATATGCGGGCACGCACACACACACACACACACACACACACACACACACACACACACACACACACACACACACACACACACACACACAGGCACACACAGGCACACACACACACATGGGTGGTGGACACCCCTGTCAACATGAACTAGACAGTCCCAAAGGATCTGCAGTTATGGGGCATATGGGGTAAATTTGCAATTATTTTTCTTTTCAATCTGACTCAAGTGATTCATCTAACAAATAGCTGTCATCTAAGCTCTTGATTAACAGTGTTTCTCAGACCCTGGGGTGCATCATTTGCCCTTTTCCACTTAGTGGGAGTGCTGCAATGAAATTCTGCACTTCAGTTAGAAACCCCACCAAAGCTCTGTTCTCATTTTGAATTCTGCTCCCATGTAACAAGTACCTTACCTGTTCTGCCAATTCTGTATAATTATAGTGGAGAAGCACACATTCTAAAGAATACTGCAATGATACACATATACACTCAGTGGCCAGTAAGTGGATTTTCCATCTCTCACTATGCACATTTGTTAGCCTCACCTTCCTTGTCCATTAATGGCAATGGACCACCACTGACCTAATAGTATTTAGGTAGTAAATAATTATCAGCACAGTAGTGACACTAACATGCTAATATCATGATAGTGTGTGTGTGCGTGCGTGTGTGTGTGTGTGTGTGTGTGTGTGTGTGTGTGTGTGTGGTGATGGTACAAGTGTATCAGACACAGCACCTTAATATCAATGGTGGGCTGAGACCCAGTCCACCAACCCAAATATCCAGGCAGCAGCACACTGTTGCTCAGAAACTAGCACTCATGAAGGGACAATAATATGACTGTAACAGTCATGTGCATCTATGGTCTCTCACTTACACACCGTGATCTGCACCACAATGTTCACAATGTTTAACAATCCCAGTAACATTGCTGTACCGCATACAATAGGAACAAACACCACACACAGACACACACTAAAATGTCAGTGTCACTGCTGAGCTGCTCAGAATGATAAACCACCTGAATAATATTTGGTATATGATGTTCTTATGGTGGTCCATTTCCATTGATTAAGGATACTGACAAACTGTGCAAAGTAACAATTAAGCTTCAGTCAATAACTATATACAGTGAGGGGGAAAAAGTATTCGATCCCCTGCTGATTTTGTATGTTTGACCACTAACAAAGAAATGATCAGTCTATAATTTTAATGGTATATTTATTTGAACAGTGAGAGACAGAATAACAACAAAAAAATCCAAAAAAACACGGCGAGTTGAGTTGATGCCAAAGAGCTCCATTTTGGTCTCATCTGACCACAACACTTTCACCCAGTTGTCCTCTGGTGGTCAGATGAGACCAAAATGGAGCTCTTTGCATCAACTCAACTCGCCGTGTTTTGAATTTTTGTTGTATTCTATTACAAAATCAACTCAACTTGCCGTGTTTGGAGGAGGAGGAATGCTGCCTATGACCCCGAGAACCCATGTACCGTCAAATCTTGGGTGAAAACCTCCTTCCCTCAGCCAGGGCATTGAAAATTAAAAGTCATTACTAAGTCATTACCAAGTACTAAGTCATGTTTTGCAGAGGGGGTCAAATATATATTTCCCTCATTAAAATACAAATCAATTTATAACATTTTTGACATGCGTTTTTCTGGATTTTTTTTGTTGTTGTTGTTATTCTGTCTCTCACTGTTCAAATAAACCTACCATTAAAATTATAGACTGATCATTTCTTTGTCAGTGGGCAAACGTACAAAATCAGCAGGGGATCAAATATTTTTTCCTTCACTGTATCTGTAAGGTGCACATATATGGTTAATGTTCTGGTGTATCTGAAAATAATGCTAATAAGTGGTGTAACTACAATGTATATATACCAAGTAAGATGGCCTTGGAGTGTATATACACCATAACTAATACTTTTTACTATAAAAATTTCTCTGTGGTGATGATGGACAGAAGAACATGTCATGTCTTAAGAAGCAAAGTGTATGGTTGTAAGTGTGCTTGGCATGCAGACCAGAGGTGATGCTCAGCCTCTGTGAAAACGCTAATCTAACACACCAGAAACTTGCAAAGAGAAGTAGAATAGGTACGCATAAGTACACTACACAGGGACAGATTCAATTCACTGGCTTATAAAGCATGGGCAGAGGGTGGTGAAGAAACCTGGTTGTGGAGTCAGTGGGGCAGCTCGTGGCATGTTCACACATGTGCCAGCGGGCTTGTGGAAGTGTAGCAGGACCCAAAGATTCAGTCTGAGCATCACTGCTGTTAACAGGGCCAAAGACCTCCACTACAATGGTAGAATATTTATTAGCACAAGGGATTTGCATCTTTTTGTCTAACTTTCCTACTACTTAAATGCTAAAGGTTAGCTATTGTACAAATAGAGAAAGGATCTTATATTGAATGAAAATAAGTGATATATCACTTGTATGGCAGTGAGCTATGCAATTAGGCCACTTTGTGTCTATTTGTAGCTTTGTGTCAAAGGCACTGGCAGGCAGCAGTAACCTACATAAAGTACTTTGTGTCAAGGAAATGTAATTACTCTTTGAATTATAGCAAGATTTTTTTTCCTTCGCTGAAATTTTAACAAAACATTCAGCCTCATTTGAGCCAATGAACAAAAACAAAATGTCTTCAGGACTCCCTAAACAAAATTAAGAATGACAATGTGTTAATGTAGTCAAAGTACAGTTGAATCCCTTCAAAATTAGAAGAAAAATAAAATCAATAAAGAATGACCTGTAAGTACTAAGAATTATAGGAGGAGCTCAAATTGTAGCATTTTCTCTCACTAGTTTATTATATATCATAAAGTGATTGCACAAAAGATAGTAAAAGACAGACGCATAAAAGCAATGTAAATGCAAGAGGAAGCATGTTTTACAAAGCAGAGCTCTGTTGCTAGCTTGCGGTTGAGGAATATAACAAACAGTTGTTTTATGGTTTCAGCCTGAAAGCCAGAGCTTTATAGAGGCTAGTACTGCAGATGCATACACTTCCCTGGAGCGAGTTGTGGGTTGTCCACTGTGTGGGCAGTCTTCAGTAGCCCGTGTGCTTTCAGTTCCAAAAACATGATCTTGACTTTGTGTCTTCCACATTTGATCTCATGGCCCTGCAGAGTCCCTGACCAGTGGCGATAAGGCACAGACAGAAAGCCATTAAAAACAGTTTAATACTGTCAGCATGCTTCATCCAGCATGTGCTGGGTTTCACATGCAACTAACATCTAACATACTTTTTTTGTTGTTGTTCTAGGTTTACAAAGCATTCATTCAACAAAGTGAAAATGTATTTCATTTAAGAGAATAATATTATCTTTGTGCATGGCACAGCACTGTAGTGGAGAACAGCTCCCTTACCCTGAGGTTGCACTAGGGATAAGTAGCACTCACAAAGCCCTGATTAACCCCTACAACCTGAAATCCGATTCAGGCCATGAGCTTCGGTGGCTTGGAGTTATAAAAGTTGCAGTGGTAATATTCTCTGATGTTAGATATTATATGGTCCTCCCAGCGTGACTATTGTAGCATGTTTGGGAGTATTTACATAGACAAACAAACAAACACACAAATAAAGTTGAACAAACACACCACAAAATGATATTGTTACAAGTAAAAGTATCTTGAATATAAGCAATTAACTACATTCTTTTTTTTTTATTTTTTTTAAACAAATATGAATATAAATCATATTTCTAGATTTTTTTTCACTCCTTTCAAGCTTGAAATTGTCTAATTCTATTGGCATTTGACTTGTGTTTATTTCTAGAATGAAACAAAGTGATCTGCCAATAGAATAAGATGATTTTTCAAGCTTGAAATTGTCTAGAAGTAGGCTTAATTATCCTATATTTGCGATATAATCTCATTGAATCTCATAATTAGAACTATTACATAGTCTTTCCTTTATTCAAGATATCTTCAATTGTTCTAATTATTATTTTTTTTTTGCAGTTTATCAAATGGCCCAAATGCCAAGCAAAATTTTCTACCACCATACATCTTGAGAAAAGCTAGCAATAAAATTTGAGACATGATCACGATAGAGAGCAAAACAGAAGCTGTTATCATAGGTTGTCACATGAACAAGACAAAATCTCTGATACAATATGTTGTTGTTTTATAGAAAATTGCAAGGAAAATTACAATGAAAATGCTAGGGCATTAACGTGATGAACGTAGCATTATAAATATCTTTGATCATTTATGCCATGATGGCAAATGTCCCTTGGAGTCCTAGACTCATTATGTAGTATGCAGGTTATTTTATATGTTTAATCCAACTAATCCCAAGGGAAGGTTTATCCTCAGAGCACTTGACATTTGGGAATAACTTGATATCCAATGTTATTTGTGTCGCTGTTAGATATTCCCATCTCATTCTCTATTTATGGAAATGGATTTCATGATTTGCTCCCTACAATGATTCTGGATGAGATTTATGGAGTGATATCTTTGCCAAACCTCAGGTGGTTTCTAAAGAAAAAAACTTATTACCCTACTCTTAACCCAGTGGATATGTCTTTGCTTATGTACTATTATTTATTTAGCACTGTCCATATTTGTCTATTAGTGTAAATCACAGACAGTCATCTAGTCATTTATGATGATGAACTCAAAACCGTTTACAAATGTCATTACTGTTTTCAAACACATGCTCATTATTACAAATTGGTTAGAATTCACCCAAGTAGAGGTGCAAGGGTGCTGTAAAGTGTAAATAACTCCAGAGAAAACACAGCTCAGTACATGAGATTTCCAATGGCTCAAAATGTGTGCTGGTTTCACTGCTTATATGAAACGTTATAGGGATGTTTAGGGGTGACGGTGGGGGAATAACGTTTTTATGCTTTTTCTTTATGTGACAATGTGTTTCCTAGTGACAAATCTAGTGATTTTTTTTCGAGCAGAAGCAAGGCTTTGCAGATTACATCACAGCTGCTGGTCATATATGACTTGAGAACAGGTTCGTTTGACTCATCAGCAGTATATAAAGCCTTGCTGAATTGTGCAGGGACAGTACACCGAACACCATTGCTCCCAACAACAGATCACTGATCACTATTGTTTCCAAAGACTGTACGCTGATCAAGATTGTTCCAAGTAACCATACACTGATCACCATTGTTCCCAGTGACCATACACTGATCATCATTGTTCCCAGTAACCATACCCTGATTACCATTGTTCCCAGTGACCATACACTGATCATCATTGTTCCCAGTGACCATACACTGATCACCATTGTAGTGACCATACACTGATTACCATTGTTCTCAACACTCGATCACTGATCACAATTGATTCCAACAACTCATCACTGAGCACCATTGTTTGTAACAAGGATCACTGATCACCATTGTTCCCAATGACCAATCACTTAATCACCAATTTCTCCAATGCCCAATCACTGATTCCCATTGTTCCCAACAACCAATAGCTAGCTGATCATAATTTTTTGTTAATGTTCATTTTGCTCTCATCTTGGCTGTCTACAATTAATAAGTGCGTTATTCCATCTGTAACCATTTCCTTTCTGCCTACTCACCACCACTGCATCTTCTTGTCTGCACTGTAAAGAAAATGTTCATTTGGTAAATATGAATTGTGCCACAAAGACTTTTCCATTTTTCAAGAAATCGGTTATAATCTATTATTCTTTATTCCAATAAAAAGGGGTCTGTAATGTCATCTGATTACCTCTAGTGTCATTTGGAGCGTGCGTTATACTACTCTTGCCCCAGGAAAAACATCGGTGTGCATGTGCATTAGATAGTGCTGTTGGGTTCTAACCTGCGAGTTCCCAACTTAGAATAAAGTGCTTCGCTTCCAGTTTTGAGTTCACTCGTCAGTATGAAATGAAAATGAAATGAGCAATGAAATCTCGCCCGCTCGCTGCAGTTCGTATTAAAATTGGTTCTCTGTTTAGTTGTGCTATTCACTGCATCACTGTCAGTGAGCAGAGGCGGTGTTTGGTGTATGTTCTCCCTCCTTCAGTCTCGAGAAGCCACATCACCATACAGCAGAGTCGCCGCAGTCTAATCTGTCCGTGATTGCAATTCTCAGCCCATCTCTAACCCCCCCCCCCACACACTCTGATGTCGCGCGCGTTCTCGTGCAGTGCGCGCAGAGTCTAAGCGCAAGGAGAGTGTGTGAGTGAGTGTGCGAGGAAGGGCACGTTTTACAGCGTTACACACGCACGCACACACACGCACACACCACAAACATTTCGCTGATCGCCTACACGGCTGCACTCGGACTTCAGTGGCGGTGAAGTGCGGCGGCGTTAGCCCTCACTCGGCCACCATGTCCCAGCTGCTGCTCGCCGCTCTGCTCCTGTGCGGACTCGAGGATGTATTCGCACACGACCACACGCCGAGAACAGCCGCTGCTGAGGAAGGTAAGACCGCAAGGGAAAGGGAGGGGTGCGCGTGTGTTGTTACGCACAATAATAAAAACTTAGAACGCTGCTTGCGCGTGGCATCCATGCACAGGAGGCTCGCAGTGTATCTGAGATGCGCGAGATGGATTTGCTCGTTGTTGTTGGTTTTAATTTTTTTTTTATAAACTGTCTCAATCGCTGAATTTATTAATGCAGGATAAAGATTTTTTGGTAAATATATATATATATATATATATATATATATATATATATATATATATATATATATATATATATATATTACTTTATTACAACCCGTATTAAAACGGAAACATTGATGCTGCTGTTCTTCTGCGCATCAGGATGACATTTCTGTCACGCGCAGATCACATTAAGTACTCTTCTTGTCGTTGCACTGCCAAAATCCCGGTGATGAATTTGCCCTGATTGTTGAATTCAATCTCACAGTGCTTATTTGGATTCATCCGAATTTATATAGGTAGGCGATATGATGAAAGTGGCGAATAAGCACTGGCATTTGAGACGTGTGTGCATGAGGTTATTTGCACAGGAGACAGCAGGTTGATCTGTGGAGCCTGAAGCCAAGCGCGAGCTCACACTGGGTTTTGGGCTGCATGTGTCTCAGTGTCTCTGTGTGTATGCGTACTGTGGAGGACTAACAGCATGGCACACACGTTCAGGAGCTTGAAGAGTCTTATATACATGTTGCCGAAAATATATTCCTCTAGCTGACTATTCATATGCCATAAGTTATGGTTGGGGAGCACCTTTGTATATACTGGAAGCAGGTAGTGTCTGTTTCTACTTTTTGTGATCTGCAAACATGCTCTCAACTTGTACCACGGGTTGTCTACAGTACATTACATTGGTCTGGGTCACTAGGTGATCACTAACGATGCAATATGTTGTAAACACTGCATATGGATTTTTTTTTTTACAGCGCTCAGAAACAGCAAACAACACGGAATCATTCACTATTCACTTGTTTTGCACCTGTGTTGGCTTTGTCTTTTAATAGCTAGGAGCTGTAGTAAGTATACCCGATGACAGATTATTAGCGAAAGCACCAGTTAAGTGTAATTTATCCTCATAAAAATGGACTTAATCAGCATGTATTCAGGAGAAAAATGTGACATTTCCAAAAGCTGCATATTCATCATATCAGATGAACGCCAGATGATTCATCAAATCCGATGAAAATGTCAGAAAACTCTCTTCAGAGATTAGTTGAATAGTCTGCCTGCGAGACTGTACTCTCCTTCTGAATTTATACATCTCAAAAGCTTTACAGCCCTTTTAAAGGCTCACAATTAAAATAACTCTGTTATCTGCGTTTTAAGAAACCATAATGTGGGTTGTCAGTGTCATCTCAGCTTCTTAATGGTTACTTAGAGTGTTTGGTGAAACTGCTCCCCTCATTATCCGTTTACCACGACCATCCTCAGCCTTTTAGGATCGTAATCAGATTGTAATTTGGGTTCCCCCTCTTCAGATCAGTTCAGTATCACTGACATAGAATTTAGCACTGACTATGTTATATGTGCAAAACCCAAAATTCAAGGCTATTAGAACTACTAAAGAAGGACTGATAAGTATGTAATTAGATAGTTTACTGAATGATGAAACTATATGGCATACTAAAGGTGTGGCAGTGGAAGGGAAAAAAATATATATACTCAGTACATAGTTTTATTCATGTGAACCAAATATTAAGATTGTAAGACACTGTGAAAAATTAAGAATAGAGTTACTTCATTATTTCACACACACATATATCTATCTATCTATCTATCTATCTATCTATCTATCTATCTATCTATCTATCTATCTATCTATCTATCTATCTATCTATCTATCTATCTATCTATCTATCTATCTACTACCTACCTACCTACCTACCTACCTACCTACCTACCAATCTGTCTATATGTGTGTGTGTATGCGTGTGTGTGCATGTGCAATACTGAAGTAACTGTTCATACAAATTAATTTGCAGAATAGGAATATTATTTTGGAGTGTTTCTGCCTGGGCAGAAATCGTATTTGTTTTCCTACGCTGATATTGACAATATTGATGACAGTTAGGTGGATATCATACAAGCTACTCATGTTGAGCTCATATTATCTGTCTGCATATATCATCTGTAGTCTCTCAAAACTTGGTTGCCTGCTTGGTTGGCTATCTATAATCATATGTTCACACTAACAACCAACAGGGCAACAGGGCAACAGGGGATCATTCACTTTATATGTATGTGCCCAACACACAGCCATGATTTCAGGAACAGCAGTCAGTTACAGCTGAATAAGTGATATTTGAACTGACATTTTTTTTCAATTCTATGCAAATTAGGTACAATGCATATCCAAATGGTTGGCTTGAATGATACCTTGGTTCAATGGCTCCAATTTTTTTCAATACTGAATTCAAAATTTTAATTCTCATTTACTGTTTAATGTGGAAGAAATGGGAAAAAAACAGTATAACCGTGGTTTTATGCTATCCTGTTATATATGTCCTCTCATTAAATGTGTATAGAGACATAAAGAAAAATAAAGCTTAGAAGAAAGTAGCATAGATTGTTGGTGCCTCTGTTACGTGTACTTTGCTAGTACTATTTGCTTGCTTTGCTAATCTGTGAATGGAGTTAGAACTAATCCAACACATAACATGGAAATAAAACAATTAATTTTCATTATTCAATTTGTGTTTAACTAGCTAGATTTAGAAGCTAACTAGTTATATACAACTAATATAGGGTAAATTATAAAAAATATTCATACGTCAACAAATTAACAGAAGCAAATGTGAAAAGGCTAGGACTAGAACTAAAAAGCCAATAGCTTGTGGCTTTCATGATAACTAACTAGCTAACTTGATTGGCTAACTGCTACTAGCTCACCACACCAAAGCAGTACCAAATGACTATATTGTCATGAACAATACAATAAAATAAATCTATGATTAATGAATTGTTCCTTTTCTTCCTGAGTTTTCTTTTTTCCCCCCTACTCCAGAAGGCCTTAGGTGTTTAACTGAAATCTCACACAGAACTGACATTCTCTCAGTGCTACTATAAGAAAACCTACTTGAACTAAATTTAAAACCCCTTATCATTTTTTAAAATTTATTTTCCATTGTGGTGCGATAATTTCTAAAATATGATGGTTATTATTATTATTATTATTATTATTATTATTATTATTATTTTATTATTATTAACCTCTTTTACTGATTTATATAGCTTGTCCTGTATTTAGCGCAGTCTTAATAAATATTTGCCATATTTGGTCCGCTCTGATGGGCAGACATTATCGCTATTGAGATTACACAAACCATAGCATCATTTTATCTGATCTACTTTTATCTTAGTGTCACACAAGATATTGATCAGATATACCAGACGTCTCAAGGTTGCTGAAAACATATGTGCTATATAGAGTACATGCTACAGCCCAGGAGGCAGTTTAAGCAGAATCATTTCATAATGAAATTAGATAGATGGACCCCAGAGCCTAATTAACTGAGATTATAGTGAAGCATGCTGTTTGTGCTTATTGTCCAACTGTGAGTTGTACATGATATTGGAGCCAAGTCAATAACAGCACAGACCACCAGTCATGCCAAGGGAAAGTTATCAGTGTTGTATTATTAGCTACGCATTTGATCACAAGGTATATATGTATTTACTCTAATACATTGTACAATTTTACCAATGTATCTGCCTTTTTTCCCTCCTACACTGTTGCATTTTCTACCTGGAACAAGGCTTCAGCAACTGTTTGAGAGAAAAGGAGGTCAGCTAATGCATCCTTTGATGTGGTTAACAGGTAGAATTGTATCTTTTTGAACCTTCAGCCATAGATATTGCCCCAGAACAGAGACAATCTTTCAGGCTAATATATAGTATAGAAAAGACTAGTACAAAATGAAGCAGGCATAGAACCTGAATCCCAGCTTCAGGACATATCTCTGCACAGCTGGAGGTAACCTCTGCTTCTTGGAAATTCCTTCTACAAAGCCTTCTACAAAACCATCCAGATAGTGCATGGTATCTAATACCATGCAGTTTTAAAAACCAGAAAGTTATTTTAGTGAGCATCCCAGGGAGGAACGCTCACACTTGTGAAAACCACTGTACAGTCAATTCCAGAATAAATTGACCCTTCAAGAGAATGGGAAAACCTGAGAGTAAAAAAACATCAACATAATTATTGAAATTTCCCCAATTTATTCTAATAAAATTAATTATTTTGAGAACCGATTCCTATACTGTGCTTCTTCTTCTTCTTCTTCTTCTTCTTCTTCTTCTTCTATAATAATAATAATAATAATAATGTGTGGCATAGTGGGTAGAGTTGCTGCCTCACAGCTCCAAGGTTCCTGGCTCAATCCTGAGCTTGGGTTACTGTCTGTGCGGAGATTTACAGTATGTGTTCTTCCGGTGTCCACATGGCTTTCCTCTAGGTTGTCTGGTTTTCTCCCACTGTCCATGGCATTGAATGCAGGTGTATTCCTGCCTCACGCCCATGCCTAGTGTTTCTGGGATAGGCTCAAGATCCACCGTGAACCTGAGCAGAATTAAATTGTTACTGAAAGTAAATGAGTTAATTAATAATAATAATAATAACAAAGGTCTATGTCCATTTAAAATGTACCAAAAAATTATATTTGAGAATACCAGGTCTTAAAGTGAGTGGTCCACATGTGCAAGCCTGAGAATATAAAGTAGCCTAAAATGTTTTGAATGATGAGTGCTCCAAGATCCTCTACAAACCAACCTTGATAGACATTACAGGAAAGGGCTTAATACTGTTATTTGCTCCAGGGGAGGCTTCACCAAAAATGCATTTTGGAAGCATTGATAAGTTTAAAGTGATTTTAAAACTGAAGTTTTAAAAATAAAATTAAACATTGTCCATATTTAAGTTTAAACATCATGTCATCATCAACGTTTACAATATAGTTCACTGAATTTTATAAAAAAAAAAATTGAATTGTGGCAATAATTCTGGAGTTAACTCATTCATTTTCATAACGTTTTTGCTTCAGTGTCTCAAATGTTTTATATGTAGATGTGCTGCATTTTAATTTGTAGTCCATACATGGACAGTAGTGCTGTTTCAGGGTTTTATGTCTTTCACATTCAAGTAAATGACCCTGGGGTGTGATCCATCACTAGCACTAAGAAAAACAAAAAAATCATTTTGGATGACCTGGCAACACTAATACATCTGTGACTCTTAAAACCAGTATTTATTATGACATGTTGTGTAACAACATATTTGCTGAATGTTTCTAAACAAATGTTCATGACGAGTGAAAAAGGCCAGCCAGAGTATATGCATTCTGTGAAGAAAAGCACCATTCCCTTATGAAGTGATTTATATAAAATGTGTGTCAATGTTTATTGTTTTCTTTGGTGTTCTACCAGTTTTATGTCCTTGACTTTTAATGGATCGACAGTTTAAGATAGAATTTTGGAACTGTTCCTGTAAAACCCACCCAATTTGCTGCAGGACTGTGAAATCATGGTGCACCAGTGTTGCTTATTGGAAGAATCTACTGAGTAATCTAATGGAGGATAGGGGAGTTTCTGATATGTTTATTATATGCCACAAGATATTTGATCATGGAATGGCAATCACAGTCAGGTGAAAAATCAATGTCCTGACATTTGATGAGATCCCTCCGATGCTTACCTTGCCCACATGTCAATAGTCAATAATGGAGCAAATGCATTTGAATTTGTAATTTTTCTAAAATCACTCCCAGAAAGAATGTGATGAATTGGATGTTATTAATTGAATGTGGATGATTTTGTTTCATCAGTTGGGCATGCAGCATGGAGGGCTACAATAGGAAAGTGACTGATGAATTAGTATTAGTTGGGGGAACAGGTTGGCATGTAGTCCAATATTATCTAAAGTGTTGAATTTCAGACTTTTTATTATTAATATATATATATATATATATATATATATATATATATATATATATATATATATATATATATATATTATGCTTATTACTTAATAAATTTTCCTTTTATTTTTGCAGTGATGGTGTTCCATCTCATGATTCAGAAAATACCTGCTGAAATGCATGAGTAAGAGCAATATAGTTATTGAGATCTGCCATAAGCTAAGTTGTTATTAGTCTTACCTAAACTAGTGAGTACAATCAAAATTCATTTCCACTAGAACTGAATGAGTAGGGCTACCATTTAAAATTTTTCAAATACTTCATGGAATAATATGTAATACATTCAGATATTCTGTAAAGATATGAAAGCTATGCTGGGTTTCATTTTAATGGTGTAATAAAAATACTTAACAGCACTACTGAGGGATGTAACGTTAAGTAAAAAAATTAAACATTGGTGCTACTTCATACGTTTGTAATGTATTTATATATTATATTCAAATTTAAGGCATTTCCAAAATCATGAATAAAATGCTTAGTTAAACACACTTCTCCCTTTTGGATTATATATATATTAAATTATTTAATCTGCGCACACAAATCTTAGTAATGTCAGTTCTTATGCCAGGTCATTATGTTTCCAGTTGCTCCAGACTATTATCTAGCACGTTGTCATTTATTCTGATTCATTTCTGAAATGCTAGCTGGCAATAGTCTGTAATAGTAGGAAATGTATATAGTTTGTACCTGATGATATCATATTTTCTACTGTCCAAGTTAAAGATCTAAAGTATTGAAATGAGCCATTATCCTGTTTCATGATTTCAGATCGAGGCAACTAAGTGCATTTTCATACAGTATTTGACCCAAAAACTTGAGCCTACACCCAAAACCAATTGCAGGGTCACAAGGTGAAAAAAAGGCTTGCTATAAGAAAAGATTTTATCGGTGCCACACCATGTGAAAGTGAGAAGATGTAATTTCAGCGACCTCTGGTAAGCATGTTATTGAAAGCAATCAGGGGAATAACGTTTTGCAACATGAGTTGTTCTGATGAAAGTGGCAAATCAAGGATTGTTCAAGACTGTGTCCCAAAGCACACACTGGGTACTAAGAACTATGTCTAAATAGTAACACCACGTGCATAATGGCATTCTATTAAATTAATATTGTTTTATGTGGTTTGGGGCAAAATGTTTTCAAAATTAAAACTTTATTGATCATATCAACTTGACTGTTACATAATTGAACATCATGATACATGATGAAATAGTGGCTAGGGTAATGTGCTTGAGTAATGCAGAGTAAGACACATCAGAGAAAAAATACAAACACCAGACCAACATTTCGATTGACTACCATCCATCAAAACTGTAGTTTCAATACAAAAAAACTCATCAAAAAACAGACATTTAGCCAAATAGCAGGCTGATGGTATAGCACAGATCAGTGGATGAAACACACCAAAGGCGAACAGACACTTTGATCCTCAACATCTTGCCCAATATAACTCAGTTCTAATAACTAACATCAAACACAGCGTAAGCCATTACACAACATCACAATTAGGTAATGATAGAGTCAAATACCACAATACATTTAAGGTAGCTGTTTGATATTCCCTGCACATCAAACTAATTAGATAACTAATGAAATGCTTTACCTGTTGAGTTAAAGCTAACTTGACATATTGGTTGCTTATTAGGGTTTCTGGATTTGTCTTCCATTTAAAGCTTTCTATGTTGAGGTTCATTCTTTTGTGCCTAAGGTTATGACATAATGATGTATGACTTATCTGTGATGATGTATGTACACACCAAAAACTCCTGCCAAATCAGACCAGAAAGCTCTGACTATGAATGACTATTACAGGCTCACCAGCAGCTCAGCTCAGTGTATTATTTCTTACTTGTCTCAATGACGGTGCTAATGCTGCTGGCAGCAATGACTTAGCACTGATTATTTAAAAAATTTCTCCTTTTATTTTTATATGTAAAATTGAAGGAATAGGCCTTACAATGGTCAAGACAAAGGCAGAGAAAGGCTGGAAAGATTATGCTGAAGTGACTTATGTGCCTTAAATAATATACTGGATAAGCAATTCTGTGTAATTAACCAACAAAATATGCTAAAATCTCAAGGCTAATCATAATACAAGAGATGAGAATAATGAAAACAGACACATGATATGGCTGATCACAGCTTAGAAATAATGTGTGCATATCAATTCGACAGCTAAAAGATGAAGTGCATAGCCCAGGAATAGTAACATGATTTGATAGATATCATTTGTATTTATTATACAGTAACAATATTATACTTTGCATTCTTTTTGATTAACATATTTTGATATTTGTGTTGTTTTATTTTATATCTGGCACATGTTGCATGCCACAGAATGGGAATGAATGTCATTTTATTTGTTTGGGCTGGATTTCCTGATATTGACAAACCTTAGAGATTATTGAGCCACTTTGCAATAGACTGCAGAGAAGCAGTATATGTGCTCCTTTTTTGTGGTAACTGAAACAGTTCATAATTACTGAGCCTTTGGCCAAGTTTAATGTTCTTTTCCATTAAGTGGACCCCAACACCAGTCTGAAAAAAATATCTGTAAATAATTAGTCCATAGGAAAAATCATGGCTCTTTTGGTCAAGCTATGATACTGTTCATAAAGGCATACAATTTGCTGCTGAGTTTACTTAGCATAAAAAAGAAGATATGTTTCTGTTATTAAAGCATCAGACAATATATATTTTAAATATCAGCTAATCAATCATTTTCTATATTAATTTGACAATTAATGGCTGTGGAGTTGCTGAAATATCCAATGAAATAATAATCTCAAATTTTTTTTTCAAGTGTGCATTATATTACACAACAATATTTTAATATCAATATACAATTACATTTCACTAACAGATCTCACATTAATATTTTAGTGGTAGAAGTGACCAAATGTGTGATAGATCTTAGAACAAATATATTTGCTGGGTGCACACTAAGCTGGGAACACTCATTGGCATTTGTGAGTCTAATATTAAAGTTTATTAAACATTAGTTAGACAATGGATTCAATCAACTCTCTGATTCTCATTTAATAACCACGCCTAAGCAGTTTTTTCTCATTGGTTCAAGATAAAAAACAAGTCAATCATGTTTGTTAGGTAGATGTTTGAAATAGCTTATTCATATTGAAGTGTGGTGATATTAATAGTGTACTACCACAATCCCAAGTTGTAAGAATGTACAGGAATTTTATGGCTTTGCTTAGTCTTGAAAAAGTAGTGGACAGTTGATCTAGTTTATTGGCACTAAATTCGTCTTAACATATTCGTCTGAAGTTTTTTGTCCATATCATTATACCAGTATGAAAGATTTTTACATGGAATACAGTGTATTGCACATAGTGCTCAAAGGATGAGATGTAACACAGCAAAAGATTGTGGTTGCATGTGACAACAAGCACAGCAGGACATCACTCAGTATTTGAAAATCGCTAACACTGTCTTTATTTCAGCTTTTCACTTGTCTTATATTCCATTCAGAATGTTCAGTCACTAATCACATTCATCTGATGAGACAAAAATAATGTCAATATGTGTTCATATTAATGGGAAAGGCTAAGGACTGTAAGCACAGTGTTCTGTGGATGCACTGAATCTACTGTTAACTATGAATGCTACTGAGACCATAATTTAAGTAATCATTAAAAAAACAGATATGCATCTGATTTTCTCTAAATAAATGTGTGTAGCAAAGAAGCAAATTTTTTAAAATAAAGAAATAGGAAAATTCATAATATTTGAGTTTATCGTGCTGATTTGATTGATTGTAGTGTTGCTCTTAATATTTATAAATGTTTATAAATGGTATTCTGTCTATAAATATGACTTTGAAGGGGCATCACATTATACCATGAGAATGTTTAGCTATACTGTGAGATATATATATATGGCCCTAACGACTTCTACTATCAGGAAAGTTTTCACCTTGCATCTTTGCACCGAAGTCCCAATAGGCCGTATTCTTAGTGCAATCACTAGGCCAGCAGATCTCAGATGCCACACGCCGTTGCAGTTCCCTGCTGCTTCAGCATAAGCGTCTTCTTTCTACTCATGAAAATAGCAGCTGGGTGAGAACACGAAAATCAATTGGGTTACGGCCAAATAGATTATGAGTCTTTAGTCTCATAAGTTGTTAAGATTCGATGGCGATTGCACAAAAATAGAGACCCACATTAGTTATCAGTGGACTTGGGAAATATGTACACATTAATAATAATAATAGGACAGTGTTTACTATGCAGTTAGAATTTAGCACTTTCAGGAAACATGCTGTAGAGGTGAGTGACATAACCAAAATTGTATAACATGATGATGAAGTATTTTCATAATTTTGAGTTTAAACATTTTCATATGAACACAATTTAAAGAGTATTTTGGCTTAAATTTATATTAAATTTAAATATTGGAGTAGTTTTATTTATTTTATTTTTTTTTACAAACATAAGGCATTAAACACAAACAGGTATACTAAAAAACAAAACAGTTGAACCATTTTAGGGAAAGTGCAAAAAAAGATAGTTCTTAATATCCTATCCTTGTAAATCACTCAAAAACTATTTTTCCCCAGACAGATCTGTCTTCATTCTCTTAGTTGTATGGATTCAAGAAAGTCACAGTCACTCAGATTTACCAGAGGGCTTCTGAAGGTTGTAACTGATTTATGGTGGATGGATCCACACTAGACCCAGGGGGTGCCTTTTTAAAATGGTGCAGTCACTTTGGGATCACGTAGCTGTTGATCGAAGTCGTGAGCGTGAACATTTTTTCAACTACTTTTTGATCACAGGGACGTTTAATTCCAGCAGTATAAATCCAGCAGTCTTCACATTGCACTACATGGTCGTATGTGCAGTAACTTTGTAACATAAAAAAGTGAATTCTGTGAGTTGACTTTACAGATTGGCCAACTTTAATTTCTGCCAGTATTTTGCCCTCCAAGTCTGAATTCATAGCATAGGTGACAGAGGATTCATGTCCCACTTCATACAGATCAAAAAATTAAAGGCATTGACAGTGGAGCATCGAAAGTGTCTGTTACCTTTCCTTTAATGGTGCCCTAAATTTTCAGTACTGATGTAATCTCATAATATTATTGGCTCATTCAGTTGCACTCTTGTGACCAGCATGTACAATCAAACACTGTCCAAGCACATATCCTACATGGCCTTAGGGAAACGATGCTGCATTTCCCGTAGTTCTCTACACCATGTGGCAGAATGTTATGGCAATGAACCGGAGCCACTGAGCCAGACTAAAGGAGAACTGTCCCAGCTGCCACCTGGCATATAGCAACGGTCGTGGGCCTGAAGCTGGAATGTTCTAGAAAAGCCACACAGCAGAGTAATTCATCCAGTCATCCACACTCAGAAGAAAGCGCCTGGAGCATTAAAGGAGTCTCACGTAATGTTTTTTAATGGCACCCTTTGATATCATGAATTAATCAGTCAGTACAATTAATTACAGCCTTCAATATGATATGCAGTCCTATTCATCCACATCCAGTCTTTTTGAAGATAGATCCAGTGACTGATATTACATGCACTGACTCATATTATTACACTGATCTGCATGCAAGGCACATTCTTTTTCAGTTTTAGAGATAGTGCGGTCCAATAACTCGTAGCCTAGCCATAAAGGGTGCAGATAATCAGAAGAGGCTGCAGATTGGATGCAAAAGATCTGAAATACTGATGTGCTGAGATGTACTGACATTTTCACAAATATGAAGTATCCATGGCTTCAGACTGAAATCTTGTATTTTGATGCACTTAATTTGGAAGTTGAGGGGTGTTCTGATTGTGTACTGTCAACTTTACAACTATTTTATAACCATGGGCAGAATGAAGCATGCTCTTTTATGAAAGGCTTAATATTTACTAAAGTATTTTAAGAAAATCAGCCCAAAACACAGTTTCAGTATTTGTGCTTGTACATTTAGAAAATTTATTACAAAGTAATCTGCAAGAATGAGAAATTTTAGCAATAGTCCAATCAGAAATATCGCTGCTGGTATTATACAGACGAGCCAAAATGTCACTTTATTGAAATACTGTTAAGTTAATAAAATAATTTGTAAAATAAAACTGGTAACCTAAATTACCGTAATTCTCGGGCTATTGAGCGCACCTGAATATAAGCCGCACCCGCTAATTTTAAAAAGAAAAACAATTCTGTACATATATAGGCATTACTTGTCTATAAGTCGCAGGTGTCCACGTTGTAACTGTCACGATTCGTGATGTAAACGAAGCAGGATGCATGCAAGTGCAGTAAGGACGAGACCGTTTATTGAAAAAGAGGAGAGCAGACTCGAGAGAAACAAGAACCATGACCAACTCAATGAACTAAGCTAACTAAACCAACTAACCTAAACATTAACTATGACATGAAACGTGACAATGACTATGAACATGGACATGGGAACAAAGACTCTATATCAATACTCTATAAACCACTTCTACATCTATATTCTAAACTAAGTCTATACAACTCTAAGCTATACTATCCGCTACTAGGCTATAAGCCATGCTACAAGCTACAAGGCTATAAGCTATGCTAGAAGCTACTAGGCTATAACCTATGCTAGAAGCTACTAGGCTACAGGCTAAGCTATAAGCTATAATCTAACTAGCCTTGACATGAACTCAGACATGGGCTATGGCTAGGAAACATGAATAAGAACTAAGACACATGGCATGAACAAAGACTCTAACTATATTCGCTATCTAATTCTAACTCTATATCTAATTACCCGCATAGTGTGTGTCATGGCTCCCGGTATATATACAACAGCTGCTGGCAATACCAAAACACACGTGACTCGAAAACACATGACAAGACTGGGCGGAGACATGACATCAACCAATATGCATTTCTTCGTGTGTTTTCCCTGATGAGGGGGTGTGCATGAAGCGCAAAATGACTGATCTGAAGAATGTAGTGTGAGTGCGTTAGATTTAATTCGAACAGTTTCATTGGTCCACTGTGACCTGTTGGGTAATTTCATTTGTCCGATGTAACGAGGCTAAATGTTTTGGCGGCATGAAACTCGTTAGCCCGTAAAAATCCATAAATTAGCTGCATCATTGTTTAAGCCGCAGTGTTCAAAGCGTGTGAAAAAAGTAGCGGCTTATAGTCTGGAAATTACGGTACTACTTGTATGAGTAGGAACGTATCTGAAGTGTGCTACTCCTACAATGGATTTTTAACAGTTTCTAACAATAACATTTGAGAACACATAGTGGGGAGGTTCAATATAAATACAGTCTTCTCTGAAACTATTGGAATTTCAAGGCCAATTAATTTGTTTTTGCTGTAGACTAAATATGTTTTGGTCTGAGATGAAAAGATGAATATGAGAATACAGTTTAGAATTTTGGCTTTTATTTCCTGGTATTTATATGTAGATGTGTTAAATGACAGAACACAGCACATTTTGTATCACACCACTTAATATGTAGGCAAGCAAAAATATTTGAACATAACTGAGAGATGTTACTTGTTAATCAGGTGCGTCCTGTTAGACTGATTGTTTAAACAATAAATAGCTCTGAACATCTACGCTTGGTTTTAGCCTTCAGTTTCACCTGTGAAGACTGCATTTGTTAAAAATGATAAGCCAACATGAAGATCAGAGAGCTGTCTATTGGAAAAAAGCAAGCCAGAAACATTTGGCATAAACAACACAACATTTTAGAATGTCATGAAAAAGAAAGAAACCACTAGTGTACTGAGCAACAGACACCGAATGGGCCGAACAAAGAAAAAACAACATCTAATGACAGAATCATTGTGAGAGCTGTGAAGAAAAAAACCCAAAACTACAGTCATTGACATCAGAAACAACCTCCACAGGGCAGGGGTGAAGGTATCACAATCCACCATTCGAAGATGAGGGCTGAAATATAGAGGCCATACTACAAGATGCAAACTACACATCCTACTCATTCCTATTTCTTTGCGAATAGGAAAGCCAGATTTGCAAAGACATACAGAGATGAAAGACAAGATTAACTTCTACCAATGTGATGGAAGGCCAGAGTGTGGAGAAAGAAAGAATCTATTTATGATACAAAACATACAAGCTCATATGTGAAACATGGTGGAGGTAGTGCTATTGCTTGTGCTTGCATGGCTGCTTCTGGAACAGGCTCGCTAATCTTTATTGATGATGTAACTCATGATGGTAGCAGTAGAATGGATTCAGAAGACTACAGAAACCAACTTACCAATCATAGATAAATGCATCCAAATTAATCAAACTTTATCATGTAACAAAAGTGGGTGGTCTGGTGCAAAAGGAAAATAAAGTTGTTTAACACATCGTTTTTTTTTTTCAGAATTTCAGCTTTTATTTCCAGAACATTTCTGCTGAACATTTCTGCTGTTTAACACATCTTCATGTAAATACCAGGAAATAAAAGCTGAAATTCTAAACTCTCATCTCATATCAATCTTTTCATTTCAAACCCAAATTTAAAGACATTTGGTGTATAGCACAAATGAATGAATTGGCCTTGCCATTCCAATAATTTCAGAAGGGACTGTAAATTAATAGAAATAATTTAAACTTGTAATTATATGATGTATTACTATTGTGTGAGTGTGTAAAAGAACCTTATGCATTATTTGCATTATAATGCACTGTATCTGTGTGCTGTAACAGTTAACATTAACATGATCATTTATATTTAGTATTTTATATTCTGTGTATTTGTAATCATTCGAAAACAGATTAATTACAGAAGGGATTTTACAGAAGGGATTTTACAGAAGGTAGGTGGCGCGTAGGCACTCTTTAGATCAAGTAGCTTTTATATATATATATATTTATTTATTTATTCAAGTAGCTTTTAAGAATTAACTATAAAGGAATTAACTATGAGTTTATGCACATGCACAGATGTAAAATAGACAAAAAAAGGTTAACCTGCACTGGGTAACCTGATTACTGGGCTAAAATGCAGGTGGAATGATTAGTTTGACTGAAATCGCATGGGAACCTTCCTGAGATTTCAGTATGATGTTTACCTGAATATTTATATAATCAGATAAAGGCTGAAATTTGCTGTTTCAATGTTCACATTTATAATACCAATCTTGAAAAGACCAGTGTTACTAATTCCCTATAAATTATTAACACATTAATATATTTTTTCTTTTATACAAGTAGTTGCCTGAGCCATTGCTAAGATTAATGTACCTACTGGCTATCCCATTAAAGTGCTTTCTGCATTTATGATCATGTTTCTTTCATATTTTCCACGTCTTTCATCTAAATAAGCCACCTGCATGACTCTGCCACAGCTGAGCTTCTTTAGTCTCTGACTCTTTTTGTTCTAATTAGCGATATGCTTGCTTGTTTTTGTTTCTCTTGTCTCCTTGTCAGAGAAGTGCATTCAGCCTCTCTGCCTTTCTGTTGCGCCTCAGTGCTCTGCAAAGGGAATGGAGATAAAGCACTCAACCTCACAAACACGGCCTGTCACAGGCTTTCACTGCTTGCTGCAAGATAAAGCACACTTCTCTTGAAAGTTGTTCAATACTTTCAGGAAAGAATTAGACTAGCACTCTTTACACTTTCAGAAACCATGCTAAATTGGCTATACTGTGTTTTGGCTGAGATGGGTTTAGTTGGTATCAAAGATTGTATTGCATTTCCTGCTGGCATCAAAAGGAGCTCAAAGTGTAGCAAAGGTCAAGTGTGGCCTTTTGCTAGACAGGCAGTAATTTGCTGAGGGCAGAGTTGAATGCGCACGGCTTTTATGAGCCAGTTAAAAAAAATTGGAGCTGAATTTTAAGTAACATGGATTACTTTTATGATGCCTTTATGAACTTTTTAGAGCTTGAAAGTTTTGGTTACTTGGACTGTAAATGGAGGGACAGAAATCTCCCAGGTTTCATTAAAATGTCTTCATTTGTGTTCCAAAGATGAACGAAAATCTTATGGGTATTAGAATGACATGAGGTTGAGTAATTGATGCCGGAATTTTCATTTTTGGGTGAACTTTCCCTTAAATGAAAGCTGTGTAGTGTCTGGTTGGTAGACATTGGCAGTGCCAGCTGATCTAATTAATTCTGTTATAATCTCCCTTATGTTGCACTGTTGACTAGTCAGGACTACTTACATAAATAGCTTGTTTCTGTGGTATTCCTGAAGCTGACTGCTGAAAAGGTTCAAATGGCTTTTTTACCACACTGATCCTGCAGTGGTTTGTGTGTGTGGCCTGCAGTTTGTGCTGGTCAGTTGTTATTCTTTCTCCCTAATGCCTTTAATTTTCTTTAAAGCATGGCTTTTGGCATAGCAAGCAAACACAGGTGAAGGAAATGAGTGGTGGAAACAGCAAAAGGAAAACGCAGGCAAACTGAGGCAACTGTGTGTGGTGTGTGCATTCAGGAGCAGTAGCATTTCTTCTTTAGGAAAACTATTATCCGCTAAACTATTCTGTTCTGTGGACTTGATGTCTGTGTTCATAATCAGTTATAATCTATTGTTGCAGTTGGAAGCAAAATACTTCTTGCTGATTCATCCCATGGCTGTAAGTTTTATTTGATCTTGTCTGTCATTCAGACGGTGATTAGATGTACTGCAATTTACAATGTTTTACATTGATATTTGCTATGCTTGTGTCCTTTCAGTTAGGTCCTTAGAATTTTCTCAGAACTCAAAATATATTTTGCATGATTTGTTTTGAATTTTGATAGCTGATAAGGCACCAGTGATAGTTTAATATTTAATAATTGTTAATATATATTAATTAGGGGTCAAACCCGGAAGACCCCAATTGTTTTTGCTAGTTTCCTCTTCTTCCTCTTCTTCTTCTTCTTCTTCTTCTTCTTCTTCTTCTTCTTCTTCCGCTCTTGAAGTCTATGGTAGCCCATTGAACCGCTTGCAGGAAATTAATGAAATTAGGCACATAGAGTCTTTTGTGTTAATCCAGCAAATTTGGAGTTACTCAATCCCTCTACCTCTACCAACTGTCCAAATTTGCATTCACATTTATGTTAATAACTTTTGAACCGTGAGGCCTTAAAACAAAAACATTTTCATTCTGATTCCTTGGCTCAAGATGATTCTACAGTATGATGTAATTTTTCGTCGTGAAAATTTTTCCACCATTTTTAATTTTCGGAGAAACCTACTTTTTCAAACTAGGCCGTTTGTCTGAGTTGCATGAAAATTGGCTTACATCATCTAGACAATTGCAACAAAAAAATATTCACAAAATTTTTATAAACTGTTTTTGAATGGCACTTCAACGAATTTGATGGCGAGCAAGCCAAAATGCTCATGGTGCAGATAATTGGCTTGACCCTGGTATTGCTGCTTGCAGCTATATTATTTATATATTTATTTCATTTAAAAAGTACAGTATATTTTCTTGGTACAGTCAGTACTGTTTATTTTTGTAATAAAGTTCAGCAATATTGTACTTTTATTTTTAAGTTTTCGTTCAGTATCGGTTAATTATTCGAGGTCGATCACCCCTACCTAAGTAAAATGTTTCGATGAGCTCCATCAAATATGAAAAAGCATATTGAAGTTTATCTAATTTGCTATTATTAACTGACTATATTTACAGTGGTGCTGTAAAAGTTTCTATACATCTATGTAAATATGACCTAAAACATCATCAGATTTTGTCCTAAAAGTAGACAAAGAGAACCCAATTAAACAAATCAGACAAAATATACTTTCATTTATTAAAGGAAAAATTATCCAATATCACATATATAAATGTAAATAGGTAATTTGCATGATATTTTACTTCAGATAATAAACCATAGAAGGCTTTACTTGTCACAAATATATTAAAGTACAGTAATATTCTGTCATATAACATATCCCACCTTTATATTTGAAGAAGTTAGGGTCAGCCATGCTACATCACCCCGGAGCAGAGAGGGTTAAGGGCCTTGCTCTAAAACCCAGCCGTGATAGCTTGTCAGTAGCGGAGTTTGCACCCCAAACATTCTAAACAGTAACTCACAGACTTAACCACTGAGCCACCACTGCCCTAATTAATTAAACAAGGTATATAGTGTTAGTCATACATATCACAAGCAAACTTAAAGAGATTGAATGATGTTTTCAGAAAAAATGGTATAGTTGCTTTAAAATGAAAATCATCACATAAAAATATGACATTCCATCAATTCAAATGTTGAATTTTTACTTTGTGATACATGAGTACATTTATTAAACCTAGCAACATTATTTTTAAAATTTTTATTTATTTTTTGGATTTTGACACATTATCTATACTTTTCTTAGCTATAAGTACTCAGTACTTTTCCACCCCTGAAGATGACTGCGATTATGTTGTTAGTAATGGAACATTAAGACATTAATATTAATGATTGATTATTTCGTCTGGTTGAACATCTGAATCTGTTTGAAACGTCAACAGTTTGCTCTAAGAGAGGGGAGGAACTGCAGCCAGACAGTTAAGTTGCAGGCTCTGTGCTAAACACTTTTGTTATGAAAGATCAACATGTCTGCATGTTGAGGAATCAGTTTTATACACAGTGTGTTGACAATCATATCAGCGGCTAAGTATACCCACTCCAACAGCGCTGATATCTCTAGTCTGAACAGATTGCTTCTTGCCAAAATTGGTAGCCAGATGAAAGATACATACAGCCCTGCTTTTCACTGCACACTTCATTTTCTCAATCGGCTGTCAGGCTGAGAATTGAAAATGGGCTAAAACGGGCTAAAACGTTTTATTACACCCTTATGTTTACAAGACTTTTTCACAACCAGAACGAAAAACCTGCCAAATAATGGGAAAACATTAAATAGGTAGCTTAAAAGTGAAGGTACACTGATGAAGTTGATTTCTTTAAAGGAAATGAGAAAGTGGTATATTTAGAAGTCCATAATACAGAGTATTAGCATGGCATGGCTTATTTTGAGGTGGGTGTAAGAGAATGCCAGATCCTGGGTTTAAAAAGGAGAACTATATTCCTTCTTTTGGTCTTTTTTTCTGTACACTTTGTATTAATGGTTATGTGATTTCTCTTATTGATAATTGAATTCCATTCATAAGATTTACACACATTGTCTGAGAGTTCATGCCTAACAAACCTCAAACAAACATGTATAAAATGTGTACGCTTACTGAGGAGGAAGATGTTATGTAGAAGTTCACTTTAGCAGTGGAGTGTTTAACAGTGCAGCATGCTGTAGCTTTGGCCTCGAACCTACATCAAGATCTGTGGACTTTTTTTAAAGATAATTATAAATGATAGTTTGAGCTTTCTCCTAGTTTTAGTTATAGCCAATTCCCACCCACTACCTAGTTCTCCTGTATTGCATGGCATGTACTGCCCTTGAGACACTTTATGAGGCAATTTAGAACAGTCAGTTAATATTTATTTTAATCAATTTATTTAATAATTTTTTTTTTTTGTTGTGTGTGTGAATTTCTTCTGTACAGAATACATTAAAATAATAGGAAGACAAGTGAAACCTTAAAAAAAACATTCTTAAGGGACCTGATTTCAAGTGCTATGTATCCAAAAAATAGTGCTCCTAAGAAGCATGTTTTCCACCGCAAGGAAACCTCAGTTACAGGCAGAAATGCTGCAAGCAAGTTTTTTGTAAAGACACTTAGAAATATGCACCATTTGAACTTAATGTGTTGTCTTATACTGCAGATTAGTTAAATGATGTGTCTGTCTTAAGATGTTTGAAATTCATTGGTGTGCATTGACTAGTTTTTGTTTGTTAAATTGTTTATTTGTTTGTTTTTGCAAGTCTTCCTTGTGTGTCGCACTTTTTTTGTGCAAAATCAAGAATTCCATTTGCAGTCAATGAAAAACAAAGTTTCCAAATGAATCATAGCAAAAAGATAGTTAGAGATTTAGATATTGTTTTCACACTGCTGCACGGTTATTTTTAATATATATTTTTTTAAAAATGCAATAAAGGTTACAGTTTAACTTAAGAACAGAAAACATCGCCAAACAAGATTCTTCGTCTTCAGCATTCTTTCAGTAATTTCACCTGACAGTCTGAGCCATTTTCTGTCCCTTCCCATTGGGATACCCTAAAGAGGTCTTGTCACAATAGCTTGTCTCCGGGTGCCAAAATCTGACTGAATTATTTAGCACATCCTGCCTGTCAGGTCCATTGTTCCTGATAGAGAGACTGATACATAGATATGGACTGACAGCATGCCTGTAATCAAAATGGCTTTGTGCAATTTGGATGCCTCTTTACTCTTCGATACAGCAGCCACCAGGTGCCCGGGGGGGATCCTTTGCAGATAGCACTTCAAAACATTCATTTTCAGAGCTTGGGAATGAAAGCACCGGCCTCCACCACCGTTTCCCGAAGGAGCCCCATCACTTCATTATAAAATCGGCCCCCATATTACGTCTTCCACACTCCTATGACCTAATGACTTTCCTGAAGATTCAGGGAGCGAATTAGCTTATCCTGATTTCTTTCCTCCCAAAGACTTTCACAGCTCTTAACTTTGATATTTATCTTGCACCATTACTCATTGGTTGCAGCTGTTCACTGGCATCCATTTTTCACTGCAGCTGTAGAAGGCATTTACATTTATTTATTTGGCTGATGTTTTAATCCAAAGATATGTACAGCTAAGACAGCATACAACCTCATTATACAACCTAGCACTCATGGAACTAATATCCTGTTCACTCACTCAGAACTTTAACCATAAAACCACCACTGCAATGCAACTGTCATAATGGAAATTTCAGATTTAGATTTTTCACTTGAATAAGATAAAGAGTAAGGCATGAATGAACAGCATTAAGTCAGCATCATAGCACAGCGGATATTGTTGCTGATTTAAAGCTTGCGGATCCCTGGTTAGATTTTGAGATTGAGTTGCTGTCTATGTGGAGTTTCTGTGCATGTTCTCCTCATGTCTGTGTGGGGTTCTCAGGTTTTCTTCCACGTCCCAAAAAACATGCCAGTAGTTGGACTGCCTAAAGTAAATTGCCCCTAGGTTTTCTTGTGTGTGTGTGTGTGTGTGTGTGTGTGCACATATGCATGCATGGTGTCCTGCTCTGGACTGGCATCGGATATAGGGTGAATTCCTGCCTCAGACCCAGTATTCCAGGATTGGCTACAAGCCACTAGAAGAACCTCATTGCCCCATGCCACAGATTCAGCAGATCGTTCTTCCAAAATATATTTTATCAAATTGATATTGGTATTGGAGAACACTGTCTAACATGTTGGTCTAAGATGCTCATCAAACCATTCATTGAGCCCTGGTAGAGAACACCCCTATCAAGATAGAAATGTTTTATCACAGTGACACTTCCCACCAAAGCTTGCTTAAATGTTTTTCACTCACTCAATATTGAGTGAATAACTGATCCACCTTTTTTCCTTTTTGTTACCCATCTGAATATGGTGTTTATATAAAAAATAACATACAGCTATGTTTGAGTTGTTGTGTAAGCACTCCAGAAACATATCAATGAAACTGAATGCTGACATGTCCCACTGTCAAATCTTTAATATCTTTCATAATGAATTTTTGCTATCATCTCACTGTATCATTAGTGTTATTGTGAATCGTTCATCAAACCGGATATTGCATGAGGCTGCTATTTGTTCAAGAATCTGTTGAGTGTGAATGCCAGCGGCACATTGCATTACTAATAAAACCCTGTCATATTGTTTCTGCAAATGATTAACACCAGAGAGAGATGACTTGGTATCTCTTTTCTTAGACATTAAGAGAAAGGGTGAATTATTTTTTTATTGCATTGGGAAATGTTATAGGAACATGTTGTTATTTACCATTGCTGCATGCTTCAGTAACTATATTCAGTAAACCAGTATCTTTGTTAAGCCATGTGTGCTAACTTGTTTGTAAGGCACAAAGTGTGTTTATTGTACAGGTGATGGATAAAACCTGAAATGAGATGTCTCTGCAAGCTTATTATCTGAATATGCAAACCTCCAAGATCATATCTATCCTGCTGTGAAAGAACGCTGTATAGGGTCATCAGTGTTTGGCTTCAAAGTCGAGCTATACCATGGAGATGATATATGCAACACCTTGATGATGTCTTCAGTGCTGTACATGTAGATGTAAAGACCCCTTCTATTGAAAATTCTTACAGCATATTCAGCATTGTGGAGTGCAAACATCAAACACTTGCACACAGTTTAAACCAGATGTGACTTTGTTCAACAGAGCTCATCCACCGTTGCTGCCTCCTCAACAAACCAAAATCAGCAAACAAGTCATCAAATTGCCTGTTTACACACAGGGCCAAGGGATTCGGGAATAGTGTTTTCCCTCTATGTGTATCAGGCATTCATTACAGTGATAGGGAGCTGTATAAGCCAAGGGTAAGACAATATATACTGTATGGCACATCTTTGAGGTTTCAGTATCATCGTTGGCTCTCTGGCGAGATGTGATTAAGATAGCGGAACCCACAATATCTAATCCGTCAACTTGTAGAACTGGTAAGTGGATTTTATTTATAAAAAGGTTGCTGGAAAATATTGAGCAACAGTACAGAAAATGTTTCATACTGTAAACTGGAGCATTGCTGACTTGTCTCTCAAATGAGACGTTTATCAAAGCTGTCTCAGTGCTAAAGAGCTGCAGGTGTGCATGATTGTCCTTTAGGAGGCAGAATGCAGCTGGATTCATGGTGGAGTTTTAGAAGAGTGACTGTTCAATAGTGCAAAGATTACAAAGATATAGTACACATGCTAATAAGCGTCTTTAGCCATCTGAATTAAGGCTTCATTGATGCCACAATATTGACTCAAAGTATTGACAACGATATTGGAGTGAGGGTGGGGATGGTGGGGTGTATGCGACATAGGATTTAAAGGTAATTTAAAGAAAGGAACATTAAATCTTGCTGCTGATTAAAGCTATAAAACAGACAATCTACACATGACCATGAACATGTGATAGAAGCAATTTCCAGTTATTGGTATCTTGGTGACATTAAATCAACTGTCAATCATGAACCTCAAGGGCCTTTAATTAAAAGAAAAATCCAGGTTATAATAAGACAGCAGCTTTAGGCAAATGCAATGGATTTTGCAAAACGGTTTACGTTGTGGCGAACCTTCTCCCATTATCTCTTATGTAACCTGATCTCAGATCATTTCCTCTAGTGAGAAAATTGAATTTTTACCCTTTGTAAAAATATTTTTTTATACCTGTCTGGCTTTATCTAGCATGGTTGTAATGAGAGAAGTCTCCTTTAAGCACCAGTCCAGATTAATTTGAGCTGTTACCTCTTTGGGATGCGCATATCTTTCATCATTTTACGGCGTCTGTTTAATTGAAATTTCTTTCTCATCCTGATCTCCTGATTTGTTGCTTTTGCAACAAAGTTCCACAAAAGTCCCTAAAGCTGAGTTTTAAATCAAACTGTAATTGCTGTTTTGAACAGAATTTTGCTATACAGAGACAAGCACATTATTACGTCATTTATAGAACAGTATATTCTCTGTTGCTGTGTTAAGGCTTTGTTTTTGTGCTAATGCACAGTAGCTGAGGTAAGACACATAAGTGTTGTCATAAAACTGAAGGTCAGAAGAGAGCTGGCAGGCCCTTCTACCCATAAGTAGTGTGTAATGATCATGAGATAAAGTCATTAGAACTCTGGTTTATGGGCATATCAATTTAATGATCGATGACATAATGGCATACACATTAGAAAGGCAAAATTTTTTAGACTAAATTTTTTTTCCTGGTTATATAACCACAGTTGCTCTCCAAATATTTATTCAAAAAAGGGAGTTAAGTTTGCTAAGGAGCACTGCACCATATAAAACACCACTCTGTGGTGTTATTAATTAAAAAAATCTGTTTTCTTTTAGAGGTGGAAATTATTAGAAAATCACTATACTTGAAGACGTTTCTACAGTAAACAACAGGTATAATAATATATAGGACAACCAACTGTAATAATACATAGGACAAAACAGTAGTGTTGCATTAAAATGAATGAATAAATAAGATATATAAATAATAATATATAATTACAGTGGTGGAAAGTGTGCCCTTCTCATTTCCTGTTCCTTTGCATGTTTGTCACACTTAAGTGTTTGGAACATCAACCTTAAATGTCGCAAAAAAGCATGGCCCTGTGGAAAATTGCCCCAATTAATAACTGGTTGGCACCCTTAGCAGCAACAACCAGCGTTTTAGTGCAATGAGGTTTACGCCGGAGGAATTTGGCCCCATTTTGCATGTCCGTATTGGGTTGAGCGCGGCCTTTAAGTCTCCACTTCAGTGTATTGGCTACAAAGTTCATTTGTTTAGCATTGGTGCGGTGTTAGGTTGCGAGACCTTGTAGCTTGGTACATACAGTGGCGGTTCTCAGTGAGCTTCGGTCAGGCCCAAACATCACCACACCTTTTTACGTGATAATTTTTTGGGTTTGCCGATACTTGACCTTCAATCTTGTCCAGTGTGTCCAGTTTGGGGTCATAGGGGCTTGGCTCAGGTGTTTTTGCTCTGCACAGGTTTGCCAGTTGTGGGGAGGCAGCTATGCGGTTTTCGTGTGTGGGGTTTGGCCTCTGTGGCGCGGCGGGGTTTTGGGGCCCTCCTGGGTACACTTTTGTTCTTTGGGTTTGTTTGCTTCACCCTTTCAGACTTATTTTTGGGTGGGAGGGAGACTTGTTTTTTTACACGTATAAATAAACAAATATGTGGGGGGGACACAATTTAGCACATAAATTTTGGCAAGGCAGGTAAGGCAAATTGATTTGTATAGCACATTTTCAACAAAAAGGCAATTCAATGTGCTTTACATAAAATATAAAAGCAACACAAAGCAACATTTGAAGGAAAAAACATTTAAAAAGTGTTCATTAAAAATATTTTAAAATACATAAAATTAAATAAAGTGAATTTTAACAGCAAACTCAGTTTGCAATTGGTGTAAAACATAAACAAGAAATCGCAATACCAACAATATCAATGTCAAGTGTTTTGAGGCAAAGCGGATCGCTATCTTGATTTTATATCATCATATTGCCCAGCTTCTATCTTTATAATGCAGATTATTATATGCTGTGAAAGTGAATTATGCATGGTCTAGTATATGTATCAGGTTTGGAATCAGTCTGTGATTTTGGGAAAAGGTGGTTGTCTAAGGAGCTGTGTATCATGTCAGACACTTATTATGTGTAGATCCACTCTGGCATGATGACAGAGTTTCTTCTCTGTGCAGTCAATGGCAGTATAAGATGCTCAGGTCATTGGTTTCTCTGGCTTGGGTAAGGGAGAGGATATGTTTTGGAGTGGAATAGCTGGAACCAGGCTGTAACTAGAGGGAGAGAACGCTTCAGAAGCTCTGTAGCATATTTCAGTCAGAAGGGAGCAGCAGAGTGGATGTCTGTGAACAGAAGAGCTAGTTCAGTGCAATAAGCCCAAAAGCAATAAAAATAAAAAATTAAAACACGAAAAGACAACAACCACATGGAGAATTTTCCACCTCTACTGGAACTTCAGATAGTATTGATTTGGGTACACTGTGTTTACACTGTGTTTATTTAGCTGCTCGTTCAGTTAGTTATGTTACTGACTGTCATGCTAAATATATAGGAGAAGGAAATGATGTCACTGTCATTTAAATTATGTCACTGTCATTAATCTCTAGTGGTTTAAGTAATGCTTTCCATTACACTACTCTGAGTTTTAAGTATTAACTGGATAAGTGAGTGGTACATACTCTAAATGGAATTAAATATAATTATAATTAAATATCAAATATATTTGATATTAGTTGATAATAATAACTGCGTAGCATAACTATATCATAGGAATGACTATAATTTTGACTATAATACTCACTTTCACTGTGAAATATATTGAGTATTAAATTGAATGCATCTGTTACCATGAATCATGGAAGAGTATGTGCTGTAAAAGAAAACATTAATTCTTACTATTTTAATTGTATTGATTCCTTACCATGACCTTCAGAAAATGATAGAATTCCGATCATTTTCAGTGAAAAGCAGTGAAATGATGTGTTTGATTCATTATTGGTTCACATTCTTTACTTTTTAAAATAGAGTTCTAAATTTCATCATTATGCTACAATTACGCTAGGCTAAAATTTTAACAGACAGAATACACTGAATTTCACAAGAAAAAAAAAGTGCATGTCAGTGAAGGAGACTTTTCTTTCCAAAGTGTGTTAAGCAACAATATTACAACAGTAAGGCAAAGTTCTGAGTGTCAGAAAGTCTCCATGAAGTTAAAGAAACAACTGCCAGAACCTAATGCACTTTTTTCATGTCCTGCGTCCTTTCTCCTTCAGTGTACAATTTAAAAATTTTCAAGGGGTTTTCTGTTACGATTATGGAAACGCGGAGACGGATGCACATGCAGATTAAGGTTTAATAAAGATTAAAGCAAAAAGCAAAAGACACTATGAACACTTGACACATAAATCAAACACAAGACAATACATATGCGGCAGGAGAGCATAGCCAAAGCAAGAAAAAGAGTGCGGTGCAAACAGTGATTATATACACACAGGTGCTCTTTGACAGGAATGAGAGTGAGGTGCAGGTGGTCATCTGACCATGATGAAGCGGTGCAGTGGCTCCTGAGAACTGAAGTAAAGAATTCCCTCCAGCAATTCAGGACAGGTGCCATCATCTGTAGTTTAGCTATAGCATTTACATTTTAGAGACCCTGAGGTTGCGGCCTGAGGGGAAGGAAGCATGGATCAAGGCCACAGAAGAATGGCTGGAGGACAGATGTAAGATCCTTTCCTACCCTCCCTCCCCTACTGTGGATCTAGCTCAGCCTACCGAGTCAACAGAGAACATTTCTCAGACTCCCTGCTCGACTAAGGACGCCACTCAGTCTCCCTGTTCAGCTGAAGGACATTGCTCTGTCTCCTGTTTTAGTCAAGAGATCCGCTCTTCCACCCTTCACTGAATTTCACTATTAGGCTACTAAATAGTACTGAATTGTACTATTATACTAAATTGTATTATTACACTTTTTCATATTTACAGTGAAATATTTCAAATTTACAGTAAAATACTCAAAAGTGGTGTTAAATTTGATATAGATTTACCCTCTAGCTACTTCAAATACTTTTACAGTTATGATGTATTATGTTTTTAATTCAAAACTTTTTTACTGCAGAATTACTGGCTTAATATCTAGAACTTCACATTTCACATTTTAGTGTACTTTAGTTGACATTTTTTGAATTTTACCATACTTTTATTTAAAATAATTTCCAATGGTTTGGAATTTATACAACACACTTACCTACTTAATAACTAGAACTTGTGGCACTGTAAATGAAAGCATTATGAAGTGTAGTTAGTCAGACTTTATGTTCATTCCATTAATTGTTTATTTTTCCACTGCCCCTCCAGAAGCTGCACACCTGTTGAAGGAGCTGTTGATGGAAGCAATGTGCCATGTCTCAGTCAAAGTTGCGCTTGGCCTACACATAAAGATTACTTGATAAATCCCAGGCCAGAATATCCAGTAGCTGTCACTTGTAAGAGCAGACACATAAAACTCAGACTTGCAGGGCTTCTGAAGGAATGCTCTTAATCTCTTCATTATGTAGGTTTAGAAAGTTAATTTCAGTAGACATTTTAGAGATGATTTCATGCTTCTTTGAAAGGGGCCTTTAGGTAAGGTATCTTGTCCTAAAATTGGCAAAAATTCTGGCATTGTCTGTTTTGAAGATACGTTATAGTATATAAGGTTGAACAGAACATTATTGCATTTGAATGCTTTTGAGTAAATATGAAATGCTCTACAATTGTCTACACCCTACAATGACTGGTCATGACTACGTCAAAACCATGTCCAAAGTAGCCATGTTGAATCCAACTCATAAATATAAAACATCCATCTATGACCATTTTTCAGTGGTCTGTCTCTCCCCAATCTAGGAAATTGAGGTCCCTGATTTAGCCATATGACCAGCCGAGTTGGCTGAATAGACAGCACCTGAAGATAGAAGGAACATAACAGCCTTCTCCTGTGCACAAGAATGAAGCCAGTTGCACATCTCTTTCAGGGAGCCCCTACCAAGGCAGCACATGGCAGATCCAGGAGGTAAACCTGGATCCCACCCGCAGGGCACAGCTCTGTACTGGTCTTTACACTGCTGTGTGTGTGGAGCAGGTATAGTCTAACGGAGTACAATTGTGGCAGTTTCCAACTTAACACAGTAACAACCATAACACAGCTCAGACTATCTGCAGAAGTGTTGCTTTTTAGAATTTATTTGATCCTTTTGTATCGACTGCAAGACAACAGATTGTCTCCCATTCTGCCATTCTCTGTGATTCTCTCAAGTCAGACTTTGGCACAAGGACGTGCTTTTCAGGAGCCTGGCAGCTTTTCTAGGCCGGGTTGGCTGTGGAAGCTCCTCTGTGATCAGATTTTCTAATAATCTGATAATGTAGTCCAAACTTGCATAATGAAGGCGCAGTATTGGGCTCAACTGTACCTGCCAATAGCCAAATCAGTGTCTGAAACTGCAAGTTAACGTTTGCTCCTTGCCAGCATACTGCCTACAGAATGTGCAGTGGTACACAGTAATGTAAAATAGCAGATAATTGACAAATTGTTATTTCCTAATGTAAATCTTAGGGAAGCTTTCTCAATATCTGATTTCTCCATTTGTTGCAGCTTATTGAGGTCAGGTAGACATTCAACTGCTCATTTTCCTCTTTGAGTAGTGATCAGTGTATTAAATATGGTGCATCACAGATGGTGGTCTAAAATGAACAATGCTCATCTTTGCAAATGCATGACTACATTTTTTTTAAACCCCTTCAACCAGTAAATTCCAACATAACAAAACAGGCGTATTTTTTGTAAAAAGAGTTTTAAAGACATGCTTGAAATGTAGTTTGTATAATATATTAATGATAAAGTAAACAAGTTAATGCATATATATATATATATATATATATATATATATATATATATATATATATATATATATATATATATATATATATATATATATATATATATATATATATATATATATATATGCCTTAAAGTAAATAATACTTAATATTTGGTTGCATATCCCATGATTGCAATATAACTGCATCAAGCCGGTGACCGTCTGACAACACCAAACTGTTGCGTTCTTCTATTGTGATTCTTTTCCAGGCTTTTACCACAGCTTCTTTCTGTTGTTGGATTTTTGGGCTTTCTGCATTCAGTCTCTTCAGATGTCCCTTCTTTTCTCAGCTTCAAAATGCCTTGCCCATAGACAGCCCTCTGGTCTTCATGTTGGTTTAACATTTATAACATCAGGCAAAGCCCAGGTCTCAAACCAAGAGTAGACATTCAGAGCTAAAAGGACACACCTGGGCAACTAGGAACACCTGTCAGTCACATTTCCAAATATTTTTTCTTACTTGAAAAATTAGTGGGTTCAAGCAAATGGTGCCATGTCCTAAGTTGTTTAACATATCTACATATGGATGTAAATTTCAGGGAATAAAAGCTGGATTTATCGTCTCATATCCATTGTTTGATCTCAAACCCAAACATTTTCAGTGTATAGCAAGAACAAAAAAAGGCCTTGCCGACTGTAGTTTATTCAGTAGTAGGAGGTTTTTACTAGTTGACCAATAAATTAAGAGTCATATTTTCCACTCTTATTCACAAGCAAAAACTATTTTATGGTATTGTTATTTTAGGCCATTTATTAGTGCAGTTAAATGCTGATAAACAACAGCAAAAACAACAGCAAAGAATGTGTCAAACTGCACTTCAATTAACATGTGCTATACACATGTGTCATGATTTCCCCGTTAAGCAGCGTGCTGTGGAGCATGTGAGCGCGCTGCTGAGCAAGGTGTGTGAGCACCTGCTGTTTCCTTGTTCACAATCGTGACATTTGGACACGTGCATTTGTTATGTTTGTTATGGCTCCTCCCTGTTCGGTCACTGGTTGTTGTTTCACGTGTGTCTGAATTGCCCTCAGCCGTCAGCCATTACGACGCTATTTATGTTTGTATATATACCGCGCGCCTCACAGCACACGGCGTGAAATATTAGATTGGATTGGATTGATAAAATAAGTTTAGTTTAGATTCGTTACCATAGTCATAGTCATGATTTAGTCCACGCTTGTTTCTCCACTCCCAGTCTCTCGCTATTGTTTATGTTCCATGTTTGGTATATCGACCGTGTATCCCGTGACTGCGACCTTGATTCCTGCTTTGCCTCGTGTATGCCTGTTTGCCAGTCGCCTGACCTTTTGAATGTTTCTGGATTACGATTTGGATCACATTTTTGGATTTACCTGTCTGTGTCTCTCATAAATAAAACTGTTCCTACTGCACTTGCATCCATTATATCTCCGTTACGTCACGATACGTGACAACATGCTATAAATTTCCAGAATCAATGCTTTTTTAGTCTACACTGATGAAAATAATAAATCAGTGATATAAATGTTCAAAATAATAAATCTGTGCATCATGTTAGCCCCATCCATGGTGTATTCTCACCTGGCGCTCCAGGGATAGGCTCTGGATCCACCACAACCCTTAGCAAGATAAAGGTGTTGCTGATGATGAATGAATGATTGAATGAATGAACAAGGTTTAAGGATATACTGTTTCTTAAATTGCACATGTGTAGGACAGTTGGTTGGAGGAGACTGAAATAATTGAGAACATGCAGCATGGCACAGAATCAATCAACAAAGCCCTCTTTATAATTCACCGATTATAAGTCTATAGCAGCATCTGCGAGGTTTTTCCTACATGTTTAACACAAAGGCCCCAAATGCATTTGAACATGTCTGTGGATCAACATGCTCCCCATGAAACTATCTGAGTGTGATTGGATAGTGACATTCAACCCAAAGCATGGTATGCTCCTTCACACAGTATTAATTCACTAATGTCACAAAAGGATTCAAGGATTTAATTTAAATTTAATTTAGCTTTAAATGGGAACAAATGTAACTGCAGGAGGAATTTCTTCAGGAGTGGGTGGGATTAGGATTTAAAAAAAAAAAAGAAGACAATCCCACGTACATGTCTATGCTTCATTTAAAGCAAATGAAAATCTCTCTCACACTCACACTCACACACACACACACACACATATATATATATATATATACTGTATATATTATATATATTTTTCACACCACTGTATATATTCATCCACTTTGCACTATTTTCAGACTAGTAAAGTAACTCACTTTCTTTACCATATGCCTTGCTGTCTTTTCCACTGCCTTAACCAGTTGAAAGCTACCTACGGTAGTATCAGTTAGATTTTATTAAAACTTAAAATGACATACTTGTCTGATAGAACCTACAAAACAGATACAACAAAGTAACATGTTCTTAATTAAGTAACATTTAATAACAGATAATTGCATCTTAATCAATTTTTAATGTGTATTCAGAACAAAAATCAATTTGGAGCTGCTTTGTGCTCAATTACTCCAGTTGTAAATGGATTTTTTTTCTCGGTTAAACAGAATAATGTTGTTGGTAATGAAGATTATGGCAGTACTGAAATTACTTGTGTTTATCAAATTGACTTACTCATTAAACTGAGGCATTGTTATATAGTTTCAATACAGTATAGGAGCAAAAGTGAAATTGTATTCCTGAATGCTGTTTTCAGTGTGTCCATGGAGGAATATAGGCTATTGTGGAAGCTGGAGGAGCTATTTTAAAGGTGGTGAGATATGAAGGAAATTCAATTTAACTTTTATGCTGAGCATCATATTATATATCTATTCACATTAAATGGTACTAGTAGCTTTGCATGAGTGGGAAGGTGATTTTTAAAAGCTATTTATTTATTTTTCTGGAGGCTGTAGTGCAGTGTAAGCAGGAAGTGGCAGTTCGATCATCAGTCAGCCTGGCTGGCTCTTTTTTAAATGTGGGGATCAGCACCCTCCATGAAATCAGATGTAAATTCACTTTGTTTCTGCCATTCTTTTCGACCACACCCACACCAACTCTAATCAATCATCACAGGCGATCTTTGTGTAAATAAATACAGTGGTTTCAATTTGTGAAGTTAGTTATTTGTCTTCATCTTGTGATACGCTGTTGGTGGAAGGGTTAGTTATCATTCTTAATCGTTGCAAGAGGAATTGTTATAGATTGGGTTACATTCAGCATTTTTAGAGAACAGAGGCCATTGGTTAGTCTGTTTGCAACCCTATTGCTTATATGGATGTATTTAAGTCATTATCCACCTGAATAGGAACGATATATTGAGTATGATGATTATAGTATACAACAATTACATTATATATTTGTACTAGAAATTACAGATGTACCAAAGAATTATAACATGATTTTTAAAATGTTGGTGTCTGATGAACATGTGCTGCATTTGCTTTATATTGCATTCACCGAACATCATATACCTTTGAGAAGTCAAGTAGTGGGTGTGCCAAGTCTATATGCCTAGGGGATATAGACTGCCTTTGAGTCTTATGTCTCCCTGTTCTGTGTCCTCTGTGTTCAGCCAGAAACAGAAAAAGTAAGAGACTGGTATTGGTACCAAGTTTAAAAATGTTGGTATTGCAAATGTGTGCACACAAAAAAAGGAAAAGCAACACCAGTATACCTATAAATGCTCAAGCTCTCGGCTGTGAAAGATGTGTACGATTCCTAGAAGGTCTTTCTCATCATAAATGAAAATGAAAGCTCACTATAGTGAGTCTAATGGCACATTGCCCTCTGATGGGACCACTAACCACCTTAATGAGGTTCAGGAGTCATGCTCTAGCTTCAGGGCACTCCTCCGCCCAAGCTAACATATTGTCCCTCTCAACTCATGCTTGCAAGTAATTTTTTGGAGCTACAAACACAATGGTTGGAAACTAGGCCTGATATATTATTGCACAATGCAATTTTGCACTCTTTGATTATTTACTCTGTTTTCTGGACACACTGTCATGCACATGTGGAGCAATTTTCGAGACCCTATGAGGAAATAGTCTCCCATTATCTTTAATGTTCCATAAAAAAGCCACCTGTCCTCTCATTTCCTCTTCTCTGTGTTGGGTGGGATGCGCTGGCCACACTGTAAAGCGATCTGGTCTCAGACTCCCAGTCAGCTTTCTCAGTGCATGACCTTATTCCCTGTGACATTTTACACCATTAATCTCTGGATGTGGGGTGATGGAGTGCCTTTCCAAGTTACACTGTAGCTGTGTTACACCACTTTATGTGTAGGGAAAATGTTACGCGCCTCTACTTGTAGAAGAACTGCCTGTTTTCATTTTTTTCATGGATGTATAGCATAGTCAAGACACAGAGTTTTATTTGCCAACTATGTGTTCAGGGTTTGCAATGTTGATAAATGTGATCAGGGTTATATGCAGATATCGATTACACAGGTAGATGTTGACCTGCTATGGCATTACTTCCGGTCGCACCTGCTTCGGTGCCCATAGGATTAATGCTCTTCCTACAACCTTGCCAGCATGCCTAAGACAACCAAAACCATAAGGTATCAAAGGCTGTAGCAAGCTTCACTGGCACAATTAATGCATGCTCATTGCCTCTGGTTGCATGTGGTTTCCAACTGTTAAACCTAATACCACTCAGGCATGTTTGCTTAACACAATCAGAGCCATGCATAACTTCCCAGTGACTAAGGCTGTGACAAACTATGAAATCTGTTATCTCTATATGAGCTATTTATTTTCTCATGCATTACTAGGCTTCAGAGGCTATACATTGCTTAACTGTAATTCAGAAATGGCTTTTTTGCAGTCTCGTGATTCTGATGATACACGAAATTCAAGTGGAGGGCAGGAAGTGAAAAGCAGAATGGACGAGATGGAGAAAAGTCCATACTGTACTGGTTTAGACACTATTACTAGAGAAAGGTACAGTGGGGGAAATAAGTATTGAATGTAACAAGATATTTTTCAGTAAATATATGTACAGGGAGGTTAATCACAGGAACTTTTCACCAGACATCAGTATTAACTCAAGAAATCAGTTCATCTGTGATGTTGTGTGCAAACAAGCTATATTAGGTCTGCCTTTTTATGTATATAATGGTTATCCAACCACTGGCTAAATAAATATAAGCCCATTTAAAGATTGCTTAACTCATACGAGATGGTGGGGCATGGCAAACAAGATTATTGCATGTTTGTGTAGTGTTTAGGGAGCATGCAGTTGCCTCTATGGGCATATGAAACCAAGCTGATGGATATTACAAGAAGGGCCCAGTCCTCCTATCAGGCCTAGCATATCATGGCCTGTAATAACATTTTATGGATCTGTTGACGGACAGACTGAGACAATCTTTGCATGCTGAGCTGCTTACCTCTGTGGGGGCAAACTGAATTAATGTGCTTCCTGCATGCGGTGTTCATTATGACCTCAGGCTAGATTCAGCTACTCTGCTGTGAATCTTGGTGATATTCTCCTGATAAATAGTTAAATCGATGTAGCTAGGAGAATGCTGTTATCCCCAATGTCATAGAAGTGCCTTTGCATGGGACATTTATTTTTGTGGAGGCAGCTGTTGGAACAGTCCTCTAAAGAACACTTTGATATCAACTACTTTGGCATCCTCTATAAAGTGATCTAAATGTAAGAGCGCCATTTAAGGCCATCTATCAATGCTTCCAGACATGGTGGCAACCTTGAGGAGCATTTCACTCCCGGAAGAGAACATAATTCTTTTATTCTTTTAATACTGATTATTTAGGTGCAGTTGTTCTAATTGGGAATTGGTTAAGAGTCCAAATATGATCTACAGAGGAAATTCCCTGTTTTACTGAGACTCAGAGGAAGAAAGGACTAGTGCATATAAGAACTGCTGCTTTAATCATAAAGACTAATCCCACTCTCTGGTGTTGATCTCGGGGAGTTTTTCACTGACACTCATTAGGGATATAAATCTGTATTCAGTTTTTTGTAGGGCTGCTTTGTGAGAATATCTATTGTTACAAGCACTATACACTTAACATTGAATTGAATTGAATATTACTTTCAGATGCTTGAATTATCATAATGCTCAACATTTCCATTGTGATAATTCATTTTTAACATCATTACAAGTGTAACTTTGAATGCAAAGCTTTTGATTACCAGTCATTCTGTACCCTAGAGGCATTTGCTATAGCAGCCCTAGATGAGCTCAGCAGTGACCCTCATCATTCAAGTGGCTATATTGACAGGCAAGAGTCAGGTCAGAAAGCAAAGCTAGAGAATTACTCCTTCAGGTCTTCAATTTCTCATCTCGGCCTTTGAAATGATACTGCTGCACCTATGAGCCAGAGACTGAATTAATAATGAAGCATCAGGAGACACCCAATGTCCCATTCAGCCAGAAATCACCTTCAAGTGCCTTTGCTCATGTGCTGAATCCCAGTGGCATATAGATATTTGCTGCAAGATTTTGTTTTTTAAACCTGCAAAAAATGGATATGCTTTTTTTCTCTGCTGTTGGCCCCAGCTACTGGATTTCCAACCTTCACATCATTGTCGCAGGACATAAGCTAAAGAGCAGTGAGAGTGCTGTGTGATTTTCAGGGTAATTAAACCCACGTCTGCCTGCAGTGTCTTTCCCACCGCTTCTTAAAGTGTGGCTTGAAATGAAATATCCTCTCTGGCTTTTTGTGCTTTAATGTGGCGTGGTCTGCTTTCTCTTGCCCACTCTCTTGTAATATCAACATAGATCGGCTCCAATTTTACTGGGCTGCATTCTGCAAACAAGACTGTTTTTTGCTGCTTTGCTTTTGTGCAAACTAATAAATTATACACTGGCCAAACATTATTTATAGAGCTGTTAATCAATACATGTCACTGTTTTCATGTCGGAAATTTCCAAAGAGGTGCCTTGTCATTCTGTCAAACATCATTAGGCATACAGAAAGAAGAATAGATTATGATTTGGAAAGAACTGCAGAAGTAAGCGCTGGCAAACAGATATGCAGTTCATTATGGTTCAGTGCATTTCATGGAGTGCATTATGTTGAGTGCATTACGTTTCTTTTTCTTTCACAAATCCATTTTGGAAAAGAGTGTACAATATTTACGCTTAAATTATTTTATGGGATATCTTTATGAGATCTTAAAAATTACATGTATGTAACCACTGGGATGGAGTGACAGCCCATATTCCTGCCTCACGGTCAGTGATCCTAGGATATACTTTGTTTGCACTTTCACCCTGACCAGGTGAAATAATAAGGATGAATAAATCAATAAATGTAACCTAACCCCAAGATTTACATTGAGTTTCCTCAAAATTATTTATGCAGTATTTTCAGTGACAATGTATAGTTTCAAGGTCTAACTGAAACTAAGTGTAATATGTGGAAATAAGTGGAAATAAGATGCAGAAGAATACAATAAATCCATCCATCTAACACATACATCTAAATCCATTCACCTCATTAGAGTTCTCACATGATCTAAAAGTTTTTCTTACTTTCATGACCTATTCATTTTAGCCACAAATGAAAATGGCATTCGACAGAGAGAGAGAGAGAGAATTCTGTTGTCAGTTTGCTGGTATGAACACCCCTGTCAGAAAGTGTCTCATTAATGTAATATTTGATTGTTGGCTCCTCAGAGCAATACAGGCACGTGGTGATTTTTATTCTTATCCAGAGATGTTCTCATTAAAAGCACCAGCTCAAAAGTTCACTGTTGCACTGCGATGAGGAATCTTGTACAGTACAGTTGTCCCTGGATAATATTACCCCTTTGCAATTTCACATATGGTCCACATAGTACCAGTAAAAAGCACAGGAGGAGTCATTACTTGTTCCCTTGTGGGCAAAGTGGGAGGAAGTTTATGTGAGAGGGTCAGCAAGAGCAAATGGTTAGAAGGTCAGTTCAATTACACAGCTTGTGATTGTCTTCTCTGTCGCAGTGAAAAAGAAGTCTTCACGGCAACTCCCACATCATTCTGTTCCTATTCAATACTGCAGCACATCAGCACAACCATCAGCATCCACTGGCCTCTGAGCAAACACAGAAGTGGTGGCCTGAATGAGAATCCAGGGGTGACACAGATTAGTGTGTAGCTGCCTCATCACAGAGCACCATGACACTGCTATTAATAAAGAGATTATATCAGTAGTTTAGGATGTTCCAATATGTCAGTAAAAACAAGAAGTGCAAGGAAAGAAAGTTTGCACAGCGAGCTGCACATGTCTTCTCTTTGGTTAGGAGCCTCAGATGTGCAGTATTTGCACAGGCTTATCTTAAAGCTGCAAACACATTTTGGCTCCCTTAGGAATTGTGAAGTGTCTCTATTCCTGAATATAATTACAAACTCGTCCGTAACAAAAGCCTTACTTACTTCTTTAGAGAATAAAGTGCAGTTTTACAGAAATTAATCAAAGATTCATTTCCAAAGTCTGTTCTTGTATATCATTCTGTGATTCTGTCTTTTTGTGGGGGAATCATAGTGAACATGATTGGGGACGGGACAGTAGAAATTTTATGTTTGATTTGCTCCCTCCAATCTGTCTGCATTGTCCACATTCTATTAAAGGGCCACCAAGAGTATAATTGCTATTTTGGTTTAACAAGGAATGTCAGAAACAGAATTGGATTTTATCTGGCCTTGCTATTGTGCAAAAATAAGGTCATAGTAATTATAGGCTTTTATTTGTGCTGGGTGTGTCAATCAATGACGCAAACCCAAAATCATGTACAGGAATTCAATATGCCATTTCTACATTCTTGGAAGGTTGTGGAAGGTTGAGGAATATGAGAGAGGAGGTGGATGTTGATTATCCTCAGGGAAGGGTGCAATGAGATGGTTTAGTGGTGAGGCACAGGGGCGGACATACTGCTCAGTCTGATTGAGAGCACTGTCCATCCATGATAACTTATCAAAGTGAGAGACTGCGGCTGACTGACCACTCAGGAGAGGACGCTTCTTCCCCGGAGAGCTGATACTGGGCAGGCTGAATTTCAAGCACTTAGCCTGGCTATCCTGCTCCCTAATCTTGGCAAGGAGGTGTGAGAAAAGGGGTGTACTAGTTACTGAGAGTGATGAGAGAGAATCAGCACCTCCCTCTCACCCCAGATTGGATATGGAGTGCCTGTTGGACTGATGAAGCTATTGGCTAAACCATAGACTTATTTCAGTGAAAAATACTAATGAATGTTCTGTAGTGAGCTTGCTGTGAGAAGTCAAATATTAATCAGTAGAACAAGCTGGTAAATAAGCCTGTCTACCAGGTGTCAGAATTTCGACATGTTTAACACAATGGTGTAATTTTTATGTTGTTAATTTCTAGGTCTAATTCTGATTTCAGAATTTAGATGTCAGCGTGAGCGTGGTAATATACAGCCACATGTTAGCTCCTGTCTTCTGGTCAAATGAAACGATAACCATGCCATGCCAGTGATGCATTAGACACAGAGCAATTATGGTGTCATTCCTCTTTGCATGGCAATCTTTAGCACTATAATTTAATTGAAAGAACAGTGAGTCCTTAGATAAGAAATTAGAAGAAAATATGTATCACCTACCATTAGCATGGTGAGAATAGAAACAGAAGGTAAGTCAATATTTTGGTGTTTCCTCAAGTAATTTCACAGAGGGACACTTTTCTAATCATAGTCAAGGATAGTTCTTCCTATCAAGGTACCGTTCATGTTAGGAGGCAGATTTGGCTGGCAGTACCAATGAGATATAAGGATTTGCAGCGTTGTCTTTAATTGTTTGACATTTAATAGGCCTGATCCACAGACTTTTATATGTTTTTTTGGTTTTTTTTTCTATTTGCAGCCTTCATCTTTGCAATAGATTTTGTGGCATATGTGATTGACACATATTTTATGTAAACAATAAATATGTATTCTGTAATGGTGTCACGTTGGCAGATTGGGTTTGAGGAAAGAAAAACGGCTGTTCTTTTTGCCTGAGGAAAATACCTCCTACCTAACCTTATATTATGACTCCATTGCCAAATGACTTGCTAAATTATGCATCAGTTTTTAATTGGCTACACTTACAGGGGATTGGGGAATTTTTGTAGGGGAGTGTATGTTCTGAACGCTGAAGCTAGAGATTGACTTGCAGCTCACACCCTGACCCAGCATCAGGAGCCAGACCTCCCACCAGCAGGGGGCTGCGGTTACTGCAGTTACACTTACCATTAAAATTTCACTACTGGTGCTGTCAATCAGATACTGCCATGTAAATGGGAAAACATTCAAAAGTCTCGGCATTGTATTGCAGTTTAAATCACCTCTAATATGCTTATGCACTATTTCATGTCTAATATCTGGAAGTAAAACAAGACAGATGCAGATTACAGCCAATTTTATCCTATTCTATCTTGCTGCCTTCTCAATTTAAAGCCTTTTCTTTTCCTTTTTGTGTAAAGTCTATCAGTTATAATTCTCCACCAAGGACACTCTGAAGCTCCTCATCTTTTTTCCTACTGTTTTATGACCTTTTCCATCGAATGACATAAAAAGTTGATTAATGTTGTCCAATGCTGTCTAGTCGAATAGTCTAATCTTCACTGCCTGTATTTACAGCAAGCTACTATCAATGCATCTTTTAATTTGTATGCACATTGACATCCATGGCAAACAATAATAATAATAATAATAAAAAAACAAATGTTTGTTCAGTCGTAGGATATGATTTCAAATTCAGCAGATATTCCTGATCTGGAAATATGAAAGGTAAAACTGAGCTGGGAGTAAAGCTGCTCTTATAGTGTCCCATGTTAGTATGTGAAACACTGTGTTTAAAATCTCACAGCACATTCAGATGCCAATGGAAGACATTAAAGAGCACTTCTAGATTCCCATGTAGCATCACTCATAACAAAGAAATTTCAGAACTGTGTTTTAAAATCAAGCTGTCACCAAGCTGCACCATGTCGATTGTGGTAATGTGTGTAATGACATGAGAGCTACAGCTCTTCAATTGGTCATGTAGACATCTGCCAGCGTATTATTATTGATTTTTTGGGGGGTCGAGTTACACAAGTTTCTGCTATGAGGATTAAAGTATCCTGGTGTGTCCGAACTGCTTAGACCTTTACCTGTCTCTCTTTGTTCCATCAAACTGGGGGTAGCCTCTTTTGTCATTGGTCCCTATTTGACCCTCTCTGCGGGTGACAGATGTGATTATAAACTCATAATGCTGGGAGAGTGTGCAGACTGTCTATGCACTGAAAGCTTTTTGTGTAGACACTGGGCAACTCTTTCAAGCTGAGCAGAGTGCTTTACTAACGTGAGCAGCATCACATACTGGTTATTATCTGTATGAAAATAGACCTTCCCTCCTCCTAATGTCCCATTAGCTCCACTACTTAAGGCTGCAGATGAATTGCAGGTCATTGATCTGTATTAAAGATGAAAAATGCAGATGAAACTAATATGAAACCTTGTCAGTTACATTTAGTATATGGAACATTTGAATAGGCAGTGAAGATTTTATATTTACATGATTGTCATTCCATTTTATGTGATGTCGCATGGCATATTTGATGCTACTTTGAAGATCAAATAGGGGACTGACTGCAATGCTATTGAGTCTTCATTAGGAAGATTAATTTTTATTTATACGGATAGTCAACTGCCCTAATACAGTTGACTAAATACAATCTTCAACAAACAGCAGTGAAGCAGATCCACCCTTCATACTGCCTTTTAGCCATGTTCAATGTTCAAGCTAGCTACATTATAGGACAACTGGAAAGTTTATCTTGGGAGCAAGTACTGCTAACACTGGTAAAAGTAAGTTAGTTCATGTAAACTATTCTTATTATAATGACAAAGAATGACAAAGAGTTTTTTCACCTTCTGAAGAAACAGCATTTACCAACCCGATTGTGAAGTGCCAGTAATCTTCTGTGTTCTTAAATGCTTTGGGGCACTCTCCAGAATAGGGAGAGCATTTTTATATATATATATATATATATATATATATATATATATATATATATATATATATATATATATATATATATATATATATATATATATATATATATAAATATACATACATTTCTGGAAAAGCCAAATTTGGAGTTTCTGCCAGTTTAAATTGGAATCAGTGTTTCAGGTCGAAAGTACATAAGGACCACAATCTATTTTATGAACTTTGTCAAGGTACAGTTTACCCTCTAAGGTAAGTTATCCTTTGCCTCTAGTTATGTTCACTCTGTGTAGTAAAACCACAAATTTGGTCGAAATTTGGCAAACATAACCAAATAAAAATCATGTAACTGAAATGATAAGATATAAGCTCTACCTAAGTTTTTAAATGTCATTTAAATGAACAACACATCCATCAGTGAATGGTTGTAAACATTTTTTGTCAAAATTGATGTGACTACACTGAAAGTGCTTAACAAAAGTCCTGATGCAACCTGCAGTAATGCCATAAAATAGCCAGTTAAACATGGTAAGGATTGACCTTAAACTGAGTAACAACAAAAACCAGACAAGGAGAAATCAGTACAAATGTCATACTCTTTTTTCTTGTAGTTATTTAATCAAATGATGTCCCCAGGTGATCACCGAATGCTCCTTGCCTACTTCCTCCAAGACTGACCTTGACTTACATACTGAAGTATCTTTAAAAGTCAGCACACAGCTTGACTTCGACACCATGTTAGAACAGAAAACATGCTTGTAGAGGAGGTGCCAGCAGGCTGGCAAAGTTGCCAACCCACCTGCCTCCGCCAGTCCGTGTCATTCTCCCAGGCGAGACAAGATGAGCAGCCTTCTGACGAGCCAGGGGCTGGCCCCCGGCCCTTTCATATGCAGTCAAGTCCTTCAGTCTGGCTGTGTCACCACAGCACTGCTCTTATAACATGCAGCCATCTGGGCCTGTACAAATGTCTTTGGGACAACCATCAGTTTAAACACTGTATCTCAGAATGCTGGCACTCCCCAGACAGCTTACATGCCTACTCACCTCTCAAACTGCAGGTAATAATGCAAGGCATCCATCTTTACACGGCAGTTGAAAGTGCCAAGATCTAATACACAACCTGTTAGTCTCTTATGAAGTAGAATAATAGCTTATGTGTTAAATACATTTTTCAACTGCATTATGGCATAGGAATAAAATGTGGCTAATCTGGTTGTTTTTAGAATATCAGTTATAGATGACTTACATGGTTTTCAGTCATCATTTTAAAATGCCTTGTGGAAATAATTCAGGGTGACTAGACTTGTGGTGTAAACCTGAAAAAATTGTGTTACTTGCAAGTCAGATAAAAGCACATGTGTATGGATTTGCTTTGCTGATCATGAGCCATACTAATGAAAAACTAAAATAATATCCTGGGCCACACTCACACTGCTTGCTAAATGAATTTGATATGATCTTAGATGTATATATTCTGGTCTAATATTGGTTTAGGTGAAACTACAATACATGAATCCAAATCTCACTGGTCTTCAACTGGAACAGTCTCTGTGTGTGCAGTAAGTAGAACAGAGAGTAAGGACATCTGTAAAAAGATAACACTGCCTTTCAGAATTTCTCCTTTAAACCTCCTCTTTCTGGGCAGGAAATAGCTGGAGTGAATAATCAACTTTATTGTGAGCACATTATCCAAGAAAAATCAAGATGCTTTTGATATAAATGCTAACAAGCTTGAGAAAGAGATTAGGACTTAGTGCTAATCAGCTATGCATTATTCATAATGCCCATGCAACAGAGGGAATGAGGGTTATTTAAAAACGTTTTTTGAGAAACAATTGGTTGACATCTACATGATGAAAACCATTTAATAATCCAATGTGCATTAAGAATTAATGGGTAATTATGCAGAATGTCAGTCACAGAGTTCTCTCAAGATTAGCATCATTGTTAGTCAAGAGGATTGGACAAAAATCTATTTATATCTGACTTATATCTGTCTACTGAGCTGTCGTTTAAGTGCAGATACACACACATATATATGTATATATATATATACACACACACACACACACACACACACACACACAAACACACACACACAGTTGTGGTCAGAAGTTTACATACAGTCATCATGAACATGAATGTCATGGCAATATTGGGCTTTCAATAATTTCTTTTAACTGTTCTTTTTCTGGGGCAGAATGATTATGCAACATCTTCAATAAAAAACAAACAAACAAGAATTTGGTTCACAAATTTGTATTTATTTGGGGTTTTCCATAGTCAACACAAGGTCTAAATTATACATACTCACACACAGAGTCAACTGAGCAACAGGAGCAGCTTGAACCAAAGAAAAACGCTTTGTCCCTCATTTGGACGCATATTGGCTTCAGTAAATTAGACAAATGATGTTAAATGTAAGCATTGCGGAGAAACCATTTCAGCGACCAAAGGTAATACAACCAATCTGTTTCGACACTCACAGCACAATCATGTTACAGAATTTAAACAGTGCATGGCTCAAAAAAAAGAGACTCTTTAGCACCAAGCAACAAGTGCCTCCACAAAGCAGGTGTCGATTACACACACATTTAAAAATGCTACACTATATGAAAAGGATATAAGAAGATGGAAAAAAATATCTGACGCCATTTGTTACTAGATCACGAAAGATATGGCTCCTATAGCTACAGTGGAGCGCAGTGAGTTTAAACACCTCGGTAAAACCTTCCACAGAACATACACTATGCCATTACAACCATATTTTTCCAATACTGCGCTGCCCAACATGTACAAAACATGTTGTTAAAAGGTAGCTGCTGAACTGAAGTCTGCACTTTGCAGCCACATCTGATCTCTGGTCAAGTAGGTTGATAGTTTAGTAGTTTGTGTTATATAATTTATAGTACTTCAGTAATTTGTGTTTCCTTCAATTATTTTAAAATAAGATAAGAAATGCATGCTTAGAAAAAAATTAGATTAGAAAAAAAATATCCCAGCATATTTATAGTACAAACCTTGTCAGTAAATTATTAGGGCAAAAAAAAATAAAAACCCCAAAAGCAAAATAATTGTTCATTAATCGTAATTGAGGTAAATTGTTCAAGTAATCGAGATTTTTGATTTTAGGTCACATCGTCCAGCCCTACCTTGGTTTTTTCTGGGTTTTTCCTGACCATCCGAACCAATTTCCTCTCAGCTGAAGGTGACAGTTTGGGTCTTCTTCCAGACCTTGGCCAAGTGAATACACTTCCCAGTAATTTCTACTGACGTACAGTAGTTTGAACTGATGATCTTGGAACCTGGAATTGTGTAAATCCACCATCCTCTTTTTCAGATCTGCACTGTACTCCATGGACTTTCCCATAATACTGTGTGTTGGTCAATCCAATGAGTGCTGTCAAACAAACCCTTTTTATGTTGGCACAGAGAAGCTGCCAGCTGTAGTAAATCATGATCACTAACAAGAAATTAAGAGGCCTTGGTCTTGGAAAATTTAAGGACATTTTGGAACTTTCAGCACCACTGAATTAATCATCAGTGTTTGTATGTATATTTTTGACCTGTGTCCTGTGTTGATTACAGAAAACCACAAACGAACGTCTTTTTTTATTAAAGTTCCAAACTTTTTTGAGACTTGTTATGGCCATCAAATTCAAAATGACCTTACTTTTATCTTAAAATGGTACATTTCCTCAGTTTAAGCATTTGATATGTTTTCAGTGTTCCATTGTGAATAACCTTTGGGTTTATGAGATTTGCAAATCATTGTATTCGGTATTTCTTTACATTTATTAACATTTTACACAGCATCCCAACCTTTTTGGAATTGGGGTTGTACTTAGATGAAGCACCTTTATATTTTATCATGGCATCATGGCAATCTTTATGGGTAAGAGTCAATCAGTTAGGCACATCTTCACTTGTGCAATATTTTGGCATTCTTCCTTGCAAAAGCATTCTAACTCTGCCAATTGTCTGGGCATCTCCTGTGCGTCACCCCACAGAATGGCTGAGCCATTCAAAAACCTTAATCTTGTTTTGATGAAGCCATTCCTTTGTTCATTTGGAGGTGTATTTTGATCCATTGTTAAGTGTTTCAGCAGAAGATTTAAGGAGCTATTCATTATTCCCTTCACCCTGATTAAAGCCCCAGTTCCAGCTGAAGAAAAGCAGCTTTAAAGCATGATGCTACCACTACCATGCCTCACCATGGGTATGATGTTGTTTTGTTGATGTACTTTTTTTTCACCAAACATACCTTTTGGAATTATGGAATTATTATACTTTTAGGAATTGGTCTCATAAAGCCATAACACATTTTGTCACATGGCTTGGGGTGATTTAGTTGGGCTGTTTTTTGTGAGAAAGGGGTTTTGTCTAGCCAACCTACCACATAGTCCAGACATGTGAAGAGTACAAATGATTGTTATCATATGCGGATTACATTTACATTTACATTTATTCATTTAGCAGACGCTTTTATCTAAATTGACTTACAAATGAGGAAATACAAGCAAAGTGGTATATCAGGCATAAAACAATGCAAGTAGTGCTACCATACAAGATTTATGATTTAGTTCTAGAAAAGCAAAGTGTGCAGAGTAGAGGTGTAAGAGCCAGAGTAAGGTTTTTTTTGTTTTTTTGTTTTGTTTTTAAAGGATAGTGTGGGGTTGGCGTTTTAGGGGTTAGTTATGTGCTCACTGAAGAGGTAGGTCTTTAGCTGTTTTTTGAAGATAGTGACAGATTCTGCTGTCCGGATTGAGGTTGGAAGTTTATTCCACCACTGAGGGACAGTTAGTGTGAAGGTTCTGGAAAGGGACCTTGAGCCACCCTGAGTAGGCACTACTAAGCGGTTGCTAATCAATCGCAGATTGTGTGAGAGAACGTAAGCCTTCAGGAGAGTGTTGAGGTAGGGGGGTGCTGATCCAGACAAGGTCTTGTACGTGAGAATCAGGTCCGTGAATTTGATACGGACAGCTACAGGAATCCAGTGGAGGGAGATGAAGAGGAGTGTGACATGGGTCCTTTTGGGCTGGTTGAAGATGAGGCATGCTGCTGCATTCTGAATCATCTGGAGGGGTTTGATGGAGCTGGTTGGGAGGCCCGAAGGTAGTGCACTGCAGTAGTTCACTTTTGATATGACAATGCTTGGTCTAGTAGCTGTGTAGCCTGTTCGATGAGATAGTGTCAGATTTTCTCGATGTTATACAGAATGAACCTACAAGACCGCGCAGTTGAAATGTGGTCTGTAATGGTCAAGCTGTCATCAAAAGTCACCCCAAGGTTCCTGGCTGTCCTGATTGGCTTGAGTGTGGTTGAGCGAAGCTGTACAGTGAGGTTGTTGTGGATCCAGGGGCAGGCTGGGATGCCAAGAAGCTCAGACTTTGCGAAGTTGAGCTTAAGGTGGTGTTCCCTCATCCAGTCCGAGATGTCAGACAGGCAAGCAGAGATTTGTTCAGAGACAGATGGATCATCAGACTGGAAGGACAAATAGAGCTGGGTGTCATCAGCATAGCAATGATATGAGAAGCCATGAGACTCAATCACCTGCCCCAAAGATGTAGCATATGTAGAAAAGAACAGTGGCCCCAGAACTGACCCCTGATTTTACTGTTTGTACTGTTCTTTTATGAGGCATTTTTTTAGCATTCTGCTTATATTTTATTTTATAGTATGTTGTATTGTGTGTGATGTTTTGAGCTACTGGGACCTTGAATTTCCCCCTGGGGATCAATAAAGTATCTATCTATCCATCCATCCATCCATCCATCCATCCATCCATCTACCTATCTGAGGAACCTCAGCTGTGAAGTGCTGAGTTTCAGAAATACCTCCCCTCCACAATACCTTGAAGGATCTGTCTGAAAGATAGGATTCCTCCCAGAGCCGTTCCGGTGATGCCTAGGATGGAGAAAGTTGACAAGGATCTGATAATTCACAGTGTCAAAAGCAGCAGAGAGGTTGAGTAGGATGAGGACAGATAATCCTGAGGTTGCTCTGGCTAGTCATAAGGCTTCAGTGATGGAAAGCAGAGTAGTCTTCATGGAGTCACCGCTTTTGAAGCCAAACTGCTTGGTGTCCAGGAGGTTGTTCCTTGTGAGAAAAATAGAGAGTTGATTAAAAACATCTCTTTCAAGGTTTTTGGAAAGAAAAGTGAGTAGGGAGCCAGGTCTGTACTTGTCAACTGCAGCAGGGTTACGTGTTGGTTTTTTAAGCAGCGGGGTAACCCAGGCCTGCTTAAATGAGCTATGGTATGTGCCAGTAGAGAGGGATGTGTTAATAATATGTGTAAGTGCAGGTAATAGTGTGGGAGAGATGGACTGAAGAAGGTGAGAAGGAAGAGGGTCAAGAGGAAAGGCTGTAGGACGGCGGGAGAGGAGGAGTTTTGGGACATCAGTCTCTGAGAGAGGAGAGGCCAGTTGAGAGTTACATGGAGGAGGAGCCGGTCTATGCGTGTCTGTTGTTAAGAACTGGTTCCTAATTGATGTCACCTTGTTTTAAAAGAAAGTGGCAAAGTTGTCTCCAGTGAGAGTGGTATGGGAAGGGGGGGTGTAATAGAAAAACGAAGAAGAAGGTGGAGACAGTGAGGGGGGTGGAGGGGAGAAATAGAAAACTAAATGAAGAAATGGTCAGAGATGTGGAGAGGAGTAATCAGTACTTGTCAGATATTCCTGCTGCTCCTTTAATATTGCCGTTGGTCTCTTAGCAGCCTCTCTGGTATGTCATTTTGTAATGTCACTGTGGTGTCTCCACTCTCTATTTGTTAATGATGGCCTTCACTGTGTTCCATGGTACCATCTAGTGTTTTAGAAATAATATTTTACCCCTCTACTGATTGATGTATATACAGTGGTGTGAAAAAGTGTTTGCCCCTTCCTCATTTCCTGTTCCTTTGCATGTTTGTCACACTTAAGTGTTTCGAAACATCAAACCAATTTAAGCAGTAGTCAAGGACAACACAAGTAAACACAAAATGCAATTTGTAAATGAAGGTGTTTATTATTAAAGGTGAAAAAAATCCAAACCATCATGGCCCTGTGTGAAAAAGTGATTGCCCCTTAAACCTAATAACTGGTTGGGCCACCCTTAGCAGCAACAACTGCAACCAAGCCGTTTGCGATAACGTGCAATGAGGCTTTTACAGCGTCCTGGAGGAATTTTGGGCCACTCATCTTTGCAGAATTGTCCTAATTCAGTTACATTAGAGGGTTTTCGAGCATGAACGGCCTTTTTTAAGGTCATACCACAACATCTCAATAGGATTCAGGTCAGGACTTTGGCTAGGCCACTCCCAAAGTCTTCATTTTGTTTTTCTTCAGCCATTCGGTGGTGGACTTGCTGGTGTGTTTAGGATCATTGTCCTGCTGCAGAACTCAAGTTCGTTTCAGCTTGAGTAAACGGAACAGATGGTCGGATATTCTCCTTCAGGATCTCTTGGTAGACAGCAGAATTCATAGTTCCTTTTATCACGGCAAGTCTTCCGGGTCCTGAAGCAGCAAAACAGCCCCAGACCATCACACTACCACCACCATATATTAATGTTGGTATAATGTTCTTTTTATGAAATGCAGTGTTCCTTCTACGCCAGATATACTTGGACACACACCTTCCAAAGAGTTCCACTTTTGTCTCATCGGTCCACAGAATGTTGTCCCAAAAGTCTTGGGGATCATCAAGATGTGTTGTGGAGAAATTGAGACGGAGCTTTGATGTTCTTTTTGCTCAGCAGTGGTTTTCTCCTTTGGAACTCTGCCATGCAGGCCATTTTTGCCCAGTTTTTTCCTGATGGTGGAGGCATGAACGCTTACCTTAACTGAGGCAAGTGAGGCCTGCAGTTCTTTGGACGTTGTTGTCGGGTCTTTTGTGACCTCTTGGATGAGTCGTCGCTGCACTCTTGGGGTAATTTTGGGCGGCCGGCCACTCCTGGGAAGGTTCACCACTGTTCCATGTCTTCGCCATTTGTGGATAATGGCTCTCACTGTGGTTCGCTGGATTCCCAAAGCTTTGGAAATGGCTTTGTAACCCTTTCCAGACTGATAGATCTCAATTACTTTCTTTCTCAATTGTTCCTGAATATCTTTGGGTCTCGGCATGATGTGTAGCTTTTAAGGATCTTCTGGTGGACCTTACTGTGTCAAGCAGCTCCTATTTAAGTGATGCCTTGATTGTGAACAGGTGTGGCAATAATCAGGCCTGGGTGTGGCTAGAGAAATTGAACTCAGGTGTGGACAACCACAGTTATAGTATGTTTTAACAAAGGGGGCAATCACTTTTTCACCCAGGGCCATTTTTTTTCACCTTTAATAATAAACACCTTAATTTACAAATTGCATTTTGTGTTTACTTGTGTTGTCCTTGACTATTGTTTAAATTGGTATGATGTTCCGAAACACTTAAGTGTGACAAACATGCAAAGGAACAGGAAATGAGGAAGGGGGCAAACACTTTTTCACACCACTGTATATATACAGTGCCTTGCGAAAGTATTCGGCCCCCTGTGGATATCTTTGAGAAATGGCTTTCTTCTTGCCACTCTTCCATAAAGGCCAGATTTGTGCAGTGTACGACTGATTGTTGTCCTATGGACAGACTCTCCCACCTCAGCTGTAGTTCTCTGCAGTTCATCCAGAGTGATCATGGGCCTCTTGGCTGCATCTCTGATCAGTCTTTTCCTTGTCTGAGCTGAAAGTTTAGAGGGACGGCCAGGTCTTGGTAGATTTGCAGTGGTCTGATACTCCTTCCAATTCAAAATGATCGCTTGCACAGTGCTCCTTGGGATGTTTAAAGCTTGGGAAATCTTTTTGTATCCAAATCTGGCTTTAAACTTCTCCACAACAGTATTACGGACCTGTCTGGTGTGTTCCTTGGTCTTATATATATCGAAGTTATATACCATGCAGACATTGTAAGTTCTAGATCCATAGATCCAGCAGTCAAGAAGATGTCAAGAAAATCCTACAGAAACAGCTGATTGTTATTTGGTAAATCAGAATCATTTCATTGATGACAACTGTATGATTTATCTTGGTTTCTTTCCTTTTTTATCACAACAACTTGCCATTTTAACAGGGATGTGTAAACGTTTTATATCTATTGTATGCTTGTAAACAACAGCTGGAAGTGCATACATCTCTAAATATACCGCCAAAATTAGATAGCTGTAATTCATCACTACTTTCCCAAACAATTCTTTCAATCCCATATAGAATCAGACAGACAATATGAGAAGTGCATTGGAAGCCCATATGTGTTGGCAAAATGTGTGAATAATGGCTTTTAGTGGAGCTCTAACGGCTTTTGGCTTTCTATACAACATAAAACTGTGATGGTGCAGTTGATCATAGAAGCCTCTGCTACTTGTTCTTTTGGCCTGTGCAAATGTTTTATTGTGGAGTCTGTATTTTAAAGAGTCAACAGAGAGCAGCATTCAATTATTGAAGATTGCAATTACAAAGACATTAACTGGTTCACATACAAGGAAGCTATTTGTACATAGTAGGAAGTCAAAGCTGATCTGAAATCAATTAAGTAAGCTAATATGAGATGTAATTTAGGTGTCTGGGTTCAGACACCAATGCAAGCTTAAATCTAGAAATCTTTATTTAAAATATCAAGAAACTGATATAAGAAGACAATATGCATGTGTTGGTTATGTAAGGAATAAAACATGGGATGGTGTGATACACGCTGAAACTGATTATTTTCCAATAAAGTGTCCTAAAGTGTTTCTTTTTTTTTTTTTTTTGATATTTCATTTATTTATTCATTTTCATATGATTAATTTCAATGTGATTCATTTACATATGATTCATTCATGCGGGCTATCTTGACTGTGTAGTCAGGGAAAACGGGGATGGTCAGATCCCTCACTTCTGCTGGCGCTCTCTCGCACGGCGTAAAATATCAATACAGTCACTGTAATAGTGGAATCTGCACACAATAGCTCGTGGTCATTCACCAGACCGGTCCAGAACCGGCTCCTTCTCCAGACCAAACGCCTCCTTTAACAAGGCCGCTACAGCGACCGTTGTACAGGTGTCAGCTCCCTCTGGAATTCCGACTATCCTAATGTTATTGCGCCGTGACCTCGACTCCAGATCCTCACATTTATTCTCTAATTGAGTCACGGTCGCAGTGAGAGACTCGATAGTAGTCTTCATATGACCGATATCATCGGTGCAACCGGAGAGAGTGTGCCCCATTTCCCCCACAGTACCTTTCAGTGTTGAGATGGTGGCATCGGAAGCGACTTTATCACTAGCCTGCTGTGTTTTCATGGCCTGCAGGTCATGCTGGATAGTAGATAGCGCATCCCTGAGAGTCCTCTGAAGATTCTCATGGATAGTCTCCTGGTGCTTCAGATGATCCTGAAACTCCTTCCTAAAATCAGCGTTGTCCTTCCTCATTACAGCCAGCAACTCAATGAATGCGGCGAAGTCAGAGCCACCACTCGGGGACGCGGATGTGACCGCGGGTTCACTGGGGAAAGGGAGCGCGGCTACGGATTCATGAGGAGAAGGAGGCGCGGGTGCGGGTTCATGGAGAGAGGGAGACGCGGCTGCGGATTCACGAGGAAACGCGCTCGCGGTGCGCCCTCCAGACCTCAATTTTGTCTGAATGCTGCCACCGGTTTTCGAGTTTTTCCCCGATATCTTTAACGAACCACCGAGTTAAAAGTACAAATAAGGAAACGAAGTAGAATAAGTCAAAATATACTATATATATAATATTTTATATATAAATTATATATAAAAATATTATATTACAAAAGAAAGTGGTAATTAATTACAATTTTTGATCGAAATCAGCAGGAGACTCAAACTTCACCTTCCTAAAGTGTTTCAACTGGATACTACAGCAATTCAGACAGCACTAGGGGAGAGTGGCCACACTTTTGTTTTCTCTAAATGTACACATGCAACTGCGACATAATTACATGCATATACAAGTACATCACTTCTCCTTTTACATCTGAAACATCAGGATTCATCCGCGCATGCCGGAGATATTTGTGAAAAACTTGATTTCTGCCATATATGTATCTTTAATTGAGACATTCACACACACACACACATACATACATACATACATATATATAGTGTAGCGGGATGGGCGATGCACAGAGACACGGAGGCGAAGGTAGCGCAAAAACTCAGGCTTTATTCTTGGTTTGGTAGAGTGTATGTCCCGGGGTGTGTGTGTGTGCGTCTGGCGGGTCTGACGCCGCGACGCGCTAGTGGGGGCGTGTCGGGGAATCCCGGAAAGGCCTCGCGGGCTCTCGGGCAGTCCCTCAGCGCTGCGCGTCGTCTCGCGGCGCGGTCCTCGTCCGTGTCGGTGCCTTCCGCCGAAGTACAGAGAGAGAGAGAGAGAGATTAGTCATCCACAATAAAAAGGGGGGAGCACGCAGTGAATACCTGCACGAGGGTCTGCTCGGACGCCAACCGTTTCGTAAGTCGGTACTCAATCTTCCGGGCGGAAGGGCGTCCTTTTATCTCCGCCATCCGGGTAGCAAGTGGTGGAATTCTTCCGTCCGATCCTCCAATCCCCGGACGGTACGGCGTTGGGTCCTCCCGGCATGGAGTCCCTTCCGGTTACTGCCAGGTCCGACGCGGGGCTGCCTGCTTCGTGCCGGTACGGCAGTTGGCAAAGGAGCGATCCCCTTTCTCCTCGCGCCGAGTGCCAGTCCGTCGCGACAGTACCCCCCCCCCAGCTCCGAGCCTACCGCCGGGTGGTGGGCCCATAGCGCGTCCCTCCGTGAGAGCCCGTCTGCGTTCCCGTGTAGGGTCCCCGCCCGGTGTTGGACCTGGAAGCAGAAGTCCTGCAGGGCGAGAAACCACCGAAGTTACCCTGGCATTAGTGTCCTTGGCCTTGGCCATCCACTGGAGGGGAGCATGGTCCGTCACCAGAATGAAGGGTCGGCCCGCCAGGTAGTACCTCAGCTCCTCGATGGCCCATTTTATTGCCAGGGCCTCCCTTTCTACCGCGGGCTACTTTCTCTCTGCCGGGACAGCTTCCGGCTGATGTAGAGTACCGGGTGCTCTTCTCCCTCGAAGGCTTGTGAGAGGACTGCGCCCAGCCCGGTTCGAGGCGTCGGTGTGCACCGAGAAGGGGAGTGCGAAGTCCGGGTTGCGCGCACACGGCTCACTGGTGAGGGCCTCCTTTAGCGCCCGGAAGGCCCGGCTCGGCGTCGGCGGTCCACCTCACTTGGTCCGGCTGGCCCTTCTTTGTCAGGTCTGAAAGAGGAGAGGCTATCGCCCAGAAGTTAGGGACAAACCTCCGATAGTATCCCGCCAACCCCAAGAAGGCACGCACCTGTTTCTTCGACGAGGGCCGAGGGTAGCCTTTCACCGCTTCGACTTTCTTTGCCTGGGGCTTTAGCATCCCGCGCCCGATGCGGTATCCCAGGTACTGCGCCTCCGTTAGCCCAAGGTGACATTTCTTGGGGTTGGCAGTCAAGCCAGCGTCCCGGAGTCCCTTTAGAACCTCCCCCAGATGGAACAGGTGGTCCGACCAGGTGGAGGAATGGATGACTACGTCATCCAGGTAGGCCGCTGCGAAACTGATGGGGCCGTAGGGCGGTGTCCATCAGCTGTTGGAAGGTGGCCGGGGCCCCATGTAGCCCAAAGGGGGGGAGAGCCGGTACTGCCAGTGGCCCGTGGCGGTGCTAAAGGCCGTCTTGGGTCGAGCTGCCGCCAGGGCCACTTGCCAGTACCCCTTGGTGAGGTCCAGAGTGGAAATGATCGGGCCCTCCCAAGCGCTCCACCAGGTCGTCCCACTCGGGGAGGGGGTAGCTGTCAAACTCCGAGACCTGGTTGAGTCGGCGAAGTCATTGCAGAGCCGAATACTCCCGTCGGGGTTCGGCACTACAATGACGGGGCTGGACCAGGGGCTGTTGGACTCCTCGATGACTCCGTCTCGTTAGCATGCTCTCTACCTCTTTCTCGATGGCCTTACGCCGGGCCTCCGGGACACGGTAGGGCCTCTGCGGCACCACTACCCCTGGAGGTGTTTTTTATGTGGTGGCGCACCACTTGGGTCCTTCCTGGGGAGGAGGAGAATACGTCCGTGAATTGGTCCACGAACTCGCGGAGCTCCAGTCTCTGGGCGGGTGTGAGGTCCTCCCCGAGGTCGACCAAAAGCACGCCTTGTTCTGATCTGTGTCTAGGGCGGCGTATGCTGAACGACCGGGGCGGGTTCCACCCACTTCTTCAACAGGTTAATGTGATAGAGTTTGCCGTCCGTTCTCCTACCGGGCTGTTGCAGGCGGTAGTTGATGGCGCCCTGACACTCTAGAACGGTTACGGCCCCTGCCAGCGGGCCAGGAACTTGCAGGCGCTACTGGGTACCAGCAGAAGTACCTGGTCCCCTGGGTGGAACTCCGGGGCTGCGCCGGGCGGTTGTACACCCGCTGCTGTTCTTCCTGGGCGGCGGCGCATGTGTTGTTGGACTATCGGTCCCACTCGGTCGATCCGGTCTTGCATTTCGTACATATTCCACGACCGAAGCGGTACGGGAACGGCTGTTCCTCCCAGGCTTCGGGCAACGGCGTGAGTAGTCCTCGAAGGGCGCCGGCCGAACAGCAGCTCAAAGGGGGTGAAGCTGGTGGATGCCTGGGGGCACTCCCGGACCCCAAAGAGTACGTAAAGGGAGGAGGAGGTCCCAGTTCCTCCCTTTTTCGTCTACCACCCGCCGCAGCATTCGTTTGGCGTGGGCGGGTTGAAACGTTCGACCAGCCCGTCAGTCTGGGGGTGGTAGACCGACGTCTTCAGATGCTTCACCTGCAACAGCCGACACAGATCAGACATTAGCTTGGAGACAAAGGGCGTACCTTGGTCGGTTAGGATGTCTTTGGGGATCCCCACACGGCTGAACAGGAGTACCAGTTCCCTGGCGATGTTGGGGGAGGTGGCTTTGCGTAGTGGTACGGCCTCCGGGTACCGGGTGGCGTAGTCCACAATCACCAGGACGTACTCGTGACCCCGGGCCGACTTGGGGAGGGGCCCCACGAGGTCCATGCCGATCCGTTCAAAGGGGACGCCGATGATGGGTAGAGGGATGAGGGGCGCCGGCGGGGGCCTCCGGGGAGCGGTGCGTTGGCACTGGGGACACTGCTGGCAGAACCTCTGGACCTCGGCGCTCATCCCGGGCCACACGAATCGGTCCCTCAGCTTTTCCCCTGTGTTCCGCGGTCCCAGGTGACCGCCGAGCGGGTGGACATGGGCGAGATGCATGGCGCGGTCGGTCCTCGGTACCACCAGGAGGTCTACCTGCTCCCCGCGGCGGTCGGCCCGTTGGTAGAGGAGGCCACCCCGGACGAGGAAGTACGAGGTGGGAAGCCTCAGGTCGGGGTTTTGGTCGACCCCCTCTACAACCCGTACCTGGGCCCAGCAGTGCTTGAGTCGGTCGTCCTCCTTCTGTTCCCGCCCAAAGCTCCCCTCTCGGGTTACCTGATGGACAACACCAGACATAGGGTTAAGTGATATAGCGTCCTCACCTTCGGGAGTGGCGTCCCCGTTGTCCTGGGCCAGGTAAGCGGTCCGGGCCCAGGTCCTCTGCTTCCGATGTCGTGGCTGCCCCGTCTCGGTGTCCCGGCCCGGCGGGCATCCTGGCCAGTCCCTCCCTAGGAGTAGTGGTACAGGGAGGTCAGGGATCACGCCTACATGGAGAGACCAGCTCCCGGTCACGCCCTTGATCGGCACCTCGGCTGTCGGGACTTCTCGGGTGTCCCCATGAACGCAGGTCACAGTGAGGCTCCCCCTGGTTGGAGCCCGCGGGGAGGATGGACGGTCGGGGCGAGGGTCACCGAGCTTCCGGTGTCCAGCAGCGCAGTGATCGGCCTCCCTCCAATCCACACCTTCTGGGTGGGCCCCTCCGCCAACTGTCGTACATGAAAGCGCGAGCCGGCCAGCCAAGGTTTCTGGGTCGGTCTGGGAGGCCCCAGTTCCGGCTCCGTGGGCATGGGCTCATCGGTGGGATTTACTGGGGGGGGCGACCTCCGGGGGGTTCGCCAAGTGCAGGCTGGGCGTGGCCGGACAGACGATTCCCAGGCCCCTAGAGGTAGGTCAGAGGGCTGTGGCTCTTGTGGGTCGAGCTCGAGGGGGGCGGTGATGCGCTCCAGGGCCGTCAGGAGCTCCTGGGGCGTTCGCGGTGCCGGACCCCCACAGCCTGTCGTACCATCCGGGGTAATGCCCTCAAGAACCGATCCGCCACCTCTTCCGCCACCTCGAGGGCCGTGTGCTGGTCTGGCCGGAGCCACCTTTTGGTGACAGGGTGTTCAGCTGCCTGCGGGGCTGCGCCGCCGGCTGATAGGTCCAGCGATGGAACTCGGCGGCTGCTGGGGAGAGGCCCCGGCCGCTCACCGCCAGGACGCCCTCCTTCATGGTGCGGTAGTCCGCCGCGTCCTCCGGCTCGAGACTGTAATAGCCCTCGCGGGCCTCCCCTGTGAGCAGGGGACCTATGGCGTGGGGCCAGTCCTCCCTTATCCCAGCCCTCGCGGCGGGCGATGGTTTCAAAGGTCTCAAGTACGCCACCGGTGCGTCATCAGGAGCCAAGGGGGGAGTAGGCGGCGGAGCTCACGTCCCGGTCCGGGACGTGTGTGTAGGTCCGCGGGTCGGGCTGACCGCCGTGACGTTAGTGGGGGCGTGTCGGGGATCCCGGAGACGCCTCGGGCTCTCGGGCAGTCCCTCAGCGCTGCGTCGTCTCGGCCGGGCGCGGTCCTCGTCCCGTGTCGGTGCCTTCCGCCGAGTACAGAGAGAGAGAGAGAGAGAAATTAGTCATCCACAATAAAAGGGAGCACGAGTGAATACCTGCACGAGGGTCTGCTCGGACGCCAACCGTTCGGTAAGTCGGTACTCAATCTTCCGGGGCGGAAGGGCGTCCTTTTATCTCCGCCATCCCGGTAGCGAAGTGGTGGAATTCTTCCGTCCGATCCTCCAATCCCCGGACGGTACGGCATCGGTGGGTCCTCCCCGCATGGCGCCCCTTCCGGTTACTGCCAGGTCCGACGCGGGGCTGCCTGCTTCGTGCCGGTACGGCAGTTGGCAAAGGAGGTGTGTGTGTATATATATACACACACACACACATACATACAGTATCTCACAAAAGTGAGTACACCCCTCACATTTTTGTAAATATTTGATTATATCTGTTCATGTGACAACACTGAGGAAATGACACTTTGCTACAATGTAAAGTAGTGAGTGTACAGCTTGTATAACAGTGTAAATTTGCTGTCCCCTCAAAATAACTCAACACACAGCCATTAATGTCTAATCTCTTTTGTGAGATATTGTATATACTTTTTCCTATCCTGTTCAAAACTGAAATCTGTGCATTTGTGTACACTTAGCTGTACATTAACAGTAAGCATAATTGCATGCTGCTTCTGTTTGCAAGTGCAAACTGCGATCGGTGGTGTAATTGTAATAGCTCTTATAACTATATATTCAGAGACAGTTCAGCATAGTGAATGGTGACAGCAATGAGACAGAAAATAAATGCATACACTAATTATCATAAGAATGCATAAGAATGAACTGCAATCAATGCAGACCACATAAATATGTTATTCTTTTTTTAAATCGTGTAATTAGAGTTAAACCATAGTGACCATTATCATGATTACTATGATATAACAATAAAATGAAATGGAAAAAACATTGAAAACAAACACAAATAAAAAATGGTGTGTAATTACTAATACACACTATTGAATACATATTTTAAAATGTAATGTATTCTGTTAGGTTACTCAAGCTTGACACTTTAAAGTCCCAGTCTTCATCGATTCCTTGTAAAACATATTATTTAGTAATGTCAAATCACTAAATAATGTCCAACTACACTACTACATGTTCCCTTCCAGCTGATTACTAATCACAGACACCTAGACTCAATCACACTCCAGTATATAGGACTCACAGTCACAGAACTCATTGTGTATGGTATACATTCTCTGTTTCTGTTCCAGTCATTACAAAGCATTATATTCTGGTTATAGTCTCTGGCTTTTGGATCTTTGTTCTGGTTTGATCTTGTTGGAAGCTTTCTAAATAAAGTTGTTGTGTACCTGCATTTGTGTATCTGCCACCTTAAAATAACCACTTTGAATGAATCAGTTATCTAATAGGAAAAATTTTGCCTTAATTTAATTAGGTAATATCTGTTTGTCTTGTGTTGCTATTATAGGCTCTGACATTCCATTAGCAACTGAACTGACTAGCTAATTGCTATGTAAAACATATTAAAAAATGAGGTGTAGGAAGCTGCGCTTCAGCATCATCGATGCTGGCTTGACAGTCATTACTGAAACGGCATGTTTACTGTACTCCCTTTCTATACTCTAACTATACAATTCTTGGTGTAAAATTTTATTTACGTTAACTATATGGCCTGTAGTAGTTACTGGAATGTGTTACGGAAATATTTAGCTATTCTCCAAATGTAGTCTTTAATAAGATTGTATTGTTTGGCACAAAGAACGGCAGAATGGATGTTTTGGTAGCAGTTTGTATGAAAACTTGGTACAGTTTGTTCATTATTATTTATTCTTAAGTACACAGAGTATCAGATGCTTCACTTTCACCTAAGTTTGCCTAATGGGTACTTAATCCTACGTGGATTTGGAGTATAATATTGTCTTCACGGGAGTCTTCAGTACTGCTAAAATATTCAAGTTGTCAGAGTTTTGAAACAAAAAAGACCCTTTAGCAAAATAAGGCTTGGTTTTTAACAGTGGTGGCTGGTCAACGGTTGCTGTACCCTTCAAGTTATCCAAAGAAGTAGGCTATTTAATCATGTTAAACATAAGTTAAATATATATTGCAAAATAATTATGAAATAAAATGATTTAGTTGTATTATTTGCCTTTTATTCGTCCGTCCATCCATCTTCTATACTGCTTATCAGTTTCAGGGATTATCAGGCGCAATCTCAGGGAGTATCGTGCACAAGGCGGGTTACACCCTGGACAGCGTGCCAATCCATCACAGGGCACAATCACATACACACTCACACACCCATTCATACACTACGGACACTTTGGACATGCCAATCAGCCTACCATGCATGTCTCCGGAGTACCCAGAAGAAACCCCCACAGCACTGGGCGAACATGCAAACTCTGCACACACATGGCCCCGGCAGGGCTCAGACCCTGCAGGTGTGAGGCGAACGTGCTAACTATTAAGCCGCCGTCCGCCCTGCCATTTATTCATATTAGCATTTATTGAAAAAATCCAAAAATAAAAATTATATTTCATTTATATCTGTGTACGGGCTGCCGGCCAAATGAGTGTGTTTGTATAGGCCCTTAAACTTTTGAAAAGCAATCTCTAAAAGCAGTGCCGGGGTGGGGGGTCTGAAGGGTTGGGGGGTTTTAGGGTGTTGGAGGTGGAGACGGGACATATTTCCAAAGGCCTATCATTTTGTTGGGAAGAAACATGTGCACTCAGCCCATTTATATTGACTTATATTTGTCTTTTGTTTCAAGCAATGCAACAAAGAGACACATTACTGCATAAAAATTTAGTGAAACTAATAAAGGATTTCTATGGCTTGACCTCACAAATGTCCAGTTTGAGTGAACTTGCTTACTGAAACTTACTGTAATATTATATTAAAAACATGACAAAAAAATAACTAAAATCTTAGTGTAACACTTTCCCAGAATTAGGGTAGGGAATGAGGAAGCTGGAGGCAGGCTCAAAACAACTCAAACAACTGAACTCAAAAGGTGCTTTATCCTTTATCTTTCACTTTCGCTTTTCAGGAGGTTTATTTTCTAGACACGTGCACACACACTCTTTGCTGGTTCGCTCTCTTTCGAGGCATCTGTCTCTCCCGTTTTTATTCTTGCATCAGCTCACTGTAGCACAGAACATTCGTTAGAATAATACCCCGCAGGCGTGCAATCCTTACCACTCACCTACTTCGGATCCGCCCCCCATTCACAAACCGGCGCTTGAGCATGCTCCTGCTTCCACACTTAGTCTGTTTAAACTTTTTATTTCCAATCAAAATGTGGAACATCATCTCAAGTTGCGCGATGTGGGACAAAGGACTAAAATGCTGTGCATGACAGCACAAAGCGGGGCATCTGGTAACCCAAAGATCAACTCAACTTACAAATACAGCTGCAGTCAAGTGATGAGTTTACACTCAGGGTTTCTCCAGCACTTGTTATGCCAAACAGAGTTGGCTAGCTGGATGCGATGTAAGTCATGAATTTTATTGTTTTCCTTGTTTGCTGTTTCAAAGTCCTGGCATCGAAACGTTGTGGACAACAACAGGGGTACGAGACTTGAAACATCTTTCTGAAAAACACAAATGGCCTGAAAGTAACTACAGCCATCTTGACAATACTAAGAGGCTACAGTTTTTAGGAAGCTTATCATTTTTGGAACAGCTAAATGAAGGCTACAGGATTGGCATTAGAGGACAAGGGCAACATTTATTTTCAAGTAGTTCTACTGGCCATTGTTTAGGCAACTTTACAGTGATTTTTTTGAGTGATTACAGTTTTTTGAGTGATTACCTTGTTTACTTTTATTACTGATAATAAACCCACATTAAACTCAAACTCACTGATTTGTGGTACCTTATTGCATGCTTTAACAGTTCAATCTTCCATTTTTATCTATGCAGTGGTGATACATTGTAATATCACCAGTTAAATGGCTATTTAACAATTACATTCAATCCCACATTACTCACAGTGTTATTTTCAGTTTGTTTGCACCCTGCTAAAATTTGTTAGCATCAGCCACCACTGGGTTTTAATGCTTTAATGTAATTAACAAGGGACTTGTTACACACCTCACTGATTTGCTCTCTTCCCGAATTCTGACCTTTTCTGACTGAACAATATGTGTGCATTTCCTTCCCATGAGTCATATTTCCAAGCCAGTTGTTCTGTCAGTTCACCTGTCAAAGCTGTGAGTCACCTCACCATGAGTCAGTTTTTGTACCCTGCTTGTCACTGTTTAGGAGTTCAATGTGGACGATAGATGATGACTGTGTGTATAATATGCAGGGCCAGTACTCTCGAGGAGACCTTGTACTGTTTGGTTCAGATAGTAGAGGAGACACACAGTGTTTTTCTCCCCTGTGACTCTACACTGGACTAACTCCTGCCTCCTGATCACCACTGGCATTTGTTTTATTGATCGGCGAAAGACTTTGCACCAGTCTGTGCAGGTCTGCATGATTCAGCAATGATAAGAGATAGATTCTTTGGGAAGGGCTGGGTTTTAGATAGCAGTGGTGGTCATAATGATCAGAGGATTTAAAAGGAAAAGAGGCATAAAAAAACTTTATGGTTTGGCATATTTTGTTATCCATAATGATGGGGTGGCTTGGCGGTTCAGTCTTTGGGTTACTGATCAGAAGGTCGGGGGTTCAAGCCCCAGCTCTGCAAAGCTGCCACTGTTTGGCCCTTGAGCAAGGTCCGCTCCAGGGGTCATGGCTGACCCTGCGCTCTGACCCCAACTTCCTGACATGCTGGGGTATGCGAAGAAAATAATTTCACTATGTATATGTGATCATTAAAGACTCATTATCATAATTTGATTCATCAGCATATCTAGCAACACATTAAGCATAATAAATTAGGCTATTCATCACAAAATACCACTTATATTACATGAGGTGAAATAAAGACTAAAACTTAATCAACCCCACACTTCCACTTTATCTCAAATCAGGAGAAGTTATAAGGGGTTAAAAACATGTTTTTCCTAAGTTTGATGCTTTTCAACAGCAAATATGCTAGCATACTAGATCCTACATTCAGCCTCAAACACGAGCTGGAAGATTTCCCCAAGTCTTTATGGTCTTGTGGACAATAGCACTTTGGCGTCCCAGGAAGTTACGATGACCAACCATTACAGTGTGCTGAATCCGCCAAATACAGCATGTGTACAATACAGCAGTGCTAATACAGTGCACACAAATGCACAGCAAACTGCCCAACATTTAGCCAGCCATTCCTACCTGATTTAGTACTGGCTAAAGAGATCACCACGTTGTTTAGGAAGTTATACTCGAGAACATAGGATTCAAAAACATATCTAGGGTTACAGATAGCTGTGACACTCTGATAGCGCAACTAACTAACATCTGAATAAGGAAAGGCTTATGTGTTTTAGACATAAGCCTAAGTGTTTTAGGTGTATGCAGAGCTTTTCTTTGTTATGTTCTGCTAAGGGTCTGAAAGGATCACTGTCATTATTAATTTTCATTTATTTATCAGCTGAAAATGGAAATATAAGCCAAATATTCAGCCAAATGCTTATTTTTCTGCATTAAAACTGTATCATATCGAGGCACCACAATCAAACTTTTACTGAATTTATAATATGTATATCATTACATCCCTATGTACTGTATGACGAAAAGCTACTGAATAGATTATTTCATAAGTTATTATACATACAATGCATGTACAGTCTTTGGCAGACAGTGACGGAACATATATTATAAGAAAATTATCAAATTATTGAACAAATATTTACTGTGTCCAGTATTTGTTCACATTTATTTACTTCCTTATCTATTGGCACCTTCATGAAAAAAGAGTCTTCGGTGGTTATTTGTGCTTATTTTTGGTTATCTCCACCTGAACAAACACTGTCTCACTGACAAAATTTTTGTGTTTACATAACTAATAGGATAGATAGTACAAACCAAACTGAGGCACCATAGTTCTGCTCATAATCAATGTAAATGCGTATATATAAGACAGGGCTCAGTCTAGGTGAGTGTGCAAAGCCTGTTGCATGGTCAGTTTGTGTTTTATTGGGAGGGTTGGCGCCACAGATTTGAGAAAAGCATATGATCTGTCAGATAATATTGCTAGTGTGATACATAAATGCATCTGTCATATTGGTCATTCAGTGCCATCCACTAATATTAGCACCATTGGTAAATATGAGCAAGAAGGCTGTGAAAAATTGTCTTTATCTTTTAACCTTTTAATCTTTTGTTAAAAAAAAATCACAAAAATACTCTGCTCTCATTGATATCAAACAATTGCAAACAAAACACAGGTTTATATAAAAAAATATATCTTTGTTAAATATAAGTGTGTAACAATTATTGGCACCCTTTTAGTGCTTTGTGCTACCTTTCTTTGCCAGTATATTAGCTCTGAGTTTTCTCCTATAATCCTTGATGAAGTTGGAGAATACATGGCAAGGGATCTAAGACCATTCCTCCATACAGAATCTCTGCAGATCCTTCAAATTTTGAGGTACACACTGGTGGACTCTCCTCTTCGGTTCACCCCAGAGGGTTTCTATGTGTTTCAAGTCAGGGGACTGGGATGACCATGGTAAGACCTTGATTTTGTGGTCAATAAACCATTTTTGTCTTGATTTTGATGTATGTTTTAGATCATTGTCCTGCTGGAAGACCAACCATGCCCCATTTTAAGCTGTCTGCCAGAGGCAGTCAGGTTTTCATTTAATATCTGTTGATATTTGAGTCCATGATGCCATGCATCCTAACAAAATGTCCAGGTCCTCTGACGATCCTCTTGTGCAGGTCCTCTTGTGTTCAGGTCCTCTTGTGCAATAATTGTTACACAAGTTTCTCAAATTGCTATATTAAATGCAAAATAGAAGCATTTTCACTAGTTGGACCATACTGTATGTAAATGCAAGGCGAAGCCCATAGACAATGTGTAATTTTTTCTAAATCTGGCCAATGTGCCAGTGTTAACCACAGACACATGTCATGCTAGGAATATTCAGTTACAATTGGTTGTGGAATACTGATTGATATGATGTGCTAACAGTCATGAAACACATATTTATGATATACTGTAACTTAAAGAAATATTTGATTGCTCATGCCGTATAATCTGTTAATAACTGTGCAAAATAATACAAGACACAGAGAGATGTGTGACAAATGAAAGGAAAACCAGTGGCTCTGCTTTGCTGTTGGGACATTTTGCTGGAATGTTTTGTGTCCACATGTCCCATTAGAGAGAAGCATCACTCCAAATCAATACAAAGTTATTCAGACTGATCACCTTTATCCTGTGATGAAACATTTCTATCCTGATGGGACTGGTCTCTTCCAGGATGACATTATCCTTGTCCAAAGGGCACAAGGAGTCACTGAATGATTTGATGAGATGAAAGTGATGTAAATCATATGCTATAGCCTTCACGGACACCAGATCTTAAATCAGCTGAACACCTATGAGAGATTTTAGACACTGCTCCCACCATCATCATTAAAACATCAATTGAGGGAATATATTTTGGAAGAATAATGTTCAGCCCTCTGGTACAGTTCCACAGACTTGCAGAATCTAAGGTGTATTGAAGCTATACTTGTTCTTTGCTTGTTGTGGCTTACCAAGAGACTTCATTGTAATGTTATTTTGATTTTGCCACCTGACTGTATGTGCTATTTTCATTACTCTTCATTGAGCTGAGATAATTAATTACCACAAACTCAAATAGTGTGCATAGTGAGAGGGATTCAGCTTTTGGAAATGCCCTTCAGGGTGATTTCTTGACAAAGACAGGGCCCATAATCTTAACTGTTATAGTTTTTCCTAATCTCTAATTACAGAGTCCAGACCAGAACCACTTTTCACCAGCAATTCTCAGTTCACCAGCACATAACTGTGTAGTGTGAAAGGGAATGCACTGATATCTGTCATGTTCACAGTAATGGTGGGTGGAGAGGCAACTGAGCATGTGAAACGGAAAATGCACCAGACGGAAGTTTCATTTGTCCAGATGGAGAGAGTGAGGGGCGGACCAAGCAGATGGCAGATTTAAGTGGTGGAGAACGGATGGGTCAGCATTTTAATGTGGAGGGTGAAGGAGACAATTTAACTTCTCAAGTCCCATCGGTTGGTTGAAAACTTGTATGAGTGAATGCAGTATTTTTTGTAATATCATGATCACGTGGCTTCATGTTGTTTCTTTACATGTACTACTGATCAGTAGGCTGTGAGTTCAAACCCCAGCACCACCAATCTGCCACTGCTGGGCCCTTGAGCGAGGCCTCAACTGACCAAAAAATATAAGTCACTCTGGATAAGGGCGTCTGCCAAATGCCATAAATGTAAATGTTATACTGTAAAAATGTGGTCATGTGAATTAGACTGTGCTAATTAGTGAAGGGGAAACGCTGTAATGTGGGGAGCAATACAAACTGCTGTAATACATTGTTACACTTTATTTTGCTTCATCCTTTTTAAAGTTGTTTTATAGAATCACTTCTCTCTGCAGTTACCCTACAAATGTGATCAGAAACAAAAGTAACATATCTTATTATAAATAATGCCTTACATACACCACATTTTTGCTCTCTCCCAGTTTCCAACACACTCGTACATGGCCCTCAAGCGCACCTAATACCTGCTTCAAAGAAAAGCACAAAAGAACAACAAAAACACATCCCACCTGGGGACCGCTCAATTATTAGTTGGGAAGTGCTGATGCAATCTAGAAAATGCTATAAATGATAAAAGCTAAATTAGCATATTATTAATGTTCAATCCAAAATTTGATTAATAGACTGCAATTTAAATGTGTGCCCTTCCATCAATGAACTCAGTAATTAGTTGCCTAGATGAAGTATGAGGGAGCTGCATGAAGCATGAAGTATAAATGAACACTAGTCAAATTCCCAAAGAGAGTAAAGTGGCCAGTGCATCTTGAGGAGAACTCAAACATTAAACCTCAAATATTACTGGGAAATGGACCTAGATATTTAGGAAATTGACTGATTTTCTTCTCATCTTTGGATGTAGAAAAGGAGTAGTTATGGTTGATAAGTGGCATGCAGAGATGTCTACATTCAGAAGGATTGATTATAGTATTTGAGAGCCCAAATTGTTCTGTCCACATTAGTCATATGCCCACTTGCTTCCCCATAAACTTATTTCCATATTAGTTTTGTACTTACACATACACACACACACACACACACACACACACACACACACACATTAAGCACATTTACCACATATATAACCTAAGCCTTTAATTAAGAAAAAAGCAAAAGTAAGTTCATGTTATGCAAAAAATTTGAACATGACGATCATAATCAAAGTTTCAATTTGCTGAAGGACAGGTTTGGAACTGGATTTTAAAGTTTGAAAACAGGTAGTTGAAACGTTCATTGAACTTTAATAATGTACTTACTGTAAAGTTAATATTATTGAGTACTAACCCTATATGTGCAATGTATTCAGCTAAAGTGAAAGGAAAGGGGCATTTTATGTATTGTACCTACTGAGTAAAATCTGTAGTTTGGCAGAATGATGAAACTCACTATGCATAATACTTAGTACAGTCCCCTTTGAAACTATTGGAACTGCAAGGTCAATTCATTTGTTTCTGCTGCAGACTAAAGACGTTTGGGTTTGAGATCAAAAAAGAATATGAGAAGAGAATTTGGAATTTCAGATTTCTATGAAGCTGTTTTCAATTACATAAAACAGAACATTTTGTATCAGACCACCCAATTTGTAGGCAAGCAAAAATATTACAACACGTAACTGACTGGTGTTTCTTGTTACCCAGATGTGTCCTGTTAGATTGTACTTGTTTAAACAAAAAATAGCTCTGAACATTGGCTACTCTTGGATTTAGTCTTCAGTTTCACCTGTGGAGACTGCATTTGCTGGTAAAAAGTTTAAACCAACATGAAGAACAGAGAGCAGTTTATGGGAGAAATGTAAGCTATTTTGAGACTGAGAAAAAAGGGAAAATCAGTCAGAGGCATTGCACAAACATTGGGTATAGCCAAAGCAACAATTTGGAATGTCCTGACAAAGAAAGAAACCACTAATGAACTTAGTGACAGACACAGAATGGGCCATCCAAGGAAAACAAACACTGTGAGAGCTGTGAAAAAAAATATCTCCACAGGGCAGGTGTGAAGGGATCACAATCCATCATTTGAAGAAGACTTCGAGAGCAGAAATATAGAGGTCATACCACAAGATGCAAACCACTTATCATTAGTGAGAATCTAAAAGCCAGCTTGGAATTTGCAAATAAATATTCATATGAGCCACAAATGTTCTGGAAACAAAATTAACATCTACCATAGTGAGAAGAAAGAAAGATTCAGCTCATGATCCAAAAAACTGAAGTTAATCTGTGAAACATGGTGGAGGTATTGTAATGGCTTGTGTTTGCATGACTGCTTCTGGAACAGGCTCACTAATCTTTATTTATTATGTAACTCATGATGGTTACAGCAGAATGAATTCAGAAGTTTCCAGGAACATATTCGGCCAATTTACAGAGAAATGCATCCAAACGAATCGGGGGAAGTTTATCATGCAGCAACACAATGACCCAAAACACACTGCCAACACAACAAAGGACATCATCGGGGGGAAAAAGTGGAAGGTTTTAGACTGGCCAAGTCAATCACCAGACCATAACCCAATTAAGCATGCGTTTCATCCCCTGAAGAGGAGACTGAAGGGAGAAACCCACCAAAACAAATAGCAACTATAAGAAGTTGCAGTAAAGGAAAAAAAATAAAAATAAAAATGTGATGTTAGTGAGTCGCAGGTTTGATGCAGTTATTGCAAGCAAGGGATATGTAACCAAATATTAAGTTTTATTAACTTTAACTCACCACAACTTTAATCTGTTCCTATACGTTTGCTCACCTAAAAAGGTGAGCAAAAGTATAAGGGGGGTGTCTGATCAAAAAGGTTCTATGTTTTATGTTGTTTAACACATCTATATATAAACACAAGCTGAATAATAATAAAAGCTGAAATCATAAAATCTCGTCTCATATCCATTTTTTCATTTCAAATCCAAATGTAATTGGCCTTGCCATGTCAATAGTTTTGGAGGGGACTGTATGTATAGTTGAAAAAAAAAAAGGAAATATGCATGGGTTAATTATGGTAGAACTCTGGTCACTCATTTCTGGGCATTCAAAGAAAATTACCTTTTGCTTAAAAATATTATAATAATAATAAATCAACTCCAATTCAGTGTGCTGAGTGCATAATTTTTTTAAGCCAAATGCCATCAAATCATGGCCAGATCACTAACTTTAATGTACAGTTTAAATGGTGATCAAATTGTGGCTAGGAGCAATAGCGAGTCCCTATGAAGAATGTAAAAGCAATTTGTAGTGCTCATGAAAATGTATGTTCTCATGTGGGCGTTGAAGAAGAAGCAGATTGTTTAATTACACATGTTACTCTGACACTTTATTTTTTAAAGTTTCTGTATTTTAAAATTAGTTGAAAAATTTTTTTGTGATAGTTAAGGTTTGTCACTTAATAAGCTCCTATCTTCTGCCTGATAAGAACTATTATTGGCGTGTCAGGTTGCATAATGACTGACTGCAGCATCTCCACAGCAACGTAAGTAATTTGTTGACTGCACTAATGCTTCTGATAGAAAAGCATGTAGGAATGACAAAATGAAGCTTCCACAGAGTTTTTGTTTTCACAAGTTGTGATAGTGTCAGAGGGGTGCTGAATTACACATCCAATCAGCCCCAGCATGTCACATGTTTTCAACCACTAGCACTTGTGTCTTGTTTTACCCTGATTAGCACCAATATATATGTTCCTGTGTTTCAGCATCTCATTGTCAAGCTTTTGATGTTGTCTTGTTCATGTGTTGCTGTGTGTACCATAGTCTCATTCATAGTTTGTATGTTTTACCTTGTACCTCCTGTTTTGGTTTATGGTTCTTGTTTTTTCTGTTTTAGTTATTTGTATAATTTTGTGTAATAAAAATCTGCACTTGCATCCACTGACTCTACAAATCCCTGACAGGGAGTCAAAAAAGTTTGTGGTGTGTTTTAGTTATTTGTGTATATCTCTTGGGGAGTAACACTCACAGAAAGCAATGAAAATAATGTAAAACTGTGTTTTTCATGGCTATATTTGCTTCTTTGTAACTTTCATGTAGTCATTAGTTGATTATTAGCAGAGCATTGTACTGCAACTGTGCAGAAGTGGCACATACTGCATCTGGTTTAAAAAATGTGCTCAAATTTAACTTGTCTTTGCAGTTAAGTACTAGTGCACAGACGAAAATAAATAAATAAATAAATAAATAAATAAATAAATACAGAAATCCCTGAACTGAAAACACAAATGCAATTTTTTTCACAGTCAAATAAATTATGCACAGAAATTACAGGTAATAGTAAAAAAAAAAAAAGTTAAATAAGTTTGTGGGGGCTTTACTGTTGTAGTACAACTTTGCAATATGTATAAATTGCATTTCCCTGTTAAAAACTGTTAGAATAATTGAGTAAACATAATTTTTTGTTTGTTTTTATATTACAACAATCCAATAAACACGTCTCTAATATTTCTTTAGCTTTTGACATTCTTATTCCAAACAGAGTCATCAGCCCCTTTAGAGAACATCTAAACACTTCATCATATTTCTAAGTGAACTAGTTCATAGAGTGGCTTTTGGCCATTTCAGCAAAGCTTGAAATTCATAGAAAGTTAAATAGTTACTAATGCCTTACTTAGGAACTATTGCCTTTCAGAGCTCGAAATGAAATTTTTTACTTGGTAGCACTGGTGCTCCCAGCTTTAAAATGTTAGGAGCACCAGCAAAAATTAAGGAGCACCACACATAAAATATAAAACTCTTCTATTTTATCTGTGGTGATTAATTATATATATATATATATATATATATATATATTTTAATTTATATACAGAGTTGGGTAACATGTTACTGTAATCTAACTGTTAAGAAAACAATATTAAGTCAAAATCATTTTTACTTAATGAACACATCGGTTCATTGGTGAACCGAAATTTTAACATCACTTACTAGCATAAACATATAACACAATACAGAAACATAAATGCTATTTAAGCATATTTATTTGAAGGAGCACAGATATCACGTCATATTTGTGAAATAGGTAAACAGAAACAGAAGAACAGTCTGACAAGTATATAAAACAATCAAGACATATACATAGCATGTTAGGTAGACGGGGGCATCATCTGGGTGCAGTGTAGGAGAGCTGCACCACTCAGCTGTACAACGCCTGAATCAGAACTGAAGCTTTAAATTTGAACCCTAACATGAATCCACATCTAATCATTTTACCCCCACAAAAATAGACCACCACTATTATGACCACTACTGTAATAATAATAATAATAATAATAATAATAATAATAATAATAATAATAATAATAATAATAATAATAATAATATAATTGTCTACTATTAATACTATTAATATAATAATACTAATAATAAATAAATAAATGCATAATAATATATTAAAATTATATTAGGCCTGTATTTATAAATAATTCTATTTCACTATGACCACTAAGCAAGAGCAAACAGTAAGTTATGGTATGGTACAGTAGGACAGCAGCTTATTAAAATATTCTTCCTTTTTCTAAATTGTGGTAATAATTAAACATATTCATTTGAAGTAGCACTGAACACGAATCCACATCTGAATGGCCCACTATCATCATGTGACATTAAACTCACATATGATCATGTCTGCAGAGTTCAGCTTCATTTGGACAGAGAGCTAGAGAGAGAGAGCTAGAGAGAGAGAGAGAGAGAGAAAGAATGATCCCTGTTGCCTGTCTCAGCCTGGCTGTTCTTTGGCTGTAATGTTAGAGCATTGCCTTTAAGCCAAAGGCAATATCTGTTTAATTTAAACACTTCACAGGCTTTGATAAAAACTTTTTTTTTCTCCTTTTTTCAGCACCGCTGCTTTGCTTCACTTTTGCTCTATCTGTACACTACACGTGAAGTTGACGACGTTTGCACGATTTTTGTTACTTTGTTCCTGAAACATTTCCGCAGATGCTAAGTAAAATTGTGGAATAGTTCAATGTAGTAGGTTCCGGGGTGGGGGGTTGGGGGGGCCATGGTAGCTCGGGGCCCAATGCAATTGCCGACGTTTGCCTAATGGTAAGTCCACCCCTGATAAGCACACATCATTGTAAAATGTTGGTAGGTCATAACATTATGATTATCACAAAATATTGATAAAGTGGTTCATATCAGTGAATATAAGACTTTAATATTATTATTATTATTATTATTATTATTAATAATAATAATAATAATAATAATAATAATAATAATAATAATAATAATAATAAAATACTATTCATAATCTCCGTTGCCTTGGACAGAAAAAGTTCTTACTAGCTACTGTAGGAACATTCTGGAATTTATGTTCTTCCTTGAGGCCCTGAGTAAACCATCCAGAGAGTTTTGTGTGCATGTGTTTTATATAACAAGATAACTTTTCTCCATGGCCTACACCTCAAAGTCAAAATGGTTTTTTTTTATAACAAAACATTGCTTGAATTTAAGAGCTCCAGGTAGGGTTACCTGCACTTCTGTTGTTTAGCTGCAGGGATGAATTGTCCCAGTAAGGTCAACTGAGTTGACCAATCCTCATTCAGCTTCTTTAACAACTTTCTAACTCCAAAACAGTAGTTCTACAGTTCAACAGTCATCTAACAGTGATTTTGACATGTTTTAAAATACCAATAATGTGTACATCAGAGCACAGGCAGCCAGTGGGTGTGCAAACTTTTGATCTCTGTGAGTCAGTGAACTTTTGAGAGCATAGAATATTTACAGGGTTTAAAAAATGGTTATTTCAGTTGTAGCATAGGCTAGAAATCTGGCTTGCGAATAGGCTACAGTGAGTAACCATATACCTACAAAATGTTAGACATGCCTGACAAAATAGCTACAAAATGTACAAGCCTCACAAACATTCTAAAGCCATTGTTCATACACACACAATTATGACTGTAACTGTAACAGTTATTCCATGTGGACCCATGATTTCAAAATCTCTGACAAGCTGTACTGCTCACTCTATATGAATTTTATCACTTGTGATCTGCTGTTTTGTGGATGTATAATTATAAACACTACACTAGTGTTGGGTAAGTTACTCAAAAAAAGTAATCCACTACAGATTACGAAGTACTACTTTAACATTGTAATTTGATTACATTACTGATTACAGCATGGAAAAATAATCAGATTAATAATTACTTTCCTTTCATGTTACTTTCAAAGCCTACAAAAATACACTACAAAGTGAAACTCATAGTTCTTTCAGTAATTTTAGTGTGCATCAATGTATCAGTAAAAGTTGGATTTATCATAAAACTTGCCTCAGGTGTTGTCACTGTTTGTAGAACTACCAGAACGATAATATAAAACTTTTATAACTAGGCTAATTTGATGTCACTAGCCAACGTGAGGCACAGCTAAACTATCATTTATGGGTTTAGCTGCTACAGTGCCATGCAAAGTACCTTTCTTTATGCTCTGCTCATGTCATGTTCAAGTAAACTGGAACTCCTATTTTACACTCATTTACACTCCTTGTTTTCCTGCTCAACATCAGAGGATGTTTCAACCCCTTTACTGGTTTAAAAAAAATAAGTCGCTGTATATCCATTTTTCACTCACACTGAAAGTGATCCAGCGTTTGGCAAAATTGAGATTGTCAGCCAACAAGACACAAGTGTTTCCACGTATTTTCCTGTAAACCCTGTCTGATTGGACTCACCTCCATTCACTGAAGATATAAAATTACAGGCAGTCTTCTTTTGCTGATGTTCAGTTCTATAGTGAAAAACCGTGGAGAATTATTCAGGGGCTAAAAAAGAACATCTTCAGGGCAAAACGTAATTTATTAAAAAAATGCATTTTACTTAATATTCTATTGTTAAGAATACATTTGTAACACAAGTAATGCAATTTTATTGTCATCAGTAACTGTAATCAAATTATCTATATGTTATGCGTTACATTACTGGGGGATCAGAAAATTATTAGATTATATTGTAACGCGTACACTTTCATTGTGAGGCTCACACACAAAACTATCTTCACTATTTGCCATCATATTGATCTACGCCTTTTTATGGAAACAAGAAATAAGAGAAATGTGAAGGAATGATTAGTTATGGAGATTTGGGCAGTGAGGGTTTTCTGTTCTGCAAAGAGAACTGGAGGTACAGTGATGACAACATCCTTATCCATGATAAAATGGCTTTACCATGCACCCTATCGTGGATCATTGTGTAGCGGGAAAGGGCGGAGCACAGAGACACGGAGGCTGGAGTAGAGCAAAAGCTGAGTCTTTTATTGTCTTTCTGCTTTCGGAGGCGGCCTAATGTCGTGGGGGGGGGGGGGAGGGGGGGGGGGTGGTGGGGGGGTGTGTCGTCTCCTCTCGTCTCGTCTTCGTCCGTGTGTAAAAAAAGAGAGAGAGAGAGAGAGAGATTAGTCATGCCAAGTGCGTGGGGGGGAATACCTCCTCCTGTATCCGCTCCGGACGCTAACCGTTCGGTGAGTCAGTACTCAACTTTTCCGGGCGGAAGGGCGTCCTTTTATTTCCGCTCTCGCGGCGGAGTGGTGGAATTCTCCCGACAGCGCCTCCAATCAGCGGACGGTACGGCGTCGGTGGTTCCACCCCGCCATGGCGGCTGTTCCAGTTAGGGCGGGGTCCGGTGCGCGGCTGCCTGTTTCGCGCCGGCAAGGCAGTCGGAGATGGAGCGATTCTCTTCCCTCTCGTGCCGCGTATTAGTCCGTTGTGACAATAAGCCCCCCCCGCTCCGCGAGCCTACTGCTGCCGGGTGGTGGGCCCAAAGTGCGTCTCTCCGTGAGAGTCTGTCCGCGTTCCCGTGTAGTGCCCCCGCCCGGTGCTGGATCTGAAATGAGAAGTCCTGCAAGGCGAGAAACCAGCGAGTTACCCAGGCGTTAGTGTCCTTAGCCTTGGCCATCCATTGGAGGGGGGCGTGGTCTGTTACCAGGATGAAGGGTTGGCCAGTCAGGTAGTACCTCAGTTCCTCAATGGCCCACTGTATTGCCAGGGCCTCTCTTTCTACTGCAGAATACCTTCTCTCCGCGGGGGACAGCTTCCGGCTGATGTAGAGCACGGGGTGCTCTTCTCCCTCGAAGGTTTGGGAGAGGATGGCTCCTAGCCTGGTTTCGGACGCATCATTGTGCACCAAGAAGGGGAGGGTGAAGTTCGGGTTGCGCAGCACTGGCGCACTAGAGAGGGCCTCCTTCAGAGCCCGGAAGGCCCACTCTGCGTCGGCTGACCACCTCACCCGGTCCGGCTGGCCCTTTTTTGTAAGGTCTGAAAGAGGGGAAGCTATCGCAGAGAAATTATGCATGAACCGTCGATAATACCCCGCCAACCCCAAGAAGGCACGTACCTGTTTTTTTGACGTGGGCCGAGGGTAGCCTTTTACAGCTTCAATTTTCTTCGCCTGGGGCTTCAGCATCCCTCGCCCAATGCAGTATCCTAGGTAGTGTGCGTCGGTTAGCCCCAGGTGACATTTCTTGGGGTTGGCAGTCAGTCCCTTCAGGACCCTTCATAACTCCGTCTCGCAGCATTCGCTCCACCTCCTCCTCGATGGCTTTACGTCTGGGACACGGTAGGGCCTCTGTCTCACCACTACCCCCGGGGGTGTTTTTATGTTGTGGTGCACCACTTGGGTGCTTCCCGGGGAGGAGGAGAACACATCCGCGAATTGGTCCACCACCTCCCTGAGCTCCTGTCTCTGGGCGGGGGTGAGGTCCTCCCTGAGGTCGACCAAAGCATGCCTGTCCTGATCTGTGTCCAGGCTGGTGTACGCTGAAACTACCGGAGCCGGTTCTACCCACTTCTTCAACAAGTTGTGGTATAGTTTCCCGTCCGCTCTCTTACCGGGCTGTTGCAGGCAGTAGTTGACGGCGCCCTGACGCTCTAGGACGGTGTAGGGCCCCTGCCAGCGGGCCAGGAACTTGCAGGCGCTACTGGGTACCAGAAGAAGGACCTGGTCACCTGGGTGGAACTCTCGAGGCTGCGCAGGGCGGTTGTACACCCGCTGCTGTTCCTCTTGGGCGGCGCGCATGTGCTGTTGGACTATTGGCGCCACTCAGTCGATCCTGTCTTGCATTTCTTGCACATATTCCACGACCGAGCAGAACGGGGACAGCTGTTCCTCCCAGGTTTCGTGGGCGACGTCCAGCAGTCCTCGAGGGCGCCGGCCAAACAGCAGATCAAAGGGGGTGAAGCCGGTGGATGCCTGGGGACACTCCCGGATGGCAAAGAGTACATAAGGGAGGAGAAGATCCCAGTTCCTCCCTTCTTCATCTACCAACCGCCGCAGCATCCGTTTGAGCGTCTGGTTGAAGCGCTCAACCAGTCCGTCAGTTTGGGGGTGTTTGTGTCGGTGCTTCACCTGCAACAGCCGACACAGATCAGACATTAGCTTGGACACAAAGGGCGTACCTTGGTCGGTCAGTATGTCCTTGGGGATTCCCACCCGGCTGAAGAGGAGTACCAGTTCCCTGGCGATGTTGGGGGAGGTGGCTTTGCGTAGTGGTACCCCCCCCCCCCTGTTACGGGATGGCGTAGTCTACGACCACAAGGATGTACTCGTGACCCCGGGCCGACTTGGGGAGGGGCCCCACGAGGTCCATGCCGATCCGCTCAAAGGTGACGCCGATGATGAGTAGAGGGATGAGGGGCGCCGGCGGGGGCCTCCGGGGAGTGGTGCGCTGGCATTATGGGCACCGCTGGCAGAACATCCGGACCTCGGCACCCATCCCAGGCCACATGAATCAGTCTCTCAGTTTTTCCAATGTGTTCCGCGATCCCAGGTGACCACCGAGCGGGTGGGCGTTGGCCAGGTGCATGACCAGTGGTGTTTTTGTTCGTGGTACCACCAGGAAGTCTACCTGCTCCCCCCGGCGGCAGGCCCTTTGGTAGAGGAGGCCACCTCGGATGAGGGCCTAGCAGTGCTTGAGGCGGTCGTCCCCCTTCTGCTCCTCACCAAAGCTCCCCTCTCGGTTCACCTGGTGGACGACAGAGGACATAGGGTTAATTGATACAGAGGACTCACCTTCGGGAGCGGTGTCCCCGTTGTCCTGGGCCAGGTAAGTGGTCTGGGCCCCTTTGCTTCCGACGTCGCGGCTTCCTTGTCCCGGTGTCCTGGCCCGGCAGGCATCCTGGCTAGTCCCTCCCCAGGAGTAACGGTACAGGGAGGTCGGGGATCACGCCCACGTGGAGAGACCAGATCACTGTCACGCCCTGGATCGGCACCTCAGCTGTCGATACTTCCCGAGTGTCCCCATGGATGCAGGTTACAGCGAGGCCCCCCTGCCGAAGTCCGCTGGTGAGGACGGACAGTCGGGCGAGGGTCACCGTGCTCCCGGTGTCCAGCAGAGCAGTGATCGGCCTCCCTTCGATCCACACCTTCCGCGGTGCTTGAACCCCCACGGCCTGTCGTTCCACGCGGGGTAACGCCCTCAGGAACCGATCCATAGCCACCTCTTCCGCCACCTCCATGGCCGTATGCTGGTCTGGGCGGAGCCACCTTTTGGTGAGCCGGATGTGGGCGTTTAACTGTCTGCGGGGTCGAGCCCCCGGCTGATAGACCCAGCGATGATACTCTGGTGAGAGCTTCGGCCGCACCACGCCAGGACTCCCTCCTTCATGGTTGTGTAGTCCTCCGTGTCCTCCGGCTCAAGACTGTAATACGCCTCACGGGCCTCTCCGGTGAGCAGGGGACCTAAGGCGTGGGGCCAGTCGTCCCTATCCCATCTCTCACGGCGGGCGATAGTTTCGAATGTCTCAAATACGCAACAGGGTCTTCATCAGGCGCAAGGGGGGGAGCAGGCGGCGGAGCTCACGTCCCGGGTCCGGGAGAGGCATGGACACCGCGCGGGTCTCGATCTGCAGCGCCACCAGGGTCTTTGTCGCCGCCTGGAGGCTTTCCGTGAGCTGCTGGGTGGTGGTCTGCTGCTGGATACTGGTCTGCAACAGCTGCTGCAAGGTTTGGTCCATGTTCTCTCTCTCCTTGTCGGAATTTTTTTTAATTTTCTCATGCCGTCCCTCAGCGCTGCGTGTCGTCTCCACCAGCGTCGTCCTCGTCCGTGTCGGTACCTTGCGCCAAATATGGGGAGAAAAAAAAAAAAAAAAAATATTATTTAGAAAAAATAGAGGGGATTTTTCTTTTCCTTTTTTTTGGGCCGGCGCTAATGGTTTTGGTGAGTCAGGTACTCACCTTTCTGGCGAGGGGGCCGGTCTTTTTTACTTTCTTCGCCTTTGCCGGCGCGCGAGTGGTGGAATTCTCCGACAGAAGCGCCTCCAATCAGCGCGGGATGCGCGTGCGTGGGGTCCACCCGCCATGGTGGCTGTTCCGGTTAGCGTGGGGACCGGCGCGGGGCTGCCTGCTTCGCGCCGGCAAGGCAGTCGGAGATGGAGCGATTCTCTTCCCTCTTGTGCCGCGTATTATTCCGTCGCAACAATTGCGTTATTATACTCAGTAGTTGATTTTTTTTTATAGAAAACGTTTCATTTCATTATTTTTAACGATACATCATAATGTTTTTTTTTTTTTTTTTAACCACCAAAGAGAAATGTTCTCATGCAATGGAGGTCTTAACACAGAGTGTCTTTTTGTATATTTATTCACACATGACCCTGAATTTAACACAACATTTAAGAGTGTAGTTAACTGAGCGCGAGTAGTGCAGATGCACCAGTTAAGTGCAAACATCTAGCATAAACATAGCAAATCCGTTGAGCCAGAAAAGAGTGTGAACAATGTGCCTGAATTTATAACAACATATAATAATAACAATAATAAAATAAATCATCAACATCATTGTCACCATCATCATAAATTATTGTAATAAAAATACATTATTATTATTATTATTATTAGCAATTTAAGTATTATTATTATTGTTGTTGTTGTCGTTGTTGTTGTTGTTGTTGAAGAGATATGAGGAATAGTGAACAGAACATTGTTTTAACCTAAATCTCGGAAAGCTGTTTGCTTGAATTATATTTAAATATACTCTCTGTGCAGCACATCCACAAAATAACAGTCTTTTTAATGACAATTTCTTTACAACACTGTAGCATGAGCTACACATTTATTATTATTCTTATTCATATTCTTATTCTTCTTCCTCTTCTTCTTCTTCTTCTTCTTCCTCTTCTTCTTCTTATTGTTGTTGTTGTTGGTGTAGTTGTTGTTGTTGTTATTGTTGTTGTTATTATAATTATTATCATCATCATCATCATCACAACTATTGTTGTTGTTGTTGTTGTTGTTGTTGTTAAAGATAATTAAGATTTGTATGGCTTCACACGACAGATCACATGAACAAGCTCTCCACACTCCATAAAGCGTCCACTGTGATTTGGGCTTGTTTGCTGTTTGCGTGTAATTAGCTGAGGCCATGAAGGGCACGAGCAGGCAGAGACACATCACTTGATTACATCCATTAATCATGTCTCAGCTAGGAGTGTTTGGGAGCTGAAACGGACTGTCATTTTTAATGCTCCATTTCAGCTTGATCTTCAACTCCCTTTAACCAGATCCATTGTGTATGTGTCACAACACACACACACACACACACACACACACACACACACACACGCACACACACATACACACACACACACTGTAAACATTGACTGTAAACTTGGTTGCCAATAAAGTACTGTATAAAATGTACAGTAAACTACTGTAATATTTTACATAGTATAAAATAGCACATACACCAGTACATTTGCTCATTTGGCTGATGCTTTTTAAGAGATGCAACTTGCAATTGTTTGGCGTTCAGCTCAGTTGTGTCCTGCATCAATTTTAAGTCACTTTTTATAAAGCATCAGGAGTTCGGATATGTCCACACTTTATAGATGTCCTACAGATATTTCTGTGAGTATATCAGAGCCATTGTCAGTTCACTTGTATAATTAGTGGTTTTAATTGTTGAGGTTGTCCAATCAACAAAGTCGATACTTCATCTTAGAACACAGCAAGGCTGTGGTGGATGCTGTCTTTTTCGGCTAAGATTATTAATTGGGGGCATCAATAATGGCAGGCTGTGTTCTTCTGTGCCCTGAAGAGAACATTCATCATATGAGGTCAGTGCAGTCAGGCCAGGGAAAATGGGACAGCATTTGGCCACTAGAAGCTCAGTATTGGTCCTTTGTAAATCTCTCCAGCCTCACCACATTGACAAAATGCCATAAGAGAAGTGATGCTTGCAGTGAGATTGCACAACCATGTTGCTGCCTGTGTATGTGTGTGTGTGTGTGTGTGTGTGTGTGTGTGTGTGTGTGTGTGTGTGTGTGTTTAGCTGATAAATCAAACCCGGCCTATTTTCACCTGGATAAAACTGACACTGTGCTTTATAGTCCTGGATTAGACAAGTATGTTCTCCTTTTGTGTGGAATAAAGGAGCAGAATGCAAGCATGAGTAAATCAGAAGACTGTCTAAGCAGAATGAAAAATGCTATCTCTCTGGTTGTTAATGTCTTGGCAGACCAGAAAAAATATGCCCACCAAAGACCTTTTGACATTAAACTGAACAAAGTATGGAAGGGTGATGACTTTATTTAAAAATTTCTGTCCTGCTCGTCTATAATGAGGAATTTTGCATACATTTGGAGTATGGATGCCAGAGCTCATAGTTTGCCACATAACCAAATGAATTAGCTCATATGTTTAGTCTCTCAGTGGCATACATATCCTGGTCAGACTGGAGAAGAACCCCTCTTCTAGAAAAGTATTCACTGAACTGTTTTCATGGAATAAAATATGTATTCATGCAGACTTATGCATTCACCTGTCTGATTGTGTTCCCAGAGTTTCCCTTTGATTTCTGACATTCCTTGTATGCTTCAATTCTCCCAGCATGTGGATTCCCTATTTATTCAACCTCTTAAATTTTTCATGGAATGCTTTTGAAGATCTTCAATTGAACAGCTTTCTTTCCTCCTCCCACCCCACTGTAAGCATTGCACTGGCAATGGTTGACCTCTGCTAGGAGCTTGATATTGCCTTACGGGAATTTCAAAAAGATTGTAAGCTTTCATCAGACTACTTTAAGCTTTTAACTTTTAAGCACCAGTCCTGTTCATATTACAGCCTGGTCACAACCATAATTCATACATACTTTAATTAAAGCCCATTCCCAAGCATAATGTAAGCAACACATAAAGGGTCTATTATTATGAATAGTATCGAGTGTGGTGGTCTTCTACTTTGCTTCCTTATAAAATACATTTAAGATGCATTTTACACTAGATTTTGGATAAGTTAAATTAATTAGGCCTACTGTATTATCAATCACATGAGTATTAGTGAGGTTCATCAGTGAGAAGAGTGTGTGACCACAGAAAGTTTGCTCATTCTGGAACAAAGATGCTTGTGAAAACAGATATAAGTATAATGCCTTTACTTATTTTACAGTCTCAGCTATATTAGAAGCCATTATTTTGGGAGTGATACAATAAATAAATGTGAAATTGTAAAATGTTTACTATTCTGGTTGATCAGTTGGATTATTAATAAAATATTAAGATGCATGTAAACACTGCCACTGATGTTCGGTAAAAATTCCTGACTAGCAAACTTCAGTCCAAAGATGCGTCTGTGCATTCCAGTCAAGTCCTTCAAACTCGGCAAATGGACTTTGCTTACTGCAGGGAGGCACTGTCATGCTGAAACAGGAAAAGGCCTCCACCCAAATGGTTGCAGTGAAGTCAGAAGCACACAGTGCTTCAAAGTTTGCGAATAATTTTCTATATATCTGCATAAATATTAACTAAAACATCAGAAGATCTTCACACAATTCCTACAAGTAGATACAGAGAACCCAATAAAAAAATTAGACAAAAATACTATACTTGGTCATTTATTTGCGGAAAATGATCCAATATTACATGTCTGTGAGTGACAAAGGTATGTGAACATCTATGATTAGCAGTTAATTTGAAGGTGAAATTAGAGTCAGGTGTTTTCAATCAATGGGATAACAATCAGGTGTGAATGAGCCAGATCAGACTCTATCAGAGTCTGATCTTCACAACACATGCTTGTGGAAGTGAGTCATGGCATGAAGAAGGAAAGTTTTATTAGGACTTCAGAAAATGAGTTGTTGATACTCATCAGGCTGGAAAATATTACAAAACCATCTCTAAAGATTTTAGACTCCACCAATCCACAGACAGATTGTGTACAAATTGAAGAATTTCAAGACCATTGTTACCCTTCCCAGGAGTGGTCGACCAACAAAGACCACTCCAAAAGCAAGATATGTAATAGTCCATGAGGTCACAAAGGAACCCAGGGTAATGTCTACGCAACTCTTACATTGGGTAATTTTAGTCCACCATTGGGAGAACACATTGTGGACAAGCTGGAAGGCTACTGGAAACATTAGAACCTTATCCCATCTATGAAAAATGGTAGTGGTAGTATAGTGGTTTGGGCCTGTTTTGCTGCATCTGGGGCTGTACGACGGTCATGCAGCAAGACAACAACCCTAAGCACACAAGTTTTTCTACCAAAGAATAGTTAAAGAAGAATAAAGTTTTGCAATGGCCAAGTCAAAGTCCTGACCTTAATCCAATAGAAAAGCTGTGGAAGGACCTGAAGCAAGCAGTTCATGTGAGGAAACCCAACAAAATTCCAGAGTTGAAGCTGTTCTGTACTGAGGAACAGGCTAAAATTCATTAAGGCTGATGTGAAGGACTGATCAATAGTTACCGGAAACGTTTAGTTGCAGTTATTGCTGCACAATATTTTTGTCTCATTTGTTTAATTGGTTTCACTTTGTCTACTTTTAGGACTTGTGTGAAGCTCTGATGATGCCTTAGTTCATTTTTACGTAGATTTAGAAAGTTCTAAATGGTTCACAAACTTTCAAACACCACTGTATGTCACTGCATCGACAGTGCATAGCTCACTGGTCACTTTAATAAATAAGGCTACAAATGTACGTTAACATAAATGGCAAAGGAAGCATACATTTACTAAATGTTTTGACTTTTGTAATCACCTGGATTTCTTAATTATTCATTACATATGACTGGATTTTGACTCAAGATTTCATAATAATACACTCATTCTGTCTAAACTAATAAAAGAAAGAATTATTATTTTTCCTAGCTCTTTTATTCCCTTTTAATTAGAACTAATAGAAACTCTTTTAGCAGTAATAACCTCCACCAAAGGTGTTCTGTAGCTGCTGATGGGACTTGAGTGAGTTAGGAGTAATTTTAGACCATGAGTTTAAGGTCAGCATCTTAAATTGCTAAAGACTGGATTCTGACTTGGTCATTATAAAATATACATTTTCCTCTTTATAAACCATTCAGTTCATCATCTACCTGTGTGTTTTGGGTAATTTCGCCATTTCTCACAACATTCATAAGTTGATGGAGCACTACCCTCATGTTCTCCTGTAAAAGTGTTTGATGCAGTTTTGAATTCATCTAAATTCATGTTGAATTCATCATTAATAGTCAATGATTGCAAGCCCAGACACACATTTTAAAACTTAGACTATTGATGTTTAAAAAGTGTACAACTGCTTGCATGTTATCAGTTTAGATCGACTTGATGTGAGGTTAGTAACAAGGGTAAAGATAGCTAGGTACTGTACTGTAGTTTTATATAGCTTTTATGCAGCTTTTAATATATTAAATTATTGTAGTAATGTTAGAGCGTGGTACATCTGATATTCATCACACAGCAGGTGCTAAATGGAACATAAATGTGAACATTTTTCTATGAGGCCAGATGTTAATACAAAAATTCACCACGGCTGTAATAGAGCCATAAACACACGTGTGGTCCACATCCATTAGCCCAATGCAACTTAAGATAAAACCCAAACGGTGTAATATAAAACACCTAATAGAACATAGACATATAGAAAAATATATCGGAAATATATACTAAACACTAAAATATACACAAACTGCTTATGTTGGTGAAAAAAAAAACACAGCTTTTGTGGAAGTACGATGGATTCAAATAGATTCGTCTAATTTTTATGCCCTATGGGATTTTACTATATAAGTATCATATATGAATCACATGTAGAAATTGTACAAGTGTTACAAATATGCTGGATGATCTTTTAGCGCACTATGAAAATTTTTAAGGCCTTGTTGAATATTATCAGTATGTTATTCAACAAGGCGAGGCAATCAGCAGATAATTTTAGGAATTGTTGATGGCTGCCATTTGAACACTTGCTATTAATATTATTAATATGATTAATTCTAACATGAATTTCATCACTATAAAATGGCATAAATACTATAATAAGGAAGTGAAAAAGCTTTTTCTCCTTGTTGGTTCTGCAGATTCCACTGCAATTTCGTGGCAGCTGCTCAATGTACTTTTAAGTAAAGAGACTGTAATTCAACTCTTTACCTGTCATAGGAGAAGGAATGAAGGCTTGGGTGAGCATTTCTGGTGAGACATCAAGCAAAAGTGTTTTGGGTTTTTTTCTGAGAAGTTTTTCATGGTTATTAAAGTTTGAAAATGTTAGCAGGGGCTGAATTTTTTTTTTTTTTTTTTTTTTTATTATACATACTTTTATTTGATGTTAAATTCTGTGAATTCTGACCTGAGTGAAGAAACATCATTAATTACTTCAATCTTATTACTAATTACTCTAATTACTTCAATCAAATTCAGTATTCTGAAGCTTAGGTGCTGCTAATGTTGGCTTTTAGGCTCCATTTACACTTTGTCCACAAAATAAGTATGTGTTTAATTTACTTAACAGCCACACCTACTCTTCTCTATGTGCTAATTCATATGTGTATGCTTGTAGTGGACATTCAACCGATGTTATATTTACAGCATGTGTAGCTGCGTACAAAAGTGTATCTGCTGTACTGTGGCTAGGTCATGGTTGTTAGCAATGATGCACACTGCTTGAACAAACCCGCTACCTAGAACATGGACAATTTAGTGAAGCAATTAGTGCTGCTTGTGCTTTTTACTCCTGTGTGGTTCCTAATGCTACACATAGATGATGACTAAAGGATGAGCTTTGTGCCAAAATAGCCTCCTGCTTTGACTGCAGAATAAAACATTAATAATAATGTATACCTGCTGCATTTAGGGAGATTAACTTAAGCTGAAGTGTATATGTGTTTGATGCAAAATGTTGAATGAAACAAAATGCAGTTGTCGTTGAAGTAGGACACAAGTAGTGTTGTTCGAAATAAAAGTTATAATCTTATATTGTTTCCGTTCCTTCTGTACAAAACTCCTTTGTCCCAACATCATGAAACAACATAACAATAAATTCATTGCTAGCCCTAGATATAGAGTAATATATCTGAAATACTATTAAATACAGAATTACTCTGAATGTTTGTCTGTATTTTTTGCATGTATTAGTTCTGTTTGAAACATTAAAAGAGCAATTAAATTGACTTCCACATAACTACTGTTAACAAAAAGTCCTGCTTATAATACGTAACAGCAAATTTAATCACTTTTTGACATTTCTGCTGAACCCATCAAACTAGACAGTTTAACTATATATTAATAGCATACAATGTGCAGCAAATCACTGATGTTAAAGTACCACTTGGGGCTCTTGTTAAAGTACCACTTGGAATCTCTGTTCATTTTTGTTAGTATGTGCTTGGTATACACTGGTACAATACTGTTGGAGATTGGAGACCTTAGAAATTACTGCAGAGAAAGTAACTAATTTGTAATATATTAATATTAATATATTCAAATTATATAATTTTACATAATAGAAATACATTGCCTGATTTTTTCAGAAATATAATATAATATACATAATATAATATAGATCAGTGGTCATCAGCCCTCTTCCTTGAGATCTATTTTCCTGTAGATCTCCAACCAACATCTAACATGCCTGTTTTACACATGATTGTGGGCACGATAATGGTTAGAGCCAAAGTCTTCAGGAAGGTAGATCTCCAGGAACAGGGTTGGTGACCACTGCTATAGATGATAAGATAAATGATAAGTTGTTTGGATGGCGATGTGTAGTCTCTGGTCTATGTCTAGGTGTTAGGCTTCTCTTTTATTGCTGTTTAGTCACTTAGCTACTATTTAGGACATGAACACTTTCAGATCATTTCACAGATGCTCTTTTATGCTCTTTTATACTCAATTGTGGTATTGTATTTATCAAAAGGCTGCAAAGCAACTTAAATGTGTCAAAGTCAAGAATTTCAGAACAACAAATTAGCCGTCCCAGTGCTTAATTTTTGAAAATGGTTGATAAGGACATAACCAATTAAGTAATATATATCCCACTGATCAAAGTATTAAAGAATGATCACATTAGTATGGAATAGTTGTATCTCATGCAGTAGTTGTGAATGACTGGAAACATAATGTGTGCTATTGTTACGCCACGGCAAACTTGTGGCCACAATACTCAGAGGGCGGCGCCACTTACAAACATGGCGGATAGGGACTACACTTCCCAGCCATGCCCGCGCTCAAGTTCACCTGAGTATTGATAACCAACACCTGTGCGGCGAAGTAAATGCTTAGTTATCATAACTCTGTCGGTTGACCAAACCTTTATCTAGGCTCCTAGATTTTCCTGGTTTTTCGGACATACCTGCCTGTTTATCGTTTATGATTCCCTGCCTGACCTTGTTTGGATTGTTGGCCTGTTCGCCTGACCTTCGTCTGGCTTCTGTGTTTTCCTCTTCTGTCTATTCAACGCACGCCAACCTGCTCGTCCGCCCTTGTCTCCAGCAGGTATTGTTACAGCTATAACGTTTAGAAACCAAACTTCAAATTCTTGGCTATGTGATAAAAACATATGTAAAAATGATTATCATTCATAGTCAGAAAATGAGATGCTGTGTATAAATATTTATTTTGACATTTTGATGTAACCCAGGTTTAAACGGATAAGGGGGGACAATTTACAGAAAGTGTTGCCATATTTACAAAACAGGAATCACTGCTGTGGTAAATTTGTTGAGGGTGGAGAGGCTTGTAGAGAAGGACCAATTGTTTACAGCTTTATACATGCGTTTCCAGGAGAATTCAAAACCTCTTCTTTGGCCTTTAATGAGTTGGCCATCACTGTAGGGGCCAGAGTGTCACCATTCTGCTCACGGTTTGAATACAATTGCAGTTCAAGACTCAATGAACTTAGGTGCGTATCAGGCCCAAAATTGTGAACTTTATTTATTGTCTCATTAAGGCACTTATTTTGCATTGTTTTACAGAATACATAAATTTACTATTTCTTAAGATTCATTAATGTACTTATTAATCCAGAGGTTAAAAAGTCTAGGCTTACCTTATAACTATTAGCTAAATAATGTCAACCAGAAATTCTGTTTTAATGTTAGTATTCAAAAGTATCATGTGCATCAGTATTTGTGTGGTCTTTAAGTCCTCTCCCAGAGTTTTACAGATTTCAGCGTACATAAATCCCATAATACACTATTATATTGTTTACATCCAAGGGCCTACATAAATTATATAATAAATCACGACTATAGTTCTTTAATGTGCAATTTATACTGATGTATTATCGAAGATTTCATGACTTCAATATGCTGGTATAACTCACTGTCTCGTCAAAATTCAAATCTTTTCACAGATATTTGTGGTAAAAAAAAAAAGTCAGCATTGAACTTTTGCAGTTCAATGCTTTGCATTGAGCTTTTCACTTGCATGTGTTTACTATTATAATTTTTGCTTACATTACTATATAAAAATAGTAAGCAACATCCTTGATTCCATACATTTTAACGAAGGCATGGTGCTACTGACAGCCTTGCTAATTAACTGTAGAAAAAAAGGTCAGATGCTCTGTTTCCAAGCAGTTTACTGAGATGTACTGTAATTAGACCAGTTTTTGCCAGACCACAGAACTGCAAAAGGCATATTCACTCTTCGTACATGCCTAGGAGTTGTTTAGGACATCTGTATGCTTGAGGTGGTATGCTCATCTCATAGTTTTGAGAGTCATTCTCATTTTTGACATATGAAGTGTTGGATGTACTGATCTGTTTATGCTCATTTTTAGGCACAATTAAGCTGAATTCTGCATACAAATTCTTGTGTGCTAATGTACAAAACTGGAGAATGAGCCTAAACACATAGCTTCAGTACAAAACAGTGGGAAATGCAGCTGATTGCATATTCTGTTCCATGTACTAAACTTTGGGCAATTAGCAGTAGATAGATTTACATGTATTAAGATGAGACAGTTTTAGGACCTTGGTGAAATAAATGTTTCGTAGAAGTTACATGTTTAATACTGCTTGTCCATTGGGCCGCATTAGTCTCTCTCTCTCTCTCACACACACACACACACACACACAAACACACACACACACACACACACACACAATGTTTAATACATAAATTCAAGCCACTAAACGGGATGTTTGTAATAGTGACAATTATCCAAATGTTACAGCATTAGCAGTCAACCACATGCAAAATAAAATATAGTTTAATTACGCACAGGCTAATCTGCATGCAGTCTTTTATTAGGGTAAAACCAGCAGGGAATCTAATGTCATATCAGCCGTGCCCTCACTGCACTCCACACTATTTACTTGTTCTAACACGAAAGTCTTATTACCGAACTTGTATTTACTCTATAGCCCAACACAGCTATGTTTGACTATTTCCCACATGATTTGTCCCTCATGCAGAGTGAAGTTACTAGCAGGTCATACGCTAATACAGTCTTCCTTCCATCCATTTTCTCTACTGCATATCCCACACGGTCGCGGCAGGGGAGCCTGGAGCCTATCCCAGTGGACTCAGGGCACAAGGCAGGGGAAAGGAGGGCAGCCCATTACAGAGCACAATCACACGCGCACACACACACACACACACACACACACACACACTCACACACCCATTCACACACTACAGGCAACTTGGAAAAGTCAATCAGTCTACAGCACGTCTGTAGGAAACCGGAGTACCCGGAGGAAACCCCCAAAGCTCGGTGAGAACATTTAAACTTCAATCTGTAATCTTACTATATCAAATGTCGATTTCATCTGCATTGCGAGTGCATTTTGCACCCGCAATATGTCACAGAAGGAGCTAATATGCTGACTGGATAATTTCCAAATTGTGGAAAAAGATAAATATCCAGCAAAACAACTTTGTCAGGATATAAATATGAAAAAAATATCTTGTGTCTTAAAGGCATATTTCAGTCTGAGAACTAGTCATGACGATACGTGTTATTTATTTATTTTTTGATAGTGGTTTATTTTTATTGGTGTGCGAAACTACAAGCGATTATGCAGGTGAGTAAAAGCATGAGTGTCTTCTGAAGAGTTCAGTGAGAGGCCCTAAATAACAGTGCCCCACAGATGCACAGCACAACATTAGTGCACAACCACAAACAAAACCTGGCAACACAACACCAACCCACAAAATGGAAACATTTCAGAAAACACTGCATTTAAGGAGACAATAAAGGACCACAATATGGTAGAATTAGTAAATGTCACAACAGTATAAATGGAAACATTTAGAAACTCAAAAAAAAAAAACACTCACGTAATGGAAATGGCAGGATGTGGAGTCTATTAAGAGTAAGAAACTATTCATTCTTTTATAAGATATATAATTTCTAGTCCAGTAAACCTTTTATATCTTAACAAAACAAGCTTTTGTTATCATTTATCAAGTTTATTGGAGAATCATGTGACAAGAGGTTTGCTTTTTCAATGACTATACAAATATTGAATGTATATGTATACAGCTTTGGAGATATGTTTTAATATACAATGTTTTTACACAATAACAGAGTTGTGAAATTTCAACTTGCGGATACAGACAATTTAAACATGATGTGAGTTACTTTGATATGTACTAGATGAAACTGAATATTAGAAGCATTATCTAAAACACGGGTGCCCAATATGTCGATCAAAGGAAGTGTGGGTAGATCGACATAAAAAAAAAAGATGTTAGCGTTGATGTACAGGACAGCCAGTCTGAGATCTCGTCTTTTCTCTCTCCATGCGTGTGCGATCAAACGCGCCAGCGCTAAAGGCTAGCGAGTGAAATCACTAAGTTAACTTTCCAGTTTATTCCTACTGAAGAAAGGGGACAAAATGAGTGAGGTAGCGGGATCAAGCAAGAAACCGAAGACTTACCACTTCCATGCGGAATCGGGGGAGGGTTTTTTTTTCACGTCATATTCGAAGTGTGTTTGTCTGATTTGCCGAGCTACCATCGCTATTCCGAATAAGGAAATGTGGAGCGGCACTTTAGGACTGCTCATAAAAACTACGACACTGACTTCCGATTAGCGAGCTGAGAAAGAGGAAGGTGAAGGAACTAAAATCACAGTTGATTCTATTCAGTACAAGTCATCAGGGTAATATATTGACCAAAAATGTACTGAATTGTAGTGTGCTATAAGGGCTCATGCAGTTATACAAGGTACATGAACATATATATTCTGTGTAATATTTAAAGTATACTCAGTATATATATATAAATAAATATATGTTTCGCATTTTTAGTGTAGGTAGATCTCCTTGACTGGTCATGTTAAAAGTAGCTCGCAAGCCAAAAAAGTGTGAGCACCCCTGATCTCAAACATGACAGCTAACATAATAAACATGTAATTATATCAAGGATATTTGGACATTTCTATGAAACAAGTCTTTTTTCTATTTGTAATTATTTTTTTTTATGAAAATTTATTTTATGAACAGAGTGAAATGAAATGTAACATTGCTATATATTTTAAATATTCCAAGTTTCAAATATGCTGATATTTACAGTAGCCTACTTAGAATAAAAGGTTTGACAGACCAATTTTACAGCGATTGCATTTGTATTATTTTATTTCAAGCAATTTTTTCTCCATTTCTGATTGTAAGGCATAGTTACCAGTGGTGATGTGTCTATGTGGCTTACTGGTATCGCCTCTATATACAGTATATGTCAGAGAAGATTGACAGGCAGTGGTAGTTATAAGGTTAGTAACTATGGCTGCAACTGAAGCCCTGGAGAAGAGCAGTGTCTGTTGATCATGGCAGCACCCTGCACTTATGGAAATTTTTCTAACGTGTCATCCATTAGTGACAGGAATCTGAACAATAGTATAAAAAATGGAAAGAGGTTTAACTCATTTGAGGTTAGCTCACTGAAGGGAATTTTAGTGCTCTAAACATTTACCTGCTGGCTCATAAAAGAGGTTGAGTAAAACTGTTGAATGCAGAGAAGGTTATTGACTCCACTAAGATAGGTTAAGATGAATAAAAAATAATGTCCTCATTTGTAAGTCGCTTTGGATAAAAGCGTCTGCTAAATGTCTGTTCGGTGAGTTGTAGGCAAAAATACCCATTTTGACAAATGTATGTATGTGAAGTACAATAGTTAGATTTCAATAATGTTTTATGTACTTTAAAAAACCTACATCATTGTCATCTTTGAGTGCTTTAAGTAACGTGAACAATGTTAGCATTAAAATATTTCTCATTACAACTAAGTTGTATGACACTGAAAGTTTTCAAGCTTAATTAAAATTATTTACTACAATTATTGTTCTACAGGGTATTATTTAATATACAAATATATTTGTATACTGATGAATGCCATATATGGACACAGTACTCCCATTGTGTGGGTACCGTAGAGTTATTGTTATAGTTTAAATACTAATTTTGGGGCAGGTCCACATTTTTATTAACTTTTATGTCTTATTTTTTTGGACTGTGATTTTATGTACAGCGCTTTGAAGCGCTTTTAAAGCACCTTTTTTAAAGGTGCTTTATAAAATAAAGTTTATTATTATTATTATTATTATTATTATTATTATTATTATTATTATTATTATTATTATTATTCACTGTACAACATGCATTTTGCCAGATTGGGCAAGTTTAAAAATACTTTGAAACCTCCAAGATCTTGTTTTAAAGCAAATAATTTTAATTAAATCTAATAGTGCAGACAGTGTGTCTATGATGTTTTTGGTTCCTACTGAAGGACTGTGTGTTGTGTGTGTGTGTGTGTGGGGGGGGGGGGTATCCCTTTCCAAAACCTGAATTGTTTGGTCTAGTTTCAAGTATTTTGTGTGGAGTTTGAGATGCAGTTGGGCTGTCAATGGGAAACCTGCTCTATTGCAACACTTGAATGAAGGTACATCTACAACAACACAAAACAAGCTGCTAGACTGTATACTGGATGGCTGTATTTTGTCTACTCTCAATTGCCTTCTATGGGGTTATTCTAAAATTCCTTCAATAGTGGCATTTAGCAGTTTTGTTAGTGGCTATGTTATTATTAATGCCTCATAAAAAAAAATCTAAGGTCAACAGCCATTTGAAATTAGTTTGCACTGTAATTAAATGTGTGCTGCAGAAGTTCTTTAAAAAACTATAAAGTTAAAGCTTTGGTTAGAACAACATGCAGATGATGTTATTGGATGCCTTATCCATGGCTGTATGCATGAGTGTGCTCCATTATGTACAACGAATTGTGTCCAAGTTTGTATGTAGCTGTGTACTGTGCAGAACTTTGTTGGTATATGGACGTGTGCGCTGCAGAACACTGTGTATCAGTGATTACCATTCCTCTTCCTTGAGATCTACCTTCCTGCAGGTTTCATCTGCAAACAAAATCTAACACACCTGTTTTAGTTGACAAGAACTTCTTAAGGCAATGATTAGATGGTCAGGTGGGCATGATAATGGTTAGAGCTAAAGTTTTCAGGAAGGTAGAACTCCAGGAACTGGGTTGATGACCACTGGTGTATATGGACATATGCTTTGTAACTCCAACAGCACTTGAGATAGCTTATTCATATACCTTCAAAGTTAAATGGGTACATACAGTTTATGTGTACCCTTATCCAACCTCATCAGGCATTATAGGAGAAGACTCAGAGCCATCATCTTTTTAAAGGGAGGTAGTACAAAGTATTGACTAAAAGGGTGCCAATAGTTGTTGCACACCTATATTTAACAACAATTTTTTTTATAACCCTGAGTTTTGTTTGCAATTGATTGATGTCCGTGAGAGCAGAGTATCTTTTAAATGATTTTTTTAAACAAAAGATTAAGAGAATTTTTTATAGCCTTCTTTACCAAGAGTGCCAATATTAGTGGAGGCCACTGCGTATGTCTTGTTTTATATTTAAATATGTACAGCACATAAATTTTATTAGAACTTTGTAAGCAGATTTTGGATTTAAGCAGATTTTGTAAGCAGATCCTTAGAAAAAATTATTACAAATATAAAAGTAAAATGATTGAGTTTTACCAAAAATCTTTTTCAGTAGACTGTTAATATATCATCACATGTACATCTTCTTGCACATGAGCAGTGCAGTGTGTTTGTGTTAACAGTTAAATGCATTTTATTGTCTTTAATTGCAGCTTTTGACAGCGAACCTCATAGGCCACAACTAAAGGATATGATAAATCCCTGGATTCTGAAGCATATAACAGGCTGGGCATTCTAAGGAGACGTACTCTGATGACTTTTGATTGGCGGTTTACCTTCTGGAATGACAAAAGCCCTATCCTATCTGCTATAATGCCTATTATTTCACAGATTGATAATCATAGCATAGAGGACAGTATCCCTAACTAAGCATAACAATACATGTATTTCTTTAATGACCTTGAACAGAGGACATTATTAGCATATGCTTTGAATTTGCATTGACTTTGCATGTTGAATTAGCATAGACTTTTCATGTCGCAGACATAGTACAATGTAGATTATATTTAAATTGAAAACCATTGGTGAATTTTAAATTACACATATTACATATATTCTTGACTCATTAGCCTAAAATTACTATGTGAGAAAATATGTATTATACCATCGAATAAGGTTATTATATGTAGAGATAATGCAATTCAACACTGTCTAGTAGGGTCTAAAATCATAAAAGGCAGAGGAGCTTTGAGGACCTTAGATTTAAATTCAGTCCAATGAATAATTCATTGTTTACAAGGTAGATTATGCCAAGGAGTAGGAGGCTATTCTTGCAATGGCTGTTAAAAATCTACCCATGCTCCCTTTGATAATTTGTTGACATGCCCTTGCTGTTGTTTAGAAAATATAAGTAACCTCCCTGGAAACTGAAGGTCAGGTCATACCTAATGAAGCCACTCTTTTTCCTTTCCCATTGATGTCACTTGCTGCAATGCTAGGATGCAGGCAGGCCAACTCAAAGTTGCCATGGTGAAGACTTTCTGGCACAGGATGTGTTTCCTGCATGGGGTGCTGAGTGGAATTTCTAAATGTTTTGCACCTTCAAGCATCGCTATCCACACCTCCCAAAACTCCCTCTTCATACAGTGGAGCTTACTGGAGTCTTTATTGCAATTTGTGTGGAATATTACTTGTATTGTTTTTGGGGAAAGTAAAACATGGATAAGAAGAAACAGTTTGGTTTGATTGTTGATATTCAATGGACTTATTTGGGCATAAGCTTGTTTGGAACGAAGTGATACTCTGAGAGCATTCATATGATTGCTGAAAATATTATTGAAAGTATTTTTGTAGAAGAAGATAAAAATGATAGAGATGTCAGTTAAAAGAGAAGTTTGTAGTTTTTAGACCCATACAGTGTCTGACACTTAATTGCAGTTAAAACAAGCCTACATCATCCACCTCTGTAAAACTGTGTATGTTAAGATGTATGGTTACCTTAATTGGCTTGTGAATGTGAACTTCCTTTTTCAAATAAGACCACGGGTTTTCATTAGGGTTCAAATCCAAAGATTGAGATTGCAGAGATTGCAGCACATTGATTTTGTGCTCCTGTACCCATTTCTGTGATGTAATGAAAACCTGTGGTCTGTTTGGGTATTTCTTTGGGGGTTTTATTTCATTAGAAGAACATATACAGTCATAAGGTGACCAGTTTTTGGTCTAAAATATCCTGGTACATTGGAGAATTCTTCACAAGAAAATCTTCATGAAAAAAATTCACAAGAGCTCCTTGACCTCTAAGTCAAAATAGCCCCAAACTATCAATAATTCACCACCATATTTTACATTTAATGGACAGCATTTCTTTGTATGCAGCCCCACTTTTTTTCCATACCCAATATGCTAATTTAAGATTCACAAACTTGTTATATCTTGTTATATGTTTGTGCAGTGAGATTCTTACTTTGATGGGTTGCTTGGAGATTCCAATAATCAATTAAATTGTGTAACTCTGAAGCAGAAATAATAGAAAGCTGCTGATTCACACCAGTTTAACACATCTGCAGCTTTAAGATGTGACCACAATGTTATGGCCATCCAGCACTCCCTCATTATCACTGTCACTGTGATAGCACATAAATTTTTTTCCTCCTCATGGGAGTCACCATGGCACATAACTTTTTCACTGATAATGGCATTGCTGGTTTGAAGGAAAAAATGTATGCTGTAATTACAGTCATAATTAGAATGTTATGTTACCAATGTGTGTGGGGGGTGGGGCACGTCGGCTTAGTGGTTAGCATGTTTGCCTCATACCGCCGGGGTTTGGGGGTATGCGTCTTGTGTGTGCAGAGTTGCATGTTTTCCAGGTGCTTTGGGGGTTTCCTTTGGGAATCCAGTTTCCTCCCTGGAGTTGGCATTTGGTATTTTGTCATTTCCAAATTGTAAATGGGTTGTAAATTGTAAATCGTTAACAGTGTAGATAGGTATGTGTATGTGTGTGTTTTGTTTTTTGTGTGGGGGGGGGGGGGGGGGGGGGGGGGGGGGCGGGGGGGGGGTGTGTGTGGGGGGGGGGCCGGGGCCCCCCCCTGCCCCTGTTTAAAATAAGTGGTATTTAAAATGGAAGTATGAGTGGATGTTATCAATGTACAAAATTGGCTTGGACAGGAAACCCCAAAGCTGTCTGTAAAATCCCATTTAGGAGAGAGGTTCTAGTTACCTCAGACATAATTTTCCCAACCTGTTACTGATGTTAAAAACAATAATTGATCACTTATACCTTACAGAACTAAGTTTACTAGATTTCTGAGGCAAAAAAATAAAAAGCAACTATGTAAATTATCCATACATTTTCACTTGTTCTACCATCAAAAAAAAAAAAAAAAAAAAATGAAAAAAAAGGAAATAAGAAAAAGTAAAATATAATAAAAAATTATATAAAATAAAAAAAAATTAAAAAAAAAAAAAAAATTAAATTTAAATTATAAATAATTTATATTATAATTAAATATAAAAAAAAATATTTTATTTTTTATAATAAAAAAATAAAAAAAAAAAAAATAGATATATATAATTTATTAAAAAATTGTAAAGTGAAAGAAATAAAAATAAATATTGTTTTTTTTTTATTTTTTTGTTTGATGTTGGGTAAATAAATTTAATAAAAAAAAATAAAAAAAAAAAGTAAATAGAGGGGAGGGGGGGGAGAGAAAGAAAAAAAAAAAAAAAAAAAAAAAAAAATTAATTATAAAATTTGTTTTTTTTTTTTTTTTTTTTTTTTTATGGGGGGGTTTTTGTTATATTTTTTTTAGGGGGGGGTTGGAAGCAAATAAAAAACAAACTTTATATATTTTTTTTATTTTTTTTTTTTTTTTTTTGGATTTAAAAATTTTTTTTGATTTTTTTTTACATTTTGTGCATTTTGTTTTAATTGGGTATAATCATTGCATTGGCCCAGCAACTCACAAGAACACAGATTTGGAGAGGTTTTTCTTTATTGCAACTCAAATGAGAAATGCACAAAAAAATCCAGACACACTGTTGCTCGTTTTCAAGGTAACGCAGAGATCCGGGGAATGTTGACAGAGAACAGTTGGAGGGATAATGAGACTCAAGACAAAGGGAGATTTAGGAAGAGGGGCTTAACAGCTGTTGAGCATCCAATCGAAGCTCTAATTTAGTTGTGCAGCTGTTAAGTGATTTCATTTTGCGGTGTACTCTAGTGCACATTTGATTCAGCTTCATTAACAGAGGCTAAGATTGCAGGTATTGACATTTATGCCTTATAGTTTGTTTCTCCACACGCACACACACACACACATATATATATATGTGTGTATATATATATATATATATATATATATATATATATATATATATATATATATATATATATATATATATATATACAGTATATATATATACTGCTAAAAAAAAATTAAGGGAACACTAAAATAACACATCCTAGATCTGAATGAATGAAATAATCTCATTGAATACTCCTTTCTTTACATAGTTGAATGTGCTGAAAACAAAATCACACAAAAATTATCTATGGAAACCAAATTTCTCAACCCATGGAGGTCTGGATTTGGAGTCACACTCAAAATCAAAGTGGAGAACCACACTACAGGCCGATCCAACTTTGATGTAATGTCCTTAAAACAAGTCAAAATGAGGCTCATTAGTGTGTGTGGCCTCCACGTGCCTGTATGACCTCCCTACAACACCTACGCATGCTCCTGATGAGGTGGCGGATGGTCTCCTGAGGGATCTCCTCCCAGACCTGGACTAAAGCATCCGCCAACTCCTGGACAGTCTGTGGTGCAACGTGGCGTTGGTGGATGGAGCGAGACATGATGTCCCAGATGTGCTCAATTGGATTCAGGTCTGGGGAACGGGCAGGCCAGTCCATAGCATCAATGCCTTCCTCTTGCAGGAACTGCTGACACTCTCCAGCCACATGAGGTCTAGCATTGTCTTGCATTAGGAGGAACCCAGGGCCAACCACACCAGTATATGGTCTCACAAGGGGTCTGAGGATCTCATCTCGGTACCTAATAGCAGTCAGGCTACCTCTGACGAGCACATGGAGGGCTGTGTGGCCCCCCAAAGAAATGCCACCCCACACCATTATTGACCCACCGCCAAACCGGTCATGCTGGAGAATGTTGCAGGCAGCAGAACGTTCTCCAGGGCGTCTCCAGACTCTGTCACATCTGTCACATGTGCTCAGTGTGAACCTGCTTTCATCTGTGAAGAGCACAGGGCGCCAGTGGCGAATTTGTCAATCTTGGTGTTCTCTGGCAAATGCCAAACGTCCTGCACATTGTTGGGCTGTAAGCACAACCCCCACCTGTGGACGTCGGGCCTTCATACCACCCTCACAGAGTCTGTTTCTGACCGTTTGAGGAGACACATGCACATTTGTGGCCTGCTGGAGGTCATTTTGCAGGGCTCTGGCAGTGCTCCTCCTGCTCCTCCTTGCACAAAGGCGGAGGTAGCGGTCCTGCTGCTGGGTTTTTGCCCTCCTACGGCCTCCTCCACGTCTGCTGATGTACTGGCCTGTCTCCTGGTAGCGCCTCCATGCTCTGGACACTACACTGACAGACACAGCAAACCTTCTTGCCACAGCTCACATTGATGTGCCATCCTGGATGAGCTGCACTACCTGAGCCACTTGTGTGGGTTGTAAACTCCGTCTCATGCTACCACTAGAGTGAAAGCACCGCCAGCATTCAAAAGTGACCAAAACATCAGCCAGGAAGCACAGGAACTGAGATCTGGTCTGTGGTCACCACCTGCAGAACCACTCCTTTATTGGGGGTGTCTTGCTAATTGCCTATAATTTCCACCTGTTGTCTATTCCATTTGCACAACAGCATGTGAAATTGATTGTCAATCAGTGTTGCTTCCTAAGTGGACAGTTTGATTTCACAGGAGTGTTGATGACTTGGAGTTACCTTGTGTTGTTTAAGTGTTCCTTTTACTTTTTTGAGCAGTGTGTATATATATATATATATATATATATATATATATATATATATATATATATATATATATATATACACATAACTCCTCTCTTAATGAATGCTGCAATCCTCCATGTAACACTGAGTAGCAAAGAGGCCTTTGACAGACTCCCAAGAAATGAAACACTTTGTTCTTTCTTTATGGAAGAGAACATGCCTGAGTATCCACATGGACGTTTGAAAGCAGTGTCATCTGTCCACTGTCTCTAAGTGACAGGTTTGGGCATTGAAAGCTGGTGACATTACAAAGGCTGAGAGACTTTAATGAGCCAGTGTGTTTAACCTACCAAGGCAGTTGGGTGTCAGAATTAAGTTCATAATAAGATGCCGGTCCAGGCACTGCTGAACATTTCAAACTGTTATGGTAATGGGTTTACTTTAGCTTGACTAAAGACTGGTGCTATGTTGTTACTTGGTTATTTTTATCTCCTTCCCTGACTTCTGTTTGAAATTATCTTCAAATGACCGAAAACTTTAGTGGTGCATCATATCATTTGTTTACTTCTTTTGCAAATTCTTTGTTTGTGTATGAAAATGATTGTCGCATCATTCGACTCTCTGAGTAAAGGCTTCTTTTTTTCTAAATGGTCAGAGTGCAGTAGGGAAACAATTGAGGATGGGAGCATCAAACACTTGATTCTAGAAAAGTGACCCCCTAGATGTGTGAGGCAGGTTGGAGTAGCATGAAGTGTCAGGCTGATAATTCAAATTGGACTCTTCGCTTTTATATCACCTAAACATGAAAGATGGAGCACATCAGTGGCAAGCTACACCTCCAGGGTCCAGAGGTTGTCCTCTCTCCAGTTTCAACCAGCAGCAAGAGGAATGGCTCTGAACCCAAGAGTAGACTGTTTCAAATGCTAATCAATTCAGCTGCAAAGGCAGAAATACCTCCAGGGTGGATTCAGTAAGCCAAACACGTTATGTCCATTTCAGAGACTCCCTTGTCTGTATCAGGCAAACACTAACTGTTTCTTGCTGTTTGTGCTGAATTTAGGCACGTTGTGCTATAGGGGAAGCATGCAGTAATGCAGCTGAGTGAAAATGTTTAGTGAATGAAGCAGTCATCAATAAGGGGAGAGTCAGCTCACAAAATTATTTCAGTTATTGCCAACTGGATAATGCAAACATGCTTTCTTTATGGCCACTCATGTAATCAAAGTAACATTGCAATTCATACTGAGCAGAAGCTGTTGTATTTTTGCATTTTCCTGACTGCACAGAAAAATCATATATTGTGGAATGACTCAGTCAATTTTCTAGAATTATTTTCTTTTACAATTATTAGAGATGAAAATCCAGAAGACCCCGTTCATCAGGAATTATATTTGATGATTTTTGTGCGCCTTTTCCAGTGATGTAATTTATGGTAGTTACTTTTTATTTGCTGAAAGTTCTCAAAATGTATGTTATTTTCAGACCATGCCCCCAGCTAAATAGAATGAAGAATGATTGTGCATCAGTAATTTGGACTGGAGCTGTGGGCAGCTTGTGCTTTGCGTGAGACAGCCAGACATCCTCACTGAGGAGTCTTGGGAGAGAAATAGAGAGAAACATAAGGAGGTGGTGGATTCTATAAATCTGTTAAGATTAGAAAAATTGAGAAATGTGAATTTATAGTTATTTATAGTTAAAATGTATAAAAGAAGGTAAAAGAAGGTAGTGTTTCTGCTAAACCAGGTTAAAGTAAACTAGGTATACTATATATATTTTTTCCATATGTACAGTGGGGGAAGTAAGAATTGAACGTATCAACATTTTTTTCAGTAAACATATTTCCTATGAGGCTATTCACATGAAATTTTCACCAAACATCAGTATTAACTGGCACCCTGTCCAGGGTGTACCCCGCCTTGTGCCCGATGCTCCCTGGGCGGTAAGCGGTAGAAGATGGATGGACATCAGTATTAACTCAGGAAATCCGGACATATAAAGAATTTACAACATTAAAGTCCATAAATAAAGTTATGTGTAATAAAGTGGATTGACACACAAAAAAGTATTGAACACACTAACTGAAATTCATTTAACACTTAGTGGAGAAACCTTTGTTTGTAATGACAGCTTCAAGACTCTTCTTGTATGAAGAAATTAATCGGCTGCAGTATTGAAATGTGATTTCGGCTCATTCTTCTAAACATATTGCCTTTAAATCTTGTTCAATTGGATTCATGTCAGGTTATTCACTGGGCCATTCTAACACCTTGATTTTTTTTCTCTGAAACCAATTGAGAGTTTCCTTTGCTGTATGCTTTGTATCATTGTCTTGCTGGAAGATCAACCCACATCTCATTTTCATCATCCTGGTGGATGGCAGCAGATTCTTCTCAAGAATCTTCTGGTAAAGGGCTCCATTCATCATTCCTTCAATTCTATGAAGTCTGCCAGTGCCATGTGATGAAAAACAGCACAACACCATGAAGTTCCCACCTCCAAACGTCACTGTTGGTATAGTGTTTTTAGTGTGATGTGCAGTGCAATTTCTTCTCCAAACATGGTGTGTAATATGCCAAAAAGCTAAAATTTGCTCTCATTTGACCAGACTACACTCTCCCAGTATTTCATAGGCTTGTCCAAATGAGTTGTAGCAAACTTTAAACGAGTTTTGACATGCCTTTTGTTTAGTAATGGAGTCCTGCAGTAGTACATTGCCTATTGTTTTCTTGGTGACGATGGTACCTGCTGTCTCCAAGTGTTTCTGGAGCTCTTTCCGAGTGGCCCTTGACTCTTGGGCTACTCTTCGGACTATTCTATTGACTCCCTGGTCAGAAATATTGCGAGGAGCTCCTGTGCGTGACCAGTTGATGACGGAGTGATGTTTCTTCCACTTATAGTGGATAATGGCTCCAGTGGTGCTTATTGGAGGATTCAGTAGACTTGGGAGAGCTGATTGCTTTTACCTATCATGAGTCGTTTCTTGTATGACAATTTGGTAACGAAAATACTTTTTACAGACCATCAATTTACTAACCCAGCTGATATTAATTTGCACAGATAGGAGGCATAATTACTTACGGATTTCAGCTGGTTCCTTGCCTTACCTTGCCTTGGAGAGCTTCTATTTCTTAGCGTGTTCAATATTTTTTTCTGTCATTCCACTTTATAATACATAACTTTATTTATGAACTTTAATGTTGTGAATTCTTCATATTTTTGGATTTCTTGAGTTAATACTGATGTCTGGTGAAAATTTCATGTGAATAACCTCATTGGAAATATATTTACCGAAAAAAATGTTGATGCGTTGATATTTATTTCCACCACTGTATTTAACTTGCAGTGTAAATGCATGTATGAAGAAACTTTTACAATTTTATTTTTACATATATGTACTATACAGTAGTTTCCATATGATTCACATGCAAATACAAGTTCATAATTTACTAATATAAACTATAAAACTGGACAAGTAAATTCAATAAAGAGAAAAAAAAATCTACTGACTTTAGCAATAGAAGTTTTCATTTAGGGTGTATGTTTGAATATGGAAGTCTGACACCTCATGCTGTAATTGCAGCACAATTCCCACCTGAATCCCAGTACCTGCTGCACTACACATACCAGCTAAATCATGAACTGAATGATTATGGATTTTTGTTATTATTATTTTTAAATATGAGGATTAATTTGACAGTATGGATGACAGATTTTTTTTTTGTCAGAATGAGGAACACACATGAACTGCTAAACATACTGAGACAAACTAAATACTCTAGCTAGACTCAAATAATACTTTTTGTGCAGTGGAAGGAGAGAACATCAAATGACTAATGACTTGCTTACTTATTACATTAGAAACTTTGTTAGAAGAGGTTAATAATCATAAACATGTTAGTTTTTCTTTATTCAGTATTAACACACTTAATTACTGTAGCTAACTATATTACTTTAGCTACCACTTTATAGCCTAGCCAGTAACAAAATAACGAGACCCGGCAGCACATTGGAGCTTTTACTTGCCTGGCGAGCTTGCTAATACATTCATTGATTCTTGGTTTGTCTCTCTGGGGACTCCTTAAAGGTTCTAGATAGAACCCTACAACAGTGTTTCCCTTTCAGTAAGGGTTCCATATAGAAGCTTTTTATGAGAGTAAGACCCCTTAAACTGAAAATATCAGTTTATGCTCCTAATTTTCTATGGAAGCTGTTTTAGTCTTTGTTCAATACATTTTCTAAAACTTTTCTGCATTCATGTGAATCAGATTCCTCAAATGCTGTCTACATTTTCATTTCTGTTTGCTGTTATTATGCTTGGTGTTGTTTCATGAGTGCTATCATCGTACTTAATGCAATATTGGTGTGGAGGTGGAAATGGTGTTGTGAAAAACACAAATATTCAAGCAAACCACTTTTCTGATATTTCACATTCATAAAAGATTTAAATTAAGCTCAGCTCCACAATATTTTACAGTAATGGGTCAGTAAGCAGCTCTTTTTATGAGGAGTTTGAAACAAGGGAGTAAACAGTATAATAGCTCAGCAGTTGGAAAACAGATGTGTCTCAAGTTTACCCGTGATTGTGAATTTGCTGGGAGGCACTAGAGCAGAAAGCATCAGTGCATAGAATTATCCCAAAAAATCTGTTTAATATTAACCTGAACCTTTACTCCTACTACAAACCTTTCAAAGGTGTATGCTTTCTCAATGTGCTTTATATGACACACCATACACAGTTTACCTCAGAGAACCTCAAGTTATTTTTTTCTTCATTTAAAAGTAGAGCAACAGCTCACAGCAGCAGGGTGGACATTGAAAGGGTTGAGTGTGAATGTAAATTTTTAAAGAACTATGCTGGCTTGAGCACAGGGGATACAAAAATGCCTCATTTTTGTGGAAACATATTGGAGTCAAATTTTATAGTGAAATATACAGCACATCTTTAGTGATCCCTGAATGGATTTGACAGCCGCTGGCAAAAGGCGTATCAACATGCTGTCAGATTTGGGCTTTAGAGAAACGCTCATCCAATGCCGTCACCATTACACAGTGTTACATGCCGGCTGTAAATCTGAAATGTTTTGGAAAGAAAATTAGATTTGATAGTATATGATAATATTGCCTTCCTTTTGGCTTTGTTTCCATCCGTTCCACTGTTCTCTGCAATGTATCATCAAAAAGAATGGTTATTACAATATAATAACCTATTAATAACAGTACAATCACATTATTTTAAACTATACATGCCATACCAGCATTCTACCATTTAACTATTGTAGCCATCCATTCCATCTCATAGAACATCTGTTCTCTCCAACTTTTCATGTTGATCAGAGGCGGTTGTGTGTGATGTCGGCCAGTTTCTTTGTGATGACCGTATGACCTGTGTGTCTGAGAGCTGGCTCTGTGATGGAGAAGCTGACTGTCCAGAAGCCTCTGATGAAACCCTGCAAAGATGTAAGTCATTCATCTGACATAAAGCATTTCCATATCAGCTCATAATCATACTGCATGAATACATTTACATTGTACCCTATGTACAAGCAAAGTCTGCCAGAAAACTATCTTAGAGCTGATAAAATGTTGAAAGCTTTCTTATTTGTCTTTAGTGTGAATGATCATGTTCATCAAAAGATTGATCAGTATCTTCTTTACAACAATGGCTGATTACTTTATGTTGGTGGAGTTTTCCACAAATGTTAATTTATTCCATATTTCAGACAGAGTGGGTCAACTCTTCCCTCCTCTGGTATTCCATTATCATTTAGATTAATCACGCCAGCTTCGTTTTATGTATAATGCCCCTGAGTGGAAGCCAGAATTATTTATCACAGGAATTTGGAGTAGCTCATTATCATGGATTAGGTATTGATAGGAAACGGGATTAAGCACTTGCCCTATCAGTTTCCTCATTTACAAGACTTTTCTACATCTCCTTTAACCTGGATCACAGCCAACTCACAGTTGTTGTCAGGAAAGTTTATGATTAGTGGTAATAAAGGCAGATGGTTTCTTAAAAATTGTCATGTATATTTCAGAAAAAGTAAAAAGTAGTATTGCTAAAAGTGCAATAGGTCATTTTTTGTTGTCTTTATATTTTAAATACTGTGGAAATGTATTTAAAATACTGATTAAATACTGAATACAGAGGGGCCAACATCTACAGTTTAGCCATAGCATTTATGATATTTTATCCCTTGCTCTGGTAATATTAGAGCCACCTGAAATTGTGCTTTCCTGTTTTTTAGATAAAACAGTAGTCAGACAAAAATCTAATAAATATCCCCCTGTAGAAAAGTCAATTCACTGAAGGGGAAAGGACATGAGTCTTTTGTTACACACTGACTTTATCTAGATGAACTCTGATCTGTGATTCACACACCCCGATCTTATGAGGCAATAGCAAACAAGTGAGTTGAACTGTGGTCTCTTAAGCCAATAAAAATGGAGGTGCTGCTGATTAATAAAAAAGCGGTCATGCTGTAGTCACACTTTTGCCTAGCTGCTTTCTACTGTTGCATGGCATACCAACCCTGATAGGATTATTTTCTATGTTTTTTTTATGTTTAATTCAATTCAGTTTAATTTATATAGTGCTTTTAACAATGGGAATTGTGCCAACGCAGCTTTAAAGAAATATATCAATTCCGGACATAGATGTTAAATTTATGAATTTATCTCTAATGAGCAAGCCAAAAAGAAAAACTCTCAGAGACGAATGTTTACACCTCTGAATATATGGAGATAATTGTTGAAGTAATGTGATCAAAGTGTGGGTGTATGTGAATGTTGTGCAGATTTTAAGGGATGAGGTGTGTTCAAGTAATAAACAAATCATTTAAAAAGCCATTGTTGTTGTTTTTTTTTTTTTAAACATATAACTAACAGACCTTAATTTCTTCAACACGAGTGACAATTTGAAATATTTACAGTATATGTTCCATCTGAAATTTGCTTTTTCACATTTCTATCCTTGGATAGCAGCACAACATGCAAAGTACATAGGCTAAATTATAATATAAAGCCAATAAAGACCCTGTTAGTCCAACATGACATGTTAGAAGCAGTGGTTAACTGCGCTCCTCTGGATGACTTATAGTACAGTTTATGACTAATGATATGCTCATTATATAATATATTATTTGAAGTCTGCTAGAACTTTCATAATATACTTAAAATGTAAATAATTTTAGCCCTTTTTTATGTTATGTAGCTCCAACAGGTACAGCATTCCATTACACTTATGTGTTAATATCCTCTTAGCTTTACAGCAATTCTTGTGTGTTTTCCTCATAGATTTTTTTTACTCTGTATAAGTTGTGTGTACTGGCGCTGTGTATTTTTTAAAATGTTGACATTTCAGTGATTTTTTTTTAAGTTCTTCCACCATGGAATGTAATTACCTCATTGTGTTGCCTCGAGGGAAGGGTGGCTGAGTGTTTCCTGTGCCATATGGCTAGAGGGAACCTGGCTTAGCCTCTCATCCAGCAGCCCTCTGGGACCAGCCAGGCTACTAGGGCTAGCAGAGGGAGCTGGAAAATAGCCTGCTTTCCTCTAATGGGGAAAAGAAAGTGGGATGACAGGCCTAGAACACTCCAAGCATGTGGCACCACACTCCATGATACGAAGGAAACTTTCTTGCTTGCTTAAGAGCTATTTTCTGCCCAGTTGAACATTTTTTTCCTCATTGTTAAGGTTGATTACAGTAAGAGAGATTTATAGCAAAATATATATAGTTTTATTAGATCTGTCAGGTTTGTAGGCACTACCTTAGGTAATGTTAAAGGCATAATGGTCAAAAGCAGTTGAGATGCTGTGTTGTTTTTTTTCGTATTTCTATTGCAACAAATTGTGCCTTCTGTACTACACTATGCTTGTAGGTCTTATTCATAAGAACTCTTCTGTTTAAAGATCAGAAAAGTCATACACACTACAGAAACTATAGCAAAGCAGTGAATCTGAACATTTTGCTATGTAATACAGGATTTCGCACAGTTTTATGTGATGGTTGCGGTGAAAATATACTCGATTTTGCTGTACCTTTTTTAATTTAAATTGTGATGCAATTTGCAGAGTGTTTTGTATTTTTTTTTTTTTTTTGCTACCTGAATTGGCAAAATTACAATTGCACAAAATTTATTGTGCTAATCTTTCACTGTGATGATCACAGTAAACGAGACCTTTTAGCTGTACTCATGTTTGACGCACATGAATGGAAGGAGGCTGAATGTGCTTTGTGATGACATCACATGGCATGTCTTGGTCCAAATCTGCAGAAAATCTGCAGTGATTCTGAAAGATTGCATGCTCCTGCAAATATTTCCCTTCATTTCTGCATTCTCAAAATCGAAAAATCCTGGAAGGACTAGTTATAACCCATAGATTCACAGTATTACAGTTACCATGAGAGCCCTGATGTCATGCAAAAACCATTAAAACAATTTTGTGCTAATGCAATTTTGCCAATTCAGGTAGCAAAAAAAATTACAAAAAACATGTCATGTGATGTTATCACAACACGCCATGTGATGTCATCACAAAGCACATTCAAACTCCTTCCATTCATGTGCGTCAAACATGAGTACAGCTAAAAGGTCTCGTTTACTGTGATCATCATAGTGAAACACCATGCAAAACAATTTTGTGCAGTTGTAATTTTGCCAATACATGTAGCAAAAAGAATACAAAAAACTCTGCAAATTGCATCACAAATTTAGAAAAAAGCTGCAGCAATATCAAGTATTTTTGGCCACAATAATAACAAAAATCCTGCATGGCCTATATGACAAACTACTTGGCAATGTTTTCGCAGTGGTATATTTAGTTTTCGCTGGTAGCATTGTTAACATGTTAGTTGTCGTTTCTCCAGTCTCTGAAGAAATAATTAAATTTGGCAGTGTGTCAGTGGTGAGAGTAGTGATTACTACTAGATTTACTACACAATAATGCAGCGTCCCTAACCCTAGTAGTCCCCAACCCCCGGTCCGTGAACCGGTACTGGTCCGTGGGTCATTTGGTACCGGGCCGCACAGAAAGAATAAATAACTTCATTGTTTCCGTTTTATTTACTATCTGGATCTGAAAAATTACCTGATTCTCTCCGTTACATCCTTCTATGACTCACTCTTGACGCATGTCAAGACGCTTGTCTCGGTCACGTGATACGTTGAAACCTTACCATAGAGACCAGAGAGCATTAGGGGGGAGAGAGGATGTTACGAGGACGCTGCTAATAAAGTTACGATTTCACATTGGATTCACGTTTATTATTATATTTTAAAAATACCCCAGTTTTTATGCTGGTCCTATCATTTTATTTTGTTGTATTTATCCGCCACACCTTAAAGGTCGGTCCGTGAAAATATTGTCTGATATTAAACCGGTCCGTGGCACAAAAAAGGTTGGGGACCGCTGCTATAATGCACCAGAAGTATAAGCACTGATCTGTTGAAGTGATATTATACTTCAATATGAATCTGCACTATATGCTATTTTCCTTTGGGGTACTGTTTTCAGATTTTTACACACTAAATGAGCAGTCCATTCGATTAAAATGTAAGTAACGTTTCAATATTGGTTATTAGACGTTTTAGCTGATGGTATTATTACATTTGATGTCAGACGAAGGAGAATTTTATGTGTGTTCAACCTCTGCTGGCCAATCTCATATTATAATAAATAGATAGTAAATGTTTCCATTCCCGAGGAAAATTGGCACCTGCAGGAAAGAGGAGGTAATGTAGCGTAGCATCTTGTTATTGCGCTGAAGGGCAGCCATTTTGTATTGTGCAGTATTTACCTATACAGTATACACTACAACATAAAAGCAAAAAAAGAAAAATGGACTGATAAGACCCTAAAGTAGTACAAATTTAGGACTTGGTAACCTGGAGCCACCAGAAATATAGCATGTTACTATATACAGTTAAATCTCAGACCACAACTTTCAAGGTGCGTTGCATGTATACACTAATATGCTGATCAATGTGAGCCATTGAACTTTCAAGGTGATCCTGTTTATTTTGTCTTTGTAGGTGTACTCTTTCTTCTCTAACGCTTGACATCTACTTTGATGCAGCAAATAAATAAGCAGAACAAACAAAAGAAAAGCAGTCTCTCCTGGTTGTGATGATTCTGGAGCTGTGAGAATTTTTGAAAGAATGTAGGCTTAAATAGAAGCTTTTAAAATGAAATTATTTGGCGTCCTATTTTGCTGTGACAAAAAGCTCAAAGGAGGGTTGCAATAAAATTTACATTCAGGCTGCATTGTTCTCATGAGCCATAAATTGCATCATTTAGCAAGTACTTTAGTGCTGCTCTTGCAAGTATGTTTAGTCTTATTTTATTAAATATATTTATGTTTTGTATATCATCGGATGCACTTTGCCGTTTTTCGTTTTCTTTCCATGTATCTACGGCACCATTTTCACCCTCTCTTACCCTTCAGTATTGTTTTGTTAGTGACAAAATCATCAGCAAGTGACTTGCAGCTTTCTGAAAAGAGCATATTTCAAAATCTTACAGTTTGCTGTCATGGTACCATTGGGTGACATCAAACTACTAAAGCCTATATTAGGCCCCTGCTGTTGCAGCAGAGATGTGTGTAGATACACTGTGTGCTTTGATACACCAGAGCAAGCACATGGCTCACTTTTGTTGGAAAGAAACTCTACTATGTAACACACCTGTACAGAAACAAGTATATTTTCAACTGGGATGCACTCTGTGCTAAATCACTAATGCCTTAATAGTTTTCTTCTCAAACATTTTATTTTCTCCAGTTTCCAATTGGCTTGTCATATCAGTAACATCACTCTGTCTTGAACATCTTTGCTTTTTGCGTCCTTTTTACTTTTCATTCTCTTGCCCTCATCTGAATAGTTTTATTATATTAATGGGACTGTTTCTGCACAGATCTAGAAGCTCATAAATTCTTTTTCTATTCCTAAACAATATTCCACACTTTAATAATACCACAGTAATAATAGTAGAAAATAGTACCACATTACAATTCTGATTTGTGCATGTTTTATGCCAATCACTTAAATATTTTAGATTAGTTGCATACTTTCTGTGACTCATTACATTTACAATACTGTCACATTAGAAAATTTGTGTTCAAGTAAAATTATTTGAAACAAAGAGTAACTGTGACTACTGTGTAGAAATATGTAACATTATTAATCATATGAGTATTACAATACAAATATTATACCACAGTATTATTGAGTTCTCAAATATAATTGATCAAAAGGTATAGAAAGTCAACTTTGTATATTTTTATAAACAAGGTTTATATTAATACACTCATTCTAATATGTTATTGTTTCTATTGTAACAGCACATAAAGATTTTATGCTATTGTATGATATGTATGCTACACATAATCTAAGACTAATAATAAATAGATTAAAAGCATGTTCTAATTTACCAAGGAAAATCTTATAATTGGGGTGCACGGTGGCTTAGTGGTTAGCACGTTTGCCTCACACCTCCAGGGTCTGGGGTTCGCTGGAGCCATGTGTGTGCGGAGTTTGCATGTTCTGGCATAGGCTCCAGGTTCCCTATGACCCTGAAGAAGGAATAAGCGGTTGAAAATGGATGGATGGAAATCTTATAATTGTTGAAATGTGACATCGTTTTTTTGTTTATTTATCATTTATGGAAGGGGTCTCCAGTGGCAGCACTTGTCAGAGATTTCTGCCATGGGAAAATCTAATGACGGTTGATATAATTCATTATGATGGTTTTTCCATAACATGCTGCATTTTATTAACTTCAAGAGACAGTGCAGGAATAACGATGTAAGTAATACCAGGAACTGAATTGTTTCACAGACGATCCACAATATTAATTGGCAAATTTATGTGGTATAAGAGGACATGCTTTTATAGGAAAAACAAAAGTACTATACTATAGTACTATATACTAGTATTATAAACTAGTAACTTTATCACACCACCAGCATACCTGCCTGGTTTTACTCATTAGTTAAATATTATTAGCATTCAAAATTATATATTAGCTCAACAATGGATTCTATCCATTTACAATGCAGTACAGTATTACATAGAGTCACAGTTCCCTTCCAGAACTATTGAATGTCAGGGTTTTGATTATTGCACTGAGGATAATGTTTTGCAAAATGTATTAGAGACAGTAAAAAAAAACTCAGCCACATCTTCTCTGGAAGGTGATAAAAATTCTAAAATAGTACAAGGCCTGGAATGTTTCAAACAGCAGGCATATTTATCTAGGCACTTGCCCACCTACTGTATGTTGTGGGTAAGAAGCACACACTCCAGATATTGAGATGACTGCTGCTGCCACACAGGTATTCTACACTCAACAGTGCATTTATTCCAAGAGTAATGGGCCACCAGACTTGAAAACTATGCAGTAAAATGCCTTTTTCAAGTAACTGTTTACATAAAAGTTTGACTTACTGTCTCATTCCAAAAAATCCATGCAATATTTATGTGATTGACATTAAGGTTAAGGCACCCTCCTTGGAATAAAGCCCATACAGAATATATACAAGAATATATAGCAAAACTCAGAACATTTGAATTTTTTTAATTCTATTAGCCTTGCCATAGGTCTGACCACCTTCCCATAGGTTTGTTTTTTGGGCATTGTGAGTGACTGAGGCTGTGTGTTTAAAAATGCATGGCTCTGTGCAGGTGCTGAGTCCCCTGCGGCTGTGATATATGGATGCTTTATTGAACGGTGAGTAGTTTTGAATGTGATGTATTGAGATTTGGTGGTTTGGAAGGCGTACCCGTTTGAAGGAAGTGATGGCTCTATTTCACTGGATGTTGATTACATTACTTGGTCATGATGAATGGCTTTAATTAAATTTCATCTATGATTTAGGAAGTATGCATGGCTAATGTGAGCCAAGGAACAATAGGCTCAGTGCATGTTATTGTGTAAGAAGGCTTAAAGCCCATACTACCGACTTGGGCAATGAGGCTGAACAGTCGTGTTTACACCAATATAGCTGGCGTTTCTGTTCAGCATTGCACTTAATTGCCATCGGACTGAGGATCACTGTGGCTTACAGAGCAATGTTTTGGTCACACATCTTTAGAATTAAAAGGAATACAGTGAGTGTAAAATCAGAGTTAAGCAAAGCTCAGTTCCACAACTGTAGCTTTGCTTTAGTTTGGTGCCTAATTAAAGTACTATGAGAATTAATTCACTCTATTTAGGCAGTCATTCCTTATAATCAACTTTGTCTTTATCATGCATTAACATCCATTTGATCCAGTTATCCTGGTGAGCGTTGTGCTGAGCCATATGTAAGTCTGCCCCTAGAGTATATAGGACTAAGTGGAGGAGATGAAAGATGTGGACAGTGATGCCTGGAGCTAATCTCTTTGACATTTGAAGATGAACCCATATGAACATCAATATGAATGCCACTGCCTTTCAGAGCAATCCACAAATCAGAGCAGACATCAGACAGAACACAAACAGACAAGACTTGTACCAACGCAAATGGCAAAAGCAGATTCCACAGAGAAAGGATTGAGTGTACTTAGGAGGGCACTGTGTGGTAAACTGGGAATACTGCTTTACTTCTGCCAAAAAAAACATAAGCAATAGCAAACAACCAAAAAAAATATTGTTCTTGTAGTGCAATGCAATTGAACAGACATATGTGTGTGTGACTTTAGATTACATTTATCAGAATCAAAATCAGTGGTAAAATTTCAACAAAAAATTGTGAAGGTCAATCTAAATAAGAATCCTTGCTTACACAAATAGCTTACATGACTGAATGGTGACAGCATTTATGCTTTAATGCTTAACAATTAATGATTAGTTCATGACTATAAACAAGACTGTTTAAAGTGGCTGTGGTTTTGGTTTTACTTTTGTTGTCTTTTATTTTTTTGCACTGCCACTTCACCTTAACACTTTTGAGTATAGCCACAAATTCATGGATAAACAATTCATCAGTCTCAAACTTTAAAGCAGAGAATAAACACATACCTCTCTGTCTAGTCATCTATAAACATTCTGTTTTGTCATTGTTTTTTTTTTTTTAACATGCTAAATCATCACTTCACTAATTAAACCAGAGAGGGTAAATCTATGAAAACCATGTGACAGAGAATCTGTTAGAGAAGCAGCAGCAGTGGGTAATGTTTAGTAAAAAGTCCCTGAACTATGGACATTCTTTTTTCATACATTTATCATCTGCAATATTTATTCTCTGATTTAAAGTGCAAATAATTCATATTAAGAAAAAATAATAATATTGTGGAAAAGTTATTTTTTTCTCTAATTTAATTAAACCTTTCATATATTCTACATATGAAAGTGGAACCTTCATATATTCTAGATTCATTAAACATAAAGTAAGATATTTCATGCCTTTTTTGTTTTAATCTTGATGATTATGGCTTACAACTCATGGAAATCAGAAACCCAGTATCTCAAAATATTAGAATAAAGAATTTGTAATAGAGAAATGTCAGCCTGAGAAGAGCTCTAATCACATAATTAACTCAAAACACCTGCAAAGGTTTCCTGATCCTTTAATCTCTCAGTCTGGTTCGGTACACAACCACAATCATGGGGAAGATGAAAGTAAATTTTGCTTTTCATTTGGAAATCAAGGTCCCAGAGTCTGGAGGAAGAGTGGAGAGGCACTGAATACATGTTGTTTGAAGTCCAGTGTGAAGTTTCCACAGTCAGAGATGATTTGGGGTGCCATGTCATCTGCTGATGTTGGTCCACTGTGTTTTCTCAAGTCAAGAGTCAATGCAGAATCTACCAGTAGATTTTCGAGCACTTTATGCTTCTATCTGCTGACAAGCTTTATGGAGATGCTGCTACTACTACTACTAAAACTACTACTAACTGTTTTGCTGACCATGGTATTAATGTGCTTGATTGGCCAGCCAACTCGCCTGACCTGAACCCCATAGAAAATCTATGAGAGACACCAGACCCAACAATACAAACGAGCTAAAGGCCGCTATCAAAGCAACTTGGGCTTCCATAACACCTCAGCAATGCCACGGGCTGATTGCTTCCATGCCACATTCATGCAGTAATTTGAGCAAAATGAGCCACAAATAAGTAAATTAACGTACTTTTCGAAGCTCAACAGGTCTGCATTATAAATTCTCCATCGTCAGTTGTAATCATCAAGATTAAAACAACAACAACAAAAAAGGCTTGAAATATTTCACTTTATCTGTAATGAATCTAGAATATATGAGTTCCACTTTAAAAGGTCCACTTTTTGAATTAAATTAAGAAAAAAACTAAAACTTTTCATTAATTCATTAATCAATTAAACATGTTAATTGTTGTATAAGCAGTATGCAGAATAACACACTCCAGACCATGCAGTTATACAAAAATAATGCATGTGGGGTGTGTCTGTGAACTGCATTATTTGTATGCATATTTCATATAACAGCATTAATACATTATACCTTAGATAAATAATATCATATTCTGGGAAATTATGAAAATTAATTCTTGAAAAGTGAACATAAAATGTAAAAGACAAACACCTACAATTTTTCATCATAATACAATTCTTAAAGCACTAAAATTAGAATAATTGTTTAAGTACTTAATATGATGGGAAGTACTTAATATAACATAGAACTGAATCCAAAAGTTGGTGTCTCCCTTGTTTCCTAGGTGGAAAAATAAATAAATAAAATAAATAAATAAATGAAAATTATATATATATATATATATATATATATATATATATATATATATATATATATATATATATATATATATATATATATACACACACACACATTGAATTAGTAGTAGTTATGTTCATTCTTGTTGACATGTTCTGGTTAACTGAATTAAATATGCCTCATTAAGATGTCTAATGATTTAAAGCAGTCAGCACATGCTCACTTTGAACTGTTCACAGTTTCTTAAATAAGATTTAACTAAGAGGCTCAAACTCTCCAGTAGTTTTCTGAAAGTAGTTCAGTTAAAACTAAGTGGTAATCAGGGAAAGACTTATCACATACGACCAACAATCAGTGGAAGAAAATATTGAAACAATCTAAAACAAAGCACTAAGGTCAAGTTGAAAATAAATCTGCACTTATGGTGCATTCATATATGTTTGCATACTAAAATTAGACTATGCACTTTTGACAGTTATTCTTATTTCCAATAATGAAGATACATCTGTAAATCTGTAAAACTGGGCAGCACAGCGGCACAGTGTTGCCACCTCACAGCGCCAGGGTTCCCAATTTAATCCTGAGTTAGGGTTAAGGTCTGTGCATTTCACATGTTCTCCCTGTGTCCATGTGGGCTTCCTCCAGATTCTTTGGTTTTCTCCCACCTCCCAAAAACATGCTAGTAAGTTTATTAGCTACTGTAATTTGCCCTTGGTGTGAATAAGTGTGTGAATGTGTGTGTATGGTACTCCGTGATAGACTGGTTTTCCATCCAGAGTGTATTCCCACTTTGGGACCAGTATACCTGGGGCACTGGATGCAAAAGGATAGGGTGTTTATTGAAGATAAATGAAAGGAATTAGTGCATTTGTACACTTTAACTTGTGTTTAATATCTTGTTGGTTTCATCATAGTAAAGGAAGGGTATACAGTACTTACCTTTGTATTCAACTATGTGTCTGTGACATAAAGGCACTATAAAATAACCCACTCAGTTGTAGTTTATTGAGCTTCGAACTAGTGGATTTTTTTTATTTATTTATTTTCCCCCATTATTTCCCGGCATGGATCTGATTAAAATGATAATCATAATTAACAAAGCAGCTAAGATTTCAGCCAGAAGGCTTTCATCGCACATTAAATAGATGGATTAGCTAGTCCCAGCTGATTTCTCCTCATTCACATTGAGAAAAGAGGGTAAATATCACCATGACTTTTTTAATTAAAAGTAATATGTGCAAGAAAGGACAGAGACTGCAGATTTATTTTGGCAGCCGACTTGCCTGAAAATGACATTGGACCCGTTCTTGTAAGCTTAAAAAGGACAAAACCTTGTTTGTTTATCGAAGGTCTGCTTTGTACGGAGTGGGAATGCTCTTCTGTATGCATAGTGTTAATGGCAAAACATTTGATTTCCTGAGACCCTTGTGCGAAAGGCTTGTTTTTTGAGCAGTCTAAATGAGTTTTGTATTTGCATTTGTTTCTGACACCCATGTTACAAGGATGCATGACAGTTGACATCTCAAAGAGCAAGCATTTTCATTGGAATGAATGCAAGAGAAATAATGTGCTCATTTGGACCTTTGGGAAAGTAACCGGGATCTGGAATTTTTTCCCTTATTGCTCAATTTTGTGCAAGGTATTTTACATATGAGGGACTTGGTGTACACTTGTACTAACAGGTGAAACTTGTACTATGTTGTAATGTAAATGTGCACTTATACAGCGCTTTTATCCAAAGCACTTTCTCATTCACCCATTCACACACACATGGTAGCAGAGCTGCCATGCAAGGTGCTAGCTTACCATCAGGAGCAATTTGGAGTTCCAAGGACACTTCAGCATGTGGAATCACCCGGGCCGGGAATCGAACCGCCAACCCTACGATTAGTGGACAACCTGCTCTACCAACTGCGCCACAGCATATATAACTCGGGGAGGGGAAGACTATGTAGCCAAAGTTGGTCTACAGTTAAATGGTTTACACTGGTTCTCATTCACCCATTCACACACACACACACACACACATACCAATGGTAGCAGAGCTGCCATGCAAGGCACTAACTTGCCTTTGGGAGCAACTTGGGCTTCAGTGTCTTGCCCAAGGACACTTCGGCATGTCAAGTCATGTGGGCCGGGAATTGAACCACCAACCCTATGATTAGACAACCTGCTTTACCGCCTGAGACACCATAATTCTCCTGATCAGTTTTTGATGTAGCACATTGTGTTTGCAACCTAGACAAAGCGTCAACAAGTCATTGGCAAATATTTTGTCTATGAGCTACAGTGTTCTCAAATCAGAAGTAAAGACATTATTCGAATCTCTTCGACTAACATCTGTATTTCCATCAAACAGTGCTGCTAAATTAGAGACTTTGGGGCCACAAATTGCTGACGTTTTAGACTTTGTTTCAAAAAAGAGCCTAAAAACAAACAGCGTGACCTTTTGAGCAGATTTTAGCGATGATCCTAAACTCATTATATCTCGCATTACACCTGCTGCTTATATGAGTTGAGTGTGTAGCCTGACTGAGTTGCAAGCTGATCATCATTGTTTATTCCACCCTTGCACTTTTTTGTTCTTTGTTTTAAACATTCCTCTTGGTGATATTTATGTATTTAAGTGAAAAAAGAGTTATTTCATTCATAACCGTCTCCTTCATATCTATTTCATGACTTTTCACTACCACTGCTTCTTTTTGTCTGCATTCTTGACAGAAGGTCTAGTATTTTGTGAATGTGTAAATGTGCCATGATTAAAGATGACTCAAATTATAGTTAATTATTTTCTGTTCTGATAAAACTCTGTTCTATTTTATTGTCTTTTCACATGTCTATTCAGGTGTCTTCAGAATCTTACTTATTCAAATACCCTACTTTTAAATTTGATATGCAAATGATTATGATAAATCAGTGAATATACAAATTATGACATCTGTGACATAGGGAGTATACAGTACTCGATTCGATTCCCAATATTCACAATGCTGGCTTCAAATTTCAATAAAGAAAAATCATGACTGAAAATACTTTTTCAGAATTTCTGAATCCTAAATAATGCAAAACAGTGTCTGTATTTTGTCTGTATGAAACTAAATATATAAGAATTTGCTGTGAACAGAGGTTTAAAATTATAAACATTTTTACCATATCCTAAAAATAAATAAATATATTGATACATTTTCCAGAATATCTGATTAAATAAACAAAGTCTCTGCCATATGGAAAATCAGCTGAAACTTGATGCGCGCTGTAGAAGTACCTGAGATATCATTTTAACTGGAAATAGAGCTACAAAATCGTCTAAAATAACCGACATCCACGACCTCTTTCTTGGGCATCATAGATCACAGAACAGTGGGACTGGTGCCAGTTTAAAGCTACTGAAGAGCCTTCTTATAACATGTCAGCCAGGAGCTATTGTGCCCAGTGTCCACTCATTATATTTTAACTTTATTGGTTGCACAGACTAGGACCTTTGGTGTTTTGAACAGTGCAGTTTCGTTAGATGCATTATTAATAGATTGCTGATTCCCATGATGTGAATTGCACATCAACAAATGTGTGTATTCCAGCAGGGGGTGTAAATCGAAAGTGTGTTGTGCTACCATGAATTGCATTATGTTTAACATACACAATAATGAAAGGTCTTCTTTAGCAAAAGTCAAAAAAGAAAGTAGGATTTATGTTCTTTTTCTATTTGTTGAACCTCGTCCACTGGGCAACTACAAATAAAAACTCAATAGCCCAGACGTGGACTCTGCATGTGCTGGGTACCCAAGCTACTGATTTGTCCACTTTCAGTTATGTACAACCCCTGGCAAAGAATATGGAATCACCACACTTAGAGGATGTTCCCCTGGCTTTATTTACTTCGTACAAATAAACAGATCACAGATATGACACAAAACAATATAGTAACGGAATATTCTGGCTTTGTGTTACATATCTCAAACAAATTAAATTAAATTGTTTAAATTAATGGCATATTTTTTCACTCAATGTTGAGGAAAAAATTATGGAATCAGCAACAACAAAAAAAATAATAATAATAAAAAAAAGCTTTAACACTCTTTGCTCTGTTGCTCTGTGTGCATTATCTTCCTGAAAAATTACTTAATCATCACCAAACCTATTTTCTATCAGTGGAATGAAAAAATTGTCCAAGATTTCAATGTATACCTGTGCATTTTTGTTGAGGTCTCTCCTGCTCCTTTACCTGACATGCAACCCCATATCATAAATGAGTTGGGAAATTTGACTCGTTTCTTCAGGCAGTCTTTATATGTTACATTATGGCCAATGCAGATTCATGATTCATCACTGAATATCAGTTCCTCCAGTCATCCACACTCTATGATTGCTTCTCTTGAGCCCATTGTAGTCTTGTTTTTTTCTGTTTTTTCTGTTAGTGCTGGTTTTAATTTGGCTTTTCTGTGTGTAAATCCAATTTCATTTAGCTGATTTGTTATAGTTCTGTCACAAAAATTGACTCCGGTTTCCACCCATTTGTTTTTCATTTGTTTTGTTGTGCATTTTCTATTTTTAAGGCACACTGCTTTGAGTTTTCTATCCTTACGCTTTGACGTCTTCCTTGGTCTACCCATATGTTTTCCTTTTACAATCTTCCCATTTTGTTTATACATACATCAAATTTTAGACACAGCTGACTGGGAACAATCACATCTTTTGCCACACTCCATGTTGGATTTCCTTCTTGAAGGAGTTTTATAATCCTTTGTATTGTTTCACCTGACAACTCTCTTGTTCGGGCAATGTTTCCATTCAAAAAGGCTATGGTTGAGGTCTGTAAGCACTCACTTTTACAGTTGCAAAAAAAATTATTCAACCCCCATTGCAAATCAGGTTTATTGTCAAAATTACAGACTTTTAGCTGTTTGCATTGAACAGATCAAACAAAAGCAATTGACATAATTCGACACAACGAATGCTTCAAGTGGTTTCCCCAAATTCAATTGAAAATGCAACTTATAATGATTTCTCAAGTTTCAAAATAAATGCACATGTATATAAATGCTGAGGATATTGCACATGCACCTATACAAATAGAACTCTAGCATATGTACATACACACAGATCTGTTTTATTGTTTCTATTATTTCTATTGTATAGGTATTTATGGAAATTATTTTCTCTCTTTGATGTTACTCATCGTACTTGTACTGCTGTGTCAATATGAATTTCCCCTAAGCAGGATCAATAAAGGTACATCTTATCTTATCCATCCTATCTTATCTCATTCATCCATCCAACCATTTTCTGTACCGTTTATCCTACACAGGGTTTTGGGTTGCCTGGAGCCTACACCAGGGGACTCGCATATTGTTGCATTGTGGAGTCTGATGGCATGAAAGAGCCCCCAGACATTTTGAGGCATGTAGCTGTATGAATCTGTGGCCGAATATGCCCCTGAGCCTCCTCAGCTCAGCACAGAGAGGATGAAATGGATAGATAGATGTATGGATGGACTGATTTAATCAAGTAGCTAGTTTTCAAGAATTATAGTGAGACTTATAGAATTAGTGAGCCTCCAACTAGGTGTCTAGTGAATTCATTTTGGTTCTAATGATATTTTTATTTATTTTTGGTTCTAAAAAGGGAAGCATTGATAATAAAATTTGCTATGAGCCATGATACTACCACACCTTTCTTCCGTTATAATTGGTTATTGTCACGCGGCATGACGGCAGACAAGTGAGGTTTATTTACAAGTGTGGAGAACGCAAAACCAAAATGGAAACAAGAAACAAAACACTCTCAATAAACTAAGCTAGGCTAACTATGACTATAGCTATGGCTAATGCTAAGGCTAAGGCTATGGCATAAACAGGACATGAAACCAAGACTCGCTAAACTCGCACTCGAGCTATACATGGCATACATACATATACTCAATGCATGTATTCAACGCAACGCATTCAACCGCGCCGCGTGAAGCACGGCTCACAGTATATATCCACACAGTCATTAGCCCGCAATAGCTTCCAGCTGCGGGCACTTCTGCATACAGAATGTATGCACACACATGACGCGAGTGAGCGAAAACATGACGTCACCTCGGAAGAAGTCCGCGCGTGCGCGCCAGTGCTCAGCTCGTGCTTTTACTCCAGGAGAACCGTGACAGTTATAGTGTTAACCATGCTATAGTGATAATATGCTACTTAATTTGAATATTATTTAGATTTGAATTTATTTCTAAAGATGTTCTCCACTTCCATATTGCACAGTTCTCCATGCAGGATGATTCAGTACAAGCTGTGTCATGACTGCTAATTTAGTGTAAGGCAATGAGAACTGATTTCCTATCATCCTGCACACCATCTGTTATTGTGCTTGGTGCATATCAGTCTGCTGAATATTCATCTCTCCACTCATCTGATTAGATTAGTTCCCAATCAGTTTGTGAGTGGAAACGATTCTGTAATCAACAATACAGTTTTATTAAGATAATCACAGTTTGTTGCAGATTATCACTTCACTTCACTCCCTGGTGTTAACTATTTGCTGTATGTTACACGTGAACACTTATTGCAGAGTTCTGGTGCCATGTTTAGTCGTCAGTAAAAGGAAATTGCCACATGAATGCATAATTATACAGATGCTTTCCAGTGTAAACAATTTGTGGTTGAAAATTAGCAAGGCTATTAATCATCACAATTTGGACCTTGAAATTATTCACACTGTTAAACCATATACCATTCTTCTGTCCTGAAGGTGATTGTAAGGCTGATCTACCTGCTGTTGTTTTTTTGGTTGACATTAGTGTTTGACATTTCATAATATCCTTAGGCTTATGAAAAAAAAAATTATATCAGGAAAAGAAGGGGACAAAAAAGTTTATATTTCTTTAAAATAGGAATTAAAAATTATGCAAATAATGCACTTTGATAGCGATACCTAGTTTATCTGTATAATTTTTCCATCTCATGTAGAATAAATGAACATCACTGAACCATTTATTACCCACTTAGGATATCTTTGTTGGCCAGGGATCAGAGCAGTGATGTAGTAGGGACTCTGGAGATTTGTAAGAGGCCTTGTCACGTGGGCAATAAATCTCATGCTAAGTGGCTGTGTTGCAGTTCTGGTAATTGATACTGGTGTAGTTAAGGTGCAATGTGACACATTCACAGCATGCAAAATGGAAGCTAATGTTTCGCTTAGACATGTTTTATGTGCTCTAGTGGCTGCTCAGCAGATGAGGGTCACCTACGTGCCTCATGAATCTTTAAACAGCTGCTGGGTGCAGAAGTGTCAATAAGGAGATCACTGAGGCTGTTTTCTCCCCCTCTTGCTTTCTCTCTTTACCACTCTGTCTGTCTCAAACTTTCTCTCTGACTATCAGTCAATGATCCAGCATTCCTCAGCAGCATGTGTGCACCTGCTGGTATGAAATACAACACTATGCTGTCAACTAGGGCTGTTAAAAGGACCATAATATTTCATGGTAATTTACTGCTGAGTGTGTTCAAATGAAAAAATGCCTCTTTTGTTTAAGGCCCAGGGATATGACTATCACCAAATGCAGGAGGAAAAAGACACAAAGATTAAACCCAAGAAGTTTTGAACAAACGTGCCTGTGCAGCCTCCAAGTTGTGTAACATGATGATTATGTCTGTAGACATTTTCTGTTTTGCTGAAATGTAACATAAACTGCAAAATAGATTTTTACCCTGAGCAGGAAGCAGCTTGCGGGAAGCACCGTGACTTACCTGTAAAGAACATACAAAATTTTAAACAGTCAAACACATGATGTCAAAATTACATCAAGACCCATGGATTTTTCCATTTTAGGTACAGTTACAAATAAGGTAGAACAACATGCTAAATGCTAGGTACAAAAAAATTATAATGTAGCATAAGATGCAAAAATCTCCTAACAAAAAAGTTCATAGCAAAGGCAGAGAACAAACAAGAGTGAACATACTATACAATGCAAAACAAGTATTAGCAAAGAGCAAGCAAAGGTACAAGACTTCGCAAACTGAAACACTGAGAAGTAGGTAAATATACAGTCTCGAGAACAAGCCAGGAAACAAGCTGAGATGTTAGTATTCAGGGAGGTGGACCAAACATTTTCAGCAGGGTTCAAATTCAGAGATGATGATGGTCATTCCAAAGCATTGATTATGTGTTTCTTTAACCATTTTGGTGCTAAATTAGGAAGTATGTTTGGCTCATTGGTAATGGTCTGATGGCTAAAACTGAGAGGCTTACCAGGAGAATCTTCCCTCAGGCAATCAGACACGGACATGTCCTCCACAAAGATCCTTTAAGACTCCATAAGGACTATACAGTTCACTCTGCATTACACTGAAACTCCGCACAGTACACTTTGTATTGTATTTTTACTGCACATACACACTGCATATTTTGTACATCCATTTTCTGCACATTCCATACTAATTTTGTACATAAATGTTTTCACATATCTGGACATGTCATGGAATATTTAATAATTCTTATCTTATTTCTTATTAATGTCAGATTTGTTTATTTTTATGTAGTATTTAATTCACTGTCTAAAGAGGAATATGTGAGGTTTTCATTTCACTGCAAGTTGTCTACTGTATACAATTGTGTATATGTGACAGATAAAATCTTGCTAAAAATTCCTCTTGCTAAAAATTCTGTCTATGGCCAAGCCTGAAACTTCTGACAGAGGAATCTTGGGATCACATTCATTAACCGTGCATACAGATAGTTTTTGTTTTATCCATTCACACACACATTTCTATGCGCGGATGTGATTGATCAAGTTCTTGATAATGAGCAATTTTTAGGCCATTGCAGGGCTTCTAAATGCAGTTGGGATAACAGAATGCACACATATATTCATAAAAGTTTTAAACGGGTCATATGATGCTTTTTAATGTTTTCCTTTTCTTTTAGTGTGTAATGTATCTGTTTGTGCATGTATAAGATCTGCAAAGTTACAAAGCTCATAGTTTCCCACAAAGGTATTTATTCTATCTAACGGAGAACACTGCTCCAGACCTGCCTAAAACGCCTCAGTCGAAGTCCAGATATTACTACTGCAAATGTCTAGGTCACAATTTGAAATATCAGCAAAATGCCATTATAATTAAGAAATTTTTAATTAATAAATATTTTTAAACTGTGTTTTATGTTGTCACTTCAGCACATAAAGTTGTTCAATCAGAGCTTTTGCAGTACAGGTACAGTATGTGAAAGATAATGCGTTTTTTAAATTTTAGATTAAAGCATTAATCACTTAGATTAACCTATTCTATTACACCCAAAAACAAAATAATGAACTTTTCAAATCATATGACCCCTATATATATGTGTGTGTGTGTGTATATATATCTTAGAAAAATCACTCGTAACAAATGAGTAACAAATCTCAACTTTATTGTCTTAGACCTATCTAAGTTCATCTTCTTAGACCTATTTGACATGCTCCCCGTTGTCTGCAACAAGCAGTGCCATGAGCAGGCTACTGGGAATTTAACCCTCTTTCCCCGTGTGACCGAAAACCCGGCTTGCCCATCTTTGATCTATTCCCATACGGACGATATACCGGCTTGGGAATCTATGTCAAATCCCCGTAAGGCCAATATAGCGGCTTTACAGTGTAAACGTTATCCCCGTAATTCCGGTATACCGGCATTACTCTGCTATGATTCCTTACTTATTTAATTATTACTTTTTGACCCGGAAGGTTGATGACGTCATGACGTCACGACGTGATTATGCCGTCATTATGATAAAGATGATCCAAACTGTAACAGTTCTCCCGGAGTAACAGTGCGAGCTGAGCGCTGTTGCGCATGCGCCGACTTCTTCCGGGGTGACATCATGTTTTCGCCCCCTCGCGTCATGTGTGACGTATGCGGAAGTGCCTGCAACTGGTAGCGATTGCGGGCTAATGACTGTGTGGATATATACCGTGAGCCGTGCTTCACGCGGGGCGGTTGAATGCGTTGAATATATGTATGTATGCCATGTATAGCTCGAGTGCGACTTTAGCGAGTCTTGGTTTCATGTCCTGTTTACGCCATAGCCTTAGCTGTAACCGTAACCTTAGCATTAGCCATAGTCCTAGTTTAGTTTAGCTTAGCTTAGTTGTAGAGAGAGTTATGTTTCTTGTTTCCGTTTTTGTTTTGGCTTTCATCACTTTGTAAATAAAACTCACCGTTGGAAGTGCAATTGCATCCTGCCCACTTGCCTGCCATCACGCCACGTGACCATTTTTAGTGAACTAAAAATGCCAAAGCGAAAAGCTAATCGTGTTCCAGCTAAAGTTACACCTACAGTGAACACGGGTAAATCTAAAACAGTGAAAAAAAGAAAACATACACAGGTGAGAGCGAGGTTTCTAGATAGTGACCGCAGTGAAAGTTCAGGCAATGTTGAAACCGAAACCAAAATTGATAGTGACGCATCTCTCATGATCCAGACCCTTATCTGTCTTCATCTTCAGCATCAACCAGTGCAACTGACACTGCAGGGGTTTGGAGTCATAACGTGACCATTTCTGTGCATTCGTGAAAACAGTACCTGCTGGTCTGATTATCACCAGAATGTTGACTTTAGGCACTAAAATGTATTTATTTATTTATTTATTATTTACTTGAATTCATTCAATTGCATTTTTGATTTAAATTAAGCATTTAAATGTTGATTTTGGGGCCAAATTTGGCCCGGGAAGGGTTGGCGTGCTGTTTCTATGTGGAATATAGGGTTGTGGGACATAATACTGTGGGAACTTAGGGGTAAGAGGGTTAAAAGGGAAGTTGTGTTTACCATACAGTATATGGTTATTTGGGTGGTTTTTTTATGCAAATAAGTGTGGCCATACACGAACACAGAAATTTTTAATTTGTGGGATTTATCAAAATCCACTGAGTATAGCTGTGCTTACACACAAGTGGTAAATAGCGATTTACTTATGCATACTTCCAGTTCTTACACACAAATTTACGCATGCTTTGATAGACTACTGAAATATTCTGGAAATTAGAATTCATGATGCCATCAGTTTCACAAGAGCCCCTGAGATGAAGAGGACAACCTTTTGCAATTATCTATCAATCAAAGCATTAGTTCTGTTATTGCCAGGCAGAACACCTTGCATGGACAATCACATCAATATTTTAATAAATTATGATTTTGACTTCATGACATTGACAACCTTAGATTATTGGGATCAAAACACAACATTGTAAGTAATGTTTAGTCATGATTACTTGACTGTTTAAGTAAAGAAAACATTAGGTATTACAATGTGATTTGCACTCCATCAAAAATTAAGAAAATGGTATCTATCTATCTATCTATCTATACAGTATCTCACAAAAATGAGTACACCCCTACATTTTTGTAAACATTTGATTATATCTTTTCATGTGACAACACTGAAGAAATGACACTTTGCTACAATGTAAAGTAGTGAGTGTACAGCTTGTGTAACAGTGTAAATTTGCTGTCTGCTCAAAATAACTCAACACACAGCCATTAATGTCTAAACTGCTGGCAAAAAGTGAGTACACCCCTAAGTGAAAATTTACAAATTGTGCCCAATTAGCCATTTTCCCGCCCCGGTGTCATGTGACTTGTTAGTGTTACAAGGTCTCAGGTGTTAATGGGGAGTAAGTGTGTTAAATTTGGTTTTATCACTCACACTGGTCACTGGAAGTTCAACATGGCACCTCATGGCAAAGAACTCTCTGAGGATCTGAAAAAAAGAATTGTTGCTCTACATAAAGATGACCTAGGCTATAAGAAGATTGCCAAGACCCTGAGACTGAGCTGCAGCAAGGTTGCCAAGACCATACACTGGTTTACCAGGACAGGTTCCACTGAGAACAGGCCTTGCCATGGTCGACCAAAGAAGTTGAGTGCACATGCTCAGTGGGGGGTCAGCCTGTCAGTGCTCAGACCATAAGCCGCAAACTGCATCAAATTGGTCTACATGGCTGTCATCCCAGAAGGAAGCCTCTTCTAAAGATGATGCACAAGAAAGCCCACAAACAGTTTGCTGAAGATAAGCAGACTAAGGACATGGATTACTGGAACCGTGTCCTGTGGTCTGATGAGACCAAGATAAACTTATTTGATTCAGATGGTGCCAAGCATGTGTGGTGGCAACCAGGTGATGAGTATAAAGACAAGTGTGTCTTGCCTACAGTCAAGCATGGTGGTGGGAGTGTCATGGTCTGGGGCTGCATGAGTGCTGTCGGCACTGGAGAGCTACAGTTCATTGATGGAACCATGAATGCCAAAATGTATTGTGACATACTGAAGCAGAGTATGATCAGTATGCAGTATTCCCACATGATAATGACCCTAAACACACCTCCAAGACGACCACTGGCTTGCTAAAGAAGGTGAGGGTGAAGGTGATGGACTAAACCCTATTGAGCATCTGTGGGGCATCCTCAAATGGAAGGTGGAGAAGCACAAGGTCTCTAACATCCACCAGCTCCGTGATGTCATCATGGAGGAGTGGAAGAGGACTCCAGTGGCAACCTGTGAACCTCTGGTGAACTCCATACCCAAGAGGGTTAAGGCAGTGCTGGAAAATAATGGTGGCCACACAAAATATTGACAGTTTGGGCCTAATTTGAACATTTTCACTTAGGGGTGTACTCACTTTTGTTGCCAGCGGTTTAGACATTAATGGCTGTGTGATGAGTTATTTTGAGGGGACATAAAATTTACACTGTTACACAAGCTGTACACTGACTACTTTACATTGTAGCAAAGTGTCATTTCTTCTCTGTTGTCACATGAAAATATATAGTCAAATGTTTACAAAAATGTGAGTATACTCACAAAACTATATAAACAATATTTATAAACTATATATATATATATATATATATATATATATATATATATATAGATCAGCCCAGGGGGGCGAAGGCGTAGCACAAACACACGGGAGGCAGGTTGTAGTGAGAGAAGTGAGGGAAAATCCAGGATTTATTTGTCCTTCAGTCAGTGGTGGTGTGTGTGTGTGTGTTTGTGTGCGTGTGTGCGTGTGGCTCGACGAGGGAAACCCGGCGGGGGCGGGGCTGGCGTAGCGGCGTCCTCCGGGGCGTGTCGGGATTCCCGGAAGGGCTGGGAAGGAGCGGTTCCCTGTGCCGGTTTCTCAGCCTCACCACTGTCCTCGTCCGTCGTCGTCGTCCTCGCCCGGGGCGGAGCCCTCTGTGAGCGGAGAGAGAGAGCGAGAGAGAGAGAACGCGAACGGTTTAAGTAAGCCCGTGTTGCGCGGATTCAGTGGCAAATACCTCGTGTCATGAGCTGCCTACGTAGCCAAGTTGATCTCCCCTCTTCCGTGGGCGGAGGGGTGTCCTTTTATCCCCTCCTTCTGGAGCTGTATTGGTGAACCTCTCGCTCCCGGTTCGCCAATCCGCCGCTGGCGAGGCGGGGGTGGCTCCACCCTGCCATGACGGCCCTTCCGGTTAGCGTTGGGACCGCAGTCGGGGAAGGAGCGAACCTCCTAGTTTGCGCGTCGGGTGTTGGTCCGCCGCGACAGTACCCCCCCCTCAGCTCCGAGCCTACTGCTGCTGGGAGGTGGGCCCAGAGCGTGTCCCGTCGTGAGAGCCCATCTGCATTCCCATGCAGGGCCCCCGCCTGGTGCTGGACCTGGAAGGAGAAATCCTGCAGGGCGAGAAACCACCGAGTGACCCGGGCGTTCGTGTCCTTGGCCTTGGCCATCCATTGCAGGGGCGCGTGGTCTGTGACCAGGACAAAGTGTCGGCCTGCCAGGTAATACCTCAACTCTTCAATGGCCCACTTGATCGCCAAGGCTTCCCGCTCCACCGCGGCGTACCTCTTTTCCGCGGGGGCCAGTTTCTGGCTGATGTAGAGGACCGGGTGCTCTTCTCCGTCAAAGGTTTGGGAAAGGACCGCGCCCAACCCTGTTTCAGATGCGTCGTGTGTACCGTGAAGGGGAGCGAAATATCCGGGTTCTGCAACACCGGGGCGCTGGTGAGGGCCCGTTTCAGGGCTTGGAAGGCCCTCTCCACCTCGGTTGACCATTTCACCCGGTCCGGCTGGCCCTTTTTGGTGAGATCTGAAAGAGGTGCAGCTATCGCCGAGAAGTTAGGCACAAATCTCCGATAGTACCCTGCCAACCCCAAGAAGGCACGTACCTGTTTCTTCGATGAGGGGCGAGGGTAGTCCCTTACGGCTTCGATCTTCCTCATCTGTGGCTTCAGCAACCCCCGCCCAATGCGGTACCCCAGGTACTGTGCCTCGGTTAATCCCAGGTGACATTTCTTGGGGTTGGCTGTCAGTCCGGCTTTCTGGAGCCCCCTCAGGACCTCCCCCAGATGGAACAGGTGGTCCGACCAGGTGGAGGAGTGGACGACGACATCGTCCAAGTAGGCGGCTGCGAAGCTGCGGTGTGGTCGTAGGACGATGTCCATCAGCCGTTGGAAGGTGGCTGGTGCCCCGTGTAGGCCAAAGGGGAGGACCCGGTACTGCCAGTGGCCGGTGGAGGTACTAAAGGCCGTCTTGGGCCTGGCGTCGGGCGCTAGGGCAACTTGCCAATACCCCTTGGTGAGGTCCAGGGTGGATATAAAGCGGGCCCTCCCCAGTCGCTCCACCAGGTCGTCCACTCGGGGAGGGGTGTGCTATCGAAAGTCCGATACCTGGTTCAGTCTCGGAAGTCGTTACACAGGCGCATGCTTCCGTCGGGTTTCGGTACAACGACGATGGGACTGGACCAGGGGCTGGATGACTCCTCGACGATCCCATCCCTTAGCATTCGCTCCACCTCCTCCTCGATGGCCTTCCGCCGGGCCTCAGGGACCCGGTAGGGTCTCTGTCTAACTACCACGCCGGGGAGTGTCTTGATCGTGTGGTGAACCACCTGGGTCATCCCCGGGGAGGAGGAGAACACGTCTGCGAATTGGTCCACCATCTCGTTGAGTTCCTGTCTCTGCGCGGGGGTGAGGTCTTCCCCAAAGTCGACCAAGGCACGCTTGTCAGGATGTCCTTGGGGATGCCCACCCGGCTGAAAAGGAGCATTAGCTCCCTGGCAATGTTGGGGGAAGTGGTCTTGCGTAGCGGCATCACTTCCAGGTACCGGGTGGCATAGTCCACAACAACGAGGATGTACTCGTAGCCCCGCGCTGACTTGGGAAGGGGGCCCACCAGGTCCATCCCAATCCGCTCGAATGGAACGCCTATGATGGGTAGCGGAATGAGGGGCGCCGGCGGGGGCTTCCTGGGCGCGGTGCGCTGGCACTGAGGGCATTGCTGGCAGAACCCCCGGACCTCGGCATCCATCCCGGGCCATACGAACCGGTCCCTCAGTTTCTTCAGCGTGTTGCGTGCCCCGAGGTGACCGCCGAGGGGGTGGGCATGGGCCAGGTGCATTACTAGGTTAGTCCTCGTCCGTGGTACCACCAGGAGGTCCGTCGGTTCTCCTCAACGACAGACCCGTTGGTAGAGGAGGCCCCCTTTTACGAGGAAGTACGAGGTGGGGAGCCTCAGGTCGGTCTGTTGCTGGATGCTGGCCTCCAGCAGGTGTTTTAAAGTTTGCTCCATGAGTTGTGTGGGGGTTGTGTTTTTTTTTTTTTAGGGGCGGGTCTGTGCTACTGCCTGCATCCTCCACCAGTGTAGCGGGATCAGCCCAGGGGGGCGAAGGCGTAGCACAAACACACGGGAGGCAGGTTGTAGTGAGAGAAGTGAGGGAAAATCCAGGATTTATTTGTCCTTCAGTCAGTGGTGGTGTGTGTGTGTGTGTTTGTGTGTTTGTGTGCGTGTGGCTGGATGAGGGAAACCCGGCGGGGGCGGGGCTGGCGTAGCGGCGTCCTCCGGGGCGTGTCAGGATTCCCGGAAGAGCTGGGAAGGAGCGGTTCCCTGTGCCGGTTTCTCAGCCTCACCACTGTCCTCGTCCGTCGTCGTCGTCCTCGTCCGGGGCGGAGCCCTCTGTGAGCGGAGAGAGAGAGCGAGAGAGAGAGAGAGAGAACGCGAACGGTTTAAGTAAGCCCGTGTTGCGCGGATTCAGTGGCAAATACCTCGTGTCATGAGCTGCCTACGTAGCCGAGTTGATCTCCCCTCTTCCGTGGGCGGAGGGGTGTCCTTTTATCCCCTCCTTCTGGAGCTGTATTGGTGAACCTCTCGCTCCCGGTTCGCCAATCCGCCGCTGGCGAGGCGGGGGTGGCTCCACCCTGCCGTGACGGCCCTTCTGGTTAGCGTTGGGACCGGCGCGAGGCTGCCCGCCTCGTGCCGGGGCGGCAGTTGGGGAAGGAGCGAACCTCCTAGTTTGCGCGTCGGGTGTTGGTCCGCCGCGACAGTATATATATATATATATATGTATATATATTTGATGTATGTATATATATATATATTTGATGTGAAAATGGCAGAGTGATTGTGTAATCCATTCATTCTTAGCAGCATATAACAATTAGAATGCAACAAAATTAAACATGGTTAATTAAACATTAGCACTCTGGCTAAGCTTTTGTCTGTTGAAAGTATCGTTCGATACACAGACATATCAAATCTTGTAGTCATGAGGCTTTAATGCCCGTCATTATAAAATGCTTTGTATTGAAAGGAATTCATGTCACACTGAAATGTAGTCATTACAGTACAAACTGTGAAATGCAATGCACGCATGGCATTACTTTTCCTTAGTGACATGTGCCAAAAAAGTGAAACATTCGCTGTAGTGCTTTCTTATAATCTGATATCTGTACTAAAATATAATGTGTGAATTTGCATTTAAAGACTTTAAAGATTTTGTGTGGGAATTGCTGAAAGGACTCCGCTTTCAGCACCATGGAAATGTATTGTGCAGTGCTGTAGTGCAGGATTCGTAAATGCAGTCCACGGTTATAAAAATGTAACAGCTGTATGATCACAAATCTTTTACTGAATCTGTCTATTGTTTTCACACTAATTCAGCATTGCAATCTTCAAGTACAAATCTACACTTATTGTTTTTCAGTAAAGAGTCTAGGAAAGTGCAATGTTTTTCCCCTGTTTAATTTCATTAAATGTATTTTATTTCTTACTGTAATAGCTACTTTTATAGACAGCATGAATTTTGTCTATTTTCATTGTTATATAAGAAATGTATGTGACTCACACACACACACACACACACACACACACACACACAGTGTGCCTTATGTGAAGGTATAGTCATAAGAATCATTCACTTCCTTTCTGTAACTAAAAATTCGACATTCAGCCTTAGTGATTAATTTATCGTACACTCATAATTTATCATAAAGGAACATATATTCACAAACAGCCCCCATCTTCAGACAATGGCTATGAACATGTTTGAGTGGCTTTCCTAGAATTAGAGTTTGCCTACAGCAAAGTGAGATGAGCTATTCTACAATAGGCAGTGAATTAAATGGCATGTAAAATGAAGATGTAGTACAATGATAACAAGAAAAGACACTTCTGTAAACGATTGTCTTTATTCCTCAAACACAATAAAGGAGAAGGAAGGCAAATTGCAATATTTAATTTGAAATAAAAGACTATATTTCAATAATATTTTTAGTGGCATTAGTAATACCCACACTCATTTTTTGTTTATAGCGATAATTATTAATTGCTATGTGGCCTTTTTTTTTGCATTTGAAATTTAGAATTAGTAACTTATTCTAAACACAGACATGTATATGTTTGTGATGTAATATGAAATTCTTCACAGTTATATATTAAATCTTACAAAGAAATATGTGCACATGGTATGTGTTGCATAATGAGCTATAAATCTCATGTTAACAGCTTTCATCATCTTTTCTTTAGGTACCAATGAAGTAATAGTCAGATGTCACCTCAATCACATACAATGTCCTGGTACAAGAAAGTGCATTCACTTCAACAAGCTCTGTAATGGGGCCAAAGACTGTGTGGATGGCTTTGATGAAGGAGTTCACTGCAGAGGTAAGACATCCATATTCATTTGGCTCATGCAAATGTCTGATCATCTCAGCTATGAATGTGACAGTAGCAAAACTTTTGATAGGTTCAACAACCTGAGAAAGAAAACAAATCCTATTCATTATTGACTCTCGCTAAACTCTCACAAAACTTTTCATTTGCTATGCATTTTTAATGTTAATGCACTTCATGGTGGTATAATAATGATAATAAAAATAATAATAATGGTGGGAGGATAATGATACAGAGTCACCATATAAAAGTTAATTTTCCTTAGTTTGTTTTAATGCACTTAACTAGCTAACTAGTTGGAATGGGCACAAATCCCCACAGCCACATTCCAGAATCTGGTGGAAAGCCTTCCTTGAAGAGTGGAGGCTGTTATAAAAGCAAAGAGCAAATGAACTGATAAATAATGCCCATAGTTTTGGAATGGGATGTTCAATACTCGGGTGTCTGCATACCTTTGGCTATATATTGTAGCTCGCCATACATACTACATTATATTAGCAAATACTTTTTAGTCTAGTCTATTTCTGGGCAACCAAAACATGAAACTTGGCAAGCTTTTCGAAGTTTTACTTACCCAGTGGGCTAGCTAATTTATCATTTGTCCACTGCTGGTTTGAATTATTCAGATTGTTTATCTATGACGGTATGCTTCACAACCTGCCAAATTTACACTATCAGCTACAAAACAGGTGAATAGTGAAACATGTCCCGAGCACCAGACGTGATGTTAGACACAACATACTGTTGATCAGAGGCATCTAAAGAACAATAACAAGCAAGTGCAGCCAGCTGGCCTCTGTGATATAATAATGCACACTCGGCAGGCTGCACTGGGTGGCTGCCCATTAGCTGCCCAAAGCCCTGACCTTTAGTGAACTGACAGTACACAACACCCACACGAGGTCGGCTCCAACCTGCTGATCCTGCCCTTTGATCTAATGCCTGCCTGAAGAAAAGCCACTCACCCATATGAAACAGAGAAGATTACAGTGTCAGGTTGAATTTGACAGAGTTCTTTTGTGCTTGGAGCAACAAATTCTTGTTTATTCTTGTCTCAAAAGCTGTTGCATCCTCACTTAAAAGAGCGTTCTCCTCTTGAATCCGTAATTCAGTCAGATGCCTAGTAGCGAAGACAGGAAGAGTCTAGCTAGCATTTGCTGAACACCTCAGTACACTGGAAAGAAAATCACCTAACCATTGTGTCATATTTTGAAGAGGTTTGTCTCTTGTCTCATAAGCGCAGAGCCTTTTTACCTGCCCTGAAGGCAGGTCTTGCCTTGAAACATCTCTTACTGCAAAAAGCTGCAATAACCTCCCAGTACATGGAGCAATTGATGCAGTGGACAGAGGAGGGGGGAAGATGAAGCTTGGGCTTATTTAGGTTGTGAGTGGTGTCTAGAGGTTGTAGTGATGTATCACAGAAAGTTATCCTGAGGTCTTAGGAGACATTAAGCTATATTACATTCATTGTTCTCCTCCTCCATTTGTTTGTTTTTAGATACAGCTAATTAAGCAATGAAGGCAGGGGCGATAAATCCTCCCTGTGCTCTTTTCTTCCTCCAATGTTTACCCTACAGTAGTGAATGCCCTGAATATTCAAATATTCTGATTTACAAGTCAGTTATCAGAAGTTTGAACATCCATTTCACCATTTAAACCTCATGCACTAAACCAATAATTAGTGCACTTAATCAATACATTCTGATAAATCAGATTTGAGAAATCAATGAATATATATATATATATATATATATATATATATATATATATATATATATATATATATATATATATATATATATATATATATATATATATATATATATATATATATATATATATATATATATATATGATATTTTTGTCATAGCGCCCATGCCTAATAAACCCATTGTTATTCAGCGTGTGTCTCTTGAGAAGCGGAACTGAAAATATATGATTATTATGTAGTATGTTAAACCTGCTGGAAATGTTATTACAGAGTGTGGAGGCAGCGAGTCTCAGTAGAACTGCTAGTGGTTAGAAGCTGTTTGGTGCCTTTAACATGTGCTGACGTAAGTGTCAGGGTGGACTTAATGAAGTGCGAAAATCGAATGAGTAACTCTGAGTGGTTCGGGCAGGAACATACGGCATGTGTTCCTAACCACACACAAACAGACGCACACCTGCAGAACACAGACTCAGGGAGAGGGGAAGAATTGGGGTCACCAAGTTGGAGCACAGCTGTTGTGTCTTTGTTTCAACTTTCTCTCTGCCTCTCAAAATGAATATGCATAACCAGTCCCAGAGGACTTCCCACAAAACTGTGCCCATATGGAAAATATTCTGTTTCACCTTTACTGAAATTCACTGTTATATTTTGGTCATGAGAAGAACAGAACAGAACAGAAGGTTTCATAAAGAGGAATGATAAAGTCTTTGCTATTATGTCACCTTTCACATTCAATGTGCTTGCCTTTCCTCCTAACACTGAACAGGTGGAGTAGACTGGAGAGAAAATATGTATCAGGGACTGAAAAATACCTCACATCCACAGTTAAATATGGTGGTGGCTCTTTAATGTTTTTGGAGCTGTTTTACTGGCAGAGGACCTGGACAATTTGTTAGGATACATTGCATCATGGACTATATAAAATATCAACAGATATTAAATGAAAAGCTGCCTGCATCTGCCAGAAAGCTTAAAAGGGGATGTAGTTGGATGTTCCAGCAGGACAATGATCTAAAACACACAGTATATCAAAATCAACACAATAATGGTTTACTGACCACAAATCAAGGTCCTGTCATGGTCATCCCAGTCCCCTGACTTGAAACCCATACAAAACCTGTGAGGTGAACTGAAGAGGAGAGTCCACCAGCGTGGACCTCGATATTTGATGGATCTGGAGAGATTCTGTATGCAGGAATGGTCTCAGATCACTTGCCATGTGTTCTCCAACCTCATCAGGCATTATAGGAGAAGACTCAGAGCTGTTATCTTGGCAAAGCGAGGTAGCACCAAGTATTTTCTAAAGCGTGCCAATAATTGTTGCAAACCTATATTTAACAAAAGGTTTTTTTTTAAACATTTACCAAGGGTGCCAATGTTAGAGGAGGGAACTGTATACTGTGGATATAACCCATATTGTATGACAGAAAGATGTCTTCGAGTATTGTGATATTGTGTTTTCTTCCATATTGCCCTTTCACATATATTCTAAATGTGGTTGATAAGGTCATATTCAGTGTAATATTTGCTGTATACATCATTATGACAAGATCTGTATCATAAGATGTCATATATTCATATATATGTCATATATTTTAAGAAGAAGCAAGGAGTCAGTTAATACTTACAGTTAATCATTATTTTGTTGCTCATGGCAGAGGTGCTATGTTGGTTATTTTTGAGTTTAGTTTAAAAAATTAATATGTAGTGCAGTATTTATATTAGATTTTTTTTTTTCAGAATGCAGGCTCCTACCATGATAGAGCAGCAATTTGGATAACAGAACTGCTTTAATATTATATATGCATATTAGGTATTATGAACAGTTAACTTCTTAACAAAAAATTATTGTTGGAAAGTAAATACGCATTGGAAAACAGATCTGTGTTTGGCCTTGTTTCAAATAGAGAAGTACTGTGTCTCTTTTTCCAGTATTCCTTCAAAAAGTAGTTTCTCTTCTGCTCGTATTCCTCCCATCAGGGGGACTGCAGTAACATCATTGCTAACAGTTTGTTCACATTCAGTCTAAATTAGTTTTGATTCCATGCTGATTGTTTGTACTAGACTTGATTGGATTGGTTTCTCCTTATTGAGTGACAATAAGATAAGATAATAACCACAAAAGCATTATCCTAGAACTCTAGATCTCTGTCTGAGCCGGTTGTTGGCACAGGCGACATAGGCAGCTGTCTAGGACATCATCTAGAGGAGGCATCAGAGCTAATACTAAGATGGCTACTAGCTATTGTACAGACCCTTCAACTTCAAATGTCGAACTAGACCTGTGATCAACATGCAGCCAGTGTCTGAGCACCTCTATTAATATACCACTGCTGTCTTTAATATGGTCCCACCATGGCTTAAAGACTCCTTGTTCCACACCCTCACATTACATGCAACCCTTCACACACACCCTTATTACACACCACATTATTCTGTACCTCTGTTTGAAGCTTGTCAATATGTCCAAATGTGCTAAGGCCAGGAGTGATCACTCGATCAGCATGTACAGATGTTTTTTGTTGATATTGATTATTGAGTGATAAACTGCACATAGATATTTATTGGCAAGTGAAAGAAACTAATCTTCTAGACATGACTATATCATGACTTGGTATTTTACAGGCAAATGTAAACACAATGACAGCTGAAATAAAATTAGTTGTATGCATACTAACTAGACTTATTCGCATGTATTAGACCTAGTGAATCTATTTTCATTTATTAACTAATGGAAAAAATACCAATTGCTTGAGATTTAAATGCACAGCAAATGTCTAACATTTGTTTTTTCATCTGTTGTCAGTTTTAATATGTTGATGATTTAAAAGCAATCAAGCACAAACATTATGATAAATACACCTATTATCAATCAGGTAGATATTGCCATAGTGAAATAATCTGCCCTTAGAATTTGGGGGAGATGGAATTGTTAATAGATAATGCCACCCTTGCATAATAATGAAAAACAATGTTGCACATTTACTTTCCCTCCCTCTCTCTGCCTCTCAACAGCATTCAATTATCTCACTTGATTAACTTTTCATTAACAAGCATTGAAACAAACAAACAAACAATTCTCTCTGGGGCCAGGGCAACATTGATAAGAACGGTCTCTGATTCAAATATGAATATCCATGAATAGAGCAGAAATAATTTACTGTGCTTTTCTATTTAAAGAAAAAGAAACATTCACATAAATGTAACTCATTAGCATATTTATTACATTCATATTCATATAATGAAATGCCATTTAGGATGCATTTAGGTTGAGTTGAGTTACATGTGCATAGAGAGGACTTTTTAATGAAACATCGGCATTCAGACGTCAGATTGAACTACAGACTTACATTCTACTCAAACAGTAACACATGATCCGGATATGTACATTTTCATCTATGATATTGTTTTGATCAACAACCTCTAATTAAGGTAACCACCATATGTAACCATGACATATATTTTTGTGTATATAAATACACTCAAAAAACTAGGAAATGCCATTCCAGACCAATATTACCATGTTGATATTTCTGTAAAGCTGCTTTGAGACAATGTCTATTGTAAAAAGCGCTATACAAATAAAACTGAATTGAATTGAATTGAATATTAATTGCATAAATATGACACTGTTAATTAATTAATTATATTAATGCTGTAAACCATGCGGGAAGAGACATTGATTATCTCAAAGAGCTAATATTTTCTTTGGAAACTACAGTTAATTGAAGTGAGCTGTAACTGTGAGAATATGAGTGCTTGGTCATGTTATCCATTTAATCATGAAAATGTTCAGAGGAGCAGGTTGAATTAATAAAAACACTGATGTTGTTGTAATAATTCAACAACTCTAAATAGTGAATTAAAAGTGATATATAGCCTACACACATTACAATTTCATGACATTGGCTGTCAGCACACAGTAATGTGGCCTATCCAGTCACTTCCTGCAACTCTTGACAGTAAATACAGAGTTTTTCACCCCTGCTTAAACTTCATGCTTTCTGGCACTTTTAGTTCATGGTGCAAAATAATACACACTCAAAATAAAAAGGTATTAAACTATAGTTTTTCACCACCTTTCAGGAGTCGTACCTTCAATGGTAGTTATTTTTTGCATATATCTTTTACCGATGTACCTTTAAAACTTGTACCCAAAAAATGAATGATCCATTTATGTTCCTTGAATCATTTTTAAAGGTAAACAAGATCCACATTTCGAGGTGAAATAAATATTGTACATTAAAGATACAAAAGATATACCCCTGAGGGCACCACTCCAGCAACAACGAAACGTACAATTTAGTCCTATTTTGTCTGAAAGTGTAGCAGGTGCATGATAAAATGCTGTTTTATATTCTGCTGCATAATGCTGCATAATGAATATAATGAATAATGTTGATTGAGCCAAGTTAAGCCAAATTCATAAAAAATAATTTGGTAATTACAACTAGGACTATTCCAGCTCTCAGACACCCCTACTCAAGAAACAACTGGCAACCTCAGAAACATGAATTACAGATGCACCTAAAAAAATTTGAATATCTTGGAAAGGTTCATGCCATGCAGGACTGAGGCAGTAATTTTTGCAAAAGGAGCCCAGACCAAGTTTTAAGTGCATAAATTATCATACTTCAGAAGGTCGACTGTATAATAAATTCTTTATTTTAATATTTTGAGATACTGGATTTTTGATTTCCATGAGCTGTAAGCTGTAATCATCAAGATTAAAAAAAAAATGCTTGAAATATTTCACTTTATGTGTAATGCATCTATAATATATTAAATTCCCACTTTTTGAATTAAATTACAGAAAAAAAATCTTTTTTTTAGATGTACATGCAGATAATTTTAATAATCTAGATGGGCCACCTCAGAAAATCTACTTTATTTGTGTGAGACAGCTCTAAATATGGAAAATTTTCTATGTATAAATATTGGTTATAAGTTAGCAACTCTGAATATGGTCCGTCATGCTTAGTTTCACTCTGTATTTTTTGGGATTAAAGCTTGAAATGTGCAACCGTGAAGTAAAGGAGTAAACCATATTATTACTGTCACACTAAGAAGAAAGAAAGCAAACTCATTTAAATAAAATAATGATGCTTGATATAAAGCACAGAGAGAAAAGCTAGACAAAGATCCATAGAAGAAATGCAACAGAGAGCACTAAGGAGCTGTTCCATGTCTAGGTCCTTTCACATTTACGTTACCATTTAACATGCATTCATGTGGCAAGTGCTTTTATTCAGCTTATAAATGTGGTACTATGTAGACAATCCAAGCATCTATTCCTCGAACTTTCTGAATGCTCAGTTGTGTATAAGCAAGAAAAATCCTTTCGATCACCACACACACACACACACACACACACACACACACACACTAAAATATTAAAGGTAGCTTCTTTTTCCTGAGCCATATGGACTGCTATATGTGACCAGCTGGAAGGCAGGAATTTATAGATTGAAGGCAAAAACAAAACCCCACAAAATCTACTTAGAATTTATTTACACAAGATAAGGAAGAAAATGAAACAAGATTTGGGTATTGCAGCTGCAGTCTAACCATATTACCGTCTGTGCCTTTAGCAGAACTCTGTTGGGTATCATTTGGCAATATTTGTTTAACCGTATTTATCCAGTGACTCAGAAATAAAAATCGTGCAAGCCAGTCAAATTACAGTCTTTATTTATTTATTTATTTATTTATTTATTTTTACCTAATTGTAAGAATCCACTCCTTAAATAAAATAAATAAAAATGTGTATGACAGAAAGCTCCAACTGAAATTCAAAATCTGTCAGATGTTCTGGCAAATGTTAATTAAATATGAAATTGCAGAGGTGACTTTTAACATTTTAATTTAAAAGCGGCAAGTTTATACATCTTTATACATCTTTACCCATGCAAAAAGAGTTTGAAAAATTACAGGCCTCTAAATCAATATTTCATCTCTTTATCTGGTCAAATCGTCACAGTTTTCTGTAATGTGAGAAAACATTCTGGTAATATTTAACCTTGTTAAGAGGATTACTTTTTCATTCTTAACATGACGGGTGGATTTAGAAATTAATTTTGACTCGAGTGATGCTATTGTCATGAAACTGTCCATTTCATGACAGTACACATGCAGCCTCATTCTGCTTTTGTCGACTGGCAGAATTTCAAGTCAAGTTCCAGTAAAATGAAGGTTTAAAACTGTTAAAATTATATTATTTTATTATTTGGTTTGTGCAGGAACTTCTGTTTTATAGCCTTTTAATGTTTAATAGTTCCAACTTTGAAATGCTCTCAGTATGAAGGGCAGTGTGTATATTTTTTACCCATTCTACCCTCTGTTATTCAATTTATGACTCGGCGAGGCATGGACTCCACAAGACCTCTGAAGGTGTGCTGGGGTATCTGGCACCAAGACATTAGCAGCAGATTCTTAAAGTCCTGTAAGTTGCGAGGTGAGGCCTCCATGGATTGGAATTGTTTGTCCAGCACATACCACAAATGCTTGATCGGATTGAGATCTGGGGAACCCTTTGGCATGTTCCTCAAACCATTCTTCAACGATTTTTGCAGTGTGGCATGGTGCATTATCCTGCTGAAAGAGGCCACTGTCATTACGGAATACTGTTGCTATGAAGGGGTGTACTTGGTCTGCAACAATGTTTAGGTAGGTAGAACGTGTCAAAGTAACATCCACATGAATGCCAGGACACAAGGTTTCCTTTGGTGGGGGCATCAGCCTTGGGCGCCCATGACCCTGTTGCCAGTTCACTGGTTGTCTTTACTTTGACCACTTTTGGTAGGTACTAAGTACTGCATACCAGGAACACACAACAAGACCTGCTGTTTTGGAGATGCTCTGACTCAGTCATCTAGCCATCACAATTTGGCCCTTGTCAAAGTCGCACAGATCCGTACAATTGCCCATTTTTCCTGCTTCCTAAACACCAACTTCAAGAACTGACTGTTCACTTGCTGCCTAATATATAATATTTGCCACTGTGATTAGATAATCATTGTTATTCACTTCATCTGTCATTGGTTTTAATGTTATATATAATGTTGTATATTTGAACTTTGAATGGCAAACAAACAGTATTGATCCAACTGTAATAAGCCTCAAGGATGAAATCAGCCACTAATTTGAGAGCAATAAATCCATGGCAAGCTTACTGAACATTTCTGCATCTCTCTCATCTGCAGCGTGTGCTCAGGTCAGCATCTTAATTTGGTCTCACATTAATTAGAGTGCTCCAAGTCCAAATGCATAGGCTGGTGGGATGAAGGTCGGCCTTGATGGGCCTAGGTCTTGGAGGTCCCCGGAGACCGTAATTAGTCCATATGGAGAGTGGAAATTTGGGCTGCCCTTGCTACTCTCTCATCATAAAGCAGCTTTTTGAAAGGGACTAAACAGCAGCACTGCTACCAGTGTAGTAGCCAAAGCATCTGAGTGGTTTTCTTTATGAATACAGCAATTGTAGTATCACTGTAATTTTACGTCATACAACAGAGACCATAGCAGGCACGTATGGGTGAAGTTATTGTGGAAATGAAAAGGAAATGAGCTAGTTGATTATTGAATGGATAGTGATTGTTTCTGCTAATATTCTGTTTTTGGTCAATCTCTTGGTTTATCATTAATTAGTTTGAAACCATGAATGAGGACCTCATCCTTACCATTACACAGTCATTGCTAGAAACATTACTTATTAAATTGATAGTCCAGTTTAGGAAAGGATATATGTATGTAACATTGTTTGTACATTTCTGTAGATACGGTAGGACATTAATTAGTACCAGTTCATCAAGTATGTCAGTTGTGATATGTCCAGTGATCAGTAAAAAGCCAGTCATATGTGGTAGATTTAGTTTTATTCTGTTCCTATTGCACATTTTAGACAATTGTGACAGCAGTTTGGGGAAAACGTATAAATGGATGTAATGGTCAGGTGTCCAGAAAATTTAAAGATTGATATTACTTCTTCAAAATGCCAGAATGATACCAGTTTAGATTCTGAAAATGAAATGTCATATAGAGTTTGCATTTGCATTTTAATTTTGCCAGCCACTGTGTGTTGGTCATAAAAATGCAACTGAAAATGTATAATCTGCAATTACATTTGATTTATATCTTCAATTATACACATGCACACAGCACACACACACACAAACACACACACATACACACACACACACACACACAAAATAAATGAATTTGCAAATATTTGAAATAGAGTTTTCCAATTAGTATTTAAGTTTAAATAATGTCCTGAATATGCTGCCACAATAGTGTGTGCATGGCAAACTTTAGGAAAACATTTAAATTACCATATCATCTCTACTGTTGGAGCTCAGAGATAATAATTGTGTAAGCATGGTACAAAAGTGTGGTTCTAGGTCAAATTGAGTTAAAATTGTAGATTAGTTCACATTAGGACTGTTCTGCATGTTCGTAGAGTAATAATGTTTACTTGTTCCAACAGTAAAAAAAAATAAAAACAGAGAATAAAATGCATAGCACAGAGTGTTTAAGAAGATCCCTCTTGGGATTAATTCCTCATCTACTTCCTGGTGTAAAAATGGCCTTACTCATCTGCTGAGGTATTTGCAGTTGCTCCCAAATGGCTTTTAGTTTTCAGAATGACTTACTTTTCAGCTGATGTCTAGCTCAAAGGACATGCTTATTACAAGACCGAACTGTACCTGTGAGGAAAAGTCATTTCATATTTATTGTCATTCTTCAATAAATTGTGGTGCTGTGCTTTATTTCTACATCGGTGATACATTTTAATTGAAACTGAACAGTCTCAAGGACAATAGTTTTGTGTTATTTGCAGTTTGTTGTTATTTGCTCTGGGATTTTACAGAAAGTGTTAAAGGTATCAATGATAAACTTGCTCATTTGCTTGCCGAGCTATGTTGTACTTTTTTCTTTTTGTATTTTTTATGTTATTTACTCTTTTCAAAAGATTATTTTCAAAACAAAAAAAAAACAACAACAAAAAAAAAACTGTCCTCCAGTGGACCACTGTGGGTTTATTGTCAGCTGTGGCACATAAAGCAAGAAAGTAATTGCTGACAGGAACAGTTTTTAGAGTGTTAGAATGTTTGTAGTTCAGAGATGGCTTTCACACTCTGTGGCTACGAGTCCATGAAGGCATTAGCAAGCACATGCACGGGTTAGCAGTTTGCCTCCAAGGGTTCTGGCTATCGTTTGACAAGGAGAGCCATTATAGCGACAATAACAGAATTGTCCAGATTAACACTGGTTGTGTAATTAAAGCTTGGAGAAGTATTAGTTAAAAATGGCTCTTTCTGAAGTGGCTTTAACACTGCCAAATGCAATAGGACATATTTGCAGAACTGAAAGACATCATCTGTACATTTAAAATTTTTGTGAATGTTCACACTGATGAAAGCTTTTATAGCTTTTATGTGCAGTTCATAAAACATCAAGGTCTTCCCAAACAGATGTGTTTTTGAGCCTTTCAGTAAAAGCCTGAAGGGATTTTATATATCTGAGGGGCTGTGATAGAACTTTTCATAAAGGAACATTGGAGAAGACAGAACTGATGTCTGTAGTATCTTTTGTATAAAAGGAATGTTTTACTAGTAATTAAGATACACAAGAAGCTCTTTTTTGTATATTACTCACAAGAAGCTCTTTTCTGAATATTACGCATGCAAGTCCACATTTGGCACATTCATCAGATCATGTAGTAAGTTCCAAAAGCCTTTTTTTCATTTAAAATTGTAAATTACCAAAAGCTTTTGAATTTTAAAAGAAATATATTAAATGTCCAAAATTCAAGGTTCTGCACTATTTCTAGGTCGCTATTTAAATGAAAGCAAATTTGCAATACTGACCATGTTAATCCGTTTGTACAAGCGGTTCAATTTCCTTGAGTCTTATCACTTCCTCTGAAGTATGTATTCAGATGACACTCTTATGGATTTGAACATGGATCATCAGGTTTTACACAAACTTGTGTCCATGCCAGCTTGAGTGCATACTGTCATAAAAGCAAAAGGGGGACAATAAAATAAATGTTTTACGATTCCACTTTTCACTAGGCTTGGGACAATTGACAGATAGTATCTGGAATCGCAGATAGATTTCTAACTATCGCGATGGCTATCAAGATTTAAATGTTGGAAAACTTCAGTTTTGCAGCATTCTTGACCTTGTTAATGGGTAATTAATACAAAAATTAATTGGTAACACTTTCTATAAAGCCCATGCTTATAATGAATTATAGCCCCATTTATAACTATTTATAAGCAAGTATTACTGCTTTATAAACACATTTATAAAGACGCATAAAGACCTATACTTCATGATAATAACAGTTATAGCTACAGTTATACTATTGTTGTAATTACTTGTAAGTGATACACTTGTTTTTTCAGTGCCCATGCTCATAATGCATTATACACCAATTTACTAAAGTATTAATTAGTCAGTCTTATCGTTCCATTAATGCATACTGCATTTTTATGATGTTATTATACTATAGTTATAATGACTTATTGGTAATGCAGATTTATTTTTAAGTCCAGTTAGTGAATTATTTTGCATTGTTGATATTTATGTTGTGCTTATAAATACTTATTGTGAGTTATACTACAATTACTAACCTTTATAAATGCCTCATTGCTGGCTTTAAGTAAAGTGAAAGCATAGGATGCAGGATGTTAAGAAATCATCCAGATGTCCAGATGGCACAAACCAGCAACAATGCACAAAGTATATATCCAAATGGCACACAATTCAAAGCATGAAACTATTAGCTACAAAATGTACAATTTTACAAGTATAAAGTTTGAAACTCATTTAGCCTTTATTGAAATCATTACCAGAACCCTGTTTGCACTGTCACATATGTAATATAGGCTGTTAACACATCCTATGATATGGACAATGGATTGGATTTTAGAAGGCAAAAATAACTATTTACAACAAATATGAAATTGCAAAATATAAACTATATGCAAAACATGAACAAACGTGCAAAAAAACTGAATAAAAAAAATTAAGAGTCAGAGTCTACTGCGCATCAATGAGCTTGGCTTCCCTTAACATAATCCCAACTCAGTGAAACAAAGATGGTCCACTGTAGTACACAAGACCTGCATTTGTAAATAATCTTGCTGTACTTCTTCCTTTGAAGGCAGTACACAATGTTTTCTCCCAGATAAGGCTTTGTATCTCTTGGGAGAGTTTGAGGTGTTTACAACTGTCACTGGATAGCATGGTCTCTTCTCTGCCACCTCGGACACGTTACTGACAGCTTCAGCGCCCTCTGGCTCAGAAACGCTGAACTTATGGTTTCATACCTCCCAAAATCCACAATTCTAGACCTTGTGGCTACCATTCTTTCATTGATGACCAGGTTTAGTGAGACTGGTAGTATACCCTGTATGTAACAGCCAGTGGTGCCTTCAGCCGGGCAGTCTGCTCATCTTCTTTGACATTGCTCTTGTACATGATCCACGATATTGCCTAAAATCTGTAGAATGCTTCACAGAGGTTTTGAATGGCAAAATTATGTAGCCTATTCTTACTCCACAAATATCACACTCTTGATAGCTTTATTAGGCCACAGTAAATGTCTAGGCCCAGGAATTTGCATATCTTCATGCTGTTTACAGGACTCCATGGTGTCTACACGCCCTTCTGCTTTTACTCAGCATACAATTCATCCAGAAAGTATTCACAGCGCTTCACTTTTTCCCTTTTTCAATTTATGTTACAGACTTATTCTAAAATGGATTAAATTCATTATTTACCTCAAAATTCTACAAACAATACACCATAATGACAACATGAAAGAAGTTTGATTAAAATCTTTGCAACTTTATAAAAATAATAAACAAAAAAGCACATTTACATAAGTATTCACAGCCTTTGCGATGACACTCAAAATTGAGCTCAGGTGCATCCTGTTTCTACTGATCATCCTTGAGATGTTTCTGCAACTTGATTGGAGTCCACCTGTGGTAAATTCAGTTGATTGGACATGATTTGGAAAGGCAAATACCTGTCTTTATATATATATATATCTTTATATAAGGTCCCACAGTTAAAAGTGCATGTCAGAGCACAAACCAAGCCATGAAGTCCAAGGAATTGTCTGGAGACCTCCGAGACAGGATTGTATCGAGGCACAGATCTGGGGAAGGGTTCAGAAAAATTTCTGAAGGTCCCAATGACCACAGTGGACTCCATCATCTGTAAACGGAAGAAGTCAGGAACCAGCAGGACTCTTCCGAGAGCTGGCTGTCCCGACAAACTGAGCGATCGGCGGAGAAGGGCCTTAGTCAGGGAGGTGACCAGAAACCTGATGGTCACTCTGACAGAGCTCCAGCATTTCTCTGTGGAGAGAGGAGGACCTTCCAGAAGAACAACCATCTCTGCGGAACTCCATCAATCAGGCCTTAATGATAGAGTGGCCAGATGGAAGCCACTCCTCAGTAAAAGGCACATGACAGCCCACCTGGAGTTTGCCAAAAGGCACCTGAAGGACTCTCAGACCAAAGATTGACCAAAGATTGAACTCTTTGGCCTGAATAGCAAGTGTCATGGCTGGAGGAAACCAGGCACCACTCATCACCTGGCCAATACCAATGTTTTTTCAGTGGCAGGAACTAGGCCACTAGTCAGAATCGAGGAAAAGATGAATGCAGCAGTGTACAGAGACATCCTTGATGAAAACTTGCTCCAGAGCGCTCTGGACCTCAGACTGGGGTGAAGGTTCATCTTCCACCAGGACAAAGACCCTAAGCACACAGCCAAGATTACAAAGGAGTGGCTACAGGACAACTCTGTGAATGTCCTTGAGTGGCCCAGCCAGAGCCCAGACTTGAACCCGATTGAACATCTCTTTAGAGATCTGAAAATGGCTCTGCACCGACATTCCCCATTCAACCTGATTGAGCTTGAGAGGTCCTGCAAAGCAGAATGGGAGAAACTGCCCAAAAATAGGCGTGCCAAGCTTGTAGCATCATTCTCAAAAAGACTTGAGGCTGTAATTGGTGCCAAAGGTGCTTCAACAAAGTATTGAGCAAAGGCTGTGAATACTTATGTAAATGTGTTTTTTTTGTAGATAAATTTGCCAATATTTCTTTGCCAATATTCAGTTTCTTTCATGTTGTCATTATGGATTATTGTTTGTAGAATTTTGAGGAAAATAATGAATTGAATCCATTTTGGAATAAAGCTGTAACATAACAAAATGTGGGAAAAGTGAAGCGTTGTGAATACTTTCCGGATGCACTTTACAGGTTTGTGTTGTGTGAGAATTTATTTGGCTTTTATTTGTTTTTACCAAATAACAGCTAGAGAAGTGTGCTGCTGGTGGCTATCAAACTGTACCCCAGGAGTGTGGGCAGGAGAAAAGTGATGTTGTACGGGAGGCACATCATCCTTGTTAATATTATGCCACCTGTACTGTTCAGGTTGTGTTGTAGGTGCAGCAGCACTGGCTCTCCTAATGGCTCAAATGAGTGACACACGAATGACCCCTCTTCTCTGACTTCTCTGGGGGGTAGATGGAGCTGTCAGTTTTGCAGTGGAAACCTCCATGTGGGTGGAAGAATGCCTCCGAAGAAGTGAATTCAGGGGCATTTTCTTCTTTTCTGTACAATAAATAATCCTGAATACAAAGTACAATAAGTACACCTATAGTAAATGCTAAATGGGCTTTTATATTTATATAATAACAATAATAATTCTATATTTCTATTTCGCTATCAAAAAACCCATACTGGTGCATTTGCTGTTATTATTATTTATAAAAAATGCAATGCCATTCTACATGTGAAAACAATTACTGTCATGCTGCATGTGCAAAATTTACTGCCATGCTGCATTCGGAAAAATATAGTTTCATTCTACATGCAAAAATGAATTCACATACTACCTGCAAAAATATAAGCTGTATAACCCTATAAGCAAAAATAGAAAGCAACATAATTTACTTTTCAAGGACCGTGTCCACTCCATGCTGGAATCCTCCTCAGCTCAATCCATGCAGTCTTCCTCCAAAAAAACCTCTAATTCCTCGCCAGTGTCATGAAGCGGTCACACTAGGCTTTAGCATGCAAACACATCCAAAAACGGCAGACCGGAAATGCAAGCTCGCTGTGTGATGAAAGTTCAAATTTGGTGGACTCTGACCTGCATAATCATATCACGTGTGGCCAATAGATTGCAATGTCATTGTGTGACCATTTTACTAAGAAAAAAATAGAATAATAAAATGGAAGCGCTTATTTTAAATGGTAAATGTCCACTTATATAGCGCTTTTATCCAAAGCGCTTTACATTGTGTCTCACTCACCCATTCACACACACTCGCACACCAATGGTAGCAGAGCTGCCATGCAAGGCGGTAGCTTGCCATCAGGAGCAACTTGGGGTTCAGTGTCTTGCCCAAGGACACTTGTGCGAGTGGAGTCACCCGGGCCGGGAATTAAACCGCCAACCCTACGATTAGTGGACAACCCATTCTACCAACTGCGCCACAGCCGCCCATTTTAGCAGTATCAGTATAAAAGAGAGTCTGCCTGGTTTTGACAGATGATCTCATATTCAGTTCCCACCCATATTCGCAATGGCAGCTGTCAAAAATACGCATGCTTAGCCTAGAGTGAGTGGCCATATTTCGCCGCGAGACATAAGGGAGATTAGGATGGATGCAAGTGCAGTTAACAGTCTTATTTAAGGGAGACAAAGGCAGATAAATCCAAATTGTAATCCAAAACGTAGTCAAGACACGCAAAGGGCCAAGCGATCGGCCAAAAAGGTAAATACTATCTATATATGCTCCGCCTCGCAGTATCATAATATAAAAAATAATCAGTGCTGAACTGGCGAAAAAAAAAAAAAACAAAACGCACCACAAAAAAAAAAGGATTAAAATTGTTTATTTGTAAATGTTACTACTGAAAAATAATTTTATTAAGATAATGAAAAACATATTAATGCAACAGATCATATTAATGAACTGAAATGAGCTGCTCCTGAGGTCTTTGACACAATCACACCATGGGGTGAGTTTGTGGAGAAGCTCTCCTCATTTATTGATAGATGTCCTTCTGCAATCAGCAGTGCCATCAAAGAGACAATTTCCCAGATGAAAACTGATGGAGAACTTTTGCTAGTAGATAGCACCTTCTGAGACACAGTGTGTCAGCCACTTGTTCTTAATATTATTCATCTCAGGCATTTCCTGATGTCAGGAATTTGTTTGTCACTATTTGTTTGACTAGAAAGTTTGACTAAAAAAAGTTTGATAAAACCTCTAGCTCCTCAGCCATATATATGGAAATACAAAGTAGGATTTGACATTATACTTCAAAAAATCGCAGATTTTAAACGTTTAATAACAAACAAACAGACTACAAAACAAGACACTTGGCAAAAACTCTGTGGCATGAGACAAAGACACTGACATAAACAACGTGAGTCTAAACAAAGAAAGACCAGGAGAAAGTGCAGACAAGGACTATAAATACACATGAGTGCTCATTAACAGAAACGTGAATCAGGTGCATGAGGTGGCGCATGTGGTCATGTGGTGTAGTGCAGTGCTGATGGGAAATGGAATCCAGGTTTCCCAGATACTTGACAGAACCCTCCCCCAAGGGTGCTACTCCCGGAGCGCCAAAACCGACACGGCCCCCCCACCGGCGGCCCCGGGCAAAAGGTCCTCAAGAAAGCCAGTAGACCGAGCGGCTCCCACAACGGCACAGGGAGGGAAAAGGACGTCCTGGGCGGGGCATGGAAGCGGGTCAAGCTCCTTCCTGGGGCAGAGGAGGAACGCGAGGTCCCCCACGAGGCTCAAAGGGGGAGCGATGGTCACCGCGAGGCTCCCGGGGGGAGAAAGGGTCTGCGCGAGGCTCCCGGGGGGAGCAAGGGTCTCTGCGAGGCACACGGAGGGAGCGAGGTTCTCTGCGAGGCCAGGGAGAGGAGCGAGGTTCTCCGCGAGGCCTAAGGGAGGAACGACGCTCTCCAAGGAGCATGAGGGGGGAACGGCGTCCTCTGTGGAGCAGGAAGGGGGAGCGACACACTGAGCACAGCGAAGTAAAGGAGGGACGTCTTCAGCGGAGCATGGAGGCAGAGTGACGTCCTCAGCGAAGCAGGATGGCAGAGAGACGACCGCAGCCGAGCAGGAAGGCCGAGCGACGTCCACAGCCGAGCAGGAAGGCAGAGCGTCGTCCACAGCCGAGCAGGAAGGCAGAGTGACGTCCACAGCCGAGCAGGAAGGCAGAGCGACGTCCACAGCCGAGCAGGAAGGCAGAGCGACGTCCACAGCCGAGCAGGAAGGCAGAGCGACGTCCACAGCCGAGCAGGAAGGTAGAGCGACGTCCACAGCCGAGCAGGGATGCTGAGCGGCATCCACAGCCGAGCAGGGATGCTGAGCGGCGTCCACAGTCGAGCAGGGATGCTGAGGCAGAAAGACCTCCGCAGAAAAAGGAGGGGGGCGGACAAGGAAACTTAAAAAGAAGGAGAAGGCGGGGAGGCTAAAAGGAAAAGAAGGGGAACGCAGGGGGAAGGGGAGGGAAGGCGAAAGAAAAGGAAGGGGGGAGGGAGGGGCGGCAAAAAAGGGGGGAGGGGGAAGGGGGGGAGGGGGTGGGGGGGGGGGGGGGGGGGGGGAAGGGGGAGGGGGGGAGAAGGGGGGGGGGGGGGCTGATTTTCAACAATCTCTACAATCTATCTAACTTGGCTTATTTTACAGAAACTAGGGGGGGGGAGGGGGGAGGGGGGGCGGGGGTGGGGAAAGTAAGAAAATAAAGGGGGAGTGGGGGGAAGACTTTTCCTCCCCCCTCTTTTTTTTGTTTGTGGGGGGGAAAAAAAACACTAGCAAAAATAATAAAAAAAGGTTCGCAAAAAAAATTTTTTTAAATCTGCTGCTTCTAATTCGCGGTCTTTCGTTCTGTCAGGGTTCGGGAGGTTGAGGCAGAAGCAATCGCAGATTTTAAACGTCTAATAACAAACAAACAGACTACAAAACAAGACACTTGGCAAAAACTCTGTGGCATGAGACAAAGACACTGACATAAACAACGTGAGTCTAAACAACGAAAGACCAGGAGAAAGTGCAGACAAGGACTATAAATACACATGAGTGCTCATTAACAGAAACGTGAATCAGGTGCATGAGGTGGCGCATGTGGTCATGTGGTGTAGTGCAGTGGCTGATGGGAAATGGAGTCCAGGTTTCCCAGATACGTGACAGTTACAATGCTTTGCTGGTATGTAACATTTAACCCCCCTCCCCCCAAAAAAAACAAAAACAAAAAACATTGCAACTGTTTGCATTAATATGATTTCTGGGTTTTTTCCCCCCATTACATTATTAAAACCATTATTGTTCAGTTGTTACATTTAGAAATTAACAATTTGAAAGTCATTAATAATGCATAACAAGGATATCTTCATGATTTCATAACATTTACATTATGGAAACTGCATCCTATGCTTTTACTTTACTTAAAGCCACCAATGATGCATTTATAAAGGTTAGTAATTGTATTATAACTCACAATAAGTATTTATAAGGCATCACAACACAACTATCAACAACAATATAAAATAATTCACTAATTGGACATAGAAATAAATCTACATGACTACTAAGTCATTATAATTAATATAACATTATAAAAATGCAGGCTGCATTTATATGAATGCATTAATGGATTGTATAATGTGCATGGGCATTGAAAAAGCGTATCACTTATATGTATAACATTGTTATAGCATTAATATTAATGTAGCTATAACGGTTATTATAACAATGTATAGGACATTATGTATGTCTGGCAATGCCTTCTTCCCCAGATCCACAGGTGATACTGTATCAGTGATAGTTAGGGGCGATGCTAAGACGATGCAGTGTTGTGCAAGATCTCACAAGCATCACTCAAGTTATTGCTTATAATAATTTTTAGGTTTTTATGAAATTGTTCTATTAAATTAGAAAAGAATGCAAAATAGATCGAAAAAATAGAAGCATTTTCACTCAGATGTTTGGATGTCAGTGTGTGCATGTTCGTGCTGTAGTCAGTAAAATCAGCCTGTGCCAAACAATCCGGTGTGCATGTTTGTCTGCATCTGTGTGTGTCTGGTATGGGGAACGTGCCTGTTGTTTGGCAGTAGATATGAGGATTAGTCCGAAGAGGAATATCTGTCTACTCAGTATCTCCTCTCTGCATAAAGGGATGCATGCCAATTTTTAAAAAATAGCATGAGTGTGATGACCTGTAGTTTTATGATACTGTATGTGCACAGCAGGGCTTGAGAAAATGCTGATCTATTTCTTCATGCAAGCAATGCACAGATGTCCTTTAAATTCAAGCTGATTTATTTATTTTGTGAGCACTTGTAAGGAGCGTGTAAATTAGAAATGGCTTTGTGGAAAATTTCACTGAAGTTTTATATTACATGGATCATTGAAAGGGACATATGTTTAAATAATTTTGAGATTAAGAAATAGAGCAATTAGTTTTGAAAATGTTGGCCTCTTATAGGATGTAAGTTGCAGTTAATTGTACTTGGACTTTAGAAGAGTATGAGGTGTGCTTTGGAAACTGAATGTATTCAGACTCTTGATCTTGTATTCTCTTATCACAGAAATACAGAACTAGCTCCTAGGGATTTTCTGTTACAATTGCTATGATATTCTCAACAAATATTAACACTGTCTTATTCATTTGTTCATTCAGTCGTTCATCCATACATTCATTCACACTTGCCTGCTGTAACATATGTTTGTATGAAAACCAGATTTTTGATAAAGGTCTCTGTTCTGGGAGGTCCTGGTGTTTTACTTTTTTTTAATACAGTTTTTGTTTTTTAGTTTCCTATTTTTGAGAGAGTGCTGCATTCGTCTGTGCAAGATAGTGAGTTGTACATTATATCCTGCTCTCTTTGTCTCTCTCTCTCTCTCTCTCTCTCTCTCTCTCTCTTCCTTCTCCAGAATGTTAATTACAATTTGTAGCAATAACAAAAACACTTTGAATGAGCAAGTGTGAATGCTGAAACGTACACTGGCTGAAAATGATTATCTCTCTAGTTTTTGCCTAATCAATAACAATGTTTTACCCTCAAGATGAAGACGTCACTGGTGTCAGTTGTGCACATGCCAGTTATCCATTTAAAAATATATATATAACTCCGGAAAAGTTGGGACAGTATGGAAAATACTAATAGAAACAAAGAGGAGATGATTTGTAAATGTACTCTGACTTGTATTTAAACAAAAAAACCTATAAAAGTATTTGGTATTTTACCAAATCAACTACATAGTTTTTTGAAGATAAACATTTATTTTGAAATTGCAAAAAAAGTTGGGACATCGGCAATTTAGGACTAATAGCCATGTGACAAGTTGAAATAAAAGGTTTATGGGGAAACAGGTGAGACAATCGTCTAATCCTAGTATATAAGGAGCCTCCAAAAAAGGCCTAATCCTTCAAGAGCAAGGATGGGTTGAGGCTCGCCAATCTGCCAAAAGATGCATCAGCGAATAATCCAACACTTTGAGAACAACATTCACCAAAGACAAATCGGTAGGATTTTGGGAAGTTCACCTTCTACAGTGGACAAAATAATTAAAAGATTCAAGGAATCTGGTCAAATCTTGGTGCATAAAGGGCAAGGCCGAAAACCAATTCTGAATTTGCGTGATCTTCGATCCCTTAGACGTCACTGTCTTTAAAACCGTCATGAGTCTGTAATGGATATCCTGACATTGGCTCGGGAATACTTCGTTAAACCTGTGTCAGTCTACACCATTTGCCACTGCATCACAGATACAAGTTAAGGCTTTACTATGCAGAGCAGAAGCCATACATCAACACTGTCCAGAAGCGCTGCCCATTTCTCTGGGCTTGGTCTCATCTGAGATGGACAGTAGCACAGTGGAATCGTGTTTTGTGGTCTGATATGTCAACATTTCAAATAGTTTTTGGACAAACAGCCGTCATGTTCTCTGGGCCAAAGAGGAAACGGACCATCCAAGCTGTTATCAGCGTCGGGTCCAAAAGCCAGCGTCTGTAATGGTATGGGGCTGTTTCTGTGTCCATGGCATGGGTAAGAGAATGGGTTTGAGAATGTGTTGTAAATTATGAAGCACAAAATAAGGCAACAAAGGCCCCATACAGTTGAGCAGCTGAAGAAATGCATAATGGATGAATGGGAGAAAATTCTGCTTGCTAAACTTTACCAACTGGTGACTTCAGTCCCCAAACGATTAATAAGTGTTGTTAAAAGAAATGGTGATGTTACACAGTTGTAAATAGTCAATTGTCCCAAATTTTGTTGTCCCAAATTTTCCCAAAAGTGTGTTGCTGTCATCAGATTTGAAAATGAGTGTATATTTTCAAAAATAAATTTAATTCACAATGTAAAACTCAAATGTGCATAATAATGTGTTTTCAGTATAGTACAGGGTATATTGAATTTTCAAATGACTCTTTTTGTAACGCAACGGGACTGGAGGCTGGATGCAGGTGCAGGTCACGGTCTTTATTTAACATAAATATAAACTCTAAAGCAAACGCGGTCTTTCGTGGCTAACGAGAAACATGGAACATGGCATGACATCAATATCCTTCTTAACATGGAAGACTGCTACAAACATAAACAACTCACAACCTACCTTTAACACTAATAACAAGCAACATGCTCAGTAACTCAGGCGTATAAATAACAAGTGTCATTAACTTAAACTTCAAACACCTGTGACCCATCAGAGCTATTATGCTAAAGCTCAACCCGGAAGTGAGTGAACCCAAACAATGTCATTGTTCGCAAACGAGCCACAGCGCCCTCTGCTGGCTGTGGTGTAACACTTTTTGTTAGTTTTTTGCATTTTACATACTGTCCCAACTTTTTCAGAATTGGTGTTGTAGGAAAATATGATCCATTTCAAACCAAAAAAACTGAGACCTGGAATATTGCAGGTTTCCTTGATTTCGCATTAATTTCTGTAATCGCAAAATCCTGGATGGACTGCATATCATTAAAACCACTGACAAGTGATGTGAATAACATTGATTGTCTCAAGTACAATGGCACCTGTCAAAGGGTGGAATACATTAGGCAGCAACTGAACAGGCAGTTCTTGAAGTTGATGTGTTGGAAGCAGGAAAATGGGCAAGCATAAGGATCTGGGTGACTTTGACTTGGGTCAGTTATGATGGCTAGACTACTGGGTCTAATGGCTGTGGCCCCTTTTAACATTATAATGTGCCCTGCCACACTTTAAACATTGTTTAGGAATTGATTGAGGAAGTTAACAAAAATAAAGATTGATGCCAGATACCACAGCAGATCTTCAGAGGCCTTCAGAGTTCATGCCTTGACAGAGCTGTTTTGGTGGCACAAGTGGACATACCCAATCTTAGGCAAGTTGTTTTAATGTTATGGCTAATCCGTGTATGTTCTGCATTACAGCAGCAGTTCTCTTGCCAAAGCTTTCATTTTTTAAATGAAATTAAGAATAAATGGATCTTTAAGTGTGTTCTGTCATTTCACTATTTTTTTTCTTTTAAATATAACTATGTTATACCGTTTTAACTCTGACTTCTTCTGTCTTCTTTTCTGCAGCGTGGGCAGAGACTGCAAAAACAATGATGTCATAGCACTGAAAATATTTTTCATGTAGTCAAATTTATTTAGTATTGTCATTTTAAGACTACCATACACCAAATATTGTATTATTAAACCTGAATTCTCATATATATATTTGCATTTGGTCTCAAGTACAAAAAAGTTTTACATTACATGGCCAAGAAAAATGACTATATATATATATATATATATATATATATATATATATATATATATATATATATATATATATATATATATATATCAGAATAAAATTATCTTTGTCAACTTTAATAATCTCATATTTCGATAAAAATGCTGGATACTTTTGACTATATTCAAGATATTTCTGCTTGATGTCTTTTTTTGCAGTGCATGTTTTGTACAACAAATGAGGAAGACACTGATGTTTTAATTTTATAAACATAATTTATGAACCCTGGAGGGTAGTGATAAACCACTCTGATAAATCAGGCCTTAATAGTGTGGAGCGAAGTCAGTAATTGTATGTCCTTTAGCACCTATAAAGCCATGGTTCTCAAAGTGGTGCTCAGAGGTGCTATATATTATATTATAGTTCTAGACCTAACATTCTGGTCATTTATGTGTGGTAGCCTTTGACACCTTACTATATAAAGTTCTGAAATTAAATATGTTTCTCTTTGCATTTGGTCTCAAGTACAAAAAAGTTGTACATTACATGGCCAAGAAAAGTTATACACTATATGTACCTTCTCCAAACTGTTGGTGCATAGTTGGGAAGTTGGAAGCACACAATTGTCTACAGTGTATTAGTCTTGTCAATATAGCATTACAGTTTCCCTCCACTTGAACTAAGGAGCCCAAACTTGTACCAATATGACAATGTACTTATGCACAAAGTGAGCTTCACCTTTCAGTTAAATTGTGAGGCAGATTGTGTGCCAGGCCTTCAGACTTGAGACATGTGCCTGATCTCACTAATGCTATCATTGCTGAATAGGGACAAATCCTTACAGTCATGCTTCAACATCTAAGAGAACATCCCAAAAGAGTGGAGATTGTTATAGTGGCAAAGGGGAGACTCGATATTCCATATTTCCAATGTCCATATTAATGTCCATATATTAAGGGATGTTTAATGAGCACACATTGGTATAATGGTCAGGTATCCAGATATTTTGACCATATAGTGTATAATTATAAAGTCTGGTTATGCCCAAAAGGGAAAAGAGAGAAAACTGCAATATAAGATAATTTTACTGCAATAGTATATTGACACCTGCTATTATTGCAATCCAAATTCATTAGGCAAATTTTCCATTTATCTGTGGCAGGTAGCTATCCAACAAGTTATCAAAGCCTGGCATTCACTGTGTGAAAAATCACACTTAGCTAGCAAGGTTTTAAACATCTTTATGCAGAATGACTTTCGCTGGCTCCTTACTGAGTGTGCTGGAAGATTACATAGGCAAGATTAAAATGTAAAGAAAAAACATTTCCACATAGTTTTGGTGAAATATGTTTATGAATTCTTAAAGTATCAAAGGTGTCAAAGTATGTTATTAGAAGAAAAACCCTAGTTCAATTATTTTTGTCACACACTCATGCACGCACACATTCAGTAAGAACTATTAATATAATGCAAAACATTTATAATGTACATTTTAACATGGTATAACAGGTCTGGTTCTGTAGATGAGACATTGAGAAGTAAAAGTGTTTTTTTTTTTTTAAGATTCAGACATATGAATATCATGCAAAATTTTACCAATTTATTATTTGGAAATTGTTCATTGGGAGCCTTTAGTAATATATTTATTTTCCAGGGGAACTTATATCTTTCTCATTTATACAACTGAACAGTTGAGGGTTAAGTGCCTTGCTCAAGGGCCCAGCAGTGGCAGCTTGGCAGTGCTGGGATTTGAAATTACAACCTTCCGATCAGTAGTCCAATGTCTTAAACTACTGGCATTAGACTGAGAGTCTGCTTTGCTCAAGACACACATTTCTGTGTATGAAAGTCATTTTGAAACTCATTTTGAGAAATGTCTTGATGTGTTCTTTTGTTGCCAGCTCTGTGTGAAAATAATTGTGGGTTGCTACGCTAGTATTGCGCAGACCCATGTGCCATAGTGACAGCTGTCACGTGAAGAAAAAAAAATTGTTAACAACCAAAAAACATGGTTATAATAGAAAATTGCCATGTTTATTGAATCAACTGCACTGCATATGAAGTGGATTGGAATGTGCAGTTGACAGTTTCACATCAATGTGCAGCCATTGCAATGTAAAATAAGGTAGTAGGCTTTTGTAGTCTGTGGCTCTTTTATATTGTATATAATCTGTCAGTCTGTCTGTCTGTCTGTCAGTCTATCTATCTATCTAGCTATGTACACTAAAAAAACATTAATTTACAGTATTTATTTTACAGCAAAATACTGTTTAATTATTTTACAGGATTGTACTATAAACAATGAGGAACGCAATAGACAGTGGGATATCTAAAAAAATGTTTTAATGTTTTACAGTGTATGCTATATGGCAAAAATTTTGTGGACACCTGCCTATCACACTCATATATGCTTTTTGAAGATCCCATTCTAAATGTAGTCCCTCTATAACCTCCACTCTTCTGGGAAGGCTTTCCACTAGATTTTAGAACATGGCTATGGGGATTTGTCTATTGAACCACAAGAGCATTAGAAAGATCAGGCACAGTTGTCAGGTGAGGAGGCCTTTTGGGCAGTCAGGACTCTAGTTCATCCCAAAAGTCTTCAGTGAGGTTTAGGTCAGGTCTCTGTTCAAGTCGTTGGAGTTCTTCCACCCCAATTTTGGCAAACTTATGCACAGGGGAATTGTCATACTCAACCATGTCTGGACTAGGCCAGATAGTTCCAGTGAAGGGAAATCATAGTTCTACACCATACACAGACATTGTATACAATTGTGTGCTTCCTACTTTGTGGCAAAAGTTTGGAGAAGGCTCACATCTGGGTGTGATTACTAGTTGTCCACAAAACTGAAGATGAACAAATGAATGATTTTGTTGTTGTTGCTGTTAATACGCAGAATAATGCTGCTAGACCTGTTTGAATCAATCAGTGTTAAATAATGTCGAGTTTATATTAAATATGTAACTATTTTTAATAATAGTCCTTTTCTTTTCTGTCTTTGCATGTGCAGCTCTTTATCTACATAGGTATTATTGATGGGGGATTTATTGTACTTTATCTGCTGCCAAAACGTCCCAGTGGCCATTACACTACCTCCAACAAAAACAATCAGAATTGAGCAGCAGTGATTATTATTAATTTCCCATGAATTTAGGAAAAAGCTAAACACATGTTGATTCAGATGCAATACAGTAAGTGAATAAGAGATCATAGAATATACGCTTTTGTGAACACCTCTTTCTAAGTTTTCAAATGAGCAGTTACAAGTGTTCTTATAATTTCATAGCCATGTTTCTGTCTGCAGCACATTTCTGATTCTCTATGCAGCTCTGCTAATTCCCGCCTTAGGCTCACGGCTGTCAGCACACAGCCACACATCTCCATGCTGATGGCTGAGGAAGTAGGTCGAAGAGAGCAGAATCAAAAAGCAATTTACATCTCTGTCTCTTTCTTGTGTTCGTCTCTTATTCTGTATCACCTGCAGAACTCTTGTCAGCCTGCCACGAGCTTCGTTGCCGCTATGGCTGCATCATGACCAGGAATGGCACATTCTGCTTCTGTGCAGACGGCTTCGAGGTGGGCGAGGATGGCCGCAGCTGCAGAGGTAGGCCTCTCTCCTTTATTAAATGAAAGGTTGTATGGGATATACAAACTTGTGACAAATTAAAGGGAACATTGGTGGCTCTGTAATGTTGTAGGAGCATTTTGCGGGCATGGTTTGTGTTCACTTGTGTTTCCTTTAAAGGAAAAGTCACAGCAACTCAATGAAAAGTTATTCTGACTAATCGTCTTCATCCTATGATGAAACCTTTCTACACTGATGCCTGCTGTCTTTTCCAGTATGCCAGTGTCCCAATCCACAGGACATGAATACTCACTGAATGATTTGATGAGTATGAATGTGATGTAAATGATGTGCAATGGCCTTCAGAGTCACCAGATCTCAGCTCAACTGAACATATATGGGAGATTTTGGACTGATGTGTTAGACAGCACGCTTCAACACCAAGGGAATATCTTTTGGAAAAATGGTTTTCATCCCCCAGTACATGTCCTTGACTTTTGTCAAAGCACATTGAGATTGTTCTGATGGCTCATGGTGGCCCAGTACTGTACTAACACAATATATGTTGTTTTCTGCTTTGATCTGTCACCCATCTGTATATGGCGACAGGAGATATTTGTCTCTGGTGGGTCTTTTAACAGTCTCTGTCTGGCTTTATATGACACATGGCATTGACTTCTGAAAAATAGAAAGAATTGTTTGACCTAGTTTGGTCTAAATAATGTCTCTTGAGTACGGCTGCTATGATTATTGATTGTATAGTGCAGATTGTTGGTGGTCATGTTTTTGTTTGCATTCTGCAGACACCAATGACAGTATTATTTTCTATAATTAAAAAAACTGAAATAAGCTTTGGTTATTCTCTTATTACAATGGAGCAACTATTTCAATAGCACTCTTCATAAATAAGGGAACAATAATCAGTAAATTACTGTTGGTAATGTAACATGCTCTTTTCTGAATACTCTGGAGACTGGTACACAGAAAGACAGGTGCACTGATGTGAGATGGCCCTTACAAAAGACAATGCATGGCCACATTAAGCGGATTTTATGTATTTGGGTCATGTTTGAGCATACCTAATTTGTCATAAGTGACTCTTCCTCTGTGTGCAGATCATGATGAATGTGCAGTGTATGGGATATGCAGCCAAACCTGCATGAACACCTATGGGTCGTATCACTGTAGCTGCACAGATGGCTACAGACTGCAGGCTAACAGACACTCCTGCAAAGCCAAACAGGGTAAGGACATGATGAATTAATGACTGGAATGTTGCACGATTCTTAAAGTTATGTAAAGCAGTCCTTTTGTTGCTCTGAGTTCAAACAACATGTTGTCACAGTATGTCTCCATATTACTGGTGTATAATGATTCGAGATTCTGGAAACAAACATCACTGATATAAATCAACTGTAACCCACTGATCTATCAATGATCTGATTTGGATTTTCTGTGTTATTAAAACATAATTTATTATAAGCTTGTGTATGATTAAATAAGGAATAAAACATGGCAGAGCATGCTGTTATTGGAAAATAATCAACGGTGGGGTGGTGCGTGAGGTGGGTTCATGTGAAGTCGAGTATATAATGGTTTATTCATCACACTGCAGCAATTTGCAAACTACCATTTTTAAATTATTATTATTTGTTAAAGAACATCAAACTTTTAATCTATTTATAGTTACATGTGATGTTGTGGAATGTCTTCAAAACGAGAACCTGTTATCAATTGTTGTAGCAGTTATAAACAGCCATTTCCTCATCAGATTCTCTTTTCTAGCTCATTGAGTTATTAAGACAAAAAAAAAAAACAAGGCTGTCATGTTACTGAGAAACCTCAAAGCACAAAATCCTCTGTATTGAAGACTCTACCATGGTGGAAAACATAAAGTTACAGCTTTACCTTTGAACCTGACACTGGAAACTCCTTCCATAAATGTTAAATAAACTTCTCGTAGAATGAAAATAAACAAAATAAACAGCTCCTAGAATGAGCACGTTAATTTGAACCTATTTGTTGAATTACATCTGGCATTACTGTCAGAGCTGCTGTTATAGTAATTTAATCCATTTCTTACTAAACAGAGTCCCCCCAGTCCAAATTGGCTGATTGGGGTGTCTAAAGTGTCCTTAGTGTATGAATAGGTGTGTGATCGTGCCCTGCGATGGACTGCCACCCTGTCCAGGGTGTACCCCGCCTTGTGCCCGATCCTCCCTGGGATGAAGGAGTAACCGGTAGAAGATGGATGGATGGATGAACTACAGTCAGCAAACATAGTTATACAATATATGCTACATGGGACATTTGATTCAAATTAAGTCTAGAAATCAGTACAGCGTAATCCAACATTCTCAACATTAGCTATTTTTCACAGAGGTCAGAAGAACTAGAAGAAGAAGCCTATATTTGACACATATATGTTACAGCACATTGGAATTATTGTTAAGAAGCTGTTAATCATTGTTAAGAAGCTGTTAATAAGCTGTTATTGTACAGCTGTTAAACAGCTGTTAAACAAATAACTCAGCTGTCAGAAGATTTAGTGGTCACTTATTTTATATATATATATATATATATATGCATATATTATTTTTTACTCATTATATCGTCAGAATATCTTCCATTTCTTTCCTTCAGCCTTCATAGTATGGGTGATGCAAGTGCAAAGAAAGTCAACCTTTCCAATAGTTTTATAAATCTGGTGGAACCTTTTAGTTTAGGTTTGGATTTCACAAAAACATTTTCACACAACTTTACTAAGATTGATTAATGAGGCCCATTGTGTGAGTTGTACAATTGTCTGAGTCCCATTACTTCCATTACTCTTACTGTGCTTACTGTGCTGCCTGGAGATAAACCAGTCCTGGAGTGGAGATGCATTTTAGTTAGTTAGTTACAGTTTATTACAGTTACATTTATATAGCACTTTTCTAGACACTCAAAGCACTTTTACATAGTATGGGGGGATCTCCTCAACCACCTGTTGTGTGTAGCATCCACCTGGATGATGCGACAGTAGCTATAGTGCGCCAGATCACCCACCACACACTAGCTATTAGTGGAGAGGTGAGATTGATGTAGCCAGTTCAAGGATGGGGATTATTAGGGGGTCATGATAGAGAAGGGCTAATGGGGGAATTTCGTCAGGACACCAGGGTAAACTCCTACTTTTTTATGATAAGTGTCTCCTGGGATTTTTAATGACCACAGAGAGTCAGGACCTCGGTTTAACATTTCATCGAAAGACCCGTCACTATACTGGGGCATTAGGCCCCACAAAGTCAAAAGGGTGAGCACCCCCATCTCACCTCACTAATACCACCTCCAGCCGGAACCTTAGCTTTCCCCAGGAGGTCTCCTTACCAGGTGCTGCCCAGGCTCAACCCTGCTTAGCTTCAGTGGGAAACCAGGCAGGAACTGCAGGGATATATGGCAATGGCATGTCTCCCTGTAATAGAAAAACCTGAAGGAGAGCTATTCTTGATCTGCATCTGAGTTGCCCATAGATTACATGCCTAATGGCACCTAGGTGGGAGCTGCTCATGAGTCTGAAATCCAATCACTTTTATCATTAAATCTGCTTCTCTGTAATGAGGCTTTCAAATTGAAACTGAGAACTACAATTCTAGACAGATGCATTCAGAGGTCAAATCGGCTAAAAACTTGGTACTGTTTAATCAGTACAGCAAACGTATTTCAGGGTGGTGATGGATTGTTAAATTGTAGCTGCTGGTAGAATTTCTGTCTGCTTAGGTGAATGGAGGTGAGTGGCCTATTTTGTCTCTCTCAGCCTAAAATCATTAGTGCTAGGCTTTTGTAAAGGTTAGGGAGAGTAAGTTAATTACTGTGATTATGAAGCTGCCTGTTGTCATTTCCAGGTTTCAGATTCATTTGTTATTGGTCCCACAAAGAATGTGTCTCTGTTTTAGAGCTCAAATGGCAGGGCCAGATGTAAATCCAGTAATAAATGCATAACGGTAATCACAACATAAATTATGGATTATAAGCCACGATATATACTCCACAATATGTAAAACTACAAAGGTTGGGTTCTCTATAGGAGATTGTGACCTGGAAAGATGAAATGCCCTTGTGTATTTATTGGTCTGAAACCAGTTTGCACATGTGTTGAAAGCAAAGAAATTGAATGGGGATTAAGGTACAGTACACTCAGTGGGAAATAGCTGCAAGGCACAGCATACCTTGCAGTGGATGCAGCATCAGGCTGCTTTTAATCAACGTGACTGCTTTCCTAGGAGGAATAAACTGAATATCATTACCCATAAACTTAACTGAACTTACAGCTCACCTACATTAATATTCATTTAGCAGAAAGAGGTTGTAGCGTAAGGATAACTATGGAGTTTCCATTAGTTGTAAAAGCTCATGCATATAAATTTTTGTGCATTCCCAATTCCTGGCCATCAGATGGGGACTGGCAGAGTATGAAAAATCCATTTGTCATGTGAATGTTTAATAAGATTTAAAAAAAAAAAAAAAAAAAAACTACTGCATAAAAATTAAAAAAAAGAATCCTCATCAGTCTGTTTGCTACAAGATACAGTTGGCATACTGAGTACAGTTGATAAATTTTTGCCGGCGATTGCTACATAGTTTAATCAACACTGGTTCCATTTTTTCCTCATTTTTTAATTTCATGGTATGTGTTTTAGATGCAAGTCTAACCATTCCACTACTTTTTCAGAACGAATCCTAAAGTCATGGGTTTGTTTGTTTTTTTAGATACAATGCACACCTTTTTTTTCTTTTCTACAAAATAAAAGTTTCCTTTGTTTGCTGTGCAGCCATAATAATTAGAGCCAAAGTGGAGATGTTGTGGCAGCCACTTATTGTATTCCCAGCAAAAAGCTCCAAAAGTAATTACTAGCCTCTGCTCTGTGATGTGGGAGGCAACATTCAGTTTTAGTCGCTGAAAAAGGACAAGGTGATGTATAGAGTTTATTAGAGTAGTCACCATGAATGTATCTTTTTTTTTTGTTGTTGAACTTTTGGCTAGGTCCATAAATAAATCTTTGACCATAAGTCTAAAAAGCTTTGTAAGAACTTTGAGGAAATAAGAAGATGATTCAGGAAGTAATCGCAATGTACGTATATATAATTATATTATACAGGTTAAATTGTGTTAAACATAATTTCACAGGAAGCATGTTTTTTCCTTTGTTTAAACAGCTGATGAAAGACCTTAGTCAAGAACATGAGCATATAGCAGTCTACAGTTACTCCAAAGATTGTGTCAGCTAAACTAATGCTTTTTAGTAGTGGTCACAATTTTAATAAATTTTTCATTCTAATACTCTCAGTGATTTGAATATGTCTTGATGGCTTCACGATGGTCACTAGGCTTGAAATTTTAACCAAATGCTGAACTTCCCAATATGGGAACACCAAGATCATAAGTGTAAATCAGTTACAGTACTGTAACACATAATGGCAAACAATGACTTCATTATTCCCAGCAAAGTGTTGTTTTTACCCTCTATTCTCATTCACACAGCTCAAACCTGCATTACCTCATCAAGTTGAAAGCTTCAGATGGCTGTGAAATGCCTGACTTCATGCTGACTTGTCACCATTTTGCCCATACTTTTATTTTAGATCCCAGTGAGAGTCCTGCTGCTCTGATGATTGCGAGCTTGGATAATATTGTGATCACAGCGCTTAATGGATCTGGTGTGCAGATCTTGAAATTCCTGGACTCAAATGGGACCCATTCGTTGGACTTTAACCACAACGAGGAATCAGTGTGCTGGGTCACATCGTCGAGGTCTGCTGGGCAGCTCTGGTGCACGAAAATGAGGAAACCAAGTGGATTTTCCAAAGAGCGGGAAATAAAATCAGTACAGAATTTTCACAGTAAGACATTATTTCAGTTTGTATTTCAATCCAATAATGCTGCATTATACTTCATAGCAATGTTTGATGAAAAAACAGAAACAAAGGAAAGCTAGAACAGAAATAGTAATAGATGTTGCATGTGAAAGACATGGCAATGTGCATTCAATCATGTATTAAAAATATTCGTATGCATATAGGTCAGAAAATAGCTCAGAGCAATTCATTTCTGATGTGTGTACAGGGTATCTAATTGGCACACATCACATTTTATTCAATTAATGCTTTCTTGTGTTATCCTATTTCCTGCTTATATTTAAAATCTATATTTTAGTCTGACTTATAGACTGGATATTCATCTAGTCCATAAGTTACACCTTCATTGCAATTAATAGGTGTTGAAATAATAAACTATCATTTGATTTTATACTGGTACAGTACTCTCAGACACTATAGGAACGGCAAGGCAAATAATTTTTTTTTGCTGCGGACTGCAGACATTTGGGTTTAAGATCAAATGATGAATATGAGATGAGAGTTTAGAATTTCAGTTTTTAGTTCCTGGTATTTATATGTAGATGTGTTAAACAACATAGAACATAGCACATTTTGTTTCAGAACACATCATTTGTAGGTGAGCAAAATGATAGAAACCTGTACTTGACAGTGTGTTCCCTTCCAGAGGGAATTCAAAATTGGTTAGCTATGGAAGTGCCATGGTGATGTGTCATTTCACGTGTCGGGTGACGATGAAACGGCACCTGTAAACCACATGAGCCTAATTTAGCAAAGACCGTATGTTGGCCGTTTGTGTGAAAGCTCGCAAAAAAAACCTCTTCACTTCCTCGCTATTTTTCTAAAAAAAAAATCTCTTTACTTTTCTATCCCTTTGAAAAAAGGGAAGTTAAGGAAGTTTGTTACGCCTTGCACTCATTTTATTATGGAGGACACATTTTCTGTGTGAATTGTCTGTGGGTGGAGCATGTCGCAGCGGCCCTTGAGGGGGCTGACACTTTTCTGTGAACGCTTTACAATCCGGCAGCTCTTCTTGCGGCTTACTCTCTTCTTGGCCAGAGGGAGTTGGATTTCGGAGCCTTGCGGATCTGGGCGGGCCACTGCCGAGGCAGCAAGCTGGCTCAGTTCCTGGGGATCCCATATGAATCTGGAGGAGGAGCCGACTGCGGGGAGGGAATTGGGCCTGAGGCAGTGACGGAGCTTTGCTGCGCCACTTATTTGTCTATTCAGGCCACCAAGCAATCAATTCAATTCGATTCAATTTTATTTGTATAGCGCTTTTTATAATGGTCATTGTCTCAAAGCAGCTTTACAGAAATCTATAAACATGGGATACAGATTTCAAATGTGTGAATTTATACCAATTGAGCAAGCTGTTGGCGACGGTGGCAAGGAAAAGCTCCCTAAGAAGTTAAGAGGAAAAAACCTTGAGAGGAACCAGACTCAGAAGGGAACCCATCCTCATCTGGGTAATTAGCCCGTCAATGGGTAGCTTGGTTGCGGGGGAGAAGCACCTAAGGCTCAACATCTCAGGGATGGGGGAGAAGGATAAGGTCTCCCTGCTGGATGTCCCTGTTGAACCTTCCGGCCTGTTTGGTGGCATGGTTAATACCATCACCTACAGGTTTCGTGAGGTGAAATAGCAAATAGCAGTGTTCAGCCATTTCCTTCCCCATCATGTCGAGTTTCCATGGGCATACACAGGTGGAGCCCGTAGGCAGCACTAGTATGAGCAAGGCAGAGAAAGTGAGTGTGGCGGCCTGCCTCCCCCTGCAGAGAGCCAGGGGAACCAGGCGGCTACAGTCACAGCCAGCTAATAGGTCTGATCTGAGAATGATCTGAGAATGATCATTAATGCTGCTGATGCTGATGGGCCGCGGAGGGAAGTATCAGTGGACGTGAGGTTTTTATTGCAGTTTTTAGCCCCCAGAAGTCAGAGCCCTCTTCGGGAAAGGGGCCATAGAACATAGTACCTCATTCCCTGAGGGAGGGAGGTTTTTTACAGTTGTTATTTCCTGGTCCACAGAAAAGATGGGAGTATGCAGCCAATTTTAGATCTGCGCCATCTGAACTGTACTCTACGGATATACAGGTTCAAGATGTTCATGCTCAGACTTATCGTTCCACTGATTCAATTTGAGGACTGGTTTTTGACAATTGATCTAAATGGTGCTTATCTACACATTATAATATTACCCAGGCATAATAGGAAGTCCCTAAGGTTCACGTTTGGAGGCAAAGCATAACAATATCCGGGTCTTCTCTTTGGTCTAGCTTTATCCCATCATACCTTCACGAAGTGCATGGATGCTGCTCTGGCTCCCTTGCAAATGCAGATGTTGACAATTCAACATCGAGATGTTGTTCTCGCCCACATGAGGAGCTCGGGGCTCATGTTGAACCCCAAGAAATGTATGCTTTCATCAGTGCAGAGGACAACTTTTCTCTGGGTTATATGAGATTCTACTATGATGAGGGCATTTCTATCCCCAACATGTTTAGGGTCAATCCTATCAACATTCAGCAAGATACAGCTGGGTCTGGGCATCCCCTCCAGTCTCTACGAGAGACTGTTGGGCCTTATGGCAGCAGCCAACATCATACCGTTGGGCACTTGAGACTGTGTCATTGGTGGCTGAAAAGTCGGGGGTCCGAGGATGAAAATCCTGAAATTAATCAGTGTCACTCAGCAATGCCTACATGAATTTGATGAATTTGAAGGTGTCCCCAGTTTCTAGCCTTGAGTCACACTCTCGGGGCGTCTTTTTATTGCTAGAAGGTAATGACAGATGCTGGGGCATGGTCTTTCCAGCTCAGTCTTTTGGAGTGGCCCTCATCTGGAGTGGCATATAAATCGCCTAGAATGTCTTCTCAACTTCCTCAATTGACAGGTCACCATGTGTTTGTTGTGACAGACAATACGTCAATGGTCTCATATATCAGCCACCAGGGAGGGTTTATGCTTGCTCCCCCTGTTCAGTCAGATGCAACTAATTCTTCTCTGGGCGAAGGGAAAGTTTTGTCACTCAGTGCAATGTACATTCTATGCAACCAGAACGGGGGCAGACAACCTGTCAAGGCAGGGTGCTGAGGCCTAGGGATTGGAGGCTCCTTCCACAAGTGGTGGAGCCCTTATGGTGCAGGTTCAGCTAAGTGGAAGTGGATGTGTTCTCCTCCAAGGAGACAACACACTGCCCACTGTGGTTTGCCCTCACTCCTCCTGCACTATTCGGGCTGGATGCCATGGCCGAGGTCATGTATGTATGAAAATGAGTCTCTATTGATCACATATTTAGTACAGCACATTGAAATTGTTTTCTACACATACCCATCATGTCAGGAAGCTGGGGTCAGAGCACAGGGTCAGCCGTGATACAGTGCCCCTGGTGCAGAAAGGTTGAGGACCTTGCTCAAGAGCCCAATTATGCCTTTCCCCTGATTGTTCTGCTCCGACAAGTTTTAGCGAGAGTTTTATAAGACCTTATTGGCCAGCTTGAATATGGTTCTCAGAGATAATATCCCTGCTAGACCGCACTCCCTGGGAGGTTCCCATTCTCAGGGATCTACTGTCTCAAGCCAGATGGTTGATGGAACTATGGAAACTGTGGGTCACCAGCTCATAGATTCTGGTTTCTCAATAAAGGTTGTAAAGACTATGTTGAATGCTAGAGCACCATCCACAAGAAAATTGTATACACTCAAGCAGCGATTTTTTGTCTCATGGTGTGAGGAACATCAGTTAGACTCAGTAAACGGCGCAGTAGCTACAGTACTGGAGTTTTTAGAGGAATGTTTCTCAGCAGGGTTGTCTCCTGCTACAAATACGGTTTACGTGGCTGCCATTTTGGCCAGCTATGCCCTTATTGATGAAGCCTCTGTGGTGCAACATCCTCTAACATCAAGTTTAATGCATGGTGTCACTCTGCTTAGGCCCATCTGCAGACTACACATACCTTCCTGAGACCTGTCTTTGGTCCTGGAAGGTCTGTCAGACACCCCAATTGAGCCCTCAGAGTCAGCTTCAGAGAAGCTTCTGTCTCAGAGGTAGCTCTTCTGCTGGCCCTGACATCTCTCAAGTGAGTTGGAGATCTACAAGATCTCTCTGTTGTCCCTTCTTGCCTTGACTTTGCCCCTGGATTAGCCAAGGCCTTCCTATATCCTAAACCGGATAATTTTCCTAAAGTGCCTTCATCTGCTGCCCAGCCGGTAGTGTTGCAGGCTTTCTGCCCTCCTCCATTCCTCACACCAGAACAAGAGAAATTGCACCTACTGTGTCCTGTAAGGGCTTTCTGTACTTGCGTCCACCTCTCCGGCCAGTGGCGTAAGTCGGAGCTGTTGCTGGTCTGCTTTGGTGGTGACAGTAGAGATGAGGCTGTGTTGAAGCAGCGCATCACTAATTGGATATTGGAAGCAATTTCTATCGCTTATGAGGTGCATGGTCTCGCTACACCTCTGGGCATAAGGGCTCATTCCATTGGGGGGGGGGGTCCCTCCTCAAAGGCTTTATCCAAAGGGGTACCCTTGCAGGATGTGTGTGCTGCAGCAGGGTGGTCTACACCACACATTTCCATTTGATATTACAGTTTGGACATGCATTCCACCCCAGGCTCCAGTGTCTTGCAGTGACCCTTGGGCTCTGAACTTTTTGAATAGGCCATACCCTTAGTATGACAGAGTCGGTATTCTCATACCCACAGCATGAAACTCATGCAACGTTGATTTGAAAGGGAGCATCTGGATTACTCCTTTTCCCTGAGAAGGGAACGAGATGTTTTCGAACCTTTGTCACACTGTGGCATGCTTGTGAATTGTTTCTTGCTTCAAATAGAGACATGATTTACAGGTGCCATTTTATGGTTATGCGACATGCGAAATGCCACGTCACCTGACTACAGCAGGCCTATAAATATGATTTCAGACTGACTGCAGATACTGGTCACACATGAGAGCACTTCCCTCTCGTTCCCTCCTCAAACATCTCGTTCCCTTCTCAAAGAGTTACATGCGTAACCCAGATGTTTATTTCTAGCCAGGTGTGTCCTGTTAGGTTGACCGTTTAAACAATAAATAGCTCTGAACATCTACTCTTGGTTTTAGCCTTCAGCTTCACATATGATGACTTCATTTGCTGTTAAAATAAGCCAAAATGAAGATCAGAGAGCTGTTTATGGGAGAAAAGCAAGCCATTTTGAAGCTGGGAAAACTCGTAACTTTTGATCTCAAACCCAAATGTTTCTAATGTATGTAGTGTATAGCACAAACAAATGAATTGGCTTTTCCATTTGAATAGTTTCAGAGGGGACTGTACATCAGGTTGGACAAATAAAATGAAAATCCATTAGTTAACCCACAGGCTCCAGTGTGCTGCCTGTACCTGTTTTATTTGCATAGGAAAATTATTGACTAAGCTAAAAATGTTAGCTAACATAAGGTAATAATGTTTAGCCAGATAGTTAGCTTACGTTTGTGATAGACATCATGTTTTCCAACAAGTCCTTGGGCAAAGATTTTATGTTCTGTCCTTCCATTGCATTTAAAAGTTATTTTTTAAGTATGGCTAGCAGCTTTATTTTCTATGTGTTTTCTCTATGTTTGCTTCGAGGTGATTATGTGTAATTAGCAGGAAACATAGATGACAGCCTTGTGCTGCACTTTATTTTGCTCAGGTTCATCAGTGCTTCCTTATACTTGTATGTTCTTGGTTCTTGAGAAAAGATGCATGCTAGTTAATCTACATAGTAAGAACTTTTGACAGCAGATCCTACCTTGGTTGATGTGTGTAGTGAAGCAAGGTGGTGGCATTTGTATTGTGCACTACAACTATAGAACCAAGATGCATCACAACATTGTGAAGGACCTTATGTTTAAACATAGCTACCAAATGAATGCTAGTTATTTGTGAAAGTCAAAAAGGAACTTTTTTTGTTGAAGCTACTTGTTCAGCGGGCAACTGTGAATAAAAAAACGAATAGCCATGATGGGAAATCTGCTTGTTTACCGCTTTATATATGTTGTTGTTCCAGATTAAACTTGTATTTCCTGTTTAAGATAACTGGTACAACTATCACAAAAACATTGATGTCTTGGAATTTTGGACTATAAGCTATGTTTGAATCTGTGTGCTTCATTGTCATATTTCTATGCCACCTGTGTCCTTCTTCCAGTTTGCCAGTTTATTTTTACCTAGATTAGAGTAATGGGCTGTGCATGGGAAGTTAGAGCTTGTGCCTATTCATGATTAAATTCGTTCTACTGGCACATGGTGAGAGTTTCTGACAAGCTGCCATTATGTTTGATAACTGATGAAACCATGCGCTTGTCTTGGTAATTGATTCATTCTGAAGACTTGTAAAAACACCATTACACTTGTCCCTTTGAGATTTACCATTGCTAATTCTAATTATGCCTCTCACTGTGAGGCAAGTCCTAAATGTTGTCACAATTTTACTGCATCTCATCCCTCTTCTTTTTTTCCATTTAGGTGTAGAACAAATGGTAATCGACTGGCTCACAGGAAACTTCTACTTTGTAGACAGAGTCAACGGCAGGATATTTGTTTGCAGCTGGACTGGAGAAACGTGTGTCACTATAATAGAACTGGACCTGTTGAATCCAAAAGGAATAGCTGTGGATCCTCTCATGGGGTAAGTGAAATATGCCTAATAAAACAAGCACACACCATTCTTAGTTTAGACATTGCTAATTTTTTGCCGTTTAAATTTTTAAATTTCCATACAACCCTTTGGCTTTAAATTTGTCTTTAATGTGTCTTGAATGCTGCAGTCCCTGTGCTAAATAATTCCTCTTCTCTGTAAACGAACCTGCTTGTGTAATTTCATAACAACCCCTCCTGTCAGGAATTTCATTAGTATTCCATGATATATGTAGCATCTCTCAGTATAAACCCCTCTGCATAATGTTACTTTGCAAAATTTGTTTTTATTTTTATTTTGTCACTGCAAATATGGCACTGAAGTGAGCCTGTGGCATCATCAGATTGAGTGGTAATTGTGGACATATTTGGGAAGATAGGACTGAAGGAGCACAAAGGCCCCTTGGAGAAAAAAATGCCAGTGTGTTTATTCAGTGGCTTAAAAGGGTGCTCAGCTGTAATATGCAACGAGACCTAAACAGAATTAGGGTACTACTATATTCATGAAAGGACAAGGACAGAGAGAGCTTTGAGTCTCAGTGAAGGTTTTTAATGACGCTCCCCGAAGTAATGCAGAGTCTTAGCACCAGAGTTTGAGGGTATGGCGAATACCACAGTGTGAGCTGAGAATGAAATTAAACCAGTGCAGCTTACATTATTTGTGGTCATTGCTTGCTGCAAAAAAGCCAGTTTGCCTTTTCTGTGGTCTTCAACAAGGAGAATGTTTTATTGAAATAATCGGACTGGGTGGTCCCTTGTCAAAAAATCTTAAAGGATTACAATAAGAAACTTGTGCTTGATTCTATCATATTTTGGAACCATTATTATAGGATTCCTATAGGAATCGTCTTGACAAGACATACATATCCTGTAGGACCATATATACAGGATTTTTTAATGGGATTCAGGTGGGAATTCATGTGGGTCTATATGGGAATTCAATGTGATATTTTTAAGAATCCTAAAGGTGCACTTTCATACACACACACACACACACACACATATATATATATATATATATATATATATATATATATATATATATATATATATATATACAGTGAGGAAAAAAGGATTTGATCCCCCACTGACAAAGAAATGATCAGTCTATAATTTTAATGGTAGATTTATTTGAACAGTGAGAGACAGAACAACAACAAAAAATCCAGATGTTATAAATTGATTTGCATTTTAATGAGGGAAATATGTATTTGACCCCTCTGCAATACATGACTTAGTACTTGGTGGTAAAACCCTTGTTGGCAATCACAGAGGTCAGACGTTTCTTTTAGTTGGCCACCAGGTTTGCACACATCTCAGGAGGTATTTTGTCCCACTCTTCTTTGCAGATCTTCTTCAAGTCTGACCTTTGGCAACTCGAACTCGAAACAGATTTTATATGGGATTAAGGTCTGGAGACTGGCTAGGCCACTCCAGGACCTTAATGTGCTTCTTCTTGAGCCACTCCTTTGTTGCCTTGGCCGTGTGTTTTGGGTCACTGTCATGCTGGAATACCCATTCACGACCCATTTTCAATGCCCTGGCTGAGGGAAGGAGGTTCTCAACCAAGATTTGGCGGTACATGGCCCCGTCCATTGTTCCTTTGATGCGGCCAAGTTGTCCTGTCCCCTTAGCAGAAAAACACCCCCAAAGCATAATGTTTCCACCTCCATGTTTGACGGTGGGGATGGTGTTCTTGGGGTCATAGGCAGCATTCCTCCTCCTCCAAACATGGCGAGTTGAGTTGATGCCAAAGAGCTCCATTTTGGTCTCATCTGACCACAACACTTTCACCCAGTTGTCTTCTGAATCATTCAGATGTTCATTGGCAAACTTCAGACGGGCATGCATATGTGCTTTCTTGAGCAGGGGACCTTGCAGGTGCTGCAGGATTTCAGTCCTTCACGGCGTAGTGTGTTACCAATTGTTTTCTTCGTGATTATGGTCCCAGCTGCCTTGAGATAATTGACAAGATCCTCCCGTGTAGTTCTGGGCGGATTCCTCACTGTTCTCATTGCAACTCCACGAGGTGAGATCTTGCATGGAGCCCCAGGCCGAGGGAGATTGACAGTTCTTTTGTGTTTCTTCCATTTGCGAATAATCGTACCAAGTGTTGTCACCTTCTCACCAAGCTGCTTGGCAATGGTGATGTAGCCCATTCCAGACTTGTGTAGGTCTACAATCTTGTCCCTGACATCCTTTGAGAGCTCTTTGGTCTTGGCCATGGTGGAGAGTTTGGAATCTGATTGATTGATTGCTTCTGTGGACAGGTGTCTTTTATACAGGTAACAAGCTGAGATTAGGGCACTCCCTTTAAGAGTGTGCTCTAATCTCAGCATCTATACCTGGCAAAAGGACCACCCCGGGGCGCCGCAAATCTTTCTGATTGAGAGGGGGTCAAATACTTATTTGCCTCATTAAAATGCAAGTCAATTTATAACATTTTTGACGTGTTTTTCTAGATTTTCTTGTTGTTGTTCTGTCTCTCACTGTTCAAATAAACATTCCATTAAAATTATAGACTGATCATTTCTTTGTCAGTGGGCAAACGTACAGAATCAGCCTGGGATCAAATACTTTTTTCCCTCACACTATATATATATATATATATATATATATATATATATATATATATATATATATATATATATATATATATATGAATGAGCATGTTCAATAAAGACATGAAAGATCAGAATTTTTTTGTGTTATTCATTTAGGCACATTATATTTTTCAAGACCCCTGACTAAGATAAATATCAGATCACATTATATGACAAATTTATTCAGAAAACCATGAAATTCCAAAGGGTTCACATACTTTTTCTTGCCACTGTATATATATTTCAGCAAAAAAAGAAATGTCCTCTCACATTCAGCTGCTTTTATTTCCACTTTTATTTCCATTTTTTTTTTGCTTTTATTTTATTTCCAACTGTTTTAACATGTGTAAATACTTGTATTAACATAAAACATTTAACAATTGAGATTTAAACTGAACAAGTTTCAAGACATTTCAAGAACAGAAAAGGAATAATGTGTCCCTGAACAAAGCAAACCATTTTGAAGCTGAGAAAACTCATATTCATCTTGGATGGCACCAGATTTATCAGTTTTTGCTGTGAGAGGTTACCCCACTCTTTCACCAAGGCATTTGCAAGTTCTTGATCACGTCTGGGGGGACACATGTAATTTTCCACTTCAAGGACGATAGACTGTCCTTCCTGTCTCCCTGTAGCAGTGTCTTAGGCGTCTTATATTACAGACATTGCAGTTTATTGCTCTGGCCACATCTGCAGTCCTTATCTCTCCCTACATCAGGCCTATGGCATGTTCACGAGTGTAAGAGTCAGTAGAAATGTCTCTTTAGTGTCCTAAGTTATTGTAATTGTGACCTTAATTGCCTACCGCCTGTAAACTGTTTGTGTCTTAAGGACTTTTCCACAGGTGAATGTGCAATAATTGTTTATGATTCATTGAACAAGCCTGAAAAAACATTGATTAAACCCTTCCCAATAAAAATCTATAAAGCTTATTTGGATTTTACAAAATGATCTTTAAAATACAGTCTCCTGAAAAAATTATGTTTCTTTTTTTGCTGAGTGTATATATATATATATATATTAAAGTGCTGTGAAAAAGATTTTGTACCTTATTTTGCACTTTATAATGCACCACACATTCTCAACCAGAGACAGGTCAGGACTGTAGGCAGGCCATACTAGCACCCGCACTCTCTGCTTATGCAACCATGCGCTTGTAATCCCATCAGAATGTGGTTTGGCGTTGTCCTGCTCTGGATGGCAGCATAAGGTACTCTAAAATGTTTACATATATTTCTGCATTAATGGTGCCCTCACAGATGTGCACGTTACACATGCCATGGGCACAGTAACACCCCATTACCATGACAGACGCTGGCTTTTGGACCTGACGCTGATAACAGCTTGGATGGTCCTTTTCATCTTCGGCCCAGAGAACACGACAGTTGTTTTGTCCAAAAACTATTTGAAATGTTGACTCATCGGACCACAAAACATGATATGATTCCACTGTGCTACTGTCCATCTCAAATGAGACCGAGCCCAGAGAAGTCAGCGGCGCTTCTGGACAGTGTTGATGTATGGATTCTGCTCTGCATAGTAAAGGCTTTACTTGCATCTGTGGATGCAGCGGTGAATGGTGTAGACTGACAAAGGTTTACCAAAATATTCCCGAGCCTATGTCAGGATATCAATTACAGACTCATGACTATTTTTAAGACAGTGATCGGAGTGATTGGAGATTACACACATTCAGAAGTTGTTCTCGGTCTTGCCCTTTACGCACCGAGGTTTAACTTGAGTCATTCAATGATTCATTCAATGATATATATGAGCCTTTACACATCCTTGCTCTTGAAGGACTAGGCCTTTTTTGGAGGCTGCTTATATACTATGATTAGAGGATTACCTCACCTGTTTCACATCACCTTCTTATTTCAACTTGTCATATTGCTATTAGTACTAAATTGCCCTGTCCCAACTTTTTTGGAACATGTTGCATGCATCAATTTCAAAATGAATAATGACTGTTTACCATCAAAAACTTTGCAGTTGATTAGGTAAAACAACAAATACCTTGTCTTTTATATGTTTTTGTTTAAATACAAGTCAAAGTACATTTACTGTACAAATCACCTCCTCTTTGTTTTTGTTAGTATTTTCCATACCAGTGGTGTGAAAAAGTGTTTCCTCATTTCCCTTCCTCATTTCCTGTTCCATTGCATGTTTGTCACACTTAAGTGTTTCGGAACATCAAACCAATTTAAACAATAGTCAAGGACAACACAAGTAAACACAAAATGCAATTTGTAAATGAAGGTGTTTATTATTAAAGGTGAAAAAAAATCCAAACCATCATGGCCCTGTGTGAAAAAGTGATTGCCCCCCTTGTTAAAACATACTATAACTGTGGTTGTCCACACCTGAGTTCAATTTCTCTAGCCACACCCAGGCCTGATTATTGCCACACCTGTTCACAATCAAGGCATCACTTAAATAGGAGCTGCTTGACACAGTAAGGTCCACCAGAAGATCCTTAAAAGCTACACATCATGCCGAGACCCAAAGAAATTCAGGAACAATTGAGAAAGAAAGTAATTGAGATCTATCAGTCTGGAAAGGGTTATAAAGCCATTTCCAAAGCTTTGGGAATCCAGCGAACCACAGTGAGAGCCATTATCCACAAATGGCGAAGACATGGAACAGTGGTGAACCTTCCCAGGAGTGGCCGGCCGCCCAAAATTACCCCAAGAGCGCAGCGACGACTCATCCAAGAGGTCACAAAAGACCCCACAACAATGTCCAAAGAACTGCAGGCCTCACTTGCCTCAGTTAAGGTCAGCGTTCATGCCTCCACCATCAGGAAAAGACTGGGCAAAAATGGCCTGCATGGCAGAGTTCCAAGGAGAAAACCACTGCTGAGCAAAAAGAACATCAAAGCTCGTCTCAATTTCTCCACAACACATCTTGATGATCCCCAAGACTTTTGGGACAACATTCTGTGGACCGATGAGACAAAAGTGGAATTCTTTGGAAGGTGTGTGTCCAAGTATATCTGGCGTAGAAGGAACACTGCATTTCATAAAAAGAACATTATACCAACAGTAAAATATGGTGGTGGTTGTGATGGTCTGGGGCTGTTTTGCTGCTTCAGGAACTGGAAGACTTGCCGTGATAAAAGGAACTATGAATTCTGCGTCACCAAGAGATCCTGAAGGAGAATGTCCGACCATCTGTTCGTATACTCAAGCTGAAACGAACTTGGGTTCTGCAGCAGGACAATGATCCTAAACACACCAGCAAGTCCACCACCGAATGGCTGAAGAAAAACAAAATGAAGACTTTGGAGTGGCCTAGCCAAAGTCCTGACCTGAATCCTATTGAGATGTTGTGGTATGACCTTAAAAAGGCCGTTCATGCTCGAAAACCCTCTAATGTAACTGAATTAGGACAATTCTGCAAAGATGAGTGGGCCAAAATTCCTCCAGGACGCTGTAAAAGCCTCATTGCACGTTATCGCAAACGCTTGGTTGCAGTTGTTGCTGCTAAGGGTGGCCCAACCAGTTATTAGGTTTAGGGGGCAATCACTTTTTCACACAGGGCCATGATGGTTTGGATTTTTTTTCACCTTTAATAATAAACACCTTCATTTACAAATTGCATTTTGTGTTTACTTGTGTTGTCCTTGACTATTGTTTAAATTGGTTTGATGTTCCGAAACACTTAAGTGTGACAAACATGCAATGGAACAGGAAATGAGGAAGGGGGCAAACACTTTTTCACACCACTGTACTGTCCCAACTTTTTCAGATTTGGGGCTGTGTATACACACAAACCTATCATTTTACATTAGCACATTACCATGATATAGTTCAGAACATGGCAATTTTCTTCAGAATCTTCTTTGGTGTACATCTGCAGTTTTTTTTCAGAACTGCTTTCATAGTCATCTTGTCTTAAGTGCTGGCTTCTCACTGGATGTAAATATACATAGAAAACCAATTTTTGTAAAGTAATAAATTGTTGCTTGCATTGACTGTTTCCAATGAACACATGGCATATTTGTCCATTCTGGTTATTCTAATGACAGAATGATGATGGACATGAATGCAACACCAATAAAAAAAAAAGAGTATTATACCAAAATGCTGAGGCTGAGAGATATAATAATGTAATTCTGTTATGGAATACTATATAACAGGGAAAATACTGTAATATGTCTTCAAGATACCGTTACTGACCAGCCAATATGATTTTTTGGGGGGGCTGCCATATCCCTTCGCTAACCCTCTGATGTGGTGATTTTTCTGGTAAAGTGCCTATGCTGGCTGTATTGTGAGTTTCTTGACTGGTCTCCATTCTACAGATGATGCTGTTCCACAGTGGCAATGCCCACCTCTTGTCCTTCTGCTTATGCACATATTGCCTGGGTGCCCCAGGCCTCCTTCTTGTCCGTGTCATTGTATGTTAAGTGGGGGAGGTTATGTTACAAATCATCTCTGTTCTGAGCTGGGAACCTTGTCAAAAGCCTGTTTTCATCATGTGGTTTTTTTCTTTTCTCTGCTCCACATTCTGTCATTGCTTTGTTCCTCAGCTGTGTTCACCTGTTCAGTGTTATCTCTTAATTAGTTTGTCTGTGAGTAACCTGATTTTTTTTTTGGTGTCACCAAGTTTTACAGTTCACTCTAGGGTATGTTTTGACAATGATTGTGGATCATGTGATATGTGATTTGAATGTGATTTGACCTTTGATAAGGCTTGTAACAATGTGTTTTGTATAGCCTTTAAAAAAAGCTATGCTGAGTTTACACACCTTTGTCCTACCGCATATTACTACTGCACATTACAGAATTTTCTCAGCAACCTCTGGATTGTGTGTGTGAAGTTCATTTTTTGTCTGTACAAACACCTGGAGCTGTTTAATTACAGAAGAAAGTGAAGCACCTTCATATTCTCAAGTGGTTTGTTTTATATGGGAAAGTGAAATCTTATGAAAATGGAATTAGCATATTTTTTAAGTACTTTTTAAGCATATAAGTACTCTCTTATCTTAGCTGTTTCCAACAGCCCAATTTTTGGGATATCTTTATGGTTCTTTAACAGACAGGGGACTGGTTTGTGTAGCTGTTTGGTTCACTGGGTTCTGCCAGCTCTAGGCTTTTTTAAGTGCATGTCCCCAGTGTTAAAACAGCCCATTAAACTGAGGAGGATATTTGCTTTTTTCCTTGCCTTTGTGACACTACTACACCAAAAGTTAATTTTCATTAAGTAAAATTGAATTTAACAGCTTTATAATAATCAAATAATGTACATTTGTCAAATATATCATAGTCTGCCTAGTGTGTTGTTTTTTTTTTGTTTTTTTTTGTAAACCAGTATATAAGCTAGATATTAATTTCAATATTCTAAATTACTGATATTGGCTCAGTATTGTTTAGCTTGTTAGTTATCGAATGATTTTAAAGCACAGTTTTCATAATCATACCTAACCTAGTAACATATCACAAAGACAATAAGCTAGCTAAGAAAATGCAAACTCACCATAGTGTCCATATCTCTGCAGTTGTACTCTGTTTAGCAATCGGCCTTCTGTCGAAGTGTGACCAAATTACTAGCACATTTTTTATCATAAAAAATTCTCACACGTATTTCAATGAAAATATCCAGCAATCCTACACCTCTGTTATGTGGTCTACTCATTTTCATAGCTTTATAAGGCCATTTTGGGATCTTAGAGGTATTAGTGTTTTAAAATTGCTTTAGAATGTGGAATGTAACATTATAACATTATTTCTGTACATCTGTAAATTACCATCCTAATGTTTGAACTGAGTATAGGAAAGTAGATATTCTTGATGGATGTTAAAGTGGATATAACAAACAAAAAAATTATCTAAAGTTATCTTCAATTAGCAGCAACTAGCAAGTAAGAGCTAATACTCCTGTGCTCTTTGGGAATGTATTAGGCCTGTAGCAAATAATAAAGAACAAAACAATTCATGGTACCAGAATTGGCACTACTCTTAAGCTAGTGGCACTAGGCAACTTGCCTGGTTTGCCAACACTGTCATGTCTATGTTGAAACTGCATCAAACTCCATATCCAAGACTGCACACTGAACTACAAACATGGACTCCTTGGACTACAACAACCACATGCTATTTCAATGTCACATACACAGTTAGTTGATTACTGATCACACACACACCTGGACTCAATCACCACTGCACCTACTTAACCACACTCCAAACACAAACACAAATGTGTGTGTATTAAGCCTGATGTACTAAACTGTTTGTGTGTGGACTCTGGTTTGGTTCTCATTTGGTTTTTTTTGCCTTGACATTTGATACCCTCTTTTGTGCATCTCCTGGCCTCCTGTCTTTCAACCTTGATTAGTGGTGGGCAGAGTTGAAGCAAATGTGCCGTGTTGTGTTGAGGATTCAAAACAACCTGACACTCGTCTCCATAGTGACACCTACTAGTGGTCCCTTGCAGGTGTTGATCTGTAACAACCTTGACAACGATTCAGAGTAGTGTTGACAAATTATAATGTACGTGATGTTTGTATCAAATGAGGAAGTGTGTGGGGGAGCCGATAGTGTCCTCGATTGGCATGCTGCTGCCTTGGGTTTGGATCCTGGGTGAGGAGTCCCTGTCTGTATTGTTGTAAGAGCCATTTAAAATGTGTCTTTTATTGTGGTTTATTATTTTATTTAACTTAACATCTATCTGACAACTATGTGAACTTGGTTTTGTAACCTTTAGGCTCCATATTTGGAATAACTGTTAATTTCTTTTCCTTTTTTTTTAAATGAAGATTTAATAAATGCAAACCTGTCCAAATTCTCTCACCTATGTTAAACCCCACAACATCTGGCCATGTCTTAATTTTACCAGGAAATTTCATGGGATTTCATGTCACATGATTAAGAAGGCATCTTGAGGTGAGCACTGACCATTGATCAGTACAAACACCACTGAACAATAAACATTTTGAAACGTTTCGGAACTGTATGACATGACGTATCCTTGTTTGCTGAAATCGTGTGACTTGCATTGTTTGAGCCTCTGATTCGAAACAAAAAGATTCACTAAGGTTTCAAAGCTTCATGAAGAAGTGTTTTGAAAGTGTCCATCATTACCTTAACTACATCTAGTGTTTTTGGATCTGATTTTGTGTTTGCCAGTCTTTTTTCAAATAAAGCATTTTCCACAACTGTTGCAGTCTCTGCCCCCTGCTTGTATTTCCAAGCCGAGAAGGCTTGCACAAACACAAACCCTTTTTGACCACAGCAACTTCAAAATTTAAGAGCAAGAGACACATTCTTGTATAGCCATGCTTAATGCATAAATCTCAGCTTAATTATTCTCTTTGACTTGTAGAATATAGAGCTACGATTATTTGCACATTTTCTTTCAGTGTGCTAAGCTAAGCAGTTCTGCTTCAAATTGCACACAAAACACAGTCTTGGTGGCTAAGGAAAACAAAGGGATTTATTTCAGAAAGGTTAAAGTATCCCCTTAAAGATTAGTAATTCCTCTTCTCTGATTCTCTTTGGAAAGACTTTAAGGTGCTTTCTGAAAACAGGTGCTGGTCTGTTTGTCATGCTGCTTATTCTCTCCATGCCTTATCCTGACTGAGAAAATCCTGTATGGCAAAGGGTTTTTGCATACCCTGTTATACCTCTATCGAATAGGCACAGTGGCACTCCTTTTATATTCACAGGGGATTAGCTTTTGTATCTTTTTAATGCCTATGTTAATGAGCATAATATGTTAGCAATGAAAATACTTACTTTCTGACATTATTAGGTTTAGAGGGCTTATGTGAATGTAATGTGTAAGTATTTTCATCTGATTATTCTCTCTTACATTTAGCCATGTTCCCTAGGTGGCATCTTCTGTGTTCTCAGTGTTGGGAGACATAGCAAAGAGGTTTAATCTGTTTTAATCATAATAATATAAACATTTAAGCAGACTTATACCACAGTGCTGTTGAATTAAGTCGAATTGTTCAGAAGGTGTTGATTACTTTTCTGTAACATCACTCCTTGGAAAAGAAGTTTGGACTGCAAATATGTTAGTTTTTATAGTCAGAACTTGTTCACGGGGCTTGTATGTTTGACACACCAAACAACAACAAAACATAAACATGCAAAATTTTCTGCCACAGGATCGTCTTCAGTACAGAGAACATTGTGCTTTCTTGATAACATGACAAGCAGCATTATTTTGTCGTATTGACTTTAAAATAGAAACCAAAGCGACAGTGGTGAAGGAACTCTATAACATGATGACAGAACCTTGTTTTGAATATGTTTCTTTAAATGTAACTACTATATTCATGAATAAAAAGTATGACTATGTTCTATAATTAGTAAAAAATAATGGTTGACGAAAAAAGGAATAAACAATTATGTACACACAGTTATAGGTAAATAGGCAACTTTGGGGTGGTAAGAGTAAGTCTGCTTCGCTTCAAGCTTCATCACACCACCCCGTCATTGATTTATTTTCCAATAACAGCATGGCCCATGATATTTTATCCCTTACATGGACTTACAGGAAAACTGTTTCATTTGATCCTTTAATTAACTGGATGTGAATGAGAGGAGCAGAGGTCTGTAAACCTCTTTTACTTCAGACACTGGAGTGCAGTGTTTATGGAACAAACTTTGGCAGTTTGTTTGTTTTGTTTGCTTAATTTTCCCTTGGAATTTCTCCTCAACTTTGCTGCCAGGGAGTGTTGGAGTTTTGAGTTGAAAATGAAAATTCTAGTCAGGGAATAAGAGTTGAGAAACACTTTGTTTAACCCCACTTCAGAGAGTTCTGGTTGATTTCCTTAAAACAAATGCAGCACAAGATGGCAAGAGATGTTTTCTTGTTAGAAATGGTGTATGTGACTGAAATTTGATTAGGACTGAAATGAAAGCAGAGCTGTGTGCTGAACTTTATGTCTAGTCTTTCAGTGTTTGTTGGTTTGGTAATCTGTCTTGCTGGTTAAATGACCGTACCGAACATTCACACAGGCAAATATTTGTGCATCTCTAGTGCATGTATTTGAGTGTCTGTTAAATTGATTGCAAAGGAGTAGAGCTCAGATGAGATGCATGGTTATAGTGAAACTGCTGAGTCAAACTGATCTGAGCACTCTTTCAAGAGTGTTTCTAATTTACGATGTTCTGAAATTATTTCTGGCATGGTATAAGTTTGTCTATCCCATGTTACTGATAATAATCTTGGAAAAAAATTGTGAAGACATTTGTCTATTACATATATCATATATAAGTTTGCAAACTCCCAGGAACACAGTAGTGTTCCAAAAAGGAATGAATAAATAAAAACTTCTGTTCATAATTTATCCCAATATTGATTTTATATCATATTTCCCAGCCCTATCCAGTAGACATTGGTTTAATGCAATATATTCTGTTACTAAAATGTTAAACAATTCAGAATATGTAATAACATGCCCTATATGGCCAAAAGTATGTGGACTATTGACTATTACAGTCATATATTAGTTTTTAAACATCTCATTTGAGATTATGCCCCCCTTTGCTGTTATAATAACCTCCACTCATCTGGGAAGGATTTCTACATTTTGGAATGTGACTGTGGGGAATTGTCCATTCAGCCACAAGAGCATTAAGGTACTGATGTAGGTTGAGGAGGCCTAAGGTGCAGTCTTTGTTCTCATTCATCCCAAAGGTGTTCAGTGGAGTTGGTATGGTACTTTTGAACATATACTGTAAAGTTAAGGGTTACAACTCAAAGTGCCTATTTAGTATTCATTAATAGGTCACTTAGTAGTTATTTTGGTGTATTTCACAGTTTTTTCAGTGTATTTAGTTTTAGTTTTTGCCTGATAGGCCCCGTTTGCATTTTCCACCTGTAAAATAATAAAATTAATGAAGATTGATGCCTCATATCTACAGGTTCCTTGGTTCAACCCTGAGCTTAGATTACTGTCTGTGTGGAGCTTCTGTGCATGTTTCCCCATGTCTGTGTGAGTGGCCTCCAGTTTTATTGGTTTCTTCCCACCCCCAAAACATGCCATTGGGTTTATTGGTCAATTATAAAGTGTGACGGAGACTGTAAATACAGCACTGTATGTGTGCACATCGTGCCCTTCAATGGAGTGGTGTTTCATTCTGAGTGTGCTCCCGCTTTGCACCTAGTATTCCTGGGTTACAATCTGGATGCATCATGGCCCTGACCAGGATAAAGCACTTACTGAAGATGAATGCTTGAAGTAATGTTTTTGTAGTTATTGATATGTTTCTTGCTTGTTTAGTTGAATTAGCAACACCTGCATGTCAATAATGTGACATTTACATGGTTCATACAAGATGCTTGAAGTGCTTGAATTTGGCTTTTTGAAATTTAAGTACTGGAAAACCTTGAAAATAGGCTCTTTTTTTATCAAGCGGGGCTTAAAATTGTTTGAATTATAAAATGTCCATAGATATGAAATCATTAAATAACTTAAGTGTTTATCTTTCATAGAACACGAATACAAACCCTTCACTTAAAATATGACATCCCGCTGAAGGGCACTCCCCCTTGTGTTCCTCCTCCTTCCATTATTCACTCACTAATTTTGAAATTTTGACAGAAACAGCTCCGGTACACTATTTACACCCTTTTAGCTACTTTTTTCTTCAAAAAAAAATCACCTAGTGACAAATCTAGCACATTTAGGGCAAACCTTAGCTTTTTTCCCTAGAAGAGAGTGGCCAGTACAGCCCCGCAAGCACGAGGGCCTGCTTTCCCATCGCAGGAACACCTCTCTCTGCAGCTACTCTGTTCAATGAGTGGCACATTCATTCACTTCTAACTTTCTCTGTTCTTTTTTTTTTTTACAGTTTCATTTTTATTGAACATTTCTGCTGAACATTTCTGCTGATAATTTCTACTGAACATTTCTGCTGAACATTTCTACTGAACATTTCTGCTGATCATTTCTACTGAACATTTCTGCTAAATATTTCTGCTAAACATTTCTACTGAATGTTTCTGCTGAATATTTCTCCTGAACATAACTCTCTCTGTTCTGATCATTTTACATATAAATATAGCCAAATTCACAGCACACCTGTTGTCTATAACTGTGTGTGGTGGTTTTGTTAGACAATGTTGCGGTTATAAAATCAGGATTTTAGAAGTGCAGAGCAGCAGCTTGGAAATGGCTTGGAAGTGATTGCTTGGTTAACGTGTAGCCTTAATGGGCCACATTTCAGTCATGCTTTCATACTCGTCCCATTGTCTGACAACAGAAACAAAAAAAAATATGTAAATGAGAACAGCTTTATTGGAAATTTGGCTGTTTTAAAAAAACAGTACAGTATGTGAGCACACAGAGTAGGAAAGAAGCAAACAGACACTAGGCAAAATGCAAATACTACGTGATGGCATAATGAATATTCTAATTAGCACATGCCGGCATTTAGCGGCGTTTAGCGACTTTCCATTGAAACAGAGCTCCTGTCACTCATCTGGAGTATATTGATGTTATGGTGAAGATGAAGCAAAGCCTGGGAAATGCAAATTTAGTCCAGCATGACTGGAAAAGCTGCCATATAAAATTTGGTTGTCTTTTATGATGATGATGATGATGATTATTATTATTATTATTGTATTTTAAAAAAGGATAAATGGAGAATATGTTTGAATGACATCTCTTGTATAGTCCTTGAAAATACAAACAAAAAACAAAAATATGTTCCAGAATTTCATTATGAAGCATCTGTACAAACATTTACATTCCAGGTGCATTTTACACCTACTTAGAGACAGCTTTGCTAAAAAAGATGGAAGACATTTGTGAGTCTGGTCATAAAACAGTCTCTAGCGACTCTGTTTCTTTTCATAGATTAAGTGCTTCCTGCTGCCTTGATGTCACTTGTCATCAGTTAAGAATATGCAGACATTATAGCAGTAATAAATACTTTGAAATGAAAAATATACTGACAGAAAAATTGTTGAACACATTATATGCCAGATTTGATACTTATAAAAACTCAATTCTTTAACGAGTGGTAGCTTATCCATTGGGGCAGGTGGAGCAGAATCCCAACAATTATATCAGTTATAACAATCTAAAATGTTAATCTTCATAAATCCTCATTCTCAGCTAATTACTTTTTACATTTCATTGAAATACTAATTACCGCTTTTGACCCAAAGTTTTTTTTTCTTTCTATTTATTTATTTATTTATTTATTTAATATATGTGTGATTTGATGGACATAATAATCCATAGAATTATTGTTGCACCTAATGGTCAAAATAGGAATTGTAACCAGCACTAATACAGGCCCATTGGTGCAGGAATGACACTGCCTCATGTCTAGGGAAGGAGCAGCAGACAGTTAATGAGAGGGTTGCCAGGTTGGACTAGCTTAAAAAAACTCCACAGCTGCCATGATCATGACCTTGAACACACCTCTAAAAACAAGCTGCTAGATTGTACGCTGTGTGACTGCCCCAAGCTGCTAGATTGTATGTTGGATGTTGTTGACTCTCAACTACCTATTGCAGGGTTACTCTAAAAATTTCACAGTGTAGTATCATATAGCATAAGTCAAGTGTGATAACCTCTCGACAGCAATTTTATTTGAGGCTATGTAGTTATTAATGTTTCCTGCCCCACCAAAATCTATGTTCATGAGCCCCTGCTGACTTTTGCATTAATTGCCAGTGTTATAATTCATACCTGTCATGCAAAGACCCTAGACTAATGGTATTTCAGTGTCTGAGGTTCTGATCTATTGGAAAGAACTGTAGAGAGTCAGCTGAAACATAGTGCTGCTGTCAGGCCCTTACTCAAAACCTTTAATCCACAACTGCTGAACTCTGTGGTGAATTGGAGTTTTGTTCTTGCAAGTTGCTTTGGATAAAAGTGTCGGCAAATGAATGAATGCAAATGCATTTATTCTTACTCTTTTAACAGACTGACAGAAATGACTATTATAGAGTTATCTAATCTCACATAGTTTTCACTCCAAAAATTGTTAAATAAATCATCACAACTTGGTGACAAAATTGCATTTGAGGCTGATATTAGTCACCTCATTAAGTTATTTTAATATTTTAGCTTGTCTTATATTGGTGCTGCAGCCCATAAAATTCACAGCTGAATAATATAACAGTGAATACTGAAGCAAGAAACAGTAGATGAGGGATCCTCCCCAAACCCCCCTAAACTAAACTAAAAACTGATGGAGATGTGCCTCCGTTTTTTGTTCCAATTCTTTCTTAATTACATCCTCTCTCTCTCTCTCTCTCTCTCTCTCTCTCTCTCTCTCTCTCTCTCTCTCACACACACACACACACACGCACGCACACAAAGTGTTACCCAGGGGTGGCAACACTGCTCCAAAAGTGGTGGGGCAAGATTTTTGTCCGGGAGAAGTGGTCCATCTGCCATTTGTCTATTTGTCATTTGCTTTTAGCACTATATGAAGTCAGGGTCTGATTATAATAGAATAAATAACAGCCACAAAACACCTTTTAATGAACGTCAGAAAAGTTTGTTTTGAACCCACAGGCTTCATTTTGCATTTTACTCCTAGGGTAGCTAATAAAAGAAAAAAAAAAAACATGTTCCCAAAGTTAGATAGCATTAATTCTAAAATATGCTTTAAACAAATGTTAAAACATGTTCACATTCTGCAATTTCTCTAAAAAATTTCCCCAGCAAGCCTTACTTAGTTGAAGAATATAATTTGAGGAATGTTCCTATAATCAATTCAGAAAACAGAATATGTGCATATGCCACTTAAAATATTGAGATGTTAGAAATACTGATTCAATACAAAAAGTGCACTTAACACTTTATCACTCATAGGAGATCCCCTTTAGATAAAAGGTCCCACCCACCCGCTGAACTGGAAGTGCTGATTGGTTTTTCAACCGAGTCAGACCTCTTTGTTATTGCCTGATGTGCTGGGTCACCACCCCAGTAGTTTGAAAAATTCCGGGTCAAATGTCAGCTTGTCCCTGTTGATATAGTTTTATATTTTGGGTGGTGGGTAGACATGGTGGCTTATTGGTTATCACATTTGCCTTCGTACCTCCAAGGTTGGAAGTTTGATTCCAGTGCACCAAAACTGTATGGGTGTGCATGTGTGCGACTGGGTCCTGTGCCCCTTGCCCTGTGCTTCAAGTCTCCTTGGATAGGTTCCAGTGCGACCCAGTGTAGAATAAATGATATAGAAAATGGATGAATTTCAGGTGGTGGTAGGACAGTATTCGTGGTGTTGTTGTGTTTTGTTTTTGTTTTTTTTTACACAAAAAAACTGTGACTGTAAAATGTGTTGTTTGAGTATTACTTTAAAGTTAAAATACACTTGGCATGCTCTTCCTTTAGATTCCCCATACTGTTAAATTGTTCATTAACTGTGCTTGCTCTGTTTCAGGATGCTCTTCTTTACAGATTACGGGAAAGTGGGCAAACTGGAGCGCTGCTACATGGATGGCACTAACAGGACCCGGCTTGTGGATTACAAGGTTGAGCAGCCAACCGCAGTGGCATTGGATGTGGTAAAGAAGCTGGTCTACTGGGCAGATGCATATCTGGATTGCATTGAGGTTGTGGATTACAATGGCAAGAACAGACAGAGCATCATCCAAGGAAGCCAAGTGAGTGACAAATGTCCTGCTGAGTTCGAATGACGAATCTCTACATTATTGCGCTGCCAATTTGTTCAAGTGCCTTTTTTACAATGTGTAGGTGGTTTAAACGCACTAGTTAACACTGCTATGAATTTACCTAGTGGGATACAGGGTTGTGTCTTCTCTAAAATCATGCCATCTGTGTATTGCATCCATTGGTACCGTTTAAATTTATTATATTTGCAGACGATGAAAATGTTGCGCAGTTCTCTTGGTTCAGTGTGGAAATTAATGGTAATGTTGTAGACATTCTTGTGATTATTTAAAGTTATTTAAGAACTACATAATGAACATTAGTGTGCTTTATTTACCAAAAAAAAAGCCAGAGTTTTATTTAGGGCTGCAAATAACAGTGATTTTGATAATGGATTAATCTATTGATTATTGATTACTGAGTTTGCTTTTAAATAAATTAAATACCAGAAATATATATGTATTTGCAATTATTTTAATCAACTATTACTACTACAGAAATTTTTACTATGCGTAATTAAATAACAGGCCACTAACTGCAATATAACATCACTGATACTAATCAGATAATCTGTCACCGCATGAGAATATTATTCATATTTATGATTATTTCCATGACTCATTAATTAATAAATGGTAAAAAAAGATGAAAATAGTAATAGTAGTAGTAGCAGCAGTAATAATAATAATAATAATAATAATAATAATAATAATATTATTATTATTATTATTATTATTATTATTATTATTATTATTATTATTATTATTATTATTATCATTGCCTGTATTATTGACCTATCAGGAGTATTTATTATTCATTCTTATTATCCATGATGGAGCGGGAGATGCCAGCTGATTCAGATAATGAGGAAATCAATTTCCCATGGACTTTTTTGTCAAAGTTCATGAGCTTACACCCATATATGTAACCAAAGTTTAAAATACTTTGTCCCATACTTCAATTATAATATAACGTCCAAGAGTTCAAGCACAAATTTAAGGATACCAATAGAAATGAACCTGATTGTCATGTTAAATTGATAAATAGCCTAATGTGCACATTAGAAATTCATAATTGTTCTGAATTATTCTTAAATTGTGTTTAATTTCTTTATCCAGAATTATCCAGTTATTTATAATGATTCACAATCATGACATACCAAAAATGTTGCCCATTTAAGTAGCTTCAATGTAGTAAGCTACTTTGTTAGTAACTTGTAGTCTAGGTAACTACTTTTTTAAAGGGGTATCTTGACTGTAGCTTAACTACTTCAAACCATGAGTAGCTTGTAGCTTGAAAAGATACAGTTTCAAAGTAGCTTCCCCAACACTGCCAACATCAAAGCATAGTCATTGTATTTAACTTATGTGTTGTCAGATGATGTTGTGGTTATAAAATCAGGATTTTAGCAGAGTGGCAGCTTGGAAGTGGCTTGGAAGTGACTGCTGGTTAACATGTGCCATGTTTCAGTCAACATTTCATGCTCGTTCCATTGGTTGACAACAGAAAAAAATGTAAATGAGAACAGCTTTATGGGGAATTTGGTTTTAAAATATATTTTAAAATACAGTATGTGAGGGCAGACACTGGGCAGAATGCATATAAGACACAAGGACATAATGAAATGCTAATTAGCGCATGACATCATCTATCAGCATTTAGAAACTTTCCATTGAATGTTGTTGGCATATTGACATTATGGTGAAGACGAAACAATGGATGGGAAATGCAAATTTAGTCCATCATGGCTGGAAAAGGTGCCATATAAAAATGGGTTATGTTTTATTATTATTATTATTATTATTATTATTATTATTATTATTATTATTATTATTATTATTATTATTATGTTGGAGTTTTAAAAGAAGAAATAAAGAATATGTTTGAACGACAGCTCTTATAGTCCTTGAAAACAAAACAAAAAATAATGCTTGAAAAGTCCTTGAAAGTCCTGGCATTTTATTATGAAGCATCTGTACGAACACTTTGTTTCTCATATTTCCACCAGTGAATAATTGCAAATCAAAATATTAGTCACATGAAAACACAGGGTATATCATGATGCCAACATCATAGTGGAATGTAAAGAGGTCCCATACTTTAGAGGAGATTTTCCTTGTTGAAATGTTTCTCACCATTTCCATTAATGTGTCTTTAGTCTAAACACAGTGTGCTTAACACATTCTAACTGATCGATAATGAAATTCATTGCTATCTTTTTTTTTTTATAGTTTTTATACATTTTGTCAACTAGTTGTTGCAGCCCTAGTTAGATTGAGTAATATTGGCTTGTCACTTTCAACAAAAGTGCTGTAGATATGAGCTACTAACCAGTTTTAAAGCTGAAAAAGCAATCAGTCCTTGGAAATAATGACATCTTGTCAAACAAAGTGAAAGAAATCAGAATGGCTGCATCATGTGTATGTAATGGAAGCTGATTTGGGGGGAAATTGTTTTTTACATGAAAGCATTGAATAAAATCATATGACATTGCTGCAAATTAGTGCATATGGGAACATAGAGGCACATCCACTTTTACAAATGGCACACAGGGCAGCTGTAGATTAGGTATTGATTTTAATGGTTATGGCATTTATCTCTAGCAGCTACTGTATCATCTTGGGTTCTTTGAGTACTAATTTCACTGCAACATTCAGGGATTAATTATCTTCAATTAATATACAGATGAGACACAAGACTGTGTGAAATAGATTCACCGCTAAACTGTTTTACCTGAAGTGCACTTGTGAGACCAATAATTAGAGATTATTATTATTCAAAAGAAGCAACCTGATGGGTCTCTCATAGGGTGAGGGAGGGGACGGGTTGATAATGTGATTTATTTTCACGGCAAATGAAGTCACTGTTCCACTTCCTCCAGAGTCGTGTTTGCCCTCGTGACCTCATTGTTCTCCAAAAGCATTCAAAAGCTTTCTCAGTGCTTCATCACTCCATACTTATGAACCTTTCCATCTCCCTGCATGATTCAGACCCTACTCTCACATGCTAATTTTCTGCTTAAAACTACCACAAACCCACATGCAGACTCAATGGAACAAAAGACTGATATGTTCATCTTTGTTCATTTTAATAATCACACCAAGTTGTAAGGTTTGCACTTATGAAAGTATTTTCAGCATATAATCTTCAAATAGAGGAAAAAAAGAGTCATCAGACCTCACAATTGTGCTGTAGGTCAGTGCACTGAGGTATTAGATTAGGTCTTGTGCAGGAAACATATAGGTAAAGGCCATTGGGTGAGTGTGTGCACATGCGAGCAGGGTTCTCTTGTCCCTGTCAGTGGATGTTAACCTGTAGAGATGTAGCACACAGAGGACAGGATGTTTCCAGAGAAACACACACTCCCTTTGACCCTGAGCTGTCTCCTCTAATACACTCTGACACTCTTCATATAGATTCAGATTATATAAAGTGTCACATCTCTGTTCAGACATTAGGCACAGCTGGAACAAATTAAATTTTGGAGGCCGTGGCATAGTTCATTAAGACCAGACAGACTGATGCTAGGCATGGATGATCAGCCATATTGTGCAAAAGGTTGTGTTCATTGCATTGTATTGGGTCCAATTAGGAACGCTGTAAGTCTAATAAACTTGTCACTGTGGGTTTTGGCAGTTTGAGCCTACAGGCTACTTTTGGCTAAGTTGATTCATGATCTTTCTTGAGTTAGCTTTTGATTGTGTTTGGTTGATTAGCTTTAGGTAGTAAATGCCTCTTTTTTGGTTTTAGGTAGCCTACCTGCATGGATTATCTGTTTTTGAGGACTTCTTGTATGCAACCCGCTCTGAATCCCTCGGTGACTCTGTGGTGGACGTATTGCAGATAAATCGCTTTAATGTCACAGACCCGGAAATACTAACCAGAATGGGGAACTTGAGGGCAATTCGTGTTTACCACAAACTCACTCAACCGAAAGGTAAAACCTGTTTGATCCATTTCTCTGGGAAGCGCTTTGATGCACCTCTTTGCTTGCCACAGTGCATTAGTTTCTCTACTTCTGAGATCATATACAAACTTTGAACCTGTCAAAATGCTTTGTTCTGAGGTTGTGCTGGTGTGTGTGTGTTATCTCTTCAGTCAGGAGCCATGCATGTGATGTTAACTCCTACGGTAAAGCAGGTGGATGCTCTCACCTCTGCCTGCTCAGCGGGAGCTACAAATCTAGAAGTTGCCGATGCCGCACTGGCTTCAGTCTAGGGAGTGATGGCCAGTCCTGCAAAAGTTAGTATGCTTGCGGTTTGTTTTTTCCCTTTTCTCTACTGCTACAGTGAGAATAAATACCTATCTGGTAAATGTTTATTTATTTATTTATTTATTTATTTATTTATTTATTTATTTATTTTTTAATCAAACATCTGAGGTACTATTGCTCGTCTTTTCCATTTTAATTTACATTTTTTTTTACTTGTTTCTTGTGCACAATAAAAAAAGTGGTACTCAGCTATTCAGGTTTGATTTAGAGCTTAAATCACCAGTATAGCAAAGTAGATGCATCGCATTTTGCTGCACCCTCAAGCTGAAAAAAATAAGTGGCTCAAACACAGGCAGTGGATGTATCTTTCCGCTGATTCTGGCTGACAAAGATAAAGATGAACGCTTAACTGCTTCAGAATGATGGTGTGCTGTTAAGCTATTGACCAGCTATAGGTGCGATTCATTATGTGTGGATAATATCATTTTGACTCTGCGCAGCATCTGTAGCCCCAGGCAGTCCATTGACATTTTGTAGCTGACAGGAAAATTTGGGGTCAATTAATAACACTATCCAGAGTGCTGTAGTGATGCACCACCAGTAATGAAGACTGCGCAGCCTTCTGTGACGTGTTTGATTTATATTTGTACCCAGATGTTCTTTAGACACTCCGTCTTCCCCTCTTCCTCTCTTGGTCTAACAAGACTCAGTGCTAAATGACTGCCTGCCTTCATCACATGCTCACCATGTATCATGATATCTAGGTCTCAAAGCGCTTAATTGTCTTCAAGGTGGCAGAGTTCTCCGGCTCGGAATGATAAATTGAACTGATTGCTTGTGTGGTCTTAGCCACACTGACTGAGTCTCTCAGGGAAAGAATCTGACAGTGAGGGAAGGTCTTTCTACATCCTAGCTACATACAGTACACAAACACGCACGTATACACGCCTATATACCACCCCATACCAAATCCCTCCCCTCACACATCTTCCTCCTCTCCTGGGGCAGCATTAGGACACACAATCATATACTCACAGTGTCCGTCCTCTATATTATTCCCACAGCGACGAGAGCCTAATTTATATTGGTCTGGTGTGAACCCATTGATCACTTTTCTTGCGTCGCAGTGTTAAACTGTCAACAGGGGATTTATTGTTTAAGCAGAGTCTCACTTAACAAGAATAACACTGGTGCAGACTGACAAATGAATGATTCTGCTCAATCAAGACAAATCTTGTCTGGGAATACTAAGTGCTCCTGATTGCACTATTCATTTCTCTGACCTGTCAGGCATGCTGCCAAAATGTGCCATTGGAGATCATTCCATAACTTATGTAATCAGTCGCAAGGAATCTTTACGAGGTCACCTTTCATGTGTCCCTTGATAGTTGTGCACACAGTATTTTTAATGCACACAGCAGTTTTAGAGGCTTGTGAAATGCAAAACAGCTGTTGATTAACCTGTTTCTCTGTCTTTACCTTTGCAGAACCCAAAAATGATCTCTTCCTTTTCTACGGGAAGGGCCGACCTGGAATAATCCGTGGCCTGGATATAAACATAAAGTCCAGCAATGAACATATGCTCCCAGTCGAGGATTTGGTGAATCCACGAGCACTGGACTACCATGCTGAAACAGGATATATTTATTTTGCAGACACCACAAGTTTCTTGATAGGACGCCAAAAGACTGATGGGAGCAGCCGGGAAACTATTCTAAAAGATGGTAATTGTTATTTTATTTCTTTATGTAATTTTTGTTTTGTGAACAAAATGTATAGTTTACTGTTACTATAGGGCGATACAATATAACACTGAGAACATTAAGGAAGAATTTTTGTGGTGAAATTTCTTTTGCACAGAAGTAAAGTTATACAATACATTTTAATGTTTGGTTACCCCAAGAAGTGAAAAGTACATGCCCAGTACAGTGGGGAAAACAAGTATTGAACGCGTAAACATTTTTTTCAGTAAATATTTTTCCAATGAGGCTATTCACATTAAATTTTCACCAGACATCAGTATTAACTCAAGAAATCTAGAAATATAAAGAATTCACAACATTAAAGTCCATAAATAAAGTTATGTGTAATAAAGTGGAATGACACAGGAAAAAAAGAAAACTTAAGAATTAAGTATAAACTAAAAATTGAAAACGCTAAGCAAAAGCTTAGCTAAGCAAGGTAAGGCAAGGAACCAGCTAATAATACCTCCTATCTGTGCAAATTAATATCAGCTGGGTTAGTAAACTGATGGTCTATAAAAAGGCTTTTTGTTACCAAGGTGTCACACAAGAAACATCTCATGATAGGTAAAAGCAAAGAGCTCTCCCAAGACCTTCAGAACCTTATTGTTGCAAAATATATTGATGGAACACAGACATATTTCAAAGCTTCTGAATCTTCCAATAAGCACCATTGGGGCCATTATTCACAAGTGGAAGCAACATCACTGTCATCAACTGGCCACGCACAGGAGATCCTCGCAAGATTTCTGACCAGAGAGTCAGAAGAATAATCAGAAGAGTAGCCCAAGAACCAAGGACCACTTGGAAAGAGCTCCAGAAAGCCAGCAGGTACCATAGTCACAGAGAAAACAATAGGCAATGGACTCCACTGCTCACACTAACCCTGCAAGACTCCATTACTAAAGAAAGGCATGTCAAAACTTGTTTAAAGTTTGGTACAACTCATTTGGACAAGCCTATGAAATACTGGGAGAGTGTAGTCTTCTCAGACATGAGCCAAATTGGACTTTTTGGCTGTCATACTACACACAATGTTTGGAGAAGAAATGGCACTGCACATCACACTAAAAACACTATACCGACAGTGAAGTTTGGAGGTGGAAGCATCATGGTGCGATGCTGTTTTTCATCACATGGCACTGGCAGATTTCATATAATTGAAGGAACGATGAATGGAGCCTTTTACTGGAAGATTCTTGAGAAGAATTTGCTGCCATCCACCAGGATGATGATGAGATGTGGGTGGACCTTACAGCCGGGCAACGATCCAAAACATACAGCAAAGGAAACTCTCAATTGGCTTCAGAGAAAAAAAAAATCAAGAATGGCCCAGTCAATCACCTGACTCGAATCCAATTGAACAAGATTTAAAGACAGTATGTTTTGAAACATGGGCCAAAATCACACCTGAATACTGTGGCCCATTAGTTTCTTCATACAGGAAGTGTCTTGAAACTGTTATTACAAACAAAAGCTTCTTCACTAAGTACTAAATAAGTTTCAGTTAGTGTGTTCAATACTTTTTTCCTGTGTCATTCCTCTAATATTACACAAAACTTTATTTATGGTCTTTAATGTTGTGAGTTCTTTATATTTCCAGATTTCTTGAGTTAACACCGATGCCTGGTGAAAATTCCATGGGAATAGCCTCATTGGAAATATATTTACTGAAAACAATATTGACGCTTTCAATACTTATTTCCCCCATTGTTTGAGGCAGGAAGATATGCAAGATTAGAATATTTTAGAATAGTCAACATTTGTTACAGGCAGATAAAAAAAAACCCTACTTTATACAAACATGTGATTGTTCTGTCTTGTTTTAGCTGTTTGTCAAAAATCAGCCACAGTAGCATCTAACCATTTTCCCCCAGGCATGCTTACACATACTTGAATCTTTGGTCTGTCTGGTTTCCTCTCATTAGATCTCGATAACGTAGAAGGCATCTCTGTGGACTGGATTGGAAATAACCTGTACTGGACAAATGATGGCTACAGGAAGACTATCAGTGTGGCCAGGCTGGAGAGGGCAGCTGATACCAGGAAAACTCTGTTAGAGGGAGACATGTCTCACCCCAGAGCTATAGTGGTGGATCCACTCAATAGGTACAGTATAACGAATGTCTGCGCTCATCCTGAGTTGGAATTAACTTGGGGGGAAAAATTGTCTTACCTGAAAGGATATGTGCAATGCGTCTTGCCCCTGATAGAAGACATGTTCATAAATGATCATTCATTATATTCTCTCTCCTGTTACTGTATGAATGTACATATTAAATGTTTTCTACTTAAAAACAAAGAAAAAAACTTTAATCCCACTGGCAGATATACATGCAAATTCATTGGAAAGTAAGGCTGTGAGTTGGAGCAGAGTTCAGTCAGCACAGCATGCGAAGCGTATGATCTAACGCCAATCCAAACACGAAAGCTCACTCCTCATTACCATGCATTTCCAAACATTTATTTGTGCCATGCTTCGCCTCAGACACAGTTGAGAGGAAAGGAATTTGCATATATGATATGTATATTTCTTTGTGTGTGTGTGTGTGTGTGTGTGTGTATTTATGACAAACGAAGCATTCTTAAATATATCTTGCATTAAGATAACATGCTGTCTGTGTTCTGTTGACAGTTTGATGATTATATAGACAGTTATACAGTTATACAGATGTACCCCAGGTTGAAGTAAGGATTAGATCCAGAGGTATACAGTGTTTATACAGTGTTTACCAATACACAGGTGCTTAGAAATTTGTGCACGTGTGCGTATCTGTAAGCTGACTTGGTGCAGGCAGTGAAGATGTGAGTTTGATGGCGTGATGCCACTCTCATTATCACCTTTTCTGGGTGTGAGAGAAACTGTGGAATCCCGAGGAGCAGTTCCGAGCCAAATCTGCAGATGTAAAGAGTTATGAAACAAACACTCTTCTCTCAGTTCACTGCGAGAAGTTCATGTTCAGTGGTTATTCTGTTACACTGTCAGGGCCATGTATGGTGCAGATGTGGGATAATAGCTAGCAATCCATAAGCACTTGATTATAATGTCTCTAATTGTTCTGAATAATGTATCAACAAAGTCTGAGATTTCTAATGACAATGTTCTTATTTACTGCATGTTAAGCATACACTTGTCACTGAGTAAATCTTGCTTTTACGAATCAATTTATCGTTCTCGTAAACCTTGGGAAGTGTTGATTATGGAGTTATTCATACATGGGTGGTGACAGTGGATTGGTTATATTATTTACAGACACAATGGGGTTCATTAGCTCACAGCCATAATTATGTTCATCATTCAAAACCTGACTTGATGCAATTTATGCAACTACCGCTTGCATTTAATGAAGCAAATGTTTCTCCTAAATGATAACGTCGTCCACAGAATGAGTAAGTGGCTCCGAAAGCAATAGAGTCTTACTCTGTGTTTAACATGAAATCAGAAAGTATGTACTGTATATGGCAATGAGAGTAATGCATAAATGCAGGATGTTGCTAGCTGTTCATAGCATTTGCCATGGCCTCATTGGAGCATGTTCAGGTAAATGAAAACTGTTGAAATAAGCATTCTCTGCTCTGCTGAGTTCTTAGAGCTTTATGAAGTCCTCACATCACTGCCATCCGGCTGCATCGCAGAGTGAAAAGCAGCCAGCAGGAGCATCCAACATTCTGACAGCATGCAGCGTTCTCAGCGCTCTGATGTGCTCTGTTTTGACAGACAGTAAAGAGAACTCAGGCTAGCATAGGTTAGGGGGAGGTGCTACATTAGAGCAGACAGCTGTGTGTAAAAAAAAAATGATGTGCTACAGGATATTAGGAGTCCGAAATGTTGAGAGACCTGACATTTGGCCGCACTTGATAAACACGGACCCTGTCAGCAAAGAACTCTTTTCTGTAACTACTATTAAGACTGTGCAAGTTAGCATATTTTCTTTTAGCATAAACATGTTCTCAAAGTGTTTGTATTGGGATTTTACAAAGGTCGGCATGCACAGTAAAAAAGCATTCATAGCGAGACTGTTCATCATCAAAATAACATTCATGCATGACATAGCTCTGAAAAATATGGGAAAAAGTTTGAAGCAGGACTACATCATGGATGGTATGTCCTTCGCAGGGCACCACATGACACCTAGGGTAAGTTTATCTTAGAAAGTCCACTTACTGGCATGGATTCATAAGGTGGGAAGAAACCAGAGATCCCTGAGGAAACCCATGCAGACAGAAACACACACACAGACTGTAACCCAATATCAGGATCAAACCCAGGACCCTGCAGCTGTGAGGTGATAGTGCTACTATAGGGTTTTAAAAAAAAATCTATTAATATAATCTAATAAAAATTTTACTGCAGGCAGTATGTTGGCATAGGCCTATTTTAGGGATGTATTGAAGCTCTGAATAGAATGTGGCCATCGATCAGGTAAGAAGCTGGCTCTCTATCTGTCTTGGTAGATGGGATTCCCCTGCTGGAATAACAGCCACCTGTCCCTGTATCTATCCCTATCTCTCTCCCTGCAATACATCTCTGTCTCTCCCTCTCTCTCTCTCTTTCTCTCACTCACCCGCTCTCTGTGTGCTACTGATACCCTGCCTTAATATGATAAGAATTAACTTGCCTGACTTACTAACCCCTCCACCATCTTTATCTATCCTTCTCCTATTTGGACTCAATCCATTTGCTCTCCTTTTTTTCCCCATTTTTCCATGTTATTGTCACTTTCATACTCTCCAGTGCTTACAGCCCTTGGAGAGCTTGAATATAATCAGGGACAAATAGAAATAGGCTGAAATTGTTGCTGTGTAATTGTGCAAGAACTATAATTTGTTGAAAAAAATGAAATACCATGACTTTCAAAAGGCTTGCCAGATGAAGGGAAGTAGGCAATTATCAGCAATTCTCTTTGATAATGGTAATTTGTCTTGTGCGTTATTTTCAATCATCTTTTCTACAAGTTGTAAACTTGTAAGACAAGGTTTGTGCTACGTGCCTCATTCGCTCTCTTACTTTACCTCACTCACTTATTCATTCACTGACCCTGACATTTACTCACTCACTTACTGTATTCACTTACTCACCGTACTCACTTATATAATTACACTCACTAATGCACATTCATCATTCACTCTCTCTCTCCCACTCACTCACTCATTCACTTGCTTAATTACACTCAATTACACTCATTTACTTCAACTAAAGATCAGGCACAGGCATCATGCATTTTACTGTTATTCTATTTATATGAAACAGTAATTTTGACCATATTTCCCAGGAGTCATTTCCCTTTCCCTTTCATTAGCTCCCTCTCTCCCACTCCCTTCTGTCACTCTGTGTTTTTGTCCCCTCTCCCTTCCCCACCCCCCCTCCCCCAACATCTCTGTCCTTTCATTTTCACTTTGCACACTATTTCAGTGCTGATTCTGTAAAACCCCTTCAACCATATGCACTGAAAATATAGAGAGTTCCATCACTGATGAGGGTGAAAAGCTTCTGTTTACAGACAAATCCCTTAAGCACACTTACTAAAGAAAGGATCATGCCTGAACGTTGACCTGTTCAAGTCTGAAATAACACTGCAGCCTTGAGAATGACCGCTTCCCTTTAACAAGCATGTAGCATGCTGATGAAGTGGCGAGAGAAAACAAACAAAGCTGTTTCAAACACTGCTGTGTAATAGTGGCTTAGTCTACGCAAACAATATTGGCACATTGGTGTCATCTGGTTTTATTATGTTGGACAGCAGATCACAGTAACCTGCTCCCTGCCTCTCCGTTTTTTTTTTATGTTTGTTTTGTGGATCCTTCAGAAATGTAGCCAACCTTACTCTCTCAGAATAATGGTACACCACTGTTAATATGCTGTGTCTGTTTCAGCTGGATGTACTGGACTGACTGGGAGGAGGATGAGGTAAATGACAGCATCGGCAGAATCGAGAAAGCCTGGATGGATGGCTCTCACCGCAAGATATTTGTCACCTCTAACATGCTGTGGCCCAATGGACTCACTCTAGACCATGGGAGCAGCACAATGTACTGGTGCGATGCTTATTATGATCACATTGAAAGAATCTACCTCAATGGCACTGGCAGAATGGTAGGTTTGCTGAAGAACTGGTACTGTTTCATTTATATTTCAGAACTTGATGTTTTATTATGCACTCATTTGCTACAGACTCTGGGTAAATGAAATTACTGAGTTATAAGCTGAGCAGAAAATTTAAAAAGAGGATGAAAAAATAATCTTGTACAAGTACAAATAAGGTTACCCATTGCCGTATCTACAGTTCCAGCTAACCGCCATTATGTTTGGTTTGATCTAGGTGGTGTACAACGGCAAGGAGTTGAATCATCCCTTTGGAATTTCACACTACAGAAACTTAGTCTTCTGGACTGAATATATGAATGCCTCCATCTTTCAGCTGGATTTGTTTTCTGGGGACGTCACACTGCTAAGAAGTGAGAGACCTCCTCTCTTTGGCCTCAGAGTCTTTGATGCACAGAGTCAGCAAGGTAAGCATGTTCACATAAATGCTATCTATTGATACTAAAGGGCATTTATGTTGTTATTATGATCAATTATAATTATTAAATTATATTATATTCTTGTCAATAACAGATTATAATGTACAGATACTGGGTCACCAATGTTGATGATAGATTATCCATTCATACAATTGAATGCTGGCCTGGAAATCCCTTTACATTGACATTTTCTACTCTATGGAGTTCTGAAAAGTACATGGTGATGGGTTGATGGAGCTGATGCTTCCTCGACATTTCAACAGCCAGTATCTGATTACAAACTGAATTGCTTAATCCTATGCTCATTTTACTATGGCATGTAACTGTCCAATAGCTTGATAAATAGTGAGAAAACTTGGCTGTGGTCAAAAGCTGATTTTTAATCATTTCATTGTGACTGTTTTGCAGAATTCAGCTGCAGTGAACTCAGATATTAACATTATAAACAAAACTTATGGCAATAGAGATGTAGGTAATTTGAGCTGAATATAAAAGGTTAATGGTATGATAACAGTACAACCCATTATTGTGGTGTTTGAACTATATATCCTGAATATACAGTACAATCATGTACAATAAATGTGATTTACATTTTTGTTGTTCTTGTATAAACTTGATAAACAAGGCGTCTGAAAAGTCAAGCACCAACGAGAGTAAAATTACATACATTTAATTTTGTATTTATTATTTATAACATGCTCTACATGTTCACTCTAATGCTCTGTGTATTTTCGTAGCTACTGTGTTGTGTTTTTGCAAATTTTGCTCAACATATTCCCATTGGTTCCTGATTTTTCAGACATACTTTATAAAAATGCTTGTAATTTTCCACTTTCGCTAATAGCTTAAAATGTTATAAGAGAACATAAGGGGTTAAAGCCCTACCTCTCCCATTTCATACCAGTGAGGAAGATTTTATATTCTGTTGGAGATCAGGCTCTGTGTAATTGTATGACAGTGATTAGTGTAGCTGCAGGTAAAGGGCTGGAGCTGCGCAGTGGGGAAGGTGGCTGGGATCTGGGTGGGTGTGGACTGCAGCAATGCTTAGACTGTTCAACTCTGCATGATGATTACTGTCATCCGCTCTCAGAAGCAGCAGCCAGAGCACATAGAGGGAGGGATTCGTCTCAGCAGGGTAGCCAGAGCAAAGCCGTGTTTTGCCTCCCCAACATTTAATCTCTGTACCTGCAGGTAATGTGTTTGAGAGCATTGGCCCATTTGTGGTCATCATAATAGAGTCGCTTTCAAAACGCAGCATATGTGAGCACATGTGCAGGTACTTAAGCCTGCCTCCAGGGAAGGACTCTAGTTATGTCATATTATCCACAACACAAAGCCTCTGAAATAAGCATGGCAAAAAAAAAAAAAAATCTGTGCTCTTCTGATCAGTTGTGGTATGAGTAGGATAGGGATTTCAACTATCCCTTTTACTCTGAAGCTCTTGTCACCGGAGAGAATAATTGCATCCCCTCTGTTTCAACTAGAACAGATTGGCTCTCACAGAACTCTAGCCTTTATCTCATTGGTTCAGGCACTGCCTTCAAACCTCTTCCCAAATTAAACATTACAATAGTTCTCATGCCCCAACTTAATAAATGGCAGGTTTCTCACAATGCTGCCTCTTTTTTCTTCACCACGTTGAGCTTAGGCCGAATTGTCCACAAGACAAATTACTCCAGCAAGAGGACAGAAGTGTCAGATGACTCACTTCAGTGGTGAATTCATTTGACATGAGATTGCAAACGATGTGTCTCCAACATCCTTCAGAAGCAGGGAGATGGTCAGGAATGGAGAGAAAATTGTTCTCTGCTAAGCTCTGCTGCATCGAGGAGAAAGCCAAAATACAATAAATAAACATACAATGATTCTGGGAAAGATTTGTAGAGATCTGTTGTATAGCCCTATATTTGTTCTTCAGGTGACAATGCCTGCAGGGTGAATTATGGAGGCTGTGCTACCCTCTGCTTGGCTATCCCAGGGGGCCGAGTGTGTGCTTGCGCTGACAACCAGCACCTGGACAGGAACAATGTCACCTGCACAGGTAAGCCATTTTAAGCCTACTCGCATTGAAAATATGCATTTGGACAGAGACTTTCTCTCAACATTCTCTTTGAATGATAAGATCCTGTTTATGTCTCAGAACTAATATGTGCATTTTATGTGAAGTAGTATCTTTTATCCCCAACAACATGCCTTCTCCTGTGATTTGTGACTTACTGTGTAGACGTGACAGGTGATGAAGAGCAGCAGCACTGCAGGAGCGAGCAGTTTGAGTGCAGGAATCAGCGGTGTGTGAGAGCATCCTGGAAATGTGATGGATATGATGACTGCTTAGACGGCAGCGATGAGGATGAGCATGTCTGCGGTGTGTATCTGCAACTCCTGAATCTGTCTCTAACCACCTGCTGTGTGTGTGTGTACAGCTAAACCAGTCAGGCTTGCAGATGAGACATTTATTCCCTGCATGTGGCATTGGCTCATTGTAAAATAGATATTATACTTAACTTAGTATCTGCTCTCACACTATTAAAGGTGTGGCTAGTTGGGGATAGTACAGATACAATCTACAGATCTAGATACATGGATTGCCAAATGTAGACATTCACACAGATATACCCAGCTTACAGTATGAAATTGCCCCTTCACCCACACCAGCCCACTGCACAATCACCTCATGAATTAATCAATGAGATGTGCAGCAAGTTCGCCAGTTTAGTATTAACTTAATTTTTCATCAGGAGAAATGCTATAGTGTGGTCTTCTGTCAAAATGATAAAAATTGCAAAATCAATGTTCTGCTCTGTGTGGATGGCCCATAATGTGCCTGACACTTTATGGTTTGAATAAGCTTTCAGTTTCCATTTAATGTTTTATTATTTGTGCAGGCAAATGATTCGTTAGTGCAAACAAATTAGAAAATTTAGCCAATTGTAAACAGGTCAGAGGGGACAGTTAATAATGTATGATCAAATATTTTATTGTGTGCAATTATCTACAGCTAACCACAGCTGTACCATGGACCAGTTCAAGTGTCCAAATAATCGCTGTATTCCTAAGCGGTGGCTTTGTGATGGGACAAATGACTGTGGTGACAATGAGGATGAGTCCAACAAAACATGCTCAGGTAGGACTCCAATCCATTTCTCAACCAATAATAATAATAATAATAATAATAATAATAATAATAATAATAATAATAATAATGCTCATCATCATCATCATCATGAATGTACCTATTTTGAAGTCAAAGGCTATTTACAGATATAGTATAATCTATCTATATATCCATCTGTCACGGTTCCACCTGGAAGCAGCATGCTCTCGTGCGGTTGCGCATGCGTGTTGCGACTTTTGAGCTCTTTGTTGTCGTTTCTATCAATGGCTGGGAGGACACGTGTGTTTTGTTTATGTTCATCATGACCCCGCCCCGTCTCTGTCATAGGTTGTATCCCCATGTGTGTCTGAATTACTCCCAGCTGAATTCTGTTTAAGTTGATTCATGCCGGTATATATACTACGCGCCGTACTAGACACGGCGTGGTTAATTAAATATATTAAACTTAGTAAACTTAATAAACGTAGTTCCTTGTTAGTTATAGCTCACGCTGGGTTATCCGCTCCCAGATCATTATCATATCTCTCGTTCGTGTTTATGCTTATGTTCTTGTTTGTTTATCGACCCTGTTTTTCCGTACCACGACCTTGGTCTCTGCCTTGCCCTATATATGCCTGTCTGCCGTTCGCCTGACCTTCGCCTGTTTTTGGATTATGTTTCTGGATCATGTTTTGGGATTTGTCTGCTCTCCTCTCTTGTAAATAAACATCACTCGTTCTTAAGTGCGCTTACCTCCTTCCTTCTTCCGCTCTGTTACGACTTGTGACACTATCTATCTATCTATCTATCTATCTATCTATCTATCTATCTATCTATCTATCTATCTATCTATCTATCTATCTATCTATCTATCTATCATCAACAATAATAAAAATAAGAAGCATTAGTGGTAATAATAACACTTTTTAATGTATTACTTTTTTATTTCTGCTATTTATTAGTTAATATATTTCTAATAAGTTGCATTCTTCTTGTGAATTAGCTTTAGAATGTGTCCATCTGTTAAACCATGGAGATTTCTTTTTCATCATCATATGTCTCTTCTCCATCAATTGTCACATTGTAGCAATTTGTACTTTGGTGTACACAGAGATGGTTGTTTTTATGCAAGAGAATATCAAAGAGGCTTTCATTTTGCATACCTCCCCATGTGTTTCTAACGCCGTGTACTCCTTATGATTATGTTAGACTTGAATGAATGTTTCTATAAAAATTAGGGTGACGATTGCAGATATGACCGCAGAATTTCTAACATTAGAAAGCAATCAACAAAGCAGAAGAACAGGGAGGAATGTGTGGCTGCAAAGCAAAACAAAACTCAACAAAGCAGTCATGTTAGCAAAAAAACTAATAACTAATCCCCTCAGCAGCTTGGATATTATTAAAAATATATTGCATGATGCAAGAAAAATACTTGCTAAATTATGAAATCAACTTTACACCTGCTTTAAAGAAAAATTCAAACTCAACCTCACCCCTACAATGTGTGTCCAAGTCTCCCCTCCATCCATGTAGCAATTACTGACTGCAGTCAGGCCATTATCACGGAGAACCCCTTATCATTGAGTCAAAAATCCGACATCCGTCAATTCATCCATCAATTCCCCTTGAAGAATTGAATAGTCAGTCTAAATGAATGCCAGTAGCCCTTATGCCATGACATTCTTTGAGTTATAAGTCATCGACCCACTCTACTGTAGTTTTCCTATAGAATGAATTGTTCAGTACATGATGCAATCAGCCTTGGCTCCACAGCATATTCTCCCGGCTGAACATTAACCCCTCCTTCTGCAACTGGATTAGTGATTTATTGTCGGAAGGAGGCAGTACATACGGCCCATAGCTATCTAACTTACTATCCATCAGCATGGTTGTGTGCTTAGACCTGTTCTTTGTTCACTATAATAGTATATGTCACTGGTTGCTGGCTCAGAAAAATACTTGGAGCTTACAAACAGAAACCAGCCAACACAGGATGGTAATATTTTACAGGAATGTTCATATCTATCTCCCCCACACAATTTCTGATATACAGACATGTGACAAATTAAAGGAAATCCAACATAAAAGTGTTGGGCCACCATGAGCCACCAGAACAGCTTCAATATATTCTACAAGCTGGTCCCTGGAAATGTTTTGTAGAAATGACCACCATTCTTCCGAGAGATATTTCCTCAATTGGTGTTTAGATGATGGTGGCGGGGAGCGTTGTCTAACAACACACCAGAATTTCTCTTCTCCCTTTCAGTTGTGTTGAGATCTGGTGACTGTGAAGGCCATGGTATATTATTTACTTTATTTTTATACTCAAATCTTCCACTTCCACAGAGATCACTACCATCATCATGAGATCAGTCAGACCAAATTTGTATTGATTTGTAGTGACTCTTCCCTCTAGGGTGACAAGTGGACCAAATCCATGCCAGCAAAATATCACCAGTACATCATATGTCACTCATCTGTAGCTATCATTGTCACTGTCTCAAACTATCTTACCATCAGTATTACCAAAATATCCACACACAGAAAGTATTTCCTATGACTTCCATCACCCAACCTGTGTTGTCCCAACTCTATAGAATAACCATTAAGATCATTCTTCCTCATCTATTAATGTAGGGGTCACTTGTGAGAAACGATCTTCTTTTCCTTTATTTATTTATTTTTTTATTTTTATCAGTTGTTAATATTAGAAATATCGAAGATGGATTTTTTGTGCGGATATTTTGAAATGTTACTGAGTCGCATTCAGAAAGTCACATTTTATAAGACCATATTCCATAAGAATGAGCACCAAACACTACCTTTCTTTATTTCTTTTCTTAACAAATCCCCCAGCACACACACACACACACACGCTCATACACACACATACTCTACCCACTCAAATGTGATGGAAGAAAGGACACATGTAAAGCATGTGTGGTCACATAGGTCACACACAGTTATAGCTAAAGTCTAAATGTTATAAAGTTTTGTGTAATATGTGGGCATGGAATTTCCTTTCAGAGCTCTCAATAGTTTTCTCTCAGCCAGTTTTGCAGGCAGATTAAAGAATTATATTCTCAATATTACTCTGAAAGTCTTAATAAATCCCACAGAGAGGGGTCACAACATTTCCTGGTGTGCCACCACACACACCTCCCCACTTCAACCAATGAATATTCGCATGAAGGTTAATCAAGACACATACATAAGCAGTATCAACTCTTAAGGTTTTTTGAGGGTTGCACTTTGGCCTGTCACTGTGCTTTTGTATACCACAGTTACCCACATGTATGTATGTATGTATGTATGCAGAAGTGTATATTGGAGGAATTCCTAATAGATACAGTGGCAAGAAAAAGTATGTGAACCTTTTGGAATTTCATGGGTTTCTGCATAAATTTGTCATAAAATGTGATCTGATCTTCATCTAAGTCAAGGGTATTGACAAATATGATGTGCCTAAAATAATAACACAGAATAAATTCTGATCTTTCATGTCTTTATTGAGAACAACCAAAAAAACCTCATAGTGCTTGTGGTAAAAGTATGTGAAGTATGTGAAGAGCTTTCAGCGGATCTATGATCAAGAATTGTTGATTTACATAAAGCTGGCAAGGGTCACAAAGTCATTTCAAATAGTTTAGAAATTCACCAGTCTAAAGTTAGGCAAACATTCTACAAATTGAGACACTTTGGGACTGTTGCTACTCTACCAAGAATTGGGCGCCTAGTCAAAATGACACCAAGAGCACATTGAAGACTCATCAGTGAGGTAAAGAAACAACCCCGAATGACCGCCAAAGATTTGAAGGCATCAATGAAACTGGATAACATCTCTGTTCATGAGTCTACAATGCATAAAACATAGAACAAGCAGGGTATCTATGGCAGGACACCATGAATGAAGCCACTGCTTAGTAAAAAGAACAATGCTGCATGCCCGACGTTTGCAAAAGAGCACATTGACACTCCACAATTCTATTGGCAAAAAATTTTGTGGACTGATGAAACTAAGATTGAACTATTTGGAAAAACCACACAGCACTACATCTGGTAGAAAGGGAACAGCATATCATCATGAAAATATCATTCCAACTGTAAAGCATGTTGGATTTCATGATTTGGTCCTGCTTTGCTGCATCAAGGCCTAGCCAGCTTGCAATCATTGAGGAGAAGATGATTTCCCAAGTATATCAGACAATTCTTCAGGATAATGTGAGAATGTCTGTACGTAAGCTGAAACTGTGTAAAAGTTGGGTGATGCAACAGGACAACGGCCCAAAACACCAGAGCAAGTCTGCCTTTTGGAGTGGCCGAGTCAGATCCCAGACTTCAACCCAGTAGAGATGCTATGGAATGAATTGTAGAGAGACATACACATGAGACGTCCAAAGAATATGACCAAGCTAAAGCAGTTCTGCCAGGAAGAATGGGCTAAAATTCCTCCTGAATGATGTGCAGGTCTGATCCACAGCTACAGGAAGCGCCTGGTTGAGGTTATTGCTGCCGGGTGATGGGGGGGGGTCAACCAGTTATTAATGCTAAGGGTTCACTTACTTTTTCCACTGCCATTTTGAATGTTGAATGAGTGTGTTCAATAAAGACATGAAAGATCAGAATTAATTTTGTGTTATTATTTTAGGTACATCATATTTGTCAATACCCCTGAATTAGATGAAGATCAGATCACATATTATGACAAATTTATGCAGAACACCATGAAATTCCAAAAGGTTCATATACTTGAGTCATGATTGGCTAAAAGTTTGCAAACTTGAGAACACCCAAAAACACATGTAAGCAAAGTCAAATAGAGTTTACAGCGGATTGTGTCTTTCAAATAACCAAAAATAAAAAGGTTAGTTTTTCATGTTTGCTTTACTTAAAATTGTGTTTGTGCTGTTCCTAACTAAAAGTGCAAAATACACAGTGATGCCTTTTCAAATAGAGTAATTCAGGACCTGTACATTGCTTTCCTAAGCCTCAAAATCAAATGCAAATGAATGTGACTGAATAGGATGTATTACAATTGGCCTGTTCCTACTATAAAAAGTATGACAAAATTTATAAAGAAAATTTAAGTCAAACTTGAGGACAATAAGCATAAAAGCGTAAAAAAAATAATTTGAATAATTTTCCTTTCCACTACTTTCATATGATGACAATCGTGTCATTTTTCATTGTAAATCATCTACCCATTCCCAAATTGTGTATACCAATTTTGCACATATCAGTTTGGATTTCTTTCAACTGGAGGCTGTACCCCCTGTCTCTTTGGTTTTTTGCATGTTAGTATGTGATGTCATATTTGGGGGCGGATGTGGCGCAGTTGGTAGAGTGGGTTGTCCACTACCGTTGGTGTGTGAAAGGGTGAATGAGACACAGTGTAAAGCGCTTTGGATAAAAGCGCTATATAAGTGCACATTTACATATTTCTCATTTTTATATATATATATATATATATATATATATATATATATATATATATATATATATATATATATATATACACACACACATATACATGCCGTGGCATGTGTATAAAAGGTTTCTTGCTGATTTGCCAAGTCAAACTCCTGTGTCCTTTGTACATTTGCCAAATTACAAGCTTTGGATTCTAATGCAGCTTTTTCATTACATTTCATTACAAGAGTAGATCAGAATCACTTATCTCTAACCTGCTTTTTACATACTGCAGTAAAACCTGTCTTATTGCCAGTTATAACACCCCTGAGCTCATAAGTGCTGTAAAATCAATGAAAGTCTGGGATGGGTGTGATAAATCCTGTCATGTCAACACTCTGACATGGCTCCAGTACAACTCAGCCCTTTAGTGTTAAAACATCAGGCACGCCCACTGAGGCCGCTCCTGTCATCTCATCACTTCACAAATCCTTTTGTTAATTGCCTGCTAATGGAAACCTAAATTTTTTTCATCTTACACCTTCTCAAAGTCAGGTGGGACACCTTTTTTTTGTATGAAGTCAGATGTAAGTGAAGTCAATGAAGTCAGATCACTGACTTGGTAAGAAATACTCATTGAATTTTAAGAGTTTCCAAGCCAATCATTTGCCATTCTCTTACAGCGGATCAGTGTCAGACTGGTCAGTTCTCCTGTGGAAGTGGTCGCTGTATACCTGAATCTTGGCGCTGTGACCGCGACAATGACTGTGGTGACATGTCAGACGAGTCCACTTCCTGTAGTAAGTCACTGACTTCCTGCTTACTTTTTGGAAATTGTGAATTTTGCATTAGCGCCACTGAGTTTCTATCAATCCTAGCTGATTTAGCCACTGATCTTGAATCACACACCGTAGCTGCAGCTGTCTGCTGGATTTTTTTATCCCAGAGAAGAGCAGCATATCAGTATTCAGAACATGGTAACCAAGCAGATTCTGCCAGCCTCTGAATCTCTGCTTTTAGAAGCAGAAAGGGAAATGGGGACTAAACTCAGATTCAGGGGCTTTTAAGCCTAAGGTGGTAATACAAATCCCTCAGTGAGTATATGATCTGAGGTTACCACAATCACATCCTCGACCCATGGTGCAGACGAGAGCAAATAAACCAGGCTATAAATATGTATAAATATGTGTCTGCTGTGAACTTCCCATAGCTGATTTTGTGATCTGCGGTGTAAATGAGCTGTAGGGCCTTCTCAAAATGGTGCTGAAAGCTTCCTTTGTAAGATATATGAAATATGTATTTTATATGTATTTTTAAGTACCTACATCATTTGTGTACTTTTATCTTGCAATAGGAATAAGGCTACAGTGCATTATTTCAATGTATTTCCTTCCTGAGTGTACAGCAGTATAAAATGGCATGAATAATTTTATCTCATTTCCTGGTTATCATGCACAAAGTGAATATCATTACCTTGAAAGAAGTGGAGAGGGAGAGATAGAATTTGTGCAGAGTTATTAAGATCAGGGGACACTTTGCGTTTCTTTTTAATCCTGCACATATTGAATGTTTTTCTCAATCAGGCTCACAGAAGGCTTTACAATGTAATGTTTCTGCCCTTAAACCTTGACACCTTGAATTACTTTATTCTATTTGACAACAGTATGCTTGAGACTATAGTTATTCCATAGTGAAGGCATCATCTGCTAAGTGGATCATGAGATAATCTCCTATTAGATATACCTATGATAGCAAGTGTCTGCAACATCAGCGTTAAAAGGGTACAGACATCCTGGCATACTACATCACAGAGTACAGTAAAATACTACCCGTGAAGACCTTTTAAATGGCCTCTCCATGTTCCTTTTCGCCTTAGAGGGTAAACATGCTGCTTTCTAAAATCTTCCTTACCAAGTGCAGCAAATTGCTCTGACTGCAATTGTGCCTGTTACCTCTGCTGCGTCTTAAGCTGTCTGATCACTCTCCCACACAAACCGAGTCGGTGTAAGCAGTAATTAAAGTGCATGCTTGGCTTCACTTAATCATAATCAAGCCAAGCTGAAAGAAGCATATTCTCTGACACATTGTAGCCTGTGAGTTCTACTGCATGGTTGGAGCTTTATTGCCATTGCTGCACTGCGGATCAAACACCTGAAGCACAATGGCTCTGGGATTTCAGTCTGATGCTTATTCATATTCCATCACAATTCTCCAGACCTTTCTGTCATCTAATATTTTTGTGATTCAACATTTGTGGGGCTTTGAGTGTTTTACAGTCATTCAGACATCATGTTCTCTTTGTTTTGATTATTTGAGATAAGCAGACAAAGGACTTCAAAGAAGAATTAACATTACATGTGGGATACATACAGGGAGGAAAGTGTTCAGTTAAATATAAATTATTTGGAAAAAATAGTCTGCTTTGAACAATGATAGATCATTTATTTATTTATTTATTTATTTCCTTCCTTTCTTACTTACTTACTTATTTATATAATCTGTTTGAGTGCTTGTTTTAATGTTGAGCATGAGAATAACAATAGTCTAAGCCTTAAAGAAGCAGTTTTATTTTTTTAAAGACTAGTGTGGGAATAAATTTAAGACACAGGAAAACAAGGGTAACAGAGTATGTAGTTTATTGAGAATCACTATCATACAAATCATACACTGGGGAGGGAACAGGGCTTGTCAGGGAATAATCAGTAGGTGATGGGTAATATGGTGGTGCTACTGTCATCATCAGAGGAAAGAATAAATGAGCTTTCCACAGAGGTTATGGTAGACGAATGAGCCTCAGTTTGAGTAGAAGCATGAGCATAGGTCACCGATGGAATGATACGATAAGCGGGAGGATGAGGAAACCCTGGAGGTACAGGTGAAGAGCAGAGACATTCCAACCGAGCAGTAACGTCCACTTCCAAATGTGCTAGCTGATGATGTAGATATTCACCCAGACCTGAGAGATTGAGGAGCCAAGAGAGTAGGTCCAGCTGAATGAGGATGTTGGTCAGCTCGACAGAGAACAGAGAGAAACAACAAAAATGTAATAAAATAGTAGTAGTACTCTTAAATATATCCACATATACATGTACAGGCACATGCAAAGAATGTAAAGAATGGAAAGAGCATAAAGTTGAAAACACACACACACGCACAAAATGTTTAAGAAACACCAAAAACATATAACAAGCTTAGGATTAATGAGGAAAAACATCACCTGGTCTTTATCTGATCTTCAACTGTCCAGATACGTCTGTGTATAGGATCAGATTGCTGTTTTGAGATGCTTTTCAGCTTACCATCCTTGTAAAGACCGGTTCTTGTAGTTACTATGGTATAAACTTCCTGTCACCTCTCTCATCAAGGTGTTCCACTAGAGTGCACCTTCAGAAATGTCACCCATTGAATGGGGTTTTGTTTTCCCACCATTCTGTGTAAACTTTAGAGACTGTTGGAGCCGTGGGAGCAAAATTGGCCATGCTCTCTGGGTGGGAGGGATGGCATACTTACTCTCCCCTGTAAATCACAGTGGAATTAGCCAATCTGTGGCTGTGAGCTCGTGAATGCTGAGCAGGACAGATAGCATGTTCCACCAAGTATGTTACACTGTCTGCTGATGCAGCAAGAGCTACAGTTTGAATAGATGTGGTTGGCTAGCTTTACATTTAACTGAGGAAGCATGTGTTAGACTTAGCCCTTCCTGGTTGGTATCTGTCAGATGATAGGGGAGAGCTGGCTGGTGGGTGTAAATTGGAAGATGACCAAATTAGGGAGAAAATCAATGGGAAGATACTGTCCTGCATGAAAATCCCAAGAGATACATTTCTGAAATACTCCAACCAGCCCATCTGGCAACAACATGCCACCATCAGCGATCATATTTTTCCCAATTCTAATGATTGATGTGAACTTTAACTAAAGCTGCATGATTTTATGCCACACGATAGGCTGATTGGATAACTGCATGAATTAGTAAATATACAGGTGTTCCTGTTAAAGTGGCCTGTAAGCACCCCCCCTCATTCTATAAAGTGTGTACAGCAGATAGAATTATTACTCCTAAAATCTCTGGTAGCAGCCCAATATTATTTTAGTTGAGACATTGTGTAAGAACTGGAATTATAATAAATAAATAAATAAATAAATAAATAAATAAGAAGAACAAAACGTCTGGGTTACACAGGTAACCCTGTTCCCTGAGAAGGGAACAAGATGTTGTGTGAGGGAGACCGCGTGCCTCATAAGCGATAGAGATTGCTCCACTATCCAATTAGAGATGCGCTGCTTCGGCAGAGCATCACCTCTACTGTCGCTGCCAAAGCAGACCAGCAGCTGCTAAGACTTACACCACTGGCCGGAGCGGTGGACTTAAATGCAGAGACCCCTTACTGGAAACAGCAGGTGCATCCTCTCTTGTTCTGGTGTGAGGAACAGAGAAGGGCAGAAAGCTTGCAGCACTACTGGCTGGGCAGCAGACATAGGCACTTTAGCAATATAATCCGGCCTAGGATATATGAAGGCCTTGGCTAATCCAGGGGCAAAGTCAAGGCAGGAAAGAAACAACAGAAAGAGCTTATAGATCTCCTACTCACTTGAGAGATGCCAGGGCCAGCAGAAGAGCTACCTTTAGAGTCAGACCTTTCTCTGAGGCTGACTCAGACCCTGATGTAGAAGGAGCCAACCCTGCTGAGAAAGGTCCTTCTAAGAACTTCAGGACTGTAGCTACTGGTCTAGTTAACGTTCCTCACACCACAAGACAAAAAGTTGCCACTTGAGCACATACAATTTCTTCGTGGATGGTGCTGTATCATTCTACATGGTCTCTACAACCTCAGTTGTGAGACCAGAATCTATGAGCTGGTGCCCCTCAGGGGCCAGACCAACAGTTTCCATAGTTCCGGCTGAGGGTGATAAATCAGCCTTCTGGCTTGAGACAGTAGATCCATGTGGGAAGTAGATCCCTGTGGGATTCCCTGTATTAATCTCCAAAGGAGTGCTGAACAACAGGGATATTACTGCTGAGAACTATATTCAAGCTGGCCAATAAGGTGCTACCAACAGCAGACATAGACAGTCTTCGCGAACCCTCACTAGAACATGTGGGAGAAGAGCGATAACGAGACAAATGTAAAGTTGTGACCTCGGCCACATGTGCACCCAGCCCCAATGGTGTGGTAGGAGAATGGGCAAATCACAGCGGGCAGTGTGTTGTCTCCTCGGAGGCAAACATATCCACATCCGCTTGGCTGAACCTCCCCCATATGGACCCCACCATTTGTGGATGGAGCCTCTAATCCCAGGGCCTCAGCCCCTGCTTCATCAGGATATATGCCCCACATTCCAGTTTCCCTGAATGTACACTGCACTCACTGAAAAAAACTTTCCCTCTTACCACAGAAGAATTAGTTGCACCTGCCTGAACAGGGGACGCGAACATAATCCTCCCTGGTGGTTGATATGTGAGACCACTGCTATGTTATCTCACAACTAACACATGATGACCTCTCAATTGAGGAATAAAAAAATGTCTGTCATTACCATCTTGCAATAAGGAGACACCCCTAGTGTGTCCCCCCACGGCCCTTCAAGACTGCTCCTCCTTTGTCTGCTTGGCTTTTATGACCATTCTCAGATCAGGCCTAGTAGTAGATTGTGATTGTGGCCACAAGGTTCCCCTGGCTGTCTGCGGGGGAAAGCCGTCACACTCACCTTCTGTACCTCCCTCACACTAGCACTGGTGAACTTTCACAATAGGGACGGAACTGGCCATATTTCAAGCTCACTCAATAGGTCTGTCTGGTAGGCCTGCAACACTGCCATTGTATGCATTGACTCATTACCGCATAAGCCTAGCCCACTAACACCGCGGTGTCCTTACAAAGCCGGCCCCCTTTAAATTACCTATCGTTGATGGAGAGAGGTAGCTCACAAGCACCTCCTTCAACTTCAGCATAGCTAAATAGCCGTGCCGTTAATTCCCCTCAATGGCCGATTAAACTGACATCGCGGTGATATAAATACGACTTATGTAAGGTTTTCCCCAGAAGCATGATATTTTGTCATTCGCTTCTGGAAAAAAGGTAGTTTTCTGCATTGTGACGGAGATTTATTTTCACTGGGGAGAAAAAAACAAAAAACTCATCCAGCCTTAGTAATCACGTCAAGCAGCTCTTTATATGCTTGAGAGCTACTCTCAGATTTTAGCACACCCTTCTGGCTCCTCAGAGTCAGAGAGGAAATTATTTATTATTAGTAGTAGTATTAGTATTGTTTTTTCTTTTTTGGCTTTCCATGGCAGCAGCCAGCCCAGATCCACGTGGCTCTGAAACCCAAGTGAATCGCCAGTGGATCTGCTTAATTGTAAAGCGTTAACGATGTGCACAGTAAAATCTCTCTCGAGGGCTGCCCTGCCGTGCTTCACCCCTACACACTTCACACAAAGTGTGTGTGTGTCCCGTGATGAAACGGGAGCGAAACCTAACACACGTCTTGAATTCTCTCTCACTCATACTTTCCTCTCTCTTTTTTTAAAAGGGACAGAAAAGTAAAGAGATTTCTTTTTTTTTTTTTAAAGAAAAAATGTAATCTTTTTGCGAGCCTTACACAAACTACTGACTGTCTTTCTGAAGATAATATGACTGATGGCACAGTTCATAGGTGCTGTTTTTATATCACGTGATGCGCTTAATTGCCACGTCACCTGATCACGGCAGGCCTATAAATAGGCTGGTTACACCAGCTTCAGATACTGGTCACGTGCAAGGGCGTTTCTCACAGTGCGTAGCTCATGCAACATTGAGTTCCCTTTGAAAGGGAACAAAACAAGGCAGTCACCAAAATCATTGGACTGTAAAAAATCAGGTTTAGAGCTACTGTTATCTGCAGTCTCCAGTAGTAACTTTTGACATGACTTTGCAGCCGTAGTTGTTTTTTTTTGTTGTTGTTTTTTTATATCTCTCTCTCTCTTTCATTTTTGTAATGAGTTGTTCAAACTGCAATCTTGCTGCCTTTAGAAACTAATCTCGCTCGTTCTCTCTCTCTTGTATTTGCACCTGCACTTCACACTCAGCTGGACTCTTTAAGACTTTCTCTCACTTGATTGTCTTGTGATTGGGTTAGAGGAGCGTGAGACATAACAATGCCCTGTACGGAATCTTTTCCCAGACAAGATAAAACTTACAGATCTGTCTCCAGTGAGCAGTATCACATTTTCATGCTTCATATACAGACAACGGGTGACATTAAAGGAAAACCCAGTGGCTCTCTTGAGCTGTGGGGTGATTTTGCTAGTGTGGTTTGCATCAGCTTTATCCTATGATGAAATTTCTATCCTGCTGGGTCTAGTCTCTTTCAGGATGACAACGTCCTCATCCACAGAGCATGAGGACTCAGTGATTGATATGATAAGTATGAAATTGATGTAAATCATATACTATGACATTAACAATCACCAGATTCCAACCTGGTTTTTGAGTGAATATCTTTTGGAAGAATTGTGTTCATCCATCCAGTTCCAGAGACTTGTAGTATTTGTGTCAAGGCATAATGAATCTGTTCTGGCCACTTTTTGGTGGCCCAACACTTAGCTAAAACATTTGTTGTTTTTTCCCCTTTAATTGGTCACCTGCACATGTTTAAAAAGTGGAAAGTGTTGCAGCAAAATGACAATCACGTATAAAATTCAAGCTGTTGTTTGATTAATTGCTCCTGTCAGTGAATTTGGGCCAAAAATAGAACTTGATTATTGATTTTAAGTGTCATTTTTGTAAACCTCCATTAATGTAATTAGCACTAAGGATATTGTCTGTAACAAACATTAGTCATAGACCAGATCACAGGATAAGTGCCAGATAATGACACTGCTGTCATCTTACCCTAAGTGGTTATGCAGCTATAGTGGAACAAAACAAGTCACATCTATCTAAAAGGAAAATAATGGCAATAATAATTAATCAAATATTCAGTAACTTTATGTAAAAACTAATTAGAGTAGACATTCAAAGGTATAATCATAATAAGTTACATGAGTGGTAAGGGCGTATCAGCATGGAGATGGACGTCCTTCTGTTGCTAGGCTGAACGCTAATTGAATGACTGGTTTAGTGCGCACTTCTCATTGGAAAGGAGAGTCATGCTCCATGGTTATACTGTACAGATAAACAAGCGGATGCTGAGTAATTACCGAAGCGATCATTATCTACAGTGTCAAACTGTTGATATGTTTGGATAAATGGTATGCCACAGAGTCCAAAGCACCCAGCATGTACTGTTTACGCATCAGCTTGTGCACTCAAATTAAAATCACATCACTTTGACAGCTTGTTATGGATTTCTTGTTTTTGTTATAAAACTTTATTTTACTCCTGTTATCCAGAATGTAAATAGCAAACAGTAATTTGCATCATAAAAAAATTCTCTGATGCATTACAATGCCAACATTAACATATCATATATACACCGATCAGCCAGAGCATTTAAACCATCGGCCTAATATTGTGTAGGTCCCGCTTGTGCCACCAAACCAGCTCTGACTTGTCAAGGCGTGGACTTTACAAGACCTCTGAAGGTGTGCTGTGGTATCTGGCACCAAGACATTAGTAGCAGATCCTTTAAGTCCTGTAAATTGCGAGGTGGTGCCTCCATAGATTAGACTTGTTTGTCCAGCACAACCCACAGATGTTTGATCAGATTGAGATCTGGGGAATTTGGATGCCAAGTGAACACCTTGATCATGTTCCTCAAACCATTCCTGAACATTTTTTTTCCATGTGGCTGGGTGTATTGTACTGCTGAAAGAGCCCACTGCCAATAGGGAATACCGTTGCCATGAAGGAGTGTACTTGGTCTGCAACAATGTTTAGGTAGGTGGTACATGTCAAAATAACATCCACATTAATGCCAGGACCCAAGGTTTCCCAGCAGAGCATTGCTCAGAGCATCACATTGTCTCCGCTGACTTACCTTCTTCCCATAGTGCATCCTGGTGCCATCTCTTCCCCAGGTAAGTGACACACACACACACACCCAGCTGTCCAAATGATATAAAAGGAAACATGATTCAACAGACCAAGTCGCCGTCATCCATTTCTCCGTTGTCCAGTTCTGATACTCATGTGCCCATTATATGCTCTTTCAGTGGTGGACAGGGGTCAGCATGGGCATTCTGACTGGTCTGCAGCTATGGAGCCCCATACACAGCAAGCTGCGATGCACTGTTTGTTCTAACACCTTTCTATCATTGCCAGCATTAACATTTTTAGCAATTTGTGCTATAGTAGCTCTTCTGTGGGATCGAACCAGATTGGCTAGCCTCCTCTCCCCATCAGGGAGCCGCCCATGACCCTGTTGCCGGTTCACTAGTAGTTCTTCCTTGGACCACTTTTGGTAGGTACTAACTCCTGCATACCGTGAACACCCCACAAGACCCGCTGTTTTGTAGCTGTTCTGACCCGGTCTTCCTTCCAAAATCCTTACACTTGCCCATTTTTCCTGCTTTCAACAATCATCTTCGAGAGCTGACTGTTGACTTGCTGCCTAATATATGAAATTAGATAGTCAATGGTATTCACTTCACATGTCAGTGGTTTTAATGTTATTGGTGTGTGTGTGTATATATATATATATATATATATATATATATATATATATATATATATATATATATATATATATATATTATATACAGATATGTGTGTTTATACAACTAAACATTTTCTTAAAGATGCTCCATGATATTGCCTTCAGACACTTTCTTATTGCCTCAGACTATTTTCCACAGCCTCAGCGAGCTCTGTTTTCCCAGTTGTTCATGACTTATTTTTCATTAACCTCAGAGAGAAAACACCAATAATTCACTTTGACATTTTGTGTGACCTTCAGGGTGCACAGGACTTACTGTAAAAAAAATAAAATCCTGTATGAGGTTGTTTTTTTTTTCTTCTTTCTTTCTTTTCTTTTTCCCCCTTCACAATTTTATTTTATTTTCTCTGGAATGTAGACAGTGCTATAGTCCATCTACCCATATTTGAAAAGACTACCATATTTATTGAGGACAAAAATAAAAAAACCTCAGAATTTAATCTGCTAGCATGACCGTGCAATCAATGCCATGGCAAACTTCTTTCGCAATATTTCAAAGGTAAATGCAAAATGAAAAATGGTCTTTCTGCTCCGGTGCATCAAAGAGACAGTGATATATTGGACTGGGTTTGGAGCATCTGCATCTTTGGAGTGCACAGTCCCCATGGTCTCCCTATCTGCCTACAGCCTTTCCCACGTGTGAGCCGCTTACCCAGTTTAGCTGTGCGAATGGAAGGTGTATCAGCATCAAGTGGCGCTGTGATTCGGGTGAGTCTATAGAGCGACACATACCATTCTGCAATTAGATAAGTGCAAAGCATAGCAGCTTGGATATAGTGGACATTCATAATTCTGTTCAAACTCAATTGATTTTAATATCAATAACTGACTCCATATGATTCAGATTCCTTTAAAGGTACTGCAAATGAAATTAGATCCAACTCTTAGAATGATTTTTTTTTCTGTCACTTTTTGTTTCTTTTCTTTATTAAACATTAGCATAATGTCAGATCATAATATGGAAGCAATACTTCTGAGATGAGGGATTCCTTGCCAATATTTACTAACCAGTCCCTGCCTTTGTCCTATTGTGCACTCTGTATGAGTAGATGATGACTGTGGGGATAACAGTGATGAGGAATTGTGTGCCCACGCCTGCTCCACTGGTCAGTTCCAGTGTTTCACTGGCAGGTGTATCCCTGAACACTGGGCCTGTGATGGCGACAACGACTGCGGTGACTTCAGCGATGAAAATGTGACTTGTGCAGGCTCTGGTGCTGGTAAGTCACTATTCTTTTCAGCTGCTTACCTCACATGACATATTTTTACTCTCAGGTCTGCATTATCCTTTAATTAGAGCAAGCATCAAACATGGATGGTGCTTTTCACTGATTTTAAAACACATGTGAGTAGCTTAACAAGCCTTTGAAATGTTTCATTACCACAGTGTCTGCGTAAAACAACTGATTAGCAAATGAACATGAAGAGCAGGAAGATAACCATCAAGTCAGCTGCTCATAATTGGCTTAGTGCTATGTCCCCAATTTGCTGAACATAAGTTTGAAACTTTCTCTCTCCCCCACTACTCTGCAGATCTGATCTTATCTGTGCTCACTGGAGAATGGCCCTGCAGATTTGAATCTTTTAATCTCTTGTAATTACCTCTGAAAGTCGAGATTGGGCTTTCAGCTTTCAATGCTTTCAGTTCACTAGCTTGTCACAGAAATGAGGAAGCCATTCATCAAATCTGCTCCTGGAGAAGGCCTTCAGCCTCCGTCTGTCTCCGGGGGGCTGCCCAGTTTACTGCTTCTCATTGAAGGGCCCTAATCACCGTGTAGCCCTTACTCTGTGAAGTAAGGTGTGTGTGTGAAGTACCGGAGACAGATGATGAAGCCTAAACCAAATCAGCCTGCCACTGCTATGCAGTCTAGTTTAACTTTAGCACCTGTCTCAATGAAGGAGACAATTGAGAAGCTGCAATGTGCAAATTGGTGTTTAGTAATTAACTTAAATTAGTTAAATGTTTAAACACACATCAGTTAAGGTGTATTTAGCACCTTTTGATTATCTGTGCAGAACGCAAATCAGAGATGGACAACCTGCTAAATAAAAATCCTCAAATTACATCTTTTGTTGATGGAATTTTTTGTTATTTTTACAAGATTAAAAAATTAAACCTCTTCTGGATGACTATAATTTAATTTAGTGTTATAAAAGCTGTGTGAAATGACTCGTCCATCCTTTGTAGAGCCATTCAAGTAATACAGTAACACAACATCCATCCATCCATTTTCTATAACGCTTATCCTACTGGGTCGTGGGGAACCTGGAGCCTATCACAGGGAGCATGGGGCACAAGGCAGGGTACACCCTGGACGGGGTGCCAATCCATCGCAGGGCACAATCACATACACATTCACACTCCCATTCATACACTACAGACACTATAGATTGAACATGCTAATCACCCTACCATGCATGTCTATGGACTGGGGGAGGAAACCGGAGTACCCAGAAGAAAACCCAGCAGCACGGGGAGAACATGAAAATTTTGCACACACAGGGCAGTAAAACAACACTAGACTGCCATAGCAGCTAAACATTGTGAATTATTAGTATTGTAGAATAACGTGCATTGTATATGATATCTCCTCAGTATTGCCCCCTGTGGAATGCAGCAGTGAGGAGTTCCATTGCCGTGCTGATGGCACATGTATCCCTGAGCGCTGGCGCTGTGATGGGGACAAAGACTGCGAGGACAGCAGTGACGAGAGCAATTGTCAAGGCATCAAGAGGACGTGTGACCCCCAAGCCAAGTTCACTTGCAAAAACTCAGGTCAGTGCAAGTGTTTGTAAGGAGTAAGGAGAGAGAGACTCTGTGACCTTTTACTGGTGCAGTACTCCAGATATCCTCATTTGATATACTGCACAACAAAGAGTCATTCTGCATGCTGTGAGCAGCACATTCTCTCTGTAGACTGAAAGACTAAGGCTAAGAATGTCAAATAATATCTATTTATTTACCTATCTATCTATCGATCGATTGATCAATCAATCGGCTCTGGAACTTGGCATGCATAGCAAGGCATTTTGCCCGACACATTTTGCCCGACACAGGAAATTACTCGCAGTGAGACTGTTTCTTATTCCACTTCATGACTGTTGCCTCAAAAACAGACCGTGAACAGACAGTGATCAGTGAACAGCATGATAAAAGAACATAACCCATTAAGTGTTTTGTTCTTTTTTCTTTGGATTGCTGGCATGCTAATGCTTATACCAATGGTTTTCAATCCTGGTCCTTGGGACCCACAGCACTGCACATTTTGTATATCTCTCATATCTGACACACTCAGCTCAGTTCATGAATCTCTGTCCTCACGAGCTGATGATCTGAATCAGATGTGTTAAATAAAGAAGACATACAAAATGTGCTGAGCGGTGGGCCACCAGGACCAGGATTGTAAACCACTGCCTTACACAATGTGTAGACCACTGGAATAGTAGCAGATAAATAGTGCTGCAGATTTGTTAGAGCTCTGCATTAGGCTGGGAAGCATTTTGGAATGATCATAAAGATAAACATCTTTAACTGTACCACACAATCAATACCAGATAAGAAACTGAAGTGGTTCATCTAATTGTACAGTTTTTTGTGTGGACTGAAAATGTTAAATACTACTTCATTTTTTTTTCTCTTCATTTTGTGACCGTGATCAGTGTGATAACAAGACCAATTTGGACTAATCACTGCTGAGAGCTGTTATATTCAGGATTTTTATTCGGGATCCTTAAATCATACCTTTCCCTGTAATGCTGATTTTTTTTTTCTTCTTCACATCCTTTTACTTCTTTTGGGAATATCAATATGCTTACCTGAAAATACCCAATTAGGTTTGACAGCTTGATGTATTTCTTGGTTTCGCCTCTAGGGAAGTGCATCAGTAAGAGCTGGGTTTGTGATGGTGACAACGACTGTGAGGATCGCTCAGACGAGGAGTCATGCACCTCATCCATGTGTGACCCTCCCACACAGCCCTGTGCCAACGACACATCCACCTGCCTGCATCCTCACCAGATCTGCGACGGGAGGAGCGATTGTGCTGACCAATCAGATGAAGGCCCATTTTGTGGTGAGTGTATGTGATCCTTTTGGATTGGATGCATTTGGAATGCTGTATGCTTTTAGCATTTGTGTTTGTATGAGCAATATCACTATAAATCAACATTGTGGGGTTGTAACTGTCAAATGAATGAATGCAGTATTACATGTCATTCTTCATTATACTCTCCAGTGAAGAAGTTTCTTTGCGTCATCTTTGACTGCTGTCACTTTGATTTTTATAGCTATAACAGATGTAATATCTCAGTGAAGGAATTACATCACTGTCTAAATTCTTTATCTATATTTCTGTAACTTGGAAAGATCTTCTGCTAGGTTCCAAGAAGTAAAAGATTTATCACACGTTATATCAGTGCACACTGATGCTTTTCAGATCGTGTCTGACATTACAACAATAATTAATACTAGATAGAAATACACTGTGTATGGTGTGTTTCACAATTGATACACAGTGGATTGAATCAATGTGTATTGAGTTTACCACCTAATGGCTGATACATTACTGTATTTATGTTAGCACACAATAACCCGAAGGTCTTCTTTCATTCCTGTATTACATTCTATCCTTGAGCAAGTGTTACTTGTTCTAGATGTGATCCTTGTGTGCAGCCTGGCTCAAACAGCCTTTGATAATGTGTTTGCTTCAGTAGCCATCACTGTAGAAATAATCTCAGGAGACTTGGCAATGTGTAATCCTTTAGAGCGGGACAAGATAAGCATTTTGGTATATTCAAGCTTGTTGTCAACAATAGCCCATGGGACACTACTGGCCTTGTACAGGAACATGGTGCATCTAATATGAAAGGGCCCCCACAATGGCTCAGCCATCTCATTGTCAATAATATAGTACAGTGATAGCTTGAGGGGCTGGCTGATTTGAGCCAGCACATCTAGCCTGTTTCCTACTGTATCCTTGGGGAAGAAAAGGTTCTGCTCCTCGATGAATTTCAGAACCCCCATGGACTAAATTAAATCCTTGTCAGTGCTGAGGGGATCATCTTAATCTCTAAAACCAATGAATCCTTGGAACAATGTCAATTTACCCAGCTCTTAAATCTTGGTTTTCCTGTCTTTAAACAAGGACAAGAGAGAAAAAAAGCTTTTCATTAGAGATGAGAAAGTGTGTGTTTTTGAAAACTCTGAAAAGAGTACAGTACCTCAGTTTCTGTTTTCACTTAGCTTGAAGCACTATAAGTAATAAAGATATCTTCTACTCAGACAGGGTACATTTTGTTTGCTTTGCACAAAGCCAGTTTTTTTAATGTAATACTGCAGCAGCCTCATTTCTTAAAAGTGCCTGACTTTTCACATTTTGGCACTGACACACTTAGCTAGTAATGTCCATTAGCTCAGTATAATTAAAATGTAAACAGATTTACTTTTATTTTCTCATAAGAACACTTTTATCTAGAGATCCACCAATACTACATTTCTGCTCCGATACAGTACCTAAGTATTTAGCGTGATCTCGGCCGATACCGATAAGCGATACTGATAGTTTGGTGGTTCTGCCTTTTATGGCCTCCTTTAATTAATAATAATTAATTCCAAAATTCTGAAGGAAATGCAAATAAAAACTGTATTCTCTCCATTTCAACAAGTTGTTTCACAGTAACTGGTCTCATAAACAGAAAACTCATTACTCAAATTAACATTAACACATTAACTAAATTCTGAAGATTAAAGTAAGATTTCTTAACTTATTGAATGTTATTAATTCATATTAACATTTACTGCATTAAAAACAAAAAAAAAACTCTTGTTAGGCTTCACATTCACTCATCACAAACAAAAGCATTTCTACTTCATCATTGAACATCAAACTGGAAATATATATCATCAACGTTTTTTATATATTAACATTATGAACTGGATATGAAATATAATACTCTGCAAATATAATTTTCTGTGCAATATATATACCTTTTTTGTCAACTCATCTTTAAATCTTTCAGCCGTGTACTGGTGCTTTAATTCAGTGCGAGCAACGCGGCAAAAAAAAAGCAACAACTTGACTCAACGCTGAAACTCCTGCTTCACTGCTGCAGTGTCTGGTGTAAAAGCACTCATTTGTTAATATGCACGCTGAAAAAAAATAAGCACCGCTTCTGCTATTCTGCAGCATGCGGTGTAAAATTTTATCAGTGCAGTGCTTACAAACTACAATTTTGTCATCATTTTCACCCAATTCAAAATAATTCCTCACAAGAGACATCTTCTTTACACACAGCACAAATCCGATGTGTTTTCCCGCCGTCTTTTGATTGACAAGATATAATCTGCTCTGATCATCGGATGTTTTTAAACTATCAGCTAATGGCCGATAGCGTGAAAATTTGTGTTTTACATCGGTGCATCTCTACTTTTATCTTTTGGTTATGTTTTTCTTGCTACATGTACACTGTATACAGTAGTGACCATTTCTACTGCCTGCATTTCAGTTGCTTGCATGAGCCAAAAAACTGGTCTGTTATTTCAAGCCTTTCTATTTCACAATGGCTTAATACTCACTAATATTTCCTCACTTCCAGTTTATTATAGTTCATACAGTTTCAGACAATTACCAGACTTTCGCTATGGAAAAAAAATCCAATTATTATCAGCTTAATTCCTTTTCAGGACTATTTATCTGTGAAGGGGGAAACCACAGCCAAAAATAATGGCCTCATTGGGGTGCAGTACTCCTTCATTACATTGATAACACTACATGCAAACCAATCAAGTTGGGAAAGAAGCAAATAATATCGAGAAACTTCATTTACAGTATGAGATGCATACATGAGTCTGTACAAAGAATGGCTGGAACAAAATTTATAGGCAGTACATCAGTTAGAAGTAATTTGCCATGCATTAATGAAACTGTGCAGTGAAAAGTATTTAATACACTATTAGTATAGTCTGCTTCCACCCACTGAATAAATTTCCTCATGACTTTATTTACTTACTTTTTACTTACTTACTTACTTAATTACAGTTAAGCCCTTTCCTCCAAACAAGTGTTTTCTCCCCTTTATGTTTTCTCAGACAAATGCTTACAGGCGAATGGGGGCTGCAGTCATCGGTGTAGTGTGGCTCCCAGTAGAGGAGTGGTGTGTTCCTGCCCCACTGGGCTACACTTAGCTTCGGACAATAAGACCTGTGAAGTGGTGGACTACTGCACCCGACACCTGAAGTGTAGTCAGAGGTGTGAGCAGTACAAAACCACAGTGAAGTGCTTCTGCTACCCTGGCTGGAGGCTCGATCTGGATGGGGAGAGTTGTCATAGCACTGGTACTTTCACAGTTTGTGCACATTACCCATTGAAATATCTACTGTGTCATAAACTGGGTGCATTTGGAGGCACATCAAATTGTAATTGCAAAGAAGTGATGCAAACCAGACTTTTGGCAAAATAACAATTTGTTCATTCTTGCTCGAATCAGCTAGACAGCTAGCTATTTTTACTCTGCACAGTGCAAGTAATACTAGAAAACCCTAGCATAATCTATCTAAGTTACACATTTCACATAAAATTCCCATTTGATATCATGGCTGTTAGTGAATTCATAGCCTAGTTACGGGCATTCTGTGCTTTATGTAGTGGATGTGCTCACAGTGCAAAGCAATAAAAGGACCAATAATCCAATGACAGCAGGACAGACAATCAGGGGGTTTCCAGTGAGAAGCTAATGTCTTTACAGCAGCATGCCTGCCAAACACTTTTAGAATGTCTCAGGCAGTCAAATTTGGGTTATTAGCTGGCAGATGACAATGAGCATCTGTGTGATATACTATGAGTCGGTCCTGAGAAACATATGCAGAACAGAGTTGGCTCTTATTTCAGAAAACCATGACATGTGATTTAGAGAAATGGGCTTTAGTTGTGTACATGTCTCTTTCCACACTGTCAGATCCCTTTGAAGCCTTCATTATCTTTTCCATCCGGCATGAGATCAGAAGGATCGACCTTCACAAGCGCGATTACAGTCTGCTAGTGCCTGGGCTCAGGAACACCATTGCGCTGGACTTCCACTTCAATCACAGCCTGCTTTACTGGACCGACGTGGTGGAGGACAAGATCTACAGGGGAAAGCTCTCAGACACTGGAGGTACATGCTCAGTCCCACAGACAGAGTGACATACCTTTGAGTCTAGATCCCTTTTGATTTTATTCTGCCTTAAACTGAAGAAAAAATGGGTCTGATTTCAACTTTTTTTCTATGAAAGTAGCATATGTTTTTGTAGAGGACTGTTTTGAGGCCTGCTGGGACAGAAATGAGGCTGTCTTTAAGGCAACCACAAAATTTCAGAAGGAACTGATGAATGCTGCTTGTTCACTGGGTGGGCATTTAGCAATGGGCACCCCCATTGCATTTATCACACTAGCCTGTGTTTTTCTCTATGACCTGATGCCTGTACCAACAGCCCTGCCATGACTGTTGCATACCCTTTGTTAGCATTTCATTTGGCTCTCCACAGCCAAGGATAATTGCAAACAGCTGGATTATAGACAGTCTGGGAAAGGCTTTAATATTTAGTAGAAAGCCTAGAGACAGATTCCTTTGTCTGTAATGTTGATCTGCTCTCCTCCTGAGCTTGCTATTTTCTCCTGATAGCATTTTGGGGAAATGAAGGCACAAAAGGTGGAATGCTTTCATGCAATGAATTCTACACACTCTCTGGCCTATTTGCTAGTGCTAGTGATGCTGGTGTGATTGCTGTTGCAGGTGTTACTGGGATTGAAGTAGTGGTTCAGCATGGTTTGGCCACTCCTGAGGGACTGGCAGTGGATTGGATTGCAGGAAATCTTTACTGGATTGACAGTAACCTGGATCAGATTGAGGTGGCAAAGCTGAATGGACGAATGAGAACTACACTGATTGCAGGGGGGATGGAGCACCCTCGTGCCCTTGCTCTGGACCCAGGCCAAGGGTTAGTATTACTCCACTAAAATGAGTCAAGGGTATTGTATTTTCTTTGAGTAAATTTGGACAAATACTATAGAGCATTCATGGAAAGACACACAGAAAATACACAGAAAAAAAGTTTTATGCATTTTTTTTTTAATGAAAGAAAATTATGAAACCATTTTTAATTAGAAAGTGCATTCCTGCAAGACATTCTGACATACATTTTTAATAACATGTCAAGGAAAATGTGTTTTGTTGTATTATGCTTACTTTTTATTTCTATTTGCACTTTTCTCCAATCTCTCAAGGCACCGTGTGGGAAGGAGGAAGCCTCAAGTATGACAACATGAGCTCAAAATAGTCACAGGCTGATCCCAGTAGCATTTAGTGCTTAGAGAATGCTTGTTGGCACTAAAATGAATTGAACATAGTCTGGTGGCTTATGTTGCCCATTTCAGGCATTGGAAATAATTCCTATTAAGTGCCATGGGTAATACAGAGAGGACAGACACAGTATCTCTGCTCGCAAGCTGCAGCTCATGTTGGCACTCAATTGAGTGACACACTGTAAATGGTCTCACTGGAGGCTGAAGTGATATTTTGTAATAATAAAGTCTAACAGATTTTGCAGTCTAACAGCTTGCTACTTGTTAAAATCTACTAAATGTATTGGTATGGGAAGGGAGGTTCTGAAAATGAAGGGATTGAATAGAATGAATAAGAAAAGAGCCTTGATATGCCTCTGCACACTATTGTAGAGCAAATGTTAAATGTTTTCATATAAAATGCTTTTTGAGTGTTTACTGGTGTGTGGCCATTTCTCATTTAGTGTGAGCCATGTGACAGTATACAGTATATGTTAAGTGATTATTGTTGCATCTTTATCACTGGTATATTCATCACTATTTGAATGTTTGCTTATTTATGACAGTTCATAGGACATTACTCATATAATTCATTACCAGATGAGCCTAGTGGAAATATTTGGCTGTGATTTACCCTGCTGTGATTTGGCTTGGATTTACCCTGGAGTGTATCTGTATTAGTAATCTCTTCTCTGCTGTTGTCAACTGTGGTGAAATAATTATTTTTCTGCTTATGCTGTTTTGCAGAATTGTGTTCTGGACAGACTGGGATGCAAACTTTCCACGGATTGAGGCTGCATCAATGAGTGGAAGTGGGAGGCATGTAGTCTTCAAGGATATGGAGATAGGAGCCTGGCCAAACGGACTAACATTGGACCACCTGGAGAGGCGCATAATATGGACAGATGCTCGGTAGGCGAGGATATGAGGATGATTGATTTATTTATATATATATATATATATATATATATATATATATATATATATATATATATATATATATATATATATATATATATATATATTAAATATCAAATATATAGGTGTGATCAATTGACCACAGTTGTAGGTTGGAAAAATTTATTTATTTTATTTTTTTTTAAGAATGAAATAGACAATACAGCTGCTGCTATTAGAAAAAAATCTGTCACAACAACACATAGTCATACACAAACATAGTGCATCTTTCATCTGTCTTTCACTTGCAGTCACTAGTCTGACAAAGTGTGAGTGCTTGTAGTGGAAGTCCCGCAGGACATCTATCAGCTGTATCACACCTTGTCAACAGTGGCAGTTCCAAACTGCTGTGGGTGTGAGAAGCCCTCCTAAGGTTTTCCTGGTCTCTTCAACAGCTCGGATGCTATTTACTCCGCCTTGTACGATGGCACAGAGGTCATTGAGATCCTAAGGGGCCACGAGTACCTCTCACACCCCTTCGCAGTGTCTCTCTTTGGAGGAAGTGTATACTGGACTGACTGGAGGACCAATACTTTGGCCAAGGCTAATAAATGGACAGGACACAATGTCACAGTCATACAGAAGACCAGTGCCCAGCCTTTTGACCTACAGATTTACCATCCTAGCAGACAACCACAGAGTACGTATTTTAATACAGGAATGTTGTAATGCAGTCTGTTTGTCTGTTTTTCTTAATGTAACTAATACCAGTAGTGACATTATGTTCTCATTATACATGTGTAACTACTCTTAGATTCAGTCATGCTTCACTCGTGGGATACTGAGCATTTGATATGTTTTGTACACATTTATGCCCTCCATCTTCAGAATCTTGAAGGTTGCATTCTGCTCTCTGCTCTTTTCTGTAGTTTTCATGGGAAAACAAACTTTTTAAGATTGAACCTTTATTGAAGCAAGATCTATTGTCAGTGGAATCCTGTAGTTATTAAAAAGCAGTTGGTGATGAGTAAACAAGACAATCTTGGATTGTTTGCCATCAGGCTATAGTAAAATATCCAAGACTTTAAAGTGAATGATATAAGACTGGCTTGTGTGGGGGCATTGAATCTGCAGGGGACATGTCCAACACACTTTTAATAAAACATAAATTCATTTCCTGACCTGACCTTTCCATGACAATTGGTCACTTATGTCATGTTTTATGCCCATGCTCACACCCGCACTGAAAGATAAGAGGTCACAATGAGCGGCAAAAAACCATTCTGTCCTTTTTTAACAAGTCGAGCAGTAGTGTAAGTTCTTTTGGCACGTGTTGCACAATGATGAATAATTTGCTACATATCTCATATTAATCACTGCCTATTTCAATTAATGAATAATTAGCCAGATTTGATGGTAATATTAGTCTACCCACAGACCCACACAAACGTGCACTTTTATTTTTTTTTATTACAGATGTACTATCTGAGTCCTTCACATTAGAACAAGATGGTGAATTGTTAGTGTTGAATTATGGATTACATAAGTGCCCAATCTGAAATTATGGCTACGCCCCTGTGCATTTTCGTTTAAGGTTTAACTATGATGCAGTAAGTTTTGGAAAATGTTATGCTTTGCAGTATGCCATGCTCCTTCTGTACAAGGCTTCTCTATACAGATGCCCACACTTGATCAATGAAGTCAGCAAATGCAATAAATAAAAAACAAGCAAACAAACCAAAAATCAAGAAATCAATCAGTCAAGCTTATTTGCAAAATAAACCATTAAGCCTATTGACTTGCTGTGCTCCACCTTATAGTGGAAATACGATAATGGACCACACTATAGTGGAAATACGAAAATATGATCTGTCCTGGCTCAGGTTTTGTGAGAGTAAAGTACAAAATGAATTAATGCAGTGGCCACTCCATGGTATGAAAATTCATTTGAGCTGATTCCTGCTGTTCATTCGTTTCTCTAGCCCATCAGAAAGTGCCTCCATTGAGGGTGGTGCATAATTGAAAAAAGGTGGTCATGCAGAGAACAAGCCAGCTTAATGTGACCTCTAGATGTGTTCTTCTACTCTACCTAAATTTATTTTAATTGTGTCTTGGTAGTTTGTCTAGCCGATTTTTCTATTCATTCCTTCCTAGCTGGTAAGGACAGCTTCAATTTGTCTTCAGAATGCACACAGTGCCCTTTGTGACTTTATCCGTGTCAGAAAAAAGAAACAGCATAATGAATATAACAGCAGTATAATGTGAATATATGCCATCACTAATGAGCAGTTGCCTAATTTTTCATGTACTAAAAAAATATTTGTTAATTAGGCTTCTATCCCTGTTAAATACACAACAAAGTGGGTTTACTTATAATATCTCAAATGAATGTCACCTATTACAGTTTTATATCTAGGTCCCTTAAATGTTAAGCATCATTTATTTTACACTTCAATATACTTTTGTAATGGTGACAAAAATATAGTGAAATCTTCTTTAGCCTTTTTATTGGAGACTATTTGTAGTTTGCTAATATTAAATCATTCCAGGTGAACAGCTTTCTGTTAAAGTATGCTTCAGCTAAAGTAATCTCATTTGCATCAACTCACCCAAAACAGCAGAAAATGCTGCCAACCAGCACAGGCTCAGTTCAGATCTTCTGCCAGTGCAGTCGAGTGACTGTTTTACTCTGATAAGTGCCGACAAATTGTGCTATGTTGCCAAGGAAGCCAATAAGTATAGCTAATCCAATCTTAAAGAGCCTGCTGGGAAAGGCTGGCTATCACTGCCGTCCAAAATCGCAGCTAACAGGCCACGGAAATTGGGTTTGTTTTCGGTGTTACTGTGTTGGCAGGGGAGACAGGGAACCTCTGGACGCCAGAGGAGTGTAATGGGAGAAAATGCTCAGTGGGTTAATGGCGCTAGACTGTAGGCATCAACAGGCTGTAAGTATGTTACGTGTAGTAGAAGAGCTGAAGGCAACGTGAGGTTAAAGAAATAATGTTGGGCACCAGTCTTCAATGATATCTAGAGCATGCTGTATGATTTCCATTGTTTAAAGCATTTCTACTAATGTAAACAAATGCCTTCAATGCCATTTCAGAATGGATTCACTTTGTGGATGTAAATCTCTAAACTCAACAGAGGCAAATCAGTGGAGGGCATTCAGTGGAAGATTCGTTTCACATCTTTGGCCTGCTTATCATAAAAGCGGGGCATTATTAACTAAAAGTTGCCTTCTGAGCAGTCGATTCATGCGCACTGCCTCTGTTTATCCATATTTTTTCTTTCAAACTGTGTGATTTCCCCAGAAGACCTAACGAATGTATAATTAATTTAATGGATCGCTAGACTATGATTTTGTTACTTATTCATGTTTACAGTAAATAATTACAAATACATGCCAAATGCATGTATTAAAAATTGGAGGGAAATAATAGGCCCATTTACAAAAATCCCAATGGAGCAATTATTTTTACGAATGCAGTTGGTTTCTTAGTTAATTGTGTTGTAATGTAGCTCTGGATTCACTGATGGGTTAAATATTCTGGGGAGAAATTATGCCAGTTCCCAAATACTTTAACTAATATCTAATGGCATGCTTAACTGTAAACACTGTACTATTCCTAAAAGAAAAATCTGAAGAATCATATCATGTCAGAGTAAATCCAATTAGTGGGCTATTTCCAAATAAAGCCGCTGGATCATAACCTCTCTTAGCTCAGATATAAATTACAAGAGGTTTGCAGGACATGTCCAGAATCTTAATAAAAAAAAATGAAAGAAAAAACCCTCTTGTACAATACATGCTTTCTTAGTGAAGCTTGCTTGTAGTGAGTTTCATTGTGTCACTGCTTTTACCTTGTATAAATGTTACTGGTGGTATTGCCAGGAGAGCTCTCCTCTCTTAACTTCGGGAAGTTCTGTGCATGCATTTGCGTCCATTTTAGATGTTCCCCTGGTGTTCTTGGAATAGTGCTGACAAAGACAGCTTTGTGAAAAGTGAAAAGGCGTAGAGAGCTAATTGACTATTCTCCAGTGACCTCTTAGCCATTATCATGTGATCTGCCTGGTCAGCAATAGTCCCTGATGAAGTACCCCAGAAATGGGCCACTCATGAAACAGATATGCTAGAGCTGTTTCAGAAAGAGCTAGAGGTGTTTTTTTTTCTTTCTTTCTTTTTTGAATGCACTGTGCTACTGCACCGTAAGGTTATGTGTGGTTCGTAGCAGTAGTTTGGATGAATAGCATTGTGCAAAGGACATAAAACAGTAAGCGCATCTCTTTGTGCTGTAGTAGCCTTGTAGGGTTTGAACCAGATCATATTCTCTTTTAAATTGAAAAGTTTTTTGTTTGTTTGTCTGCTTAACAGCAGTGTCTATGGCCATTTCCTTTAAATGTAAGCAGTTTGGCTGTTACCTCAAAGGCCATAACTTTTAATCAAGAAAAGTAATTTCCTTCATTTTCACTGTAAGTGCTTTACAGAGCATTTTGATAGTCTGCCTGTGTCTGTCTGCACAAGCAAGTTTGAACACAATTTGTTCAATTGATGTCAGCAAAGGTTAGCTTATATTCCTTTAAAGATGGCAGCATTCGTGAACCAGGAGCCATTATACTTGGTATTGATTTCTCTCCTCTGTGTGTTTTCTTTTGTTTGCCCTGAATTCATGTCACTGTTGGTTTTCCAGCCACAAACCCTTGTGAGGAGAACAGTGGAAGAGGTCCCTGCTCGCATCTTTGCCTCATCGATTACAACCGCACTGCAACATGTGCGTGCCCACACCTCATGAAGATCTCACCCAACAGCCATTACTGCGTGGGTGAGTTAACACCTCTCTACTCTGCTCGGGTTCATGCACCGATCTCATATTATACAGAGTGTACAAGTTGTGTGTTAGTTTGAGGTGGTGAGATACTTTGTGGCATGTTCACCTCAACAATTTTCTGACTTTACAGGATTTCGGTGTTCAGCGTTGAGGTACTTAGACTAAAATTAAAATCCAGCTCCTGTGTCAGTGTACATGAACCGTCCTTACTTTGAGTCATATCACATCACTGTTCCTATACAAAGGTTCCTGAAAACTCATCTACGTACCTTGCATGGTGTTTTTGCCATGTTTGCTATTTCCCAGCACTGAAGAGGTTTTTGCTGTATGTGAGACGTTCGGAGATCCGAGGTGTGGACATCGATAATCCCTATATGAACATCATGACTGCTTTAACTGTCCCTGACATTGATGATGTCACGGTCGTGGATTACGATGCTCTAGAGGAACGGATTTATTGGGCAGATGTGAAGACTCAAACTATAAAGCGGGCCTTCATCAATGGAACAAGCCTTGAGACGGTCATCTCTGGAGGTAAGGTAGTATATTTAACAAGAAAAAAAAGTGATGCAGGGCAGTTTGTCTTTACGGCTTGATGGCAGATTTAAAGTGATACGAATCTAATAAGTTATTGCCATTTTTATTTATTAGTTCTGACCGTGTTTATTGTAAATTTGGTCCCCTATAATGAGACTTTGAGTTATACTCTAAATGACATCTTTGTCCTTAAACTTTTCTGAAACCTAGTTTTAAATTGTTTTTCAACTACTGGAAGAACATGCTTAGTGCAAGATGAATGAAATGCCAAAAACACGGAGTGTGCTTAGGAAAATTATGTCATTATAAAACAATAGATTTTTTTCATAGAGTTCGCTATTTTCTGACCTGTATTAAAAAGGAAGATATTTGAGCAGTGAAAATACTTCTCCTGCACATTATGAATATGTAGATTACCACTGTTACTTTTTTTCTTTCTTCAAACTACACTTACTATGAACAAATGAGAAAGTGCTTAATTATAATATTTGCAGCAAAGCCGGTATAATAAAATAAAATAAAAAGCACTGTACATATGAGTATGGAGGATTAGTGCTATTAGTGCTAATGCAGCTTGCTATCCATTTCAAGGTGGACAAATCATAAATCCATTAGCCTTCTGGGCAGGTGGAAAATGCAGTGTGCTGCCCAGTCCCCTGTTGTAGTTTCTCAGAAACCTAACTGTCTCAAAAGTAGTAGCTAGTGTAATGTAATAATGTGTGATGAGGTAGATATCCAGTTAGCTGAATACAGCCAAGAGAAATTGACGAGTATAAGATCACGTAGCACATCCTGTTTGTGCCCTTGACAAAAAGTCAGCAATTTGATGGCCAGCATCTTGACTATGTGATATTATTAAAATATATTATTCAAGACTGACTATTGTCTTGATTTTCTCCTAATATGTTTAACAATGAGGTACCAATTACTTATAGCAAAAGAGTTATATGACTGCACTTTGCTTTGTTGGTGTTTTTCTGCTTGTTCCTGATACTGGAAAGATCGTCCGCCATCCACCGACGCTTATTAATCTGCTTAGCAAAAAATATTTTTTTCCAGATTGTGCTTTTGCTATTGTATGTAATGCATGATATCCCCTGCATTTTATGAAAAGTTTTGTTTTTTCCCCCTCCGTTTTCATGTAGCCTGTATTTAAACTAATTAGTGATGGAAACTGCAGAAAACAGGTTTAGAATTTTTTTTTTTTTTTTTTTTTACATTTTTTTAACATTTTAACAAGCTGACTCTCAAGGTTTACCTAAATAGCTGACACAGCACTACTGCATTATAAGATAGCATAAGTTTAAACATAGTTTACATAGCCAGCATTTTGGTTGTTGAAGCTACCTGTCTGCTGATCAACTACTGATAAAAATATTAACAGCCTGGACATGAAATCTGCTTTTCCCAGGCATCCAGGCTACTTACAGTATTTGTCCACCACTGAATATGCTGAAGTTGATGCCTTTATTGTGAGTTGCTTCTGGCATTTGCAGATATTCACAACTGCCGTGGCCTAGCAGTAGATTGGCTCTCAAGGAATATGTACTGGTTGAGCTCTGAAAATGAAGAGACCCAGATCAATGTTGCTCGCCTGGATGGAGCACTGAAAACTTCAGTCATCCATGGGATTGATAAACCAAAGTGTCTGGCAGTACATCCAGCCAAAGGGTATGCAATCCAAAAAGTATTTTAGTGTATTTAACATATACTGTAAAATAAGTATGTAATACATTCAACTGTTTAATGGATTTATGCACTTGCTTGAAAAAATACAGGAGGAACAGAATTATTGCATGGGCAAATGTTGGAAATGTAGTATTTGTAGAAATTGTCCAGTCCTTTAACAGTTCTAGGCTTAAGTTGTATTCTGGACAAGTATCTAATATAATGTATACCTTAGAATAAACACATTAGACTAATGTCTTTTCAATTGAACACTATAGGAAGATATACTGGACAGATGGGAATACAATAAATCTAGCAAACATGGACGGGAGTAACAGGAAAGTTCTTCACCAGAACCAGAGAGATCCAGTAGGTATGTCTAATCACATAATTTTTTTTTTCCGCTCACCTGCCTTAACCTATATTCAAAACCGACATTTATACTCTTATGTCCACTGCTGAATCAAAATAGTATTTTTATCAAGTTGTCTTGTACCATAGACTCGCACAGTACTGCATAAACTAGTTTCCACATATTCACACACATCCCATTTTGCGCTATTCCAAAGTCATTTGAAAACATATACTGAAGCCATAAAATCCTAGAATCCCAGTCCTAACATTCTACACCCACCTTAGGTCTCTCAATAGACTTTCCTGCAAGCAAGTTGTACTGGATTAGTTCAGCTAATGGCACGGTCAACAGGTGTAATCTGGATGGCAGTGGCTTTGAGGTGATTGAAACTATGAAGAAGAATTTAACCAAAGCCACAGCTCTGGCAGTCATGGGTAAGAGAATCAGCTTTGACACCCATCTCATTGATGTTACATTACACTTGATTGGGACATCTCAGTTTCTTAAATACATTATATATTATTAAATTAATGCGAAAATTATTACTTAATGAATGATAATTTTTCATTTAAAAAAGGTGCACTGCTCCATAATTTTGGTGGTACTGGTTTTGTTTGAACCTTGTATTGTTTTAGTCACATCTACTGACAATGTTTCTGCTATGTATTTGCTTTGTAGAAGTGTTCCTGTAGCTTGTAGCACCTATTGCTTTCAGACAACAGTGCAGCACTGGAATGGATATTTTGTGTTACCATGACACCATGGTATGAGAAACTGAGATATTAATTATCTACAGAAAACCCTCAGTTTCCTAAACATTTAAAGAAAATAAAAAATAAAAAAGCTGTTCCACTGGAAGCAATATTGCTCATCAGTTGGGGGAGTAAATGTAGGTCCCAGTCTGAAGCCAGGAATATACTTGCCTACATTAAAAAAGTGGGGTGAGAAGCTGATATGATTGATTTCTGTCCAGATGGAACTGGATAATGAAGACTGGTTGTTTGGATGGACACCCAACTGCTGTAGAGCATCTGCTTTTTAATCACACCATTCACATTAGGCTGGGTATAAGACTCAAATTACAATTCTTTCCTTATGCCAGAACTCAGATTAGGTACAGTTCTTGCAGAGAGAGAACTGGCATTGGTCAGTGTAAACATAAAGAAGGCGGTATATAGAGGGCAGTAATCAGTAGAGATCAATCATACACTGTAAGCCCTTAGAACAACTCGTATCATTTGCAAATTTATTTCCTACCACTTGGGAAGAAATTCTGAACAATACGCCTACATTTGCAAATGGTTTGCCAGGGGTCATTGTAGTAATTGACAGAATGGGGAAAAAAAACAAGCATATGTGAATGTAAAGATTTTACAGATAAGAAATATAATTAACAAGTCAACAACTTTCTCTCTTTCCATAATTTTTCTTTCCTTCTATCTTTTTTTCATATGGTTTGTTCATCTAAAGGACATTTTTGCAACTGTTCCTTTAACATGTAATTGCATCTGTGAACAACTTCATGAGACAACAGAGAAATATGTCATCTTTATGCATATTAATAATATTAACTTGCATATTAATAGTATTATCACACATCATTAATATTAACACATATCAAAATGAATTCGATTCCTATCACTACCCTGTGTGTCTAGAGTTTACAGGTTCTCCCCGTGCTGCGGGGGTTTCCTTCGGGTACTCCGGTTTCCTCCCTCAGTCCAAAGACATGCATGGTCGGCTGATTGACATATCCAAAGTATCCATAGTGTATGAATGGGTGTGTGAGTGTGTATGTGTTTGTGCCCTGCGATGGGTTGGCACCATGTCCAGGGTGTACCCCGTCTTGTGCCACATGCTCCCTGGGATAGGCTCCAGGGTCCCCGTGACCCTGTAAGATAAGCGGTATAGAAAATGGATGGATGGATGGATGTGTGTAAATATAATTATCATGTCACAAGTAAGTGTCCAATCAGATACCCTCATTACGCAGATTCATAAATGCTGATCTTACTTCTTGAAACTAAGGCTAAGTAGTTTTATAATGTTACTTCTAGGTAGTACACTGAGCTGTGATTAATTTTAGTCTTAATTGCATTTCTAGCACCATTCTCATGAGTAATTGTCAAAGGGTTGGTGAATATGGGTCCAGGAAAACAAAAGCGCAGTCAGGTCCTGCCAGCACAGCACATTGACTACACCATGATTTGTTCCTAATAGACTACTAATGGACGATGCTTTAGCAGGTGCGCTACTGTTGTTTTCTCAGTGCTAAATACTGCCCTCCATGTTGAAGCCATTTTTGACTGAGGCTGTAAGTTATTATAAAAAAGTGAAACAGAGTAAAAGGCCACCTGAATGACTAATGGTCCCCCCCATTTGCTTCTTTTTCTTCTTCTTCTTCTTCTTCCTCCTCTTCTTCTTCTTCTTCTTCTGCTTCTTCTTCTTCTTTTCCTCTTCTTCTTCTTCTTCCTCTTCTTCTTCTTCTTCTGCTTCTTCTTCTTCTTCTTCTCCTTCTTTGTCAAAGGTCAGACTTGTTCTGAGTATTCCAAACAGTTTCATATGAAACCATGTTTGCTGATTTAGAAGCGCTTCTGCATGCTTTTATTTTTTTTTTCTGCTGAAAGACAGATGGTTCTTGTTGAAAAAATGGGGTGATTATTTGTTCTCTACAAGGGCTTTTAGTTCATAAGTGCACAACTGAATTTTTTTTTCTGTGTCTGTGTATCAGTGTGTGCATCTATCTCTTTGTCCCAGTGTAGGTAAGCCTGGGGGTGAAAGGATGATCATGCAGTCGTGTGTGGGTGTTTGAGTAGGTAGTATTTGTAGAAGAGTAGTTTCAGAACTTTTGTTTCACTGTGCCGCAAATCTGCCATGAACTCCTTTCTGGTTTTCTGCTTGCTGGGTTAAGCACATGCTTTAAACTTTAAACAGCCTTGAAATGATTGAACACACCTATCACATACAGAATAATAACACTAGTGGATAATATGATCTCTGGAGAAAGCGTCAAAGAGCCTTAATGCCCAGGGTCTGCTTTTCATTGTTAAGACTGCTGATCCTCTCATGCATATAGGTAAAGGCGACGCAGGTGAACAGGTGAGAGTTTTTTTTTTTATGTCACACGAGGGGGATTCGCAGTTGGTAGAGTGGGTTGTCCACTAATCGTAGGGTTGGCGGTTAGATTCCCGGCCCGGATGACTCCACATGCCGAAGTGTCCTTGGGAAAGGCACTGAACCCCAAGTTGCTCCCGATGGCAAGTTAGCGCCTTGCATGGCAGCTCTGCTACCATTAGTGCGTGAATGGGTGAGTGAGACACATTGTAAAGCGCTTTGGATAAAAGCGCTATATAAGTGCGCCATTTACAGTGTAGCAGGGACTCATTGTAATGTACAATATAGCTTTCAACCATATTGATCTCTCATTTGTTAATCAGCTGCTTGAAGTGATAAAAAATAAAACTATTAGGATTCTGTAGTTACGGCTTAGCTCATTCAAGGTTAATCAAATGTATTGAACTGCTGTGGAACAAACAGCTCCTTCCTAGCCCTCTGATTTTCAGAATCAGCACAATCGATTAGCCATTTGGAACACTGCGTCTGGGTGTCCTGAGCCGACACCCTGTGAAGATTGAACGAGATTGTGATCTAAGATCTTTGGCCTGTATCTTTGCCATCTCTCTCCCAGCGAGGGCGCCTTAATTGAAGAGATTTACCAAGGTTAACCATCATGCTATGTTATCAGTTTATGCCCTTATAAAGCTGTTTCATCTGCCGAGCTGTAAAAAATAAATAAATAACTAAAAAAGCTATCTGATGGTATTCACCTGCCATACAAATGTCCATGTACTAGTAGAAGTACAGAGCTGAAAGTGATGAGAGACATATATCATTGTGTAGAGATGCAGAGGGAATATACAATTTTCATAGCTCCAGTTAAGCAGGGTCAATATACATTAAATACTGGTTATTTGATTAATGCACATTTTCTTTCTTAAAGAGCCCCAATCAACTCATGAAGAAGATGACAAGGAGCAAGATGACTGAAGGAATTAAAGCATTTTTATTGTTATTTATTGGCATGAGGCTGGTTTGCTTCCGCCATGGAAGCTTTATATAGATTTGGTGTGAGATGTAGGGAGAGCTCTCGTTCAGATCATGTGACTTCCTTCATCTATAATCAAAACAAATGCTTAAAGCGGAAATTGTTCTTGATGAGCTGCGCTGTAAACCAGCCGCCAGTCTGGATGCTATCAAATGTACACTGTCAATGTTGTTAACCCAGACATGATGCTAGGACACTCAAACATTTCAGAGGCTATTTGTATGTCACCATTTTCATTTAATTCCACACAACTATTTAATCACAGCTTAATGCCAATTTCTTCTAGGTCATATCTAAAACTATACACACATGTCTTGAACTACAGAAACTTTAACAATTTTACAAATGTGAGCGTGAATGCCATATTCTGCCATATTCTCCTCCTATGTAACTCTAGCTATCTTTCTTTTTCTGTTTTTGGGAAGTATAAATGTTATTGAGCCTAGTGTAGGTCACATAGTGCATATAACATTTACAGACTGATCAACTGTAACATGTCCTACTCCAAATCTTTCTTTTTCCTATACCATGTCAGTGACTGTTGTCAAAATATGAAAAGGTTATAGCTCATTCTTCCAATGTCTGTCTCCCTTTCTCTTCTCTTTAGTCATCCATCCATCCATTTTCTTTACTGCTTATCCTACACAGGGTCCTGGGGGACACCCAGGATGGGGTACCAACCCATCAAAGGGCACAATCACACACACATTCACACAGTACAGACAATTTAGAAATGTCAATCAGCCTACGATGCATGTCTTTTGACTGGGGAGGAAACCAGAGTACCGGGAGGAAACCCCTGAATCACGAGGAGAACATGCAAACTCTGCATACATAGGGCAAATGCAGGAGTTGAACCCAATTGATCTTTTATTAAAAAAAATAAAGAAATACTCTGCTCTCATGGATATCAAACAATTTGCAAACAAAACACAGGTTTATATATATATATATATATATATATATATATATATATATATATATATATATATATATATATATCTTTGTTATGCTAAATTCAGAATGACTAAACTGCAATCAACCTATGACATTGATTTATCGATCATTTCTTTGTCCACAATTTTAGTTGTGTTTTAGTTGTGAGTGCTTGTGTGTGTCTAGGTCACCGGTGATGATGAGATATGCACTAATTATACATTCATTGAAATCCACACCTTTTCACAGATTATATTTCACCTAAAAAAAATCCAGAAACTACCAAAGTGTCTAGGATCAAGGTCACCTTTCTTCCAAACTGCTGAGAATTTGTACTCTATAGCCTTCATTCTAATATCCCTGGTCACCTGGTGTGTCAGCACTGCCTGCCTCTCTGTAGCACGCAGGCACAGTTCAGGCTCCAAGCCAAGAACAACCTCTGTGGCCCTTTGTTGCACACTGTGCCTGAGTAGGAACAACACACAGACTGCTATCTACAGTGATGTTCTGACATTGGTCTCTATGAATGGAAAGACATCATCTCAGACCAGGGCACTGCGCCAGGCAGCTCTAAACACTGCTTCATTGACTTTCCTACAGACAGGGACGTGCACAATGCCTTGGCCCTATCTACTGTAGTTATAATTTACTAATGAGCTGGAGCAGACCTATTATCCATGGAATGAGTATACATGCATGACAATAGCTTATACTCATGGTCAATGAAAGATTCATATGCTTTAACAGGTGGCAAGCTATGGTGGGCAGATGACGATCTGGCGCAGCTAGGCACAGTGGCAAAGCGAGATGGCCGTAGCCTTGTGGCACTGCGCAATAAGACCAGCGGAGTGGTTCACATGAAAGTGTACGACCGAGAAGGCCAGAAAGGTGAGCTGCCAAGCGATGTTTTAAAACAATCCTCTATATTTATGAAAAGGAGTTACTTTGAAATGTGTTAATGTAAATTAAAATGGCCTGTGAAATTAGATGTAAATGAAAAATAATGGCTGGCTGGTTTTTCAAGGGTTTTAATTTGATGTTGATTTATTCCCGCATAGATTATAATGAGTAACATTTACAGTTTATGGTTGGACTATTACATTAAGTTTGATAACAAATCCTCCCTTTCTTTTTCAATATGTAAAAGTGCACTGCAGATTTATCGGTGAATCACTTTTCCATTTTCTGAGTTATTAGGCAAATAATTCAGGGTAATGGCAGGTCCATTAACAACGTTGCTGTGGATCCCACTAAACTGTCCACTTGAATAAAGAATGACCATTAAGCAGCTCTGATGTATATCTATTCAGCCCCTAAACTTTTCAAGCAGCAGTTAGCTTCTCTATTCATATTCTGCTCTGTCTCATTACTGTCTGAGACAGCTAAGGAGTGATCTCCTTGGGAGCACAGCAGGGTGCACGCTTCCTACGTGCTTCTCTTCAGTCATTCGTGCATTATTATAAACTAAAGGCACTAGTTTGAGCACATCCATCGAGGCATTCAATTTTGTGGGTGTTGTATTGCATCTTATAGGGAGGAATGCCTGTCAGTTGAACAATGGCGGCTGTTCTCAGCTCTGTCTTCCTACGTCGGAGAACACTCGCAGCTGTGCGTGCACTGTGGGCTACAACCTACGTGCTGACCGCCTCTCCTGTGAAGGTATACACGTGCTTACAGTGATTGAGCAGTATTAATATGGTAAAATATGGGTATGCTTTATCGTGTTAAGACATCATATGAGGGTCACAACATACACATCATCGATTATAATGATGAGCATGATAATGCTGACCTCATTTTTGGCAGCTACTTTTTTAATGGAAATGTACATTTCTAAATACTGGGACTTGTTTTCCATTATTATGCTATAGCATCAGATATGATTCCCCAGAGACTGTGATTTGTTTTCCATTATTATGCTATAGCATCAGATATGATTCCCCAGAGACTGTGATTTGTTTCTGTGTGTTTATTTGGCGGGGGGGTGGGCGCTGGTTTTTTGTAAAGTAAACGGGGGGGGGGGGGGGGGGGGGAGGAGGAGCCAACAAAAAAAGACAGAAAAAAAAAGGAGACCAAGGCCCGGGCTTGGTGGGGGGGGGGGGGGGGGCGGGGGGGGGGGCCCCCCCCTCCCTCTCTTTTTTTTTCCTCCTTTTTCTTTCCCTTTTTTCTGGGGGGGGGTGGGGTGGTGTTTGTTTTGTTTTGTTCCTTTGGCTTCTCCCCCTCGACGCAAACCAAAACCCCTTTTTTTTTTTTGTGTGGTGTTTTTTTTTTATCGTCAAACACAAGCAAAAAAAAAGGGGGGGCAGGGGGGGGGCGGGAAAAAGAAAAAAAATGGGGTTATATATCTTTTTTAGAGCTAAAAGGATGAGATGGGTTAAGTAAGTTGATGCCAGAGGCACCATAGATAAATGTTCCTTCATATCTTCTAAACCCAGCATCACTTGGGACTCACTGTAATATATTAGGCAATCCATCAAACAGAGGTTAGGTGTAGTAGACATGGCTGTCCAGGAACCTGGTGTTGTGCTGGAAATTTTATGATTTTCTGCATTATTCATACCCCCAATAGGCTTGTGACTGCTGAAATGCAACATGATTGACCCTGTTTGCTGAAAATGCAGTAGTGACAAGTGGCATGACGAGTGAGTGCAGGGGAAGCAGCTCTTATGTGATGCAACAGAATAATTAAAAGCCAGCCATTTAAAATAAGTTTTAGTTTCTTTAAGTGTGTTAACAGCGTACTGTGTGCATAACCAAACTGCTACTCACAAACAACACGAGGAAAGTTCAAATGCGTGAACTGAGCTACAAGATCATGTCCCGGGCTGCCCCCAATTTCTGTGACCAAGGAGGCATAGCTAAAAGTGCTGACCTCAGCCATAGGGCAGAATGTACAGATGGTCTGTGTCTCTCTTCTCTGCTCCCTTGATCCCTTCTCTACAAGGGCAGCACGTTCCAGCTTAGCTCAGGTGAGCAGGCTGAACTTGAGCCCAGCTCAGTCCATGACAGCTGAATCCATTCGCATAGCTTTTGGATGCCGTTATTAGGCAGCTTGTTGGAGTATGAAAAGCATGTGTGCCTTCCAGCTGGTTACCGCCGTGTATTCACGATCCATTATCTGGATCTAAACTCTGCCTTTATAGAAGACTGCATTTGTAGAAAATAAACAAAATATTTACAGATAACGCTATAGATTTACGTGAAGAAAACATTGAAGCTGATTTATCTACTAGTAAATTCTGTATTTGACTCTGGTGAGAACCTGCAGGAGACAAGCATATTCAATTATTTATGTAAATAGATTGTGGTTGTAGGCTCTCACATTCACTATCAGGAATTCAAGGTGGGATTTTTTTTGTGTGGACTGACAAAAATAACAGTACATACTTTACACAAATACAGTATACCTGCTGTTCTAATTAAATGAATTATAAAAGATCCAGCATATACAAAACAGAAGCATCTTGCATTCAGCGTTTGGGCTCCTGTTGTGAAATATTGTCTCCTGTCTACAGGCAATGACACAGTCTACTGGACAGACATGGGCCTGAACCGTATCTCTAGGGCCAAGAGAGACCAAACATGGAGAGAACACATTATTACCACCGGCATCAGCAGAGTGGAGGGAATCGCTGTAGACTGGATTGCTGGTATCATTATACTTTACATAAAGTGGATGTGATTGTTGTAAAGTGTTTCTTTTGAGTACTACTCTATCACAAACTTCAATTTTCTTTTGATTTTCTCCATAAAGGGAATCTCTACTGGACAGACCATGGCCTTAACCTCATTGAAATTGCTCGGTTGAATGGCATGTACCGCTCTGTGGTGATCTCCGAGGGGCTGGACCAGCCGAGAGCTATAGCAGTACATCCACAGAGAGGGTATGTCACTGTACCAGAGAGCCTTCGAGCCAAGATAATGTATTGATTTTCTCACAAAAAATCACCCTCACTGACCTCATTGCAATGGGCAGGTTAACAATCTTTGCCCTTTTGAGATGTTTCTCAGTTGAAAGGAATTTTTTTGAAATTCAGGGTTTGGTCCAGTGAGCTGAACACAGACTGACAAAAAGAACAGTCTGTCATATTTTGGGTATGGGCAAAACTCATAAACCAAATGTACATCAACAGAATAAAATATAAGTAACCTTGTCTGCGTACGACATTTGAATTTAGTGACTCATTAAACTGCTCATTAAGGAAATGAAAGGTACTTCATTTATGTTTGCCAGTTCAAAAAATGAGTCAGCTATGAATTCTTCTGATGTTCTTGGTCTTTTAATAACCTAAAGTGAAAAGGCAGCAAGTCACATTTAAAGATCCCTTCCGACTCCACCGAAACATTCCCTGCATTCTACTTGGGGAAAAACATCACTGCCTAAGAATTGTTACTTTTATTATCATCAACATCATTATCATCGTCATCCACATCAGTCTCTGTCTCATTACCTGAGGTAAAGGTTACTCTCGGCATTTAAATACAAGCCTCATCGTCTCTTCACTCCACTGATCTCTGTTTGTGTTCTCAACAGAGGGGAAATAATTGCTGGATCATTCAGTCAGCTCTGTTCTATTGACTGCATTTGGCATCTTTTTATTAGTTCTTTTAAACATTTGAAAACCATTTTCAATGATTTTTCATAATTTTTTCATCAATTTTGCCAGAATTTAGTCACAGTGACATCCGAATGGTTTTCCCATACCACTATGCATATATTAATATTTATTAATAGTTAACAGAACCTTTATATTGATCACCAATGTATTCTTTCTTCTTCATCTGTCATAGCTACCTATTTTGGACGGAGTGGGGGAAGAATCCTTGCATAGGCAGAGCACGGCTGGACGGATCAGATCAGGTCACGCTTGTTAGTTCTGGCATCGCTTGGCCAAATGGAATTTCCATTGACTATGAGGTACGGTAAAGTGCTCAATCTCTCTCTCGCTGTCTCTCTCACTTTCTCTCTCTGTATGTCTCTCTATCATGCTCCCTGATACTTCCAGCCTGAGTCTTGCTCCTCATTCTTCTTCTTCTGCTGATGATAAAATGGACCTGTACAAAAGAAGATGCGCTGATGTGCATTTTCAAATTGCTTTCCAGGAAAATAGATTATATTGGTGTGACGCTCGAACCGACAAGATAGAGAGGATCAACCTTGAGACTGGGGAAAGCCGGGAGATTGTACTATCAGCCGCCAATGTGGATCTGTTCTCTGTGGCTGTGTTCGGAGCTTACATCTACTGGTCTGACAGGTAATTTATTATTTTACTAAATGCTGGGCTTTCCAAAAGAGGCCCATAAAGCCAGCTGCTACAGTCTTAGAGGTTTAACTTCTTCCATGCAAGGACACTGGGAGTCTTGGCTTAAGGCTCTGACATTCCCTCAGCAAGATTCCTGACATTATGAAAATTTAGCAAACTTCTACTAAATGTCATTTTCAAGGTTAGGTTTAGCTCAGCTAGCGTTGCAGATGCAGCTGGCTTGTGAATTTAATTAAGATCCATCTTTTTTAATTATATAAGTACCACTGATTATACTAATGCCAGTTTTCATTTCCTGTTTCTGCTGTGCTGATTGTGGTAGAGCTCATGCCAATGGTTCCATTCGTCGTGGACTAAAGAGTGATGCCAGCGAGGCTGTGACAATGAGGAGTGGTCTGGGTGTCAACCTGAAGGATGTGAAAATCTTTAATAGAGGCCGGGAGAAAGGTTGAGGTTTCAACTTAATGTTTTTTGTTCTTTTTTTTCTCTTTAATGTTTTTTTCTTTCTAGCTCTTCCTTTGTTAAATTGCTCCACAACACAATTTTAGATTACTGTGTCCATGGCCATTGATAAATGTTTCATCATTAAAACCAGCTTTAAATCCACTAAACAATGAATTCTGCACTGATCCATTCCTTCCTGTTTTTGTAGCAATACAACTGGAACACTGTAAAATACCTAGTATAGCTTATTTTTATTTCCATTTAATAGCAGCATAGATCCACAAAACTCACAATCTGAGGGATCCTCCTTATGTCAGGTGTGTATGTGTGTGAGAGTACATAGGTATGAATAAGAGATTGAGATAATGGGAGCTATTAATTAACCCACACAAATAGTCAAGTTTGTACATACAGTGGAGCTTGAAAGTTTGTGAATCCTTTACATTTTTCTATATTTCTGCATGAATATGACCTAAAAGATCAGATTTTCACAGATTTTCAAGTCCTAAAAGTAAACAAAGAGAACCCAATTAAACAAATGAGACAAAAATATTATACTTGGTCATTTATTTATTGAAGAAAATAATCCATTATTACAGGTCCGTGAGTGGCAAAGGTATGTGAACCTTTGCCTTCAGTATCTGCTGTGACCCCCTTGTGCAGTAATAACTGCAAATAAACATTTCTGGTAACTGTTGATCAGTCCTACACATAGGCTTGGAGGAATTTGAACCCATTCCTCAGTATAGAACAGCTTCAACTCTGGGATCTTAGTGGGTTTCCTCACATGAACTGCTTGCTTCAGGTCCTTCCACAGCATTTCTATTGGATTAAGGTCAGGACTTTGACTTGGCCATTCCAAAACATTAGCTTTATTCTTCTTTAACCATTCTTTGGTAGAACGACTCGTGTGCTTAGGGCCGTTGTCTTGCTGCATGGCCCACTTTAATTTGAGATTCAGTTCATGAACAGATGTCCTGAAATTTTCCTTTAGAATTCACTTGTATACTTCAGAATTCATTATTCAATCAATGATGCAAGTCGTCCTGGACCAGAAACAGTAAAACAGGCCCAAACCATTATACTACCACTACCATGTTTCACAAATGGGATAAGGTTCTTATGCTGGAATGCAGTGTTTCCTTTCTCCAAGCATAACGCTTCTCATTTAAACCAAAAGCTCTATTTTGTTCTCATCCATCCACAAAACATTTTACCAATAGCCTTCTGGCTTGTCCACATGATCTTTAGAAATGTTCTTTGTGGAGAACAGTAGTTTTCTCCTTACAGCCCTGCCATGCACAGTAGTGTTGTTCAGTGTTCTCCTGATGGTTGATTCATGAACATTATCATTAGCCATGGTGAGAGAGGTCTTTAGTTGCTTAGAAGTTACTCTGGGTTCTGTTGTGACCTCATGGACTATTACACGTTTTGCTCTTGGAGTGATCTTTGTTGGTTGACCATTCCTGGGGAGTGTAACAGTGGTCTTGATTTTCCTCACTTTGGACAAAATCTATCAGAGGATTGGAGTCCAAACTCTGTGGAGATGGTTTTCTAACCTTTTCCAACCTGATAAACATCAACAACTCTTTTTCTGAGGTCCTCAGAAATCTCCTTTGTTCATGCCATGATACACTTCCACAAACGTGTTGTGAAGATCAGACTCTGATAGAGCCCTGTTCTGTAAATAAAACAGGGAGCTCACTCACACCCGATTGTCATCTCATAATTTGAAAGCACCTGACTCTAATTTCACCTTCAGATGTATTGCTAATCCTAGAAATTCCCATACTCTTGCCACTCAATATTGGATCATTTTCCTCAATAAATAAATGATTGAGTTTAATATTTTTTCTCATTTCTTTAGTTGGGTTCTCGTTGTCCACTTTTAGGAATTCTGTTAAAATATGATTATGTTTTAAGTTCTACTTATGAAGATATATAGACAAAATTCTAATGGGTTCACAAAATTTCAAGCACCACTGTATCTGCACTTAGGTTTTTCTTCATTACCACCATGAGTCAAAAAAATTTCATATTTTTAATACTTAACAGTATTCTTGATGAGGCTGGTCAGAACTCTGGAATCTTCTTTAAACAGCTTTATGAAGGAACTTCATCCAGGGGCCTTTTCTAAAAATTCCAGAATAGGCCAAGCACTTATTTTCTGCTTCTCCCAAGTTCTAAATGAAAAGTTACATTTAAATTAAAAGCCACTTGAAGAACTATTTTTGACCTATGGCATTATACATAAGCATTATCTTCACTGTTTACATTTGCCTTAGAAACAGATTCTAATTATAATCCTTTATCAATTTGACAACTAGTATTGCATCACTCTGTTACAAAAATTGAGGTATTTGCCTAAAATGTAATAAATGGATTCATCTTCACTAACAGCTTTATCCTGGTCACAGTGGATCCCTAGCCTATCCCGGGAACACTGTGCATGAGGCAGGAATACACCCTGGATGGGAAACCAGTCCATCACAGAACACCATGCATAAACACACATATGCTAAGTTTCATTCCACTTTTTGTGCATTTCTGTTATCGACAAAGTGAAAGTGCGTAAAAAAAAAAGTTTGCAATATTTGCTGTCTCCGGCCTGTTTCCATCCAACTGGCCTTTTACCGATAAAATGGCGTGCGTGATGACATACATCCTTTAAAAAAACAAAAACAAATTGCAGCATAAGTGTTGGTGTATCGCAAAAGAAATCTTCCCTTGATCCGTTTCCATACATAATTTTTGTCTATATCGCAAATTGTGTACATTTTGCACCCTGCATGTAAAATGGAGAGATTGTTGAGACAATTAAAAGAAATCACCTTACTTTCATTTTAATTTCACAAGTAATTGCAGTTGTACGAAACATCAGAGGACGAGGTCAGAATGGAGCAGCTGCTCGTCTGATTGGGCTCCAAATACGCAGAAGCCCACGGGTGTAGCCGGGGTGGCTCATCAGGAGAAACAGGAGAATTCCCAGTTGCCGCTCATAAATTGAGCTCATACAATAAGCATGTTGCATTATTGTGTGACTAATAACTAAAGCAACAAATTACACTACATTTGTATTTAAAATAGTGCATCAGTTATGCATTAAAATGTGACGTTTTCTCATATCACTTGGCTCACAGCGCATGCTCGTGCTTGTGATCGTGCTCTCTCTCTCGTTTTTTTCCATAATGTTACAGTTGGACTTTTTCCATAATGTTACAGTTGGGCTGGTCTTGGGCATTAAACTCCCGAGCAGGTTAGCTCCGACAGAAAGCGGATTGCTCTCACTCTGCTAAAGCCGGTGTCTTGCGCCAAGTACAGAGTAGTTGGGGAAACTTTCGGGGTTAGTAAAACGATTCTCCATCGTTGTGTTCTGTATATGCTGTACAGCTATCAAAGATACTGTAAATGAATGCGGCGTTATATCAGGCTGCTGTATGTGGCAGAGGCTAATGAAATCTCATACTGTAATTCCTTGCAGTATCTTTTGTCAGAGGTTTGCACACACATCTCTATTCTTCCACTGACTGATAGATAAATTCTGTCATGTGGCACTTTTTTTTTTTCGAATGCCATTTTTCCTCGACAAAAACTTTTTTTAAACAAATGTTTCGCAACATTTAAAGTACCGTCATAGAATTTATGCGCTAAAGTTAAACAAAAAAAGATTATGTAAACATGTTATCAATAATTTCCATTTCCATCAGCTATATCGTAAACATTTTAATGCGCTAAACCTTTTAACGCACAAAAAAAAAAAACCTTGGATGGAAACGTGGCTATTGACACCTTGGATCAAGTTAGCTTATCCAACCCAACTAATGACATGTATTTGGGAGTAAACTGGAGAACTTAGAAGACACATGGGAAACATGGGAAATTCCACACAATTACCCAAGATCAGGATAGATCTAAAATTTTCGGTTGGGAAAAATATAGTTAAAATTTTTTATTTTATATATAGTTTTACAATTTTTTCAAGTGTAAATATATATAATATATGTATATAGATATACTACTAAAAAAATAAATAAAGGGAACACTTAAAGAGCACAATGTAACTCCAAGTGTTCCCTTTATTTTTTTAGCAGTATATTTATAGTGAAAACGGAAGAGAATACAAGGCATATTTTTCATGTTTATTTGTTTTTTTTTCTTTTCCTAATTTTCCTAACATTTATTAAGGCATGTGTTTGCCTTCTCTAGGCACAAACCCATGTGCTAGGAGTAATGGTGGCTGTCAGCAGCTCTGTTTTCACCTGGGTAGTGGCAGGAGGACGTGCTCCTGTGCTCATGGCTACCTGGCAGAGGATGGCTTTGCCTGCCAGAGATACGAAGGTTACCTACTCTACTCAGAAAGGACCATCTTGAAAAGCATCCACCTCTCAGATGAGAGTGACCTCAATTCTCCCCTCCAGCCATTTGAAAAGCCTGAGTTCTTCAAAAACGTTGTCGCGCTGGCCTTTGACTATCGTCAGCACACCTCTGACCACAACCGCATCTTCTTCAGTGACATCCATTATGGAAATATTCAGATGGTTAATGATGACTGGTCTGGAAGGCAGATCATAGTTGAACGTAAGTTTAACATTCGTTATTTATCTTCAAGCACTGCATGGTGCGTTTGATATGTCCTGTGGCTGACATTTAATAATAGCTGCTGGTTAGGTCACTTGTAGACTAAATACTGTAATTCTGTTGCTTACACATGAAATTATGAATTTCCCAAAGGACAGCTGGAGAGTAACGGGAAATGTGCATGCTCTGTGAAATCTGTTTTCATCATGATGTTGACTTGTCAATGCACTGACCTGCATATTGTTAAATGTTCTGCTACCATATCCATGCCTGCCTCTTAGCAACCATTTGTGAAAAGCCATTTGCTGGAAGCCTTAAGTGTCAGGTCGCATGATGTATTGCTGGGTCCTACTGCATGCAACACACAGTAAGAGTGTTATAATGGCCACCTCCATTTTTCTTCAACTAAATGGGAGCAATTTAGCTGTCAGAAATGATGTTTGCAACATTGCATCTCTCTCCTTGTGCCCACTATTGATAGATTAAAATATCTTGCCTTGTTTCCACCCTTCTCAAAACTACAACACAAATAGGGATGGAAGATGAGGTGATGCATTTTAAGCTTCTGACTGTCATGCTTTTTGATTTCTCTATGTAAAATTTACATCATGGGAGACATCTTGGTAGCAATCAATAGCTGTTTCTGATGTGGCGCACAGTGAAAAAGTTCAGCTCCTAACGATGTTTTATTACCAATTATTGGCTTAATGAGTCCGTTGAAGCACATGCTCTCATTTGCATTAAAAAAGATTTACCTAATTACAATCTAAACAAGGTTTGCATGATTTACTCTGTAAGTCCTACTTTTTCCAGTAGACACGGTTCTCATTAACCTTGAGTGGTTTGTATGGATGCTTTCTCTTCCAGCAGTTACAGGAATAGGTATCAAGTGATGATAAAGTGAGGATAAAGCAGTTACTGAAGATGGCTGAATGAATGTTTGTGACAATGTATTGATTAATGCTAATTAATATTTTAATGCATTTTAACTCTTAACATTTTAAGTAATTAGGAATTTAGGTAAAGAACTTTGGCAACCCTAGCCTAAAGTGATGCTCATGACATCAGTGTTTTAAGGTTTTCCTGTTAAAAATTAGTAAACCAACGAAACTGCATTAATGGAGGATACGTTATTCTTAAGAAGTGTTATTTTTTGTGTAATATAAAAAAACAGGTGTTAAGCAGTGCTTAGTTCATATTACTTTCATTTTCAGCCACATTAATTATTAATTCAAATTGCTTAACTAATATGGAAAATTATCAGGTAAAGGTTCATACATTTCTTTAATGCTTTCAATGAAGCCACTATGGTACTGGTATCTTGGATTATGTGGTATGTACCAGTTGGCATCATGCTCCTGGTAGGCAGTAAGATTGTGGAGATGGAGGATGTGGTTCTGCTTGTCACCAGCTTAGGAAAATAAGAGAGGATTGAAACAGTTTTCAAATGTTTAAATGCAGAAACAGTCTCAGTTGTGTGTGTGTCACATAAGTATGTGTCCCAGGAGTCAACATGGATCAAATGTTCAACGATGGCCCTGAGATGTTTTGTAGTGGGCAGTTGAGAAGTCATGACAACCGCCTCTGGCCATCCGACAGCTTTCTCTGTCCTTTTGATGAGAGAAAACCCAAACATTTGACTTTGTTTTACATAGGTGCAATGTTGTACTTGGAACCATGAATCCTTTGTGAGCTAAATGTTCCAGCAGTCTCAAGGTTGCAGTAAAGCAGCAAGCTTCTGACTGGCGTCGTCAGTGTCTCGTCTGTCTCACCACACAAGAAAACACGGGGCTAACGTAGCCCTCTGGCAGGCGTGTCCAGGTCAACTGGCGTTCCCTTGCGTAAATTCAAACAGTGGCTGGACATTGAAACCAAAAGAGCATACTCTACCACGCTAAACCACGCATGGTGAAGCTATTAATGTATTAGAAACAGGAAATTCAACATTGAAACACAGCTTCTCGCCACGTGATATCAGGCTTGGGAACAGGATTTAACAAACGTGTTATACAGGCTCACACAGGGCTTCAGAGCACCTTGCTGTAAAAGAGAATTAACAATAACATCAATATCAAGGGTTTTGGTTCTGATAAGGGATATTGTTGTTTAACATACACAGGAATTAGAATGTTTTGACTTAGTGATAGGACATAGCATGTCCTTGTGGTCTAGAGAGTTAGGCAGAGTCTGTAACCTGGATCTGATTCTGAATGAGACATATTCTGACAAATTGAGCTGATTTAGGAAATTTACTGGTTTTCCACAATTAGGGTTTAGAAATTTAGAGGTTTAGAAATTTAGAGCCCGAGAATGTAAAATTAAAAAGACACTCCAGCATGTTTACAAATTCATGCATGAAAATTTCATGATCCACACATTATAACAATTTGTACTCATATTTATATTCATAACACTCTCTGAATATTATATACAATGGCAATAGTAAAAAAGTATTTCAAGTTTTTATCTTTGGTTTTAAGTACATAGGATTCAAGTGTCAGCTGATAATTTTTATCTTTGTTCAGCCAAAAATGTCTATATACCTGAGCAGAAGAACAAAGTGTCACAAAACACTGACTGATGCCATAAAAGTCCTCTCCAGACTGATAAAATCAAGAATTGTGATTGAGTTTTAACCACAGAAATATGTTTTATTTTGATTCTATTAATCCTTTAAATATTTATTTATATATGGAGTCACCAAAAAAAATATCTCTCACGCACGCTCTCTCTCTCGTGCGTCCCGTGTGTTTCGAATTACGTGGGAAACACACGGAATTAAAATTAAAAGAATGATTTGGAGCTAGGATTAAATTTGATCGGCAGACTGGGTCACTAGAGCTCTGTGGCTCTCTATTGATTGTGATTGTAAGAAGGAGGTGGAGGTGGAAACGTATATGATTGATGGTTTGATTGGGACCTCGACCTCCCTGCAGCAGCGGAGATGGGAGGTGGGCCATACATATGAGGATTGGGCTGATATTGACCAGGCTGTTGGTAATATGGGACAGATTGTGCAGGAAAATAAGAAAACAAGAAAACCTCTTGCCCTACAACCACGACCACGGCCACCTTGACCTCTCTTTTGCAGCTGATCTCGTTTTTTAGCATAACAGTCACGAGACAGGTCAGTGGGAGATCAGCACTACAGGACAGTGCTCGCGCTGGGTGTGTGGGCGGTTTATCATGAGTAGGTTTTTGCTTTGAAATCGGAGCAGCAGCGGCGCTGGAATTTAGGCTTGGAACTTTAATTCTACCTGGTGGTGCGCAAGGTGTTTTATCATTCACATGGAACATTTTAGATAATTTATCCTTCAAATTATAATGTTTATTCCATAAGGGGAGTAGGCGAAGCCATCCCATATAACATTTTGACATATATTCATAATCCCAAGATGGATCACATTCCCCGTCATAAATCATTCGTTTGATCTGAGCTAATACACGTGACTCAAAGGAACCACGGAGTGAAATAATTTGAAGCGGCGCGCATGCAACTGACCAACCGTATAAACAATCTAAATATGGAACCTTACAAAATCTACCTAACACGGACTCAATCCAATCTCTTGGTGTCATGCCAGGAGACGGAAGAACCGTGCTGGACGCAGAACCTCCCATAACCAACTTGGAAAATACCACTTACCACAATAACACAATACTTATAATACTTAACACAATCTAAATATAACACTCTTATGCAAACCACACAGACAGTTTTGAAAATTAAATTAATTAAAATTAAAATTATTCTACAACTATATAACTATATAAAATACTAGAATACAATACTAGATTCTAGATTAGATTAGGTGGCACTAACATTACAGAGGATCTAGGCAAGAGTACAGATTATCAGCCCTCTCGATAATCACTCTCAAAATTTATGGGTACGAAATTACACCGAACCAGGGAGGAAAAGAAAAAACACTCACCTGGTCCGGAGTAATCGCACTTCTGACACCAAATTCTTAGATTACACCCCACAGAAATCTACCGTTTACCGCCTTTGAGATCTCCGTCATGCCTTTCAGCCTGTTTTACCATTTACGTTTAGTAACATTGAGTTACGTTTAGTTCTATGTTGCTATGATCTAGAAAGTGTGGTTTGCTGCAGAGTCAGCTGTGCCTGGAGAGTCCGAAATGAACACAAACACACTGACAGATATGAGCGTGTTCAAAAGAGACTTCCGGTTTATTCATTCAAAACAGAAGAATTTATACACATTGTACACATTGATAACAGCAGTGCGTGGATGGTTTCTACTGGTCCAAGTGTCAATCAGATTTAGTCAAAACACACAGCACATAGTTATGATACAAAATAAGTCCCATGTCCTTCTGTTGACACAGAAGTACATAATAATATAATCAAGGATAGCAGTTGATCAGCTTATTCAAAGAGGTAACTAAATGAATACACGTTCATCACATATATATAATATTTGAGAGCAGTTCATAATATAAGAGGGTACATAATATAAAATATAAGATGATGAAAGAGAATTTCCTTTCAGTTAATTGATTTATTTCTAACTGTTTAGTGTAATGCTTAATACTCTATTACTTAGGGATTCATCGATACTCTTGTGAGTATAAGTACATGTTTTTTCAATGCTTGCTGATACTGAAAATATTTCCGCTGTGTTTCTGTAGGCGTTACTAGCAGGAGAAAGAGCACTCTGATTTGAAACTGAAACAGTACAATGAAATAAAATAAAATAGAACTGTTTGAGGAACCTATGGAACTTATTTAGGGGGGCATGGTGGCTTAGTGCTTAGCACGTTTGCTAACACCTCCAAGGTTGGGGGTTCACAAAAGTACTCTGCTCTCATGGATATCAAATAATTGCAAACAAAACACAGGCTTATCAAAAATAAATATATCTTTGTTAAATTTAGGTGTGCAACAATCATTGGCACCCTTTTAGTCAATACGTTGTGCTACCTCTCTTCGCCAAGATAGCAGCTCAGTCTTCTCCTATAATGCCTGATGAGGTTGGAGAATACATGTTAAGGGATCTGAGACCATTTCTCCATACAGAATATCTCCAGATCCTTCAAATCTCTCCGAATCCTTAAAAACATCTCCTCTTCAGTTCACCTCACAGGTATTCTATGATTTCAAGTCAGAGGACTGGGATGGTCATGGCAGGACCTTGATTTTGTGGTCAGTAAACCATTTTTGTGTTGATTTTGATATATGTTTTGGATCATTGTCCTGCTGGAAGATCCAACCATCACCCATTTTAGGCAGTCAGGTTTTCATTTAATATCTGTTGATTTTTGTTAGACTCCATGATACCATGTATCCTAACAAAATGTCCAGGTCCTCTTGTAGAAGAACAGCCCCAAAACATTAAAGATCCACCACCATATTTAGCTGTGGGCATGAGGTACTTTTCCACATGGCTACCTCTCTGTGTGCACCAAAACCACCTCTGCTGTTTATTGCCAAAAAGCTATATTTTGGTTTCTTCTGACCATAGATCCTGATCACATTTGAAGTTCCAGTAGTGTATGGCTAACTGAAGGCGCTTGAGTTTGTTTTTGGATGAGAGTAGAGGCTTTTTTCTTGACCTACATCATCCAAAACAAATTTTGGTGATGTAGGTCACTTTAGATTGTAGTTTTGGAGACTTTCTGACCCCAAGACACAAATAACTTCTGCAATTCTCCAGCTGATGATTTTTTTGGCCAATTAAATCATCCTCTTCACATTGAGACAATATACCCAGCTAACTTGCCATCGGGAGCAACTTGGGGTTCAGTGTCTTGCCCAAGGACACATGGAGTCATGCGAGCCGGGAATCGAACTGCCAACCCAACGATTAGTGAACAACCCGCTCTACCAACTGAGCCACAGCCGCCTCTGACTTAATGTTAAACAATTGACAACATTTAAAAATATTAAGCATATTATTATGTTGTGATAATATATGGAATATTTTAATCAAAGTATAATCCAATCAAAGTATAATCTTATCATCGATGTATAAGATATCAGAGAGTATACTCTCTTATATCTCTTGTATCATGTACTGTCCCCTATTATCGCTCACATTCAAACACGATATTGACTACTATCAGATCAACTTTTGTATTTATTAAACGCGATTACGACCACATATTAGCAACGAAGGGATTACAATTTCAGAATCTTTTATTCAGGTATATAAAGTAAACAACATTTTTACACATCATGGAAATACCTAGAGTATAATCTACTTATTAATCCATTCATATATAACAAACATACCAGTTCAAGATATGGCCTATATGTACAATGAAATCCAACATGGTTTAGGGACAATTTCTTTATGCGCATGCTTAGCTTCATATGTTTGGTTCGTATGTGCAGTTTCGTATGCAAGAGATGTCGTATTCCCGTAAATTGGAGAATACGCTATCAAAAAATTTAATAAAAATAAATCCTAGTGAACAATGAACATCTAGATATATTTCTTTGAAATTACACAGCAGTAACTTTATTACTCAGTTTTTTTCACATAATTTCAAAGTAATATAGCATTTCAAGAATGTTAATATTTTTCAAGCTTCTTTTCTACGTATATTCAACGTCAATGAATTATTTCATCATGATCAAGCCTCTTTTCGACTACCTGTACCTTTCATTTCAATGGCGGGGTTCCCTTGACTTTGTCGAAATCACGTTTGTTTTTGCTGAGCAGACACACATCCAATTCCAGGTTGATTCATAACATTTCCAGTTGACTGGAACTTCTTAATTATTGCTCTGATGGTAGAAATTGGCATTTTCAATACTTTTGCTGTTTTCTTGTAGCCACTTCCACATTTTTATGAAGATCAACAACTTTTTTGCTGAACATCACAGCTATATTCCTTGGTCTTATCCATTGTGATGAATGACTAAGGGAATTTGGGCTATGTGTTACCTCATATTTATACCCCTGTGAAACAGGAAGTCATGGTTGAACAGTTTCCTGTTCCTAGTCACCCAGGTCTATTAGAGAAATTTAAATATCAATAGGAATATTTTTCAAATATATTTTTCTCATCTGGATTCATAAGGGTGCCAGTAATTGTTGCACAACTATATTTAACAAAAACATTTTTTAAATAAACCTGTGTTGTGTATGCAATTGTTTGATATCCACTATAGCATTTTTGTGATTTGTTTGAGCAAAAGATCAAAATGTTGAACAATAAAGACAATTTTTCACAGCCTTCTTTGCTCATATTTACCAAGGGTGTCAATATTAGTGGAGGGCACCGTAGCTGTATTAAGTAACGATTATTAATGTAGCCATATTGTAAAGTGTTACCCACTTGTTTTCAAAATGCATTAATACTTATATTTATTTGAATAAAGCCAGTAAAATCATGAGGGACTGGTTAGATTCAAATAGGACTATTTTCAAATCAGCCTGACATTGTGGTCAGTTGTAATCAATTGTTTAATTACATAAAATAATAAAAATAAAACAAAAATTTTACCAAAACAAGCAAGATATACCTAAAGAAGTAACAGCAGACAAGCCTGACTATCTGAGATAACTGTAAGAAATAGAGCTTTTTAATGATGTTTCCTATTCAGCCTAGACAAGCCTGGCCTGTTAGGGTTATTTCACACCTAAAATGAGATCGCATCTTTTTTTTACCACAATGCTGGAGTTATTATATTATATAATCTGCTGTTGTAAAGCTTTTCTCTCTGCTACTGTCAACAGGAACACCTTGCCTAGATGAAGTAGCATTATGTGTTAATATTGGTTGATGGAGAACACACAATGATAATGGCTCCATATACACACAGAGACAGAGAGAGAGAGAGAGAGAGAGAAAGAAAGAAAAGGTGTAATTTAAAGAAGGTGAAGATGTTAATCATCCATATTCCCCTAATTAAGACACGCATACCCTATTAATTACTGCCTGGTTCTCGAACTAGTTATGGAGAAGCATGCTGCCAGACGTCATTTATTGTGAAAAATTAATTAGTGATTCATTTAAAATATTGTAATAGGATAGTTCGTCATTTGGCAGTTAAGTGCCTTTCTTTTGTTATGCACAAACCTACCTGAACTTTTTTTTTTATATTATATAATATCAACTCATATTTATATAAAATAGAAGTGTATATCATGATCAAAACACAAACATAAAAATTAAACAATATTAATAGATTTTCGCTTGAACTGATCAGAGTTGATCCTCATCCGTGTTTGATTTATATGCTGACAGTGTTTTTCTTCATTCTGCTACACCTTTGTTTAGATGTGGGCTCTGTGGAGGGCCTGGCCTACCATCATGCATGGGACACAGTGTACTGGACCAGCTCCACTACATCCAGCATCAGCAGACACACAGTGGACCAGAACAGGCATGGAGCCTTCAGAAGGCAGCCTGTAGTCACCATGTCCGAAGATGACCATCCACATGTGTTAGTGCTGGATGAGTGCCAAAAGTCAGTGAAATTCTGTTGGCACTTTTATACACCCAGCATAATGTCCTATTACTTTAATAATAGTACAACAACTAGTAATTCTAATAATGGATTAGAAACATTACAGGGAGTAATTTTTTTTGAAAACAAAAGCCAAAAACAAGGATTTTTCAATGAACATAATCAAATAATGCACACAAAATCACTCACACATTTTTCCAGAGTTAAAGTTCACTCAGCTGGGTAATGATATTATTTTTCCATTCCATTGTGATGTCAAGAAAGTATAGTCTAAACTTAAGCATTTTCAAATATGCCTAAATTCCTGTGCAGAATTTGTCACTTCCAGCATAGAAAAAGATTTGACTTTAAATATCTATAGTCAGGTTTTTGAAGAACAAATCACACACCAATGTCTAAATCATTTGGAGACTCAGTTTTTCACATATTGGTGAACCTCTTCCCTTCTTTACTTCTGAAACACTCTGCCCCTCTAAGATACTCTTTTTATACCAAATCATGTTACTGACCTATTGCCAATTAACCTCCAGTTAGTTATTTTTAGTAACACTTACTTTTCCAGCCTTTTGTTGCCTCCGTCCCAACTTTTTTGAAACATGTTGTGGCCATCAAATTCAAAATTACCTTATTTTTTCCTTAAAATGGTACATTTCAGTTTAAACATTTGATATGTTTTCTGTGTGATTTTGTTGTGACTAACATATGGGTTTATGACATGTGCAAATCATTGCATTCTGTTTTTATTTACATTTTATACAGCATCCCAACCTTTTTGGAACTGGGGTTGTATAACATTTCCCCCAGATTTGTATTATTATTACTTTATTTATGAAGATGATGAAGATTATTATAACTATGTCATTCTTGTGCAAAGAACTTTGATTAAAAAAAAAAGAACCTGATTAAAGAACATTAAAATCCAGTCCAATAGTCATTTAACTTTAGAATATAAAACATGACCTTTCTTATCCAATTGCTCTTGAATTCTCTTAAGCAAACGTCTCTGTAGACCTCAAGGACCACACAATCAGGCAGTGGTCATGTAATTCGACATTACGTATATGAAGTACAGACAAAGACTGGGGAATAAAAAGATTAGTCATAGGCTGGTCTGTTGGGACATCATCTTTTCTATCTATCTATGATTGTATTTATATAACAGGAATAGTGAAACTGAAAAGAGAAGAATTTAATTGGTATGCCCTCTTAAATGCTTTGACCTAAAAAAAATCTGTACGTAAAGTATTTTCACTACAGATTGAAGAATAATTTAAAAAACGATCAGACTGAAGACATATAGCCTCCAGCCAGCAGTTCTTATGCTGAGGACTGTCGTACTGCTATTCATATTATCTTCTGACCTTGGGTTCACAGACTAAATTAAACTTCCAGCCTCTGAGAGAATGTCCTTAGTTGGTAATTTGGTACATTTTAAGATGGACTACAGACTGCTGTTAATTAGAATATAACCTAGAATGATTAATTGGCATACACTCCCATGCATTTCACTAATATTCCATTAGTGTGTGGAAGCTGGACTTTTGTCAAAAGACTATTTGCAAAGACGGCCGTGCACATACTGTGGGTCTCTGTATGCAGCATTTGAAAAGTGTTTCAGACCTGCTTATGGTATTGAATGTGCTTTGCTGCTCTACTGAGTAAATTAGGATAATTGATTTCTATGTATTGCTTTTCAGTTGCTTATTTGTACCAGTGTTGCTTTCAGCTGTTCTCATTTGAATTTTTCAGCCTGATGTTCTGGACTAACTGGAACGAGCAGCGGCCGAGCATCATGCGCTCCACACTGGCTGGGAATAATATAAAAGTGGTTATTAGTGTAGATGTGTTCACTCCTAATGGGCTCACTATTGACAACAAAGCAGAGAAGCTCTACTTTTCTGATGGGAGCCTCGGAAAAATTGAACGTTGTGAATATGATGGCTCCAATAGACATGTGAGTACACCTGCTTTTCAGCTTTCCATTCTTTAGAAAACTGATGGTTTTTATTGTAAAATTGAAATTGTACATTTGTACCGATTATCACAGGGCAAAAATCTAAACAACAGGACATGAAATGTGCCCCTAAGAGTGTTTTACAGGAAGCAGAAAACACATTAAGTGTGTTTTACAGTCCCGTAATTAGATGATTAATTATTTAGCTGTAAGGTTTTAAAGATTTAGGGTATTTTTTACTTGTTTCGTATAGAGGGCTGACACCGAAACACAATAACATGATAGTGGTCTAGTTATAAAAGTGTTTTAATGACCAAACAAAAGTCCACAATTAATAATTAGCATTCACTGATGCACTGTGTTGTTGACTGTGCACAAGATCAATTTAATTATGATTAATTGTCCCTAGAAAGAACTTCCTTTTCATGATTTCTGGAATAAGTGCATTCCTTTAGCCTTCAAGCTGTATAGTAAATCTCTCTACAGTGACTTTACTGAATTTCAGTTTTCAATTTGTATTTGGCACAACATGTTCTCAGCCCACCTCAATTAGTCATACATGAGCTGGCATGGCCAGGTCAGACTCCATAAGTATCTCACACTTCGGCCTCTCTGTGGTGCACTTCCAAAAACTTGGAGCTGCTAATGAACGCTTACATTAAGTCCCCTACAGAACTAACCCGTCAGCCAGCCAATTTAAAAGTGAAAAATGAATCAAAAGCTGTTGTCTTCACAGCTGTGGGTTCCTGGCACCACAGTAGGAGTCAGCCTCTTATCACTAGTGAAGGGCACAGCGTGTAAATGTCAACCTTTAGGCGCAAGTTTACACTGGACTCAGGTTACTTCTTCACTTGGTGCTAAGTTTATTTCAGAATTGATCGCTTAAAGTGGACAACATGGCTTTGTGGTTAGCACATTTGCCTCACACCTCCAGCGTCTGGGGTTCAAGTCCCGCCGTGTGTGCGGAGTTTGCATTTTTCCCCCGTGTTGCAGGGTTATCCTCCGGGTACTCCGGTTTCCTCCCCCAGGAAGGAAAACATGCATGGTAGGCTGATTGGCATGTCTAACGTGTCCGTAGTGTATGAATGGGAGTGTGTATGTGATTGTGCCCTGCGATGGACTGGCACCCTGTCCAGGGTGTACCCCGCCTTGTGCCCGATGCTCCCTGGGATAGGCTCCAGGTTCCCTGTGACCCTGAAAAGGAGTAAGCGGTAGAAGATGGATGGATGGATATTATCACATAGGAGGTCGTGTTTAAACGTACATGTCTGTGTGTTGAAGCTAACTGAAAAGTATGTTTGACAACTCTGCTATTGCATAAACAGAGATAATTGGTGTTGGAGTAGAAAGCATGCACCGCAAATTTAATTTCTAGCCAATATGCTGCATCAAAAACCATCTGGCACTCCTCCCTACCCCCACCCCAATCTTCTCTACTCCGATCGCCAGTTGTTATTTGCCCAAGCTGGGTTCTCTTAATCAACACCTGTCCTATTAATCCCGCTATGGTGGCGGGGCTAATGTGATCACGGCTACAAGCGTGTTTCTGTTAATGACTGAGGCTCCAGAGCCGCGAGATATCCTCCCATCGCCAGCTCAGAAAGTCCCACAAGGAGTCATGTGATGTATATCTGTGTCCACCGCCATGACACCTGCATTAACACTAGGATCTGGGCTAAACTGGCTGCTGGGGGATTATGCACAGACCGTGTCCTCTGCACACACATTAGTTTTAGCTTTTTCAAACACACTGCCAGGCTTCAGAATGGAGTTTTTCAGTGGTGCTCATTTTAAATAGTATGCTACTGTATTCCCACTACATGTAACCTAGGCTATAGCAGTTTGAATTTCTTTGAATGCAGGTTATTGTAAGGTCAGGCTCTGGAATGTTTTTTGGTCTGGCTATTCATGGGAACTACATCTTTTGGTCTGATTGGGCACGACGGGCCGTGCTCCGAACCAACAAGTTTACTGGAGGAGACACAAAAGTGCTGCGAGCTGACATCCCTCACCAGCCTATGGGAATTATCGCAGTAGCCAAGGACACCAATAACTGTAAGTGCTCACAAAATGCAATTGTGGCATGTTTAACTCAGAAATTAAATGCTCTTAAAATGTACATTATGTCAATGACATTTCAGAAGATGGCATTTGACTCATTTTGTGTCATTTTCCATCACATTGATAAGCATGGTACTGTGTAAACTAGCAGCTGGGCATCTACTGCTTATAGCTGTTTAGATCTTTAAAGAAGAATTGGAATGATAAATGATCATGGACTTAATTTGCTGGGACGAAACCTTAAGTGGGAGATGTAATTAATAAAAAAGTAGCCCTGAGTCGCAAAGGGTGCCTCTGAAGTGTTGCAAATGCGAAAAGTAGGACATTGGGAAATGGGTTTAAGAGGCTCCCGGCGGCCCGTGCTTGCGAGCCTGCTGTGAGAGATTTTCGCTTCTCATTCATTTTATCATTGCAAATGATTGTAGCTGCCTGCCATCGACCGTTCTTGCCAAGGGAAAAGTAACAGTCATCAATGCGGAGGAGACAGGGCCATGAATCGACAGGTGTCTGATGTGCTGCTATTTTTAAAATCAGCATGTGTATCTTGATTTCAAGCATGACACTCCTCGATCCTGAGAATCATCACAGAGGGTTTTTTTTTTTGGATTGCAGTAATAAGATGAGATGGCAACGGTGTTGTGAAGACTCATTTCCATAATCATGCAGTCATTGTGCATTGAATTATTGATGCTACAATCATAGATGAGGGAGTTTTGCAGTCCACAGAGGCTCAGTTGCCATAAGTCCTTACTGTGATACTGTGTTCTACGAATGAGAGAGAAATTAAAGTTTTGCCAGTGTTGCAGGTATTTATTAGTGTTATGCAGAATTTTATCGTTTAACAATCATGCTTTTTTTCTGTTTATGTTGTTTCGGCCTTAACGATACCAGTTCCATTGATTCCATGCACAGCATTACTTGTATAGATATTATTTGATGTAAATGTATTCCCCTGATTTGCAGCAGAATATTATTCTTGATGTATTCAATGTAGTAATGTAAAGACCTTCAATTAGTAAAGTTTCCTGACAGCAGCTCAGATGAGGTTAGCTTCATTCCCTTTTCACTAGAAATGTCATGGAACATGCATTGCTGTGTGTGTGTGTGTTCTCCAGGTGAGTTGTCCCCATGCAGGGTGCTGAATGGTGGTTGTGGTGATCTGTGCCTCCTAACTCCAGACGGCACAGTAAACTGCAGCTGCCGAGGAGAACGAGTCCTGCTAGATGACAACAGATGTGTGTGTAAGTCGTTATAAACTTGTTTTCTTATAGTTCTCTTCAAAAACACTCAAGAGTAGCAGCTGTAGAGCAATTTCTGTCTTTCAGTCCATGTTATGTCTTAAATCTATCTGTGGTGTTAAGGTTGTAGAACAATAGCCCCCCAGACCCCACTCCCAGCACACGCACACACACACACACACACACATACAGTATATATAGTACATTCCATGTCATAATGTGTTCTGTGTTGCATAAATACACAAATCTGCATTTCCAGCATCGTATAGTGTTAAGTAAAGAATTATAATGGGTGAACTGCTGCAGGACCTGGATGCACAACATTTGTATCTTCAAAATGGCTGCTGTTTGTGTACCATCCGTGTACCACCTTTTTTTTTACTATCTGTGATCAGTAAATGAGAATCTTGCAGTAAAACAGTTATCTTTATTAAATAATTTCCCACATATCTACCTTACCAAGTGTCTTGTAGTGGGTGAAGTGAGTGAAGTGAAAAGAGCAGTTCACAGCAAAGCCATTCAACATACCTCAAAAACAAAAAAAAGCTCAAGGTAACAAGGTTCTTACGCAATGCATCCAGCATCTCGTAGAATCCATTCCCAGAGGATTTCTTGCATTTTTCCTGTGCAAACATTCCTGTGTAGATAGTTTGTATGTGTATTAATTAGTTCTTTAAATCAGATATTATAGAGATAGTTTGACCAAAGGTGGAGCTTATACAGCCACCTCCTTCCAACCCCAAAATTCAGTAATGACTATCAAATAAAATGTGTTTGGCTGATTTTGGCTTTTTTCCATTTTGGACTGGAGCATCAATGCTGATGTAGCTAACAAGTATGGGAAGCTTATAGTCTCCAGTTAGCCATCAGGCAAACTACATCTGTGAATAAACACTTGGTTTAAAAGACGTGTACATAATCAGCCTAATAAAATGGCTGAAAAAATACATACTGTAAATACATTCGAAATACATGTGCAAATAAAATTGGAGCTACAGTATATTATCAGTTCCAACAATTAATTCCACTTCCAATATTTGGAAATCTGAAAGCAACATCTCCTACTTGAGGGATCTTATTATTTACATGTGCAATTTTGTATGATGTTAAGCTGTTGCCTAAAATTACTGTATACTATAATTACAGTATACTAGTATAATTATATATAATTAGTGTCAGAGATCCAGTGCAAAACTATAGCTGTAAATATGAAGACAGCACACAGGTCTTGGCTGATTAACTCCACTTTCAGTGGATACAGTATTATATTATTATACAGTAGAATATTGTAAAAATTTTATTTCTGACCAAACTATATTTTCCATGGCATGTAATTTATAATGAGATTTAATTTCACATTCCCCTATTTATAGAGGAGAAACTGCATTCTTTATGATCCTATTACCTTTATTTGAATATTTTATGGCCTAGGTTAATGAGAGCTAAGTTTCAGATGGACAACTGGACAACATTATCTGTCTTGTTTCTTCAGCTGAAAACTCCACTTGTAGCATTCACAGAGAGTTTGAGTGTGGAAACGGGGAGTGCATCGATTACCAGCTTACCTGTGATGGAATCGCTCACTGCAAAGACAAGTCGGATGAGAAAATGCAATACTGCGGTGAGTGATTTTGTCTCTTCGGCGTTGGTGAGAGTAAACTTCAACCTCCAGAGCACTTAATAAAGTGAGCATGAGATCTCAGAGCCTGCAACCATGGCAGCAAATGAATGTAAAAAAAGGAAGAAGCAAATAAATGACCGTGTGAAGGTCAGGTTTTCACATTGTAAAAGATTCCTTTTGCTATTTCTCATCACACTCATCATAGATAACAGGAGCTGCAGAAAGGGCCACAGACTTTGCTACAACAGGCGCTGTGTGGCAAATAATCACTTTTGTGATGGAATTGATGATTGTGGAGACAACTCGGATGAAGCTTTTTGTAATAGTAAGTAGGAGTTTCAATACATGTTCTCATATTTTATATGAATTCTCATATTATTTAAGTACACTAGAGCTCTTGTCATATATTATCGATATTGGCATTTCAGGTCTATCATGCAGAAGATCTTCACAATAAATAGGAAACTTAACTATTGATCACAGTATTTTAAGAGTATATCCTAAGTTAAACAGCATGAATGTCTCTTTTCACTGAAGGAAAAACACTCTTGACAATGATGTTGTTTCTTATAGTCATCTTATAAGCTTATAGAAGCTTCATGCACTTTTCTTTCCACTACAAAATATCCTAACTTTCTAATGTTTGGAGGATTTCTTTTACTGACAGCAGATTTCAGTTCTTTCCAAAGGGTTTAAATTGCACTGAGACCAGGAATCAATTGGACACTTTTCCTTTTCCCCTCTTCCTTTTGTGCTTTTGGACCTGTGTTTGGGTCATTGTCCTGCTAGGGCCCCATGATATTTGACCAGTGCCTAATTTGCTGACACTGGGCACATTGTGTTCTAAAATGCCCTGGTAATCTTCTGAGTTTATGAATCATTAAAAACTTTCAAGCTACTAATACCAGAGGCAGCAATGTATCCGCTTAATATTATGGAAGCTCTGCCATATGTAGTGTGTGTGGTTTTTTTTTCACAATTTTAAATGTGTCTGAAATATATCACTGGTCTGCACTGCTGAAGAGAACTAATTTGGTTTCATCAATTTGCAGAACATTTTGTCTAAAAGTCTCTTTGGATGTTACAGTGTGTGTAATGATTTCCAATAGTGTGTACCAGGCTTTGAGAATTTGTTTGGTACGCTTTCCCACAACATCCAGTGAGCTTCTTGAAAGGTTCATCAGCTCAGAACTATTTTTTATATATTGTGTGTGTGTGTGTGTGTGTGTGTGTGTGTATTTTTTTTTTTTTTTTTTTTTATATATATAAAAAAATATTATGTATATATATATATATATATATATATATAAGTTTTTGGTTTTTTTTGAAGATTAAAGCCATCATTGATTGGTCTGACAGTGTATTACAGACGAGTCAAATAATAAATGGAAATCTAGTTTCTATCATCAAACTAATTTGAATAGTGTACAATTTTTTTTCATACTTCATTTGCCAAAAAGCAACTTAGACAGTAATGTTGACAGTTTTTTTTAAGGTGGTAAAGAAAAGTATTTGTTAAAAAAAAAAGTTTACTCTTATAGTGTAATTGTGTATGCATACTTTGCACATTATTTGAATTATACATTAAAAAAGAACAATCGTGGTACCATGCCCTTCCATGTTATGCAAATGTTCTAGTTTCATGTTGTTCTTATGGAGTAATGGAAACTCACTTTCATTGCATATCAAAGCAGTAACCACACACATGCTCCACTGTAATCACAGGACCCAGCATTTAGTTTGCTTCTTCTCTGTATAAGTGAAAAAATTCTCTTTTCAGATTTCACATGCTCTGCCTCTGAGTCATCATGCCAAGATGGAACTTGCATACCAATGTCCTCTTGGTGCAACCAGGTCATCGACTGTGCCGATGCATCTGATGAAAAGAACTGCAGTAAGAAAATCGTGCTCAAAGAAATGTCTGCATATCACATTCATTACAAAATGCAGAATATCCATTTTTGGTCATTTTGATAATATGATATATATATATATATATATATATATATATATATATATATATATATATATATATATATGGTGTAGTAGCCCCTTCCTCTTTTGTTTTTTACCTAAGTTTACTCCATTAATAAAAAATCATTTGGTGCATCATGGCTGTGAAAATTGCCCCAAACTAATACTGGTTGACCCTACAAAAATCAAGGTTTAACACAATTCAGGCTGAGGAATCCCACTGCAGGATGTTAGATGTTGTTACACAACATCTCAATATTCTGGTAACCAAGTTTCTGGTGGGTTGTGGTGTGGTGTTGTGAGAGTTGGAAACATCTCAGTTGGAAGTAGTCACGGCAAGTTCCAGGCTAAGACAAAACCCCAGCCATCACACTACCACCACCATATTTTACTGTTGGTATAATTTTTTATGAATGAGTGTTTACCTATACTGGAACACAAATACTTGTTCTCCACATTTGTCCCAAATGGGATTGGGGAAAGAGCAGAGTTTTTGACTTGCATCATTCCCGTGATGGGGAGGCATGAGCTTAACTGGAGGTAGGAGTTGTTGGGGGTCTTGTGACTTCTGTGGTTGTGCTGGGGTAGAGATCCGACACTCTTCCTTTGTGATTGTTTTGAGTTAAATTGGAAAATTTTTTTTATTTAATAATAATATTATTTACATTTTTTAGGTAGAAACATTAATGTATATATATATATATATATATATATATATATATTTTTTTTATTCCAATATGTGTGTTTGTTTGTTTAGCCGAAGCACAGTACATCCATCAGTTCTGTGGGATTAAGTTATTTAGTAGGATTGACATTTTGAAATAAAATAATGTATAGTAATGAATAGGATCAAAGTTAAAGCATAATACATACATAAAGCATTACATAATACAATGGAACAATAACATTAATTAAAATAATTCATTTATATAAAATAGTCATCTTGGGCTACCAGCATACCAGTATACCAGAATCTAAATTGTCTAAAAGTTCAATAACTGTTCAGTCTACATTAGTGGCACTGTAAAAGCTTTAAATTACTGCTAAAATGATTTTATGTTTATGGAACTGATGTGTAGCATGTTGGTTTGATAAAGCCCTCGGCGAATATGATTTAATTCCACTGGTATATATTGCACCTTTTTTTTAAAAACCAAACGTGGTGGATAGCACATTTTGTGTGGGGTGGAAAAACTCTTCTTTTAACTCCTTAAACAAAAAGGTAGACTTGATTAGTAAAATTAGAAAAATGCAAAAACCTGGGGGACATAATGCATTCTGTAAATAAAAATTAGCAAACTGTGATTTTTAATATATAGTTGCCTCCACTAATATTGGCACCCTTGGTAAATATGAGCAACTAAGGCTGTGAAAAAGTGTCCTTATTGTTTAACCTTTTGATCTTTGTGTGTTGCAAACACTGGAATGACCATGGCAGGACCTTGATTTTGTGGTCAGTAAACCATTTGTGTGTTGATTCTGATGTATGTTTTGGATCATTGTACTGCTGGAAGATCCAACGATGGCCCATTTTAAGCTTTCTGCCAGAGGCAGTCAGGTTTTCATTTAATATCTGTTGATATTTGATAGAGTTCATGATGCCATATCTTGAAAAAATGTCCAGGTCCTCTGGGAGAAAAACAGCCCCAAAACATTAAAGAGCCACCACCGTATTTAACCGTGGGCATGAGTTACTTTCCATATGGCTACCTTTTGGTTTCCTCTGACTATAGAACCCAATCCATTTGAAGTTCCAGTAGTGTCTGGCAAACTGAAGAGACATAAGTTTGTTTTTGAATGAGTAGAGAAACCCTTCCAGACAACTTGTGGTGATGTAGGTGAATTCGGATTGTAGTTTTGGAGACTTTCTGACCCCAAGACGCAACTAAATTCTGCAATTCTCCAGCTGTGATTTTTGCAGATTTTTTGCCAATCGAACCATCCTCTTCAAAGTGCGTTGAGACAGTATAGAACTTCTTAATTATTTCTCTGATGGTGGAAATGGGCATTTTCAATGCTTGTGCTATTTTCTTATAGCCACTTCCCATTTTGTGAAACTCAACAACATTTTGTTGCACATCAAAGATATATTGCTTGGTCTTTCAATTTCATTGTAATGAATCACTAATGGAATTTGGCCAATGCGATACCTCATATTTATTTTGCCTTTGTTTATTTATTCATTTTCATATGATTCATTTTCATGTGATTCATTTACATATGATTCATTTTCATGTAATTCATATTCATGCATGTGATTCATTTACATGTAATTAATTTTCATGTGATTCATTTACATATGATACATTTTCATGTGATTCATATTCATGCATGTGATTCATTTACATGTAATTAATTTTCATGTGATTCATATTCATGCATTTGATTCCTTTACATGTGATTCATTTTCATGTGATTCATTTACCTTTTCTACCCTCCCTTCCCCAAATATTTCATTGAGAAATAATAATAATAATAATAATAATAATAATAAATTTATTCAAAAATAAAAAAAATTAAAAATTCCCCCCGCCCCCCCGGCTCATCATGGCTACTCAATAGCTGTCGCTGGTTATATAAAAATTATAAAACCCAAGAACTAAAGTAAAAATAAGAATATAAATAGCCAATTGAAGCTGAAGAGGGACACACACCCAAAGTCACCATAAAACAAAGGAGACAGCAGTGTATCACCCCTAGGGTTGTCCACAAAGTGGACCTAGAGTAAGCTAAAAAAAATTACTAAAAAGAAAAAAAAAATCCAGTAAGAAAAAAGTCCCCTGCTGACTTCAAATCTAATAAATAGTCTGCGCACGTCAACAAATATAATGTCCATACCTTTTAAAGACTTATACCTAATAATATTACACAGTGTAGCATATTAAAATAAAATACAAGAAGAGAATAACAAGATGAAAAAAAATATATATATAAATAAATAAATAAATAAATAAATAAATAAATAAACAAACAAATTCTGAACGAAGTAATGCACAATATCCACAATAAGAATTCGAATTCTATAGAGCTGGATGGCCGAGTGCAAATTAAAATAAAGAATATTATCAGAGAAAATAAATAAAAATTAATAATAATAATAATAATAATAATAATAATAATAATAATAAATAAAATAAATACTAAATAAACAAATAAATAAATAAATAAAGAACACTACACTGTGTAGGTGATGTGGTTCACCCCGGTTTTAAGAGTTTAACGTATTCTGCTGCTTCCTCGGCTGAAATAAAGTCCTTCTGGACACCGTTGTATGTAATGCGAAGCCGAGCTGGATGAAGTATTCCATAGCGAGCTCCCTCAATATCACGAAGTTGACGCCGAACCTCGTTAAACACGGCCCGGGCCCGGGCTGTCTGGACTGTGTAGTCAGGGAGCACGGAGATGTTCAGATCCCTCACTTTAATCTCCTGGCGCTCTCTCGCACGGCGTAAAATATCAATACAGTCACTGTAATAGTGGAATCTGCACACAATAGCTCGTGGTCGCTCACCAGACTTCGGCTTCGGCTGAAGGGTCCGGTTGGACCGGTCCAGAACCGGCTCCTTCTCCAGACCAAACGCCTCCTTTAACAAGGCCGCTACAGCAGCGGTTGTACAGGTGTCAGCTCCCTCTGGAACTCCGACTATCCTAATGTTATTGCGCCGTGACCTCGACTCCAGATCCTCACATTTATTCTCTAATTGAGTCACGGTCGCAGTGAGAGACTCGATAGTAGTCTTCATATGACCGATATCATCGGTGCAACCGGAGAGAGTGTGCCCCATTTCCCCACAGTACCTTTCAGTGTTGAGATGGTGGCATCGGAAGCGACTTTATCACTAGCCTGCTGTGTTTTCATGGCCTGCAGGTCATGCTGGATAGTAGATAGCGCATCCCTGAGAGTCCTCTGAAGATTCTCATGGCGAGTCCCCCGGCGCTTCAGACGATCCCGAAACTCCCGGAACGACCTCCTAAAATCAGCGATGTCCTTCCTCAGTAAGGCCAGCAACTCAAGCTTGAATGCGGCGAGGTCAGAGCCACCACTCGGGGACGCGGATGTGACCGCGGGTTCACAGGGGGAAGGGAGCGCGGCTACGGATTCATGAGGAGAAGGAGGCGCGGGTGCGGGTTCATGGAGAGAGGGAGACGCGGCTGCGGATTCACGAGGAGACGCGCTCGCGGTGCGCCCTCCAGACCTCAATTTTGTCTGAATGCTGCCACCGGGTTTCAAGTTTTTCCCCGACATCTTTAACGAACCACCGAGTTAAAAGTACAAAAAAGGAAACGAAGTAGAATAAGTCAAATTATTTTATATATAAATTATATATAAAAAATATTATATTATATATAAAAAATATTATATTATAATATTATATATTATATTATATATATTATATTATAATATTATATATTATATTATATATAAAAAATATTAAATATTATAAAAATATTATAAATTATATATAAAAAATATTATATTACAAAAGAAAGTGGTAATTTTTACAATTTTTGATCGAAATCAGCAGGAGACTCAAACTTAACGTCTTACTCCATCGAACACAGAATTCTCGATACCTCATATTTATACCCCTGTGAAACAGGAAGTCATGGTTGAACAATTTCTGGTTCCTAGACACCCAGGTGTACTAAAAAGATTTAAAATATCAGTGGGAATATACTTCAAATATATTTTTCTCATATGAATTCACAGGGGTGCCAGTAATTGTTGCACACAACAAAGATATATTTGTTTGGATAAACCTGTGTTGTGTTTTTGTAAAAAAAATATATATATATATATATATATATATATATATATATATATATATATATATATATATATATATATATATATATATAAAAAGACCAAATGTTTAAACAATAAATAAAATGTTTCACAACCTACTTTGGTCATATTTACCAAGGGTGCTAATATTAGAGGAGGGCACTGGATATCCTATTGGAATAAGATAGATATAATTACATGTTTGCACTTCATAAATGTTTCCTGTGTGTAAAATAGTTACAGATATGTTGCTAACGTGTTGATAGCAGTCTCATTAACACTATATGTTATTGTTAAGTTTGCCTTGTGTGTTTAGAGCCCATAGAGAAGCGTGGCCATTGGTTGGTAGGAAAAGTACTCAACAAATTGTACTGTTTTCATAGGCAGCACCGATTGCTCCGAGTTCTACAAAATGGGGGTCGCAGAAAAGGGTTTCATCAGTTGCAATTCCACATCCTTATGTATTCATTCTTCCTGGGTGTGTGATGGAGCCAATGACTGCGGGGATTATGCAGATGAGATGAACTGTCAGGGTAATTCTCTCCTTTCTGTGCTCTACAGCTTGAGTAAGTCAGGTTCTATTAAAACCAAATTAATTTTGTCAAAACACTGTTTATGAGGAGTGTAATGAAGCAGAGACAAGCCCCTGTCTTTCTCGTCATGCTTCAGCAATCACCAAAGGTGCTTAAAGGGGTGAATAATGTCTGGTAATTGTCACTGCTCACCAAGGGCAGGAGGATTCGAAACACTTTCAGAGTGCTTTCTTCAGATTCACTGAGACACAGATGACGTGACCGTGAGTTCAGTGTTTATTGTGTGTCAGTAACATTGGAAATAGGAGAAAACTAGTAAAGAATTTTTCGGTTTCTATGGAGATACAGTACACCATGCTTTTAATATGGATAAGATATACCTCCAGACAGGAGTTTCATTTATTTGGCTGCAAATGAAAAACAGCTGGTGTTTCATTAAGTTTTTGCAATGAGACATCTACCAAGGGAGAGATAATGACCAGAACAACCACTGAACATCCCATATGGCAAAGCAAACCAATGTTCGTGGCTCACTCTCATAACCGATTCAAAATTCTCTTCTCTGTTTTGGGATATCCCAGTATCCCATGGGCCCAGGTGTGAGGAAGGCCACTTTGCCTGCCCCAGTGGGAACTGCATTTCCAGCGTCTGGCTCTGCGATGGCCAGAAGGACTGTGAGGATGGAGCTGATGAGTTCCAGTGTGGTAAGCATTGCATATTCCTTCACTGAGATCCTATCAGAGTTTGATTTCTCATTTGGAGACAGAGGTTAATGTCCATCTATTGAGACCAACTTTGATTGCAAACCCTGATTCAGCTGCAAATAGCAAAAACAGTATGTATTAATAACTACTGAATTCTCAAAATTTTCCCAGAACATATAGGAACTGAAGACTCTATTGATTTTTTGTTTCTCTTACTACCATTTCCACCAAATTTAAGAGCAAACAGATTTTTGCACTTTCAGTTGTGCCTTCACATTGGTGCAGTTCAATTATGAAGGTGACAACACAGCAGTTGCACTTGGAAATAACCAAAACAGCAAGGTTGTCTCTGAACGGTTCCGTTGTGGTGGAGAAATGTGCATTATATTGGATACTATCTCATAATCTCATTATCTATCAATTACTCAGGGAACAGAGCAACTTCCCTAATATGTGAATAGATTTTTATTTATTTATTTTTTTGGCAGAAGCTGGCATTTCTGTTGACAACACAATGCCAAATTAGGCAATTGATTTAAGATAGTGTAACTTTGAGGAAATAAGTGCACTATTTTTTTGCAGTCCAACATCCTCTCTAGACACTTAAAGAAACAGAGAAAGGTCGGCTATGGAGCATAACCTGAGTTCAAGTATATTGCCCAAGGGCAAAACAGTGGAAAGTCAAATTAGAATTTTGACAGCAGTAATCCTCCAACTGCCAGCTCTCAGCTACTTCTCTCAGATGCCGGGGTTTAAACCAAGATTTCTTTACTCTTATAATGTTGTGGACAGTTGTCCCACCCACAGAAAAAATGTAAAGCCCTTAGGAAAAATATGGAGAGCACTTGTACTCTTGTGTAATGTGCTTGCAGTTAGTAGAATTAGTTGTTTTCTCAAATGACAAGAACATACATTCCCTTTCCTATTATCATATTTAAGCTTATAAACACTGAAAGGTTCTCAGAGGGTAGCCACTCAGAGCCACTCAGATTTACACAAGTTATCACATAATTAAACCGAAGAGTTGTTTATTGGAAATGTAAGTGTATGTAGTGAAATAAAACATCCTGGATCATCTTTTAAATGGTTTATGAATTAAATGCTTTTGTAGCTTTATGGACACTAAGGCCAAATGTTTGTGGACACCTGACCATCACAAAGTTGGAAGCACCCAAACTTTGTATACAGTATAATTGCTCCTGTGCACAAAGTGAGGTCCTTAAAGGCATGGTTTGCCAAAGTTGGAGTGGAAGATCTCGAGTGGCCTACACAAAAACCTGACTTCAACCCCACTGAACACATTATATTATTATACATTTGCAGTCAAGGGTTTTAATGCACCTACACATTTTTTATTTTTCTATATAGAATAATAGTGTAGGCATCAAAACTATAAAGTTAAGACATCTACACCGATCAGCTATAACATTAAAACCGCCTGCCTAATATTGTCTAGTTCCCCCTTGTGCCACGAAAACAGCTCTGACCCATAAAGACCCTAAAGACCTCTTTAAGGCATGCTGTGGTATCTGGCAACAAGACATTAGCAGCAGATACTTTAAGTCCTGTAAGTTGCAAGGTGAGAAATCTATGGATTGAACTTTTTTGTCCAGCACATCTGCCAGATGCTCGATTGGATTGAGATCTGGGGAATTTGGAGGCCAAGTCAACACCTTGAACTCTGTCATATTCCTTAAACCATTCCATGCCATTAGGGAATACCGTTGCCATGAAGGGGGTATACTTGGTCTACAACAATGTTTGGGTACATGTCAAAGTAACACCCACATGAATGACATGACCCAAGGTTTCCCAGCAGAACATTGCCCAGAGCATCACATTTCCTCCGCTGGCTTGCCTTCTTCCTATAGTGCATCCTGGTGCCATCTCTTACCATGAGAAGCGATGCACATACACCCGGCCATCCACACGATGTAAAACAAGACGTGATTCATCAAACCAGGCCACCTTCTTCCATTGCTCCATGGTCCAGTCGGAGGCTTAACATGCCTATTATATGTGCTTTGTGCTGTGGACAGGGGTCAGCATGGGTGCCCTGACTGGTCTGCAGCTATGCCGACTCACAGCCAGCAAGCTGCGATGCACTGTGTGTTCTGACACCTTTTCTATCATAGCCACCATTAACTACATACAGAAAATACAGTAGTTTTTTTTTGTGGGATCACACCACATGGGTTAGCCTTTAATTACCAGGTGCATCAATGAGCCTTGGGTGCCCATGACCCTGTCTAACCTAGGTATTAACCACTGCATACCGTTAACACCCCACAAGACCTGTTGTTTTGGAGATGCTCTGACTCAGTCATCACTCAGACCCTTAAGCTTGCCTATTTTTACTGCTTCCAAGTCAACTTTGAAAGCTGACTGTTCACTAGCTGACTATTATATCCCCCCCCCTTGACATGTGTCACTTCACCTCTCGTTGATTTTAATGTTATGGCTGGTGGGTATATAAGCACCCTTGATGGCTTTTCATATTCTTGCCATTATCTCAACCAGCTTCATAACAAGCCCCCTGGACTGCTTTACCAGCAGCTTTAAAGGTTCTCACATGCTGTATATACAGTCATGTGATAAAAAAAAGTACACCACGTGGTAATTGTCTTTTTTTGGACATATTTGGACAAGCAAAATTTGATCTTCTTTGAAAAAGTCCCTATTAATACAGTTGATACACAATCGAATTACACATAAAATTGACATTTTGTAGTAATTTTCACAATTTTAATTAACAAAAAACAGCTCAGTCACATGGAAAAAGTACGTACACCCCTGCACTCTTCAGATCCATAAAATTAGAATCAGGTGTTCAAGACTGGGTGCCAGTGATCAGAACCTGCTTCGGAAGTGCAGGTGGAATCAGTCTTCTTTAAACCTCTCACATCTAGTGTCTAGTGTTCCTTTTGCTATTGAGGTGTGTGGTGTCTTCATGCCAAGAGTTAAAGAGTTCTGTAAGGCCTTCAGAATAGAGGTTATGGATGCCTTTGAGTTTGGCAAATGATTTAAAAAGATTATTTGAAATGCATCATTCCACTGTAAGGAAAAACAATCTACAAATGGCACAGATTTGAAATGCCAATTTGTCCAGGACTGACCACAAATTCATCCCAAGAACAGACCATCTGATGCAAAAAGAAGCCTCCAAGAACCCCAAAATTTAATCACGAGATCTGCTAGTAAGTCTTGCAACTGTTGGTGTTAAAGTGTCTGTTTCTACAATCAGAAAGAAATTGTACAAATTTGACCTGCAATGGGAGGCATGCCAGGAAATAGCCATTGCAAGACTATAGTTTGCCAATGAGCTTATAGGCAACGACCAGGCCTTTGCCTATAAGTGCTTTGGATACACAATGCAAGTGCTTCGACAGACGAAGACAATCTGTCCGATACAAAGTTGAAGTTGAACTGAAAGATACCAACAATACCAAAAGTTTATGAAAAGCCAGAGTCAACTTAACCAGGTTTGAGAAGGAAAATCTCTCGCAAATCACTAGAAAGACATTTAACTGTGTGAGTTGTCTCTCATCTCTTATCCACCACTTCTGTACTTTTGTCGTTGATAGATTCCTCCTGTCTGTGGAACCAATTTGCCTGCTCCAAGAACAAGTGTATAGCCAAGCAGTGGCTGTGTGATGGAGAGGACGACTGCGGGGATGGGGTGGATGAAAGTGATGATCTCTGTGGTACGCACTATAACAAATATTGTGCTAGTTGAATGGTTTCAAATCCCAACTATAGGACAAAACCATTAAATATAACAAAAATAAGATGCCATTTTTATTAACCTGGTAATAAAAATCTCTTTATGTTGAGCATATTAATAGATGTTAGTAGTAAACAATATTTTAATTGGATTGTAATGAAATATCGGAGAGATATTAAGCCCAGGCAAAAGGCAATTAAAGAAGCACACTTGCAGACTAGTTGTATAAACATTAACTTTTTATTAATTTGAAGAATTTTGTTCAAGCCCTAATAATATACATATGAACCTTCTTAACACATTAAAGTTTGAGGCTGAACAGCAAGGAGCAACAGCTTTACTAAAATGTTTAATTTGTGCACAGGCTCTGTGACATGTGGCCCCGGATTGTTCAGTTGTTCTGGGTCTTATGCTTGTGTGCCCAAGCGCTGGCTCTGTGATGGAGAAAGGGATTGTCCTGATGGCAGTGATGAACTTTCAGCTGCTGGCTGTGGTATATATTTATTCATTTATTCATTCACTCATTTAATATTGGGATATAGAAATAAATGCAATCATTTATCTGTTAAAAGTAGTTTACAGTATCACCTGGTTTCTGTTGCAGCACCTAATAACACATGTGATGAGAATGCCTTCAGATGCCTTAACAAGGCTTGCATCCCCAAACGCTTTGTGTGTGATCATGACAATGATTGTGGAGATGGATCAGATGAGTCTGTCGAATGTGGTGAGTGTTACCTTTCCTTTGTTTTTATTACTTAACTGTCTTGATTAGTCCATCTGCTATTATTATTATTATTATTATTATTATTATTATTATTATTATTATTATTATTATTATTATTATACTTAATGCTGCAAGTGATTAAGGGGCCAAGCACTTTCTAGTCCCATCCCTTAGCAAGAGAGGAACACCAGAAGCCATTGGGACCATCAGTGCTTGTTCCCGGGGAGCTATACTAAATTTGATGTTGATATGTCAAGCCATTGCTGAGATATTGCCACACTTCCTGTTTTCAGTAGCCTGTTCTCAAAATGCAAATAAACTCAAACCTTATTTGTTAACATCAGGTCATGTTGCTAAACATATGTGCCAAGATAAACGTGTAAATGTGTTGCTGAGATATGTTTTTATTTTCTGTTTGGTGACTTAACCAGGAAATTCATTTGGATGTTATTGATGATATTTAAAATACAAGTTTGGTTGGTGCTGTGATCTAAAAGTTATGATTATTTCGACAAAGTTTGACATGACTTTTATGACATAATTTGTAGGAGAAGCTAAAAAACAAAAACAAAAAAAATGTGAAAATGGCCAGCTTCCTGTTTGGCAAATCACAATTTCATTGCATGAACACTCAGCACCTTCCAGGCAATCAACAGAAAAAAGAATCATGATTGATATTGAGTGGTTCAAAAGTTATGAGCAGTTTTACTCATTTCTGAATTAATGTCCCCTAGGGGGGATTTAGTCAAAATGTCTGGTTGTTTCTCAGGTGCTGGTCCTTCATTAACATATGAAGTTTGATCTGAATGCATCACACTGTTGCCTAGATATGGGCTCACTTCCTGTTTGGCAACTTCACTGTCAAACTCATTTGCACGTAATGAATAGAACGCATATAAAAAAACGCTTGTACAAGTTGGTCTCACAATGTTGTAATCCAAATTAAATGTAATTGGATAAAAATTTGTAAGGGAAGAAGCAAAAACATTTATCAGAATAGCAGAAAATCCAATATGGAAAAATTAACATCATGGTATCCACTGACTTGAAAGTGGAGTCAGGTTTCTACAATGTTGCATTGCAGGGTAATATTGCTTTAATTAAATAAAAGTTTAATAAAAAAAAACATTATTATTATTATTATTATTATTATTATTATTATTATTATTATTATTATTATTATCATTGTATATGTGTTTATTTGTGTTTATATATGAATATTTTTTTTGTTTATTTGTTTACACTGGAAATAGTGAGAAAGGGGTCTGTTATTTTAGTTTATTTATTTTTGTGTTCGAGAAAATTTATTTTTAGATCTTCAAATGAAATACAACATAAAGCAAAGGCAACCTGAGTAAACACACAATATAGTTTATTATAGTTTTTTTTTGAAGAGAAGAAAAAAAATCCAACACCTATTACCAATGTGAAAAACTTGCCCCTTAAAAATAATTGCCGCCTTTAAAAATAAGTGCCACCTTTAGCGGCAATAAATGCAACCAAATTCTTCTGATAACTGGAGATTAGTCTTTCACTTACTTCTAGGAATAGGACTTCCTCCTATGCTTTGGATCATTGTCTTGCTGCATAATCCAGTTAGACTTGAGTTTCAAATTATGATCTGAAGACCAGACATTCTCCTTTAGAATTTTCTGGTAGAGAGCAGAATTCATGTTTCCCGCAATTATTGCAATTGCTCAGGTCCTGAAGCAGCAAAGCATCCCCACACCATCACACTACCACCAAAATGCTTGACTGTAGGTATAATGATCTTTTTGTGGAATTCTTTGTTTGATTTATGCCAGATGTAATAGGTCTTCCAAACAGTTCCACTTGCACTCATCAGTCCCCAGAACATACTCCTAAAAGGTGTGAGGATCATCAAGGTGTGTTTTGGCAAAATTCAGATGAGCTTCATGTTCTTATGGGTTAGCAGTGTTTTTTTCCTCGCCACACTTCCAAGAATGCCATTTTTGCCCAGTGTGTTTCTGATAGTGGATTCATGAACAGTGACCTTTTTTGATGCAAGGGAGGACTATAATTCTTTTGATGTTGTCCTTGGCATTTTTGTGACTTGCTGGATGAGTAATTGCTGTGCTCTTGGAGGAATTGTGGAAGTTCAGACACTGCTGGGAAGGCTCTACTGTGCCGAGTTTTTCCACTTGGAGACAATGGCTATCACTGTGGTTTTTTGGAGTGCCAGAGCCTTTGAAATAGCTTTGTAACCCTTCCCAGGCTGATGTATTTTAATCACCTTCTTCCTCATCATTTCTGGAATTTCTTTCAATTTTGTGTTACTGGGTAAGACCTTTTAACCAAGTTCCTGCTGTTGAAAAAGTTAAATTTAAGTGTTGACTGAGTTTGTAGTAATCAGACCTGGTTGCGTCTAGTCCAGCTGAACCCTGTTATGTATGCAGTTTCATAGATTTGCAGAATTATAAACTATAGGGGAAAATACATTTTCACACAGGCCCAGTTGGTATAGAGAGTATGCACTGAGGTCACTTTCCTGAGTGGCAAAACATCCAGTAAAATGGCTGGTTTTAATAAGGGAAGCTGAGAAAACACTAGTACAACTAACAGTTATCAGCTTAAATTAAAGGCCGTTGGACTTGACGGTTGTGGCGCAGTTGGTAGAGTGGGGTTGTCCACTAATAGTAGGTTTGGCGGTTTGATTCCCGGCCTGGTTGACTCCACATACCGAAGTGTCCTTGGGCAAGACACTGAACCCCAAGTTGCTCCCGATGGCAAGCTAGCGCCTTGCTAGCTCTGCTACCATTGTTGTGTGTGAATGGGTGAATGAGACACAGTGTAAAGTGCTTTGGATATAAGTGCACATTTACATTTACTTGGGCAACCCTTACAACTTGCCCAAGAACCTGTGGTCCATGTACATTGGCATGTGGCCAGAAATTGGGTTTTCCCGACATTTATATGTACCTGATTTTGACATCAAGGAAATACAGTAAGTAAAGCCTGAATGTGTACAAAAGCCTTGACGCTTAGTCCTACATCAAGGCGGGATTTGTTGGAGAAATTAAAGTAACAAGAACACAAATAAACATTCTGGTTGTATGTGGACAGGTGTGTACAAATATTTTTATTTTATTATATAATTTTATCTGGTAAACTGTAAGCTAGCTAGTCCTAGTTTGTTTGGAGCGAACACTGCTTCAACTTACTAACGTTATATATTTGTGAACTTAAAACACAGTCAGAGAATGTATGAGCCCACAGTGAAACCTCGGATAGCTGCAGAGAAGACAAAGACAGTTTTGACAGACCATTGTATATGTATGGCAGGACTTGGAGAGACTTGTTCATGTAGCAGCACTGATGTTTGCATTTATGTCTGTAGTGAGGATACGGGATGACACACCATTTACTTCTCCTTTCTGTAAAAAGATAGAATTTGTTAGCACAGTCGATCGCACAATAGCTTTTTCCCATTTTAGATGCATTTTTTCCTGTGTTTTTGCGGAATTCACACTGTACACTAATGTTGCGCTCAGTCTTTTTGCCACTTGATGGGCATATCTGCGGCAAGTTCTGACTACCATGACATCATGTGCATACCCTCTATTGGATAACCTTTTGCGTCAATAAATAACTATCGTTTAAAAACTGTATTTTGTGTTTACTCAGGTTGCCTTTGTTTTATCTTAGATTTCATTTTCGTTTCTGAAACAATTTAGTATGAGATATATACGTATACAAAATCAAAAGAAATCAGATAATACTTCTGATCCAGGCAAATACTTTTTTGCAGCACTATATCTTGGACAAGTTTCTCATATACCTACTATTACTTGAAGCTGGGAAATTTTATCATTATTAGAAAACAGTCCTGTAAGAGGTACTGCACTGCAAAAACAGGCGCTTTCAAGATACAAAGTAGCCAGAGGCTTTCATGTTGGTATATTTAGCATCTACAGTTAATCCATTTGTACACAGTTATAATCCTTGTTCTAGTTTGCAAGTTACAGAGGATCCATGGCACATCTCTGCGTTTTTCAGAATTATTTCAACAGGTCAACCTCTAAATGTGTCTGGGTTTTAAAAGCAGATTTGGGTGTTGTATTTTTAATGAAACAAAATTGAAATAATGCTTTAATTAAGTAATTTCTGTTGTAGAAAATTCTGGTCTAGATGAAATAAGTAATATTTCACATTATAAGTACATCAGACTCAGTATCATTAGAGACAGCATGTAGAGATGTAGATATGCAGACACAGCAACAAAGAGTTATTAGAACAGAGGATGTCTGGTTAAGGAAATCATCTATATTTTTATCTGAAGCTTTAATTATTATGCCATTGTTTTTTTTTTAACAACAGAACGGATATGATTTCCTGAAGTATTTAAACAGTGGTGAGAATGCGAGTCAGCAGGCTAACAGTGAAATCTCTCCTGCAGCGTACCGCTCGTGTGGGCCAGACGAGTTCCGCTGCGCTGATGGCCGTTGCTTACTCAGTGCGCAGTGGGAGTGTGATGGTTACCCAGACTGCCCAGACCACTCAGACGAGCTCCCCCACAATCTCAAATGCCTGGCAGCCGGTAAAGAGCCTGTAGAGTACTGATGAAATATGTTTGACTGATGGACATGGGGTTTACTGAATATCTAAGGGAATACAAATGGCAGTGGGAACAGTGTGCATTAAAGTAAGAGCTTGAAGAGAATAAGGCTGACCTGAGGGATGGCATGTTTTTCACTGAATGCACCTAGAGTCTGTTGAAAGCCTTTGAGCTTATTGGCACTTGCAGTATGTGCGGAATAGCATGTGGCTTTCTGCTGTTTTTGCTTTTTACGGCAAAGTTTAAAACATTATTTCAATGTTTTCTCAAAAAGAGTTTTAATTTCAAAGAGGTCTGTTTTCTTTTCTTGTCATTCTTCCAGAGAGCCTGTGCAATGGCTCCTTTTTTATGTGCTCCAATGGCCGATGTATATCTGAGACGAGCCTTTGTGACCAGAAAGATGACTGTGGGGACCGCTCGGATGAGAAAAACTGTAATGTTAATGAGTGCCTCAATCGACGTGTCAGTGGCTGTACTCAGGACTGCCAGGATTTACTGGTGGGATACAAGGTTGGTTAACGGTCACTCATGATGACATGTCTTCCATTCTTATACTAAGTATAGTATCATAATGCCTGATACCAAAACAATACTGTGGCAAAAAATTTTTTTAAATGCATTGTATTGGATTGTTTCTGGGACCATAAGCGAGCATATGTTGTTGAATAAAACATCTACTATGTGTAGTATATATGCTGATATCCCTAAAAAGCAGTTTGTTAGCAGCACATTTTTTTCTACTTTTTTTTTTTTTAACTTTAATTCATAATTACAAGTCGCTGTGTCCCTTTGTGTCGAGACACAGTGAACACAAGTGTTTTCTTGCTCATTTAAAAATATACTTTAAACAGTCCCTCAGCACTTGCTAAAAAACAATGCATAGGAATTATTTCACAACTCTACAAATAATATATATTAATAATAGTTATTTTAGCATTAGAGGAGCATTCAAGCGAAATTACTATTTTCTAATCATAATACAATGCCATCATAACCATAAAATCATGGAAAGTGTCATGTAATAGATTTGGAGACAGATGCATATGCAGTTAATAGCTTTATTGAGGTGAGGCAGGCAGACAAATCCGAATCGTAAGGCAAAACCTTGGTCAAAAAAAGAAGCGAGGGGTCAGGCGATCGGCAAACAGGCTTAAGCAAGAGTTAGACGAGAATCAATAACATGAGTATGAAATCATGAAGCATAGATCAAAATGGCATAGAGTACTGGCAGAAACCACAAACACTAAATACTTTATGCCAAACAATGACGCACGAGGGGTTGAAATAATTAACTTAATCTAAGGGGATAACACAAAACAGCTGAGACATTAGGAAGTAACTAATAACACAACAAGGGCAGAGAAACCAAAACAAAACGTGTGTCATGGTAAAGTGTCACTGATAATCCGGAAGTGCTACAGGGTGTTTATGCGCTTCATGCTTCAGCACTCGAGGGGAAATCCATGACAGAAAGTTAGAATAGCAAATTGTTTGCCACATTGTAGCAGGAAAATATTGACATTTCAGTACAATAGACAATATTTTTTTTAATAATAATAACAACAACAACAATAATAATAATAATAATAATAATAATAATAATAATAATAATAATAATAATAATAATAATAATAATAAAAAATACAGTTGTACCGAATTGCATAAAAGTTCTCATTGTAACCCTCAGTGTGTATAGTAATAATAATGGATAATGGAAAATAATGGATTTTTTTGTTAAAAGTATGCTATTTAAAGAGAAAGAAGCAATAAAAGAGAACAGAATGGAAAAAATAGCAGAGAAAGCGTAACTCATCTTTTTCTGACAGTTAAAAACTAGCCTTTGTGTTTATTTTCCCATGTTACCATCCATCCATTCACAAACAGTCTCGTGTCCTTATACATTTGGCTTTCACTGGATTCATTTATTTGTATGCGTTTTATTTGTTTTTGTTTAACTGGCCTGATATGTGTTGAGAAATATGAACTGTGGCACGAGCTATGGGCTGGTGTTAATTTGCATATCTAGTTTCTAAACTAGCTTTTTAACTTAAAACGACTGAAGTGTTTTGCACACAACCACAGCCATGTCAATAAGCACTTTGAATAATTGCTTTAGGCACCAGGTCTGGCACTGATGATTGAACATTTGAATGGACATAGAGGTTGGGTTTAAACAGAATGTGGGGATTTTGGTTCTGTCGCAGTACATGGTGGATGAAGCATCTGTTTTCACCACATGCTAATATTTACTCACTCTTCAGGTGTTAAGTACTATTTTTCACCCTGGTCTTTACCTTACTTGCATGTTTACTGCTGAACATACAGTATAGACCAGTTCATTCTGTTTTTTGTTTGTTTGTTTTTTGGTTAACCCGAGATCTTCTGCATCTAGGTTAAAGCCTATTGATTAAAAGCCTTAAGGTCTCGTCTGAAAATCATTTCCATTGTAGATCCCCTCCCTATAGTAGTCCTAGAGTAAAAATGTGTCTAGGTGACTATACAATGATAAGCCCAGGCTTGAAGGAGATGTCTAGTTCCATTTATAATGGCTGTGATCCCTTAGTCCTATGATTGACAGTTTCTAAAAGGTGGATAGGCTGCCTGGTTCATACCAAAGTCTCAAATGTCTTCCCCATATGACCTTTGGCAATCAGAGCTGTCAGCATGGAGCAGCTATTGGTCCAAGGCAAAATTCTGTCCAATATCTCCTTCTCTGAATCAATAAAGGGTTTATTGAAACACAACAAATGCCAGAGGACACATAGGTGATGACCTTTATCTTCAACCAGGGAAGTATAAATATAGGGCTCTCCACAAATCTCTATAAGCTGAGCACAGAGTGGAGGAGAATCAGGAGAAATACAGTAACTGACTCAGCCAAAAGTCTGGAGAGATTTATTGCTCTGTTGCTCAAATAATTTTCCCTCCATGAAAATTGCAGTAGTATCCAATGGATACAATAAAAAATATATGTATTCTATATACTGTATGGGTTGTTCTGAAAACACATTAATGAAAAAAGTTATGCTTGGCGGGAAGTTAAATTGATATGCTTTTTACACATCAAATCCATATTTTACTGAATTACTGTATTTTTCCCCATAAGTAAACATTGCTTTATTATTTCTGAATTAGTTGGAAGTGTCTCTAGGAACCCTAGCATCTTCCTCAGTAATACGTTTTTATTTTTAGTTCATTTAAAAAAACTTCTGCAAAGAAAATAACAGTTTGCAATTTTTGCTGGGTGTTGTGCAATAATCACACAGTTTCTGTGGTTTCGTGGAAACGATCGTAATCCATTTGTTGAAATTGGGTAGCTTAAAGGTGCAAAACATTTTGAATTGTTTTCCATCATTTTTCATCCATGTGTCTAGTGTAAGTGCTGGCCAGGATTTCACCTGAAGAATGATGGGAAAAGCTGTGTTGACATTGATGAATGCTCCACCACTCTCCCCTGCAGTCAAACCTGCATCAACACTTACGGTTCTTACAAGTGTTTATGTGTGGATGGTTACGAAGCCTCAAAACACAACCCTGACAGCTGCAGATCTTTCTCTGGTAATTTCATCTATTCCATACACGTGGCTATGTTGCAAGAATTTGTTTGGCATTGTAGTTTGTAGATTTTTTTGTTTCTTCTGGAATCACTGGGCATAAAATAAAGAGGATACACATAAGGAAATAAAACATGACAGAACATATTCTTACAGTAAAATAATCAACGGCTTATACCACAGCGGTTTGAATAATAAAATGATTACAATTTATTAATGAACAGCACATCATGCTTATAACATTTATTGTTAAATATATAGTTTATAGTTACAATACATTACATTACAGCAGCTATAAAGAGTCGTTCCCTCACCAACCTTTCTTGAGGTTAATAAATGGGTTTTAAAAAATGTTGTTGTGTTGAAGAGAAACTGCATAGTCCTCTTTTCAGAAAACTTTCCTGTTGCGAAAAACATGCTGACCACTACAAAGTGCTGACACCCTAATGTCCTTCCAGAAATATAAAATAAATGTCTCCTTATAGAAAGCTTCACTATGTCAATGATCATATGTTTTAATTTGTTAAATAAGACTTTTTAAAATTGTTTTATTATTAGCTTTAGAATGTGGAGCATCCACATAATACAAGTCCCTGTTACTATAGAAACAATAAAGAACACATTACTATAAGCCTTTGATTAGAATTACAGTGGACAACACTGTCAGAGCTTTGCTGTTATAGAAAATGAACTGACAAATGAACTGACAAATCAGATTTAAGAATTGAACAGCCCTGTGGTATTGATGATATTAAATGTAATGAGCAGGCCCGGATTAACACGGCGTGGTGCCCTTGGGTGACCACACTTGAAATGCCATTCTCCCCCTTCTCCCACTTTACACATAAAAGTGAAAAATTACTACGTTCATAAAGAGCATAGATTTACATGAACTTATAGCTAAAGTACAGGCTCACCACACATGCTACAGAAAAATGTAAGACCCAACCAAAAAACCTGACACCATAGATAAACATGGGCCTTCAAATGCCATTCTAGTCCTTACACTGATGCTCAAATCTGAATGCAACTCACATGCAAGTGCAACATGTCATGCTAAATATCATTATTTTATATACCTTAAATGGCCTGTATTACAATTACATGCAAAACACATGTACCAAATAAGCTAAGCCAAAGAAAGACTGTTGGAGGCAACATTTCAACAGCTGAATTAAGCACCACAGAGACAGAGCAATGAAACACAAACAGCTAAATTAAATTGATCACTAAATAACATCACTAACTGAGCTTAAAAGAGAAACCCATTCAACACCACATATTTACCCAGAAATAATTGTAAATAAGCCTTACCTTTAGCAGGACATTTTCTTTACTTTGTGCATGCAAAATTGTTAACTGAATCCTCAAAGTATTTTCTAAATCTGAAGAAAACTAAGCTTGCGAATATATGTGAAATTGTGAATATATATGTACCATGAAAAATGTCTATTTTATTTTATTTATTTATTTTTTTAAGGTTTGATCAAAATTGCTTAGCCTATCCATTTTGAATTTGTCTTGGTTTTTTTTGTGGACTCATCTAGGGGGAAGTGGAATATTTATATCATATATAATTATGATAAATAATTTAAAGGTCTAGTTAAATTAATTTAAAGAGTCTTTATTGATCACATATACAAGAATAAATAATTTTCTTTGCATACCCCAGCATGTCAGGAAGTTGGAGTCAGAGTGCAAGGTCAGCCATGATACAATGTCCCTGGAGCAGAGATGGTTAAGGGCCTTGCTCAATGGCCCAACAGTGGGAGATTGGCAGTGCTGGGGCTTGAACCCCCAACCTTCTGATCAGTAACCCAGAGCATTAACTGCCAAGCCACCATTGCCCCCCATTTTGTTGTTATTATAATCATTTGGTGCCCCCCATTGGCTGGTGCACTCACCTAATCCCATATATTGATAATCCTGCCTTGGTAATGAGATGCACTGTGTTATCAAGTGTTAAACTTGCAGCCAACAGGGTAATACTTTTTAGAATGTGTCCTCACACTTTTCTTTTCTTTTTTTATTCAGCTGAAGAGCCCTTTCTTATACTTGCCGATCATCATGAGATCAGAAAACTAAGTGTTGATGGCTCTAATTACACTCTTCTGAAACAGGTAAACATTTCTGCCTCTTTCAGTTTCCTCCCTGCTTTATATACTTTACTGTTACAATCCCTTCTTCACAACTGGTTGAAAAAATATGTCCCACAGTGTGTTACTATAAATCTCAGTGGTGATTCAAAGAGCAATCCATGAAACTGAACTGTTAAAAGCTTAATAGAGTCCCAATTAAGAACCATGGTGATGTGATTGTGATAACAGCACACTAGCAGTTGTTGGCCCTCTCTGTTTTTAAAAGACTAATTGAAGTAATTAAACAGTGCACTTTCTGTGGAGATTCATGTTAATAGAGTGAAAACAAATTGTGTGTCCACCGCCTGCCTGGAGAAGTTGTAATCCCTCCATAGCATGTACTGTACCATGCAGTTAATTTTCTTCTGTCCTTTTTTCCTAATAGTAGCTTTTAGGAAATTTTTCAAAAAAATGAACAAAAAAAATTCTACTTAGTATTCATTTATTATTTTTACTTTATGTTTTATGTTCAGCTTGAGCTGATTTTTTCTATTGACTATGTGTTGTGACAATGTTTTTAATTGTTTAGTTTTTTTTTACTATTATTATTATTATTATTATTATTATTATTATTAACTGTGTTTAGGTTTCAAATAATTGTGAATTTTAATTATTATGCAATCTGCACTAATTATTATGCAATCACATTAGATCTTTTACTTTCTCAGTGGGCTAGTTTATGAATTTATGATTGGTTAACTTCTGCATATAGTTATTCTGAAAACATTGCATAATAAAACATTTTGAGAACTGAAAACTGCAGCATGATAGTATCTTGATTGGCCACTAGATTACTCATAAATTCAATGTGTTTGGAAGTACACTATATGGCCAAACATTTGTGGCCACCTGATCATCACATCCATATGTAGATCTTCTCCAAACTATTGCCACAAAGTTGTAAGCACAATTGTATAGAATGTGCTTGTGTGCTGTAGCATTACAATTTCCCTTCACTGGAACTATGGGACCCAAATCTGTTCCAGCATGACAATACCCCTGTACACAAAGTGAGCTCCATGAAGACATGGTTTTCCAAGGTTGGAATGGAAGAACTGGAGCAGCCACACACAGCCCTGTCCACAACCCCACTGAACACCTTTGGAATGAATTGGAATCCTGACTGCACCCCAGGCTTCATCACCTGATACCAATGCCTGACCTCAATAATGCTCTTGTGGCAGAGTGAGCACAAATCCCCACAGCCACGCTCCAAAATCTAATAGAGAGCCTTTGTTTTATAGTTATAATAACATTAATAAATATCTTTATTAAAGTTATTATTGCAACGAAAGGGGAACTAAACCTTGAATCGGATGTTCAAAAATCACCTATGGGTGTGATTGGTCAGGTATCCATAAACCTTTGGCCATATACAGGTGCATCTAAAAAAAAAAAAAAAAAAATTATATATATATATATATATATATATATATATATATATATATATATATATATATATATATATATATATATATATATATATATATATATATATATATATATATATATTGTGCAAAGGTTTTTTTTCGTAATTTTATTAAAAAGTGGAACTTTTATATATTCTAGATTCATTTCTCATAAAGTGAAAAATTTCAAGCCTTCTGAAATATTTTTGTTTTAATCTTGATGATTACGACTCAAAGTAAAAATCCAGTATCTCAAAATATATATGAAAGTTATACTTTTTGAATTAAATTACAGAAAAAAATATACTTTTCCATGATATTAAATTTTTCGAGATGCACCTGTAGTGTTTTATTTTACTGAAACATGCAATATGAATGGGTTTATAACTCTGTGGACTTCATTTTCCTTGCCCAGTTTTAGGTTTTCTCTACTTCCAGAACTCTGATCCAGCTGATAAAAGGCTTTGAAAATGAACCGATAACCCATTCTTAGAGAATATTATAAACTTCAAACTGTGCTGTTACCATAGTTCATATATTGCCCTTCTAATATTTTTCTTTCTTACAGTTGAATTATTAATCACCCAGTCCCTGTATCTCAGACTATCTTTTGTTTGAGTCCCTGTGGATTGAACATTCTGTGCGAATTTTGGTTATCTGATGAAGGTGTCATGTCTGCTTTCACTCATCACCTGATCTTAGCACCTGTGCTGAGGTGAGCAGGGCTGTGCTGGTGAACAGCAAACTGCCTTTCCTGACTGACAACACACTGATGCCAACTTGACAGTAACGGATGTAGCTCAGTATTCTGTTGGAAGGCTCTCTGAACCCTGCTTCACCACATTCCTCAGGCATCAGTCGCACAGCCTGCTGTTCCAAAATCAATGCACTGATTAGATATCAAAGGGATGTATACATGCTGTGTTTCTCATTTACATTCCTGCCAGATTCACTCAGCGAGACTAAAGGAAAAGTGCATATGGAGTGGCTAATTAATCTCTCCAGCTAATTGAGTAACAGAACAAGGCTGCACGTCTTGCTCTTTTGTGCATTAAAGAAGCTGTGCTGCAGATGATTTCGATCATCTGTTGGCTGAAGAGCAGAGATTTTTTATTTTGGCTGTAGAAAAATATCACTTTCACTTCCTCTGTTCTCTTCAAAAGGGTCTCAACAATATTATCAGCTTGGATTTTGACTACAGAAAAGAGTTCATCTACTGGGTTGACTCAAGTAGACCCAGTGGTCGGAGGATCAACAGAATCCGGCTGAATGGTAGTGATCTTAAGGTATGGTTAATATGCCTCTGTTTTTCTTAAAGAAGTATTTTACTGAAAGAGCAACACAATCTTATGTTCTGATCATTCATTTATTCCTTCACTCATAATAGATTTCTATTGATATTCTAAAGACATCATGTGCTGTGTTACTGAGCCAATATCAACATAATTACAATTTCTCTTTTTTTAGAAATCATCATCAGCATTTAGCAGTACTATTATCTCTAAAAAAACATTTGTCTCTCAAGCTTTTGTCTATGCGGTACAGTCAACTATAGGAATATTATTACCCTTGAAGAAAAATTACTGTATAAAAGAAACATTGCACACAGTTACACATACCTGTAAGTCTTTTAATGGATGTAACATACATACACAAATATCACTACCATAATGCACAAATATATAATAAAAAGGAAGGGGAAGAGGAAGGGGAAGAAAAAGTCAGAGGTAACATCTGTATAACAGTTGTGTTGATTCTTGGAGTTAAAGTTCCAAATTAACTAGTAGACTCCACGTCCATAACAACAAGCAGCAACGCCTGGCATTGGATCAACACCTGGCATTGGAGCAGCACCTGGCATTGGCGCTACATAGTTCAAAGTTTTATTGAGGTCCACGTTCAAGAAGTGTGACCCACTTCATATTTAATATACTGCAATGCAGAATGCATACTATATCAATTGCTAATTTCTAATCTCAATTATGTTTTACTTTAATTCATTTAAAACAAATGTTCTGACTTTGTTAGATTAAAAAAAAATAAATTAAATATTTTGATTTTCAGTTTTAATCATAATCCAATTTTTGACCTGAATACCATCAGCAAAACACAGTGAATTGTTGATGCTTAGATCTGTGAATGACAATGGGTCTTGTGAAGGCTGCTGACATATTTTTGTCCTAAACCTGGCTGCTTCTGTGATGAGGTTAAGACTTAGGTGGATCTCTCAATTAGTAATTGACCCCCAACATCAAAATGGCACGAACATGGTTGCATGAATTTATTATTTTTTATTTTTATGCAATATCCATCTCAGTCTCCAGATTTGAACCACTTGCCTACTTTAAACAAGGCACATGCACAAACTTAAAAATATTAAGCTGCAGCATTTTGTTTCAGTGCATCAAAGGTCTGGAACATTTGTTAGGCTCCATCTATTAGTGATGAGGGGTTTGTTTTCTTTTCATTTTTTATTTATTCGATTTTATTATTTGTCTTACTTTGATGGTAGTACTTTTGCTTTATTTATGTTGACTTTTATATTATTTTATTTATAATATTTTTATTCTATTTGCATCTTTTGTATTTTTTTGTATATATTTTATTTATTTATTTTTACTTGTTATAATTGTCATTTATGTCACTGCTATTATTTATTTAATTTTTATTTGCCTGTTTTACAATTAATTTTTGTTCTTCTCTGTTTTTATTTCACATTGTGGAGCACTTTGAACTGTATTTATATTTATGAGGGCTTCTTTCTTTTCTTTATGAAGCTTCGACAAATATTATGTTATTTGTTTATGACATTGTATTTTTTTTACAAGACATTTTATAGAAGACATTTTATTACATATAGTATACATATAGTAGAAAGAGATTTTATTATTTAAGAAATTTAATTTTTTTAATTATTATTAATTAAAATTTTTAGTAAACAAATTTCAAGCATTATTCGTTTCATGTATTACTTTTTGCTCATTTTGCTCACCGTCGTTTTTCTGAAGAGTGTCAGTAATTATGAAGCTGGCTATAATAATGTAAATTAATTCTCACTGTGTGTGTAGGAAAAGAACTACATGGCTAGGTCTTAGATGGAAGCATGTATAGAGCTCCCTCTGAGCCATGCTTCTCTTCATCTCAGTAGCTTCAGTGTGAGGCCAAAAGCCTCATTTGGCATCATTACACCCAGGGCTCCTTGCCCTCTTTCTGATTTATCTCTCTCGCTCTCTCCCAAATCTAAAGCTTTCTCTAGTCCATTAAGATTTGCGGAACCGATTATCAGAACACTGAAAATGGGGAAAAAAACAAGTTGTGATATTATGTTTAGTCTGAAAGACCATATCATTTACATGCTGAAAGAAAATGGGGAAAAAATGCTCTACTAAAGCAATGGGCACACTGGACACAAACATAATCTACCTTGCAAAAAGCTTATTCCCTTGAGTGAAATAAGACATGCTACGCAAAAAAAAAAAAAAATCTTCCAGTAGCAGTTAAATTTGGTTCTAGATTAACTTTAATCCAGCAAATTCACAACAGTCATGACTATATATTATAGTTATGATTATTCATAATAATCAGTCTGGACAGTGTTGGTCAGTAGGAGAGTGCAGGGCTGGGGCTACATCTTTCTAAAAGACACACATAAAAAACTTCTGATATACCCTGTTTTAAACAACAGCATTACTTACATGCACACATTTTTAGCAACTAACTAGCAGAAGATAATAAGGTATCATTTATAACTAAAACCATAAAAACAGAATCCAATGATTTGCAAATTCTCATAAACCCATATGTTATTCACAATAGAACCTACAAAACATATCAAATGTTTAAACTGAGTAAATGTACCATTTTAAGAAAAAATAAGGTAATTTTGAATTTGATGACTGTAACACGTCTCAAAATAGTTGGGATGGGGCAACAAAAGACTGGAAAAGTAATTGTTACTAGCTTAACAGCTAGTAACAGCTGAAGGTTAATTGGAAATAGGTCAGAAACATGATTGGATATTAAAAGAGTAATCTTAAAGAGTCTCTCTGAAGTAAAGATCGGCAGAGGTTAACCAATCTGCGAAAAACTGTGCCTACAATTTGTGGAACAATTTCAGAATAATGTTCCTCAATGTAAAATTGTGAAAACTATCAAATTCTCATCATCTACTGTACATAATATCATCAAAAGGTTCCGAGAATCTGAATAAAGGGACAAGGGTGAAAATCAATATTGCATGCTTGGGATCTTTGGGCCCTCAGGCGGCACTGCATTGTTTATACTGAAAGGTATATACAGGTCTTAGAGCAACATATGCTTCCATCCAGATTCCATCCCGTCTTTAATTCAATAAATAATATAACCTGGTTTTAAATGTTTTATGCATTGAATAGGTATAAATTTCTTATAATAAGTTTTGATCTTTTATAACCTGGGAAAATAAATTATGAATATCTATTGCTGAGTAGGATGGTCCACAATGAGCCACATGTACTTTTGTATTTTTTTTTTCTATACATCACGGAATAGCTGGAAGCATAGAGATACAGTAGCCTGCAGCAAGATTCTCACTTCATTACCTGTTCTGTTTTGATCTCTGTACTTGTGTAATATAAAAATGTATGAATGGCTGTGGCTGTAGGAACTTTTGCCTTTGTGCTACTTGTGTAATTTGCATAGCCGTAGGTCATGCCTTTGGTGCACTCTAATAAGGAAACCAGAAAAGATATGTAGTAATGAAGAAGGGTGTTATAGGAACTAGTGTTTATATCTGGTGTGGACTTATTGAAATTCAATTGTGTGTCTTTTCAGATTTAGACATTATTCAGCAAATGTACTGTATATTGTATGTATTATCATTTGGGCCAGTTAGTGAAGTAAAGTCCAATAGTGAAACCATTATTCAGCACAGATTCTGTGTATATGAAATGTTAAACAATTTTAAGTTTCTTTCTATGCTGATATATAAAAATGTTGACATTTTAATTATGTTGACCTTTTATTTCCATGGAAGTCAGAGCTTCAAATCAATTTGGCATGATCTCTCCAGAATAGCATAGGCTTTGCTTTTCCACTCCGAATATTAATGAGTTCTCTCCTCTTTTAAAACTCACTTTAGTGCTTTAGATTCAGAAAATGTTTAAAGCTCAGCTCAGATGAAATCACTGCTTTAGGCACAGCCTTGTCAATTAGTTTAGCCTAGTACATACCTGAGAATATAAGGGAGCTTGAAATGTTATGCATGAAGGGGGGACTTCAGTGCTGTTTTTAACATGCCCTCAACATTTACCCATCATTGTCCCTTCTGCTATTGTGCAAAAAGTGGACACTTGTGTTACTGGTTTTACACACTTCTGAGTCAAGAGAGGAAGTCTGTGAAAGCAAACATTTACATGTATTCATTTAACAGATGCTTTTATCCAAAGCGACGAACAAATGAAAATCCTCACACTGGCTAGTACAGGGGTCGAGCCCACAAGACATTATTAGCACCATGCTCTAACCAGCTTAGCTAACCGGCCAATAAATAGTGAAACAGGGAGTGAGTGCTGTTATTTTATGCCAAGAAGTTCTCGCCAGATATTAAATGAAAGAGTGCTGTAATTTCCTAATCTGTGTTGCAGAAACAATTGCACTACTTAAGAAAACTTGTTGTGCTTGGGGGAAAAATGTGTTTAAAATAATTCAATATGTATGAGCTCAGAGTATCACCAATTGTGTGTGTTATTCCTTTTATATATAAATCTTTGCTCATCCTCAATGATAGAGGAGACCCTAATTATTGTCATTATGACAGCATAGGTTGCAGTTTCAAGCTTTTTAAACATAGCACATGAAAAAGCCGCTTTATTTGCAAACTGACATATTTGCTTTGCCCACGAAGGAAGTGTGATCTTTGCACGGAGAGAAGAGACAGCTCATTTAAGCATTTGTTTGTTTAAATGAGCAGAGTTTCTGAGCTCTGACACTTTGCTCATTGCTTATCACATTGACTTTCTTACCTGTCATTTGAAAATATAAGCTATGTATTAGCATTTTGGCTCTGCCCTTATTTTCAAAAACATATTTTAGTGGATGTCAGATCTGGTATTGCATATAACTAGTGTTTATGTCATGTTACAGACCTAATCTTTGCTCTAATGTGAGAGGTGAATATATGGGAAAGATTCATGAATATTTATGTTTCTGTCTGATAGGTCGTTCACAGAGCAGCTGTACCGAGTGTGCTGGCTGTTGACTGGATTGGGAAGAATTTGTACTGGTGTGATATAGAAAGGAAGACTTTGGAAGTGTCCAAATCTAATGGCCTCTATCCTACAGTCTTACTGAGCTCTGGCCTACAGAACCCCACAGATCTGGCGCTTGATGCCCAATTAGGGTATGGAGCCAATACTATTTGTTTGGATCTGAGATATTCAGTATAACAGTATGTCTGTTGTGACTTGTGTGTAATGCTTTTGTCTAGGTATGTGTTTTGGATCGATTGCTGTGAACACCCACATGTGGGCCGTGCTGGCATGGATGGTCAGGGCCAGACTGTGATCGTGGACAAGGATATCTACAGCCCCTCTGCCCTCACCATTGACTTCACCACCAAGAGGATCTACTGGTCTGATGACAGCCACATCCTCTTCGCTAACATGGATGGCTCTCATAGGCACAAGGGTACAGAGCTGTTTTAAACTGAGAGCTTACTCAAGTGGACAATATACTCATTTATGGGAGACTCAGACCGCAGTGCCTATGAATTCTCAAATCTGATTGGTCATAAGGTTTTGATTAATAGTCTGTAAAAGCAGCACTGGCTGTAGTGAGGCCTGTAATTCGAATCCAAGGTTTATATCAATGCACTTATTATAATACCTTATTGTTTCTATAGTAAAATCTCATTCACAGTGGACAATCCACTGAGTTCCAGCAAAAAAGTCTTTAATAAAGAAAAATGTATAATTGTTAATATGTAGAAGTTTTCTGTTAGGAGAGGTTTAGTCTCACATATCAGTGGTTTGAAACAATCAGCAGGTTTTCCACCACTGGAAAGCCTTCAGGATAAGGGAGTTTGCACTTTCCACATCCTTGGTAACATGACACACTAGATTTGATTAGATTTTTTTTATATGTGGTATATAGAGAAAGAAACATTTTGGGATATGTTGTTTTTTGGAAAATAATTAACTACGGTGTGCGAACAGTAACACCATAATTTATTTTTCCTCTTATAAGAGTATGCCTGGTCATGTTTTATTACTTAAATCTTAAATAGAAATAGGAAAATACCCAAGTTTGTGAAATAACCCAAAAAGGTTGTAATATTTAGTTTTACAATTGCAAAAATTTAACTGAGAGAGAAAACAGTGCTGTTTTGTTTTCAATACTGATGTGAATTGGTCAGCAAAATAGTTTTTGACTGATATTTTCCCCACCTTAGTTCCTCATAACCACATCCAGGGTGTGATGGGGCTGACCTTGTTTGAAGACTTCATCTATTGGACAGATGGCAAATCGAAGTCTCTCCGCCGTGCTCACAAAACCTCTGGTTCCCATGCTGTTGAGCTTCTCAATTCCTGGCAGGCCATTAAATCTGTAATAGTTTATCACCCTCTGCGCCAGCCTGAGGGTAAGAATCCCCTTTACTGCTCTTTTACTGGCTTTCTAAAGGTAAAGAGTTCTGTCTTTATACCTGTTATTTCTTTCTCTAGTGCCCAAACATCAGTGTCAGGTGGCTAATGGTGGCTGCAGTCACCTGTGCCTTTTGTCCCCTGGTGGAGGACACAAGTGTGCATGCCCCACTAACTTCTACCTGGCTTCTGATGGCAAGTCTTGCTTGTCCAACTGTACAGCTAGTCAGGTCAGGAAGATCTCACTTTCTTATTCAGTCTCGTGTGACGAAGTGTTTGCAGATATGTATTCATAATCTACCTGTTTGGTTTGCTGACTGTGCTCTGCTTTGTCCCGCAGTTTCGCTGCGGCACAGATGAGTGTATACCATTCTGGTGGAAGTGTGACACAGTGGATGACTGTGGTGATGGTTCAGATGAGCCTGCAGACTGTCGTGAGTATTTGAGCAAGAGCATTACCCAACCTGACCATATGGACTAAACAGATCATTAGTGCTAATTATCACTAATTGTTATTCTAGTCTCTAAATACTTGAACACTGACTGGGGAGCCATGTTGCCTGACAGTTACTGCAGTGACACAAATGAAAACTAAAATAAAATGCTGTTATTTTTACAATAATTAACAGGTTTGAAGGAAATATATATATTTTTTATTTAATCTTTCTAATTGAAAGGCTTGATTGAAAACTCCAGTTATTAGTGGCTGAATGTCACATTTCACCTCATAAATTTCCAAGCTGTCAGTCAGTAATTAAGGGAACTGCTGCTATTCTGAAAAGGGCAGGTAGCATTCATTCTTACAAAGCTAGATTCTGAGGGATTTAATTCATTTATGCCTTAATAAAAAATGCACTTACTAGGTCTGGGTTGCAGCACAGGCTCACTGTAAACCATCATTTTTCAGCTGAATTCAAATGCCAGCCTGGCCGTTTCCAGTGTGGAACTGGATTGTGTGCTCTTCCTCCATTCATCTGTGATGGAGAGAATGACTGTGGTGACAACTCGGATGAGGCCAACTGCGGTGAGAACAACATTGTTTCTTAAATTAGTGTTTGGTTTTCTCTTTGCTAAAGCCAATGTTTTTTTGTTTTTGTTTTTTCTTTACTATGCAGCTCATATCCTTATACTATGCAGCTCTTCTTATAATGCAGAACACATATACAATATGCACCAGACACCAGCAGTAATGTCTAAATGGAATTTTTTCATCAGTAACAAGTCATCTTTATTGCTGTTTTTCTACAAAGGTTCAATAGCATATAACTCTATCATCAAGTGATCGATAACCACTTTAGGAGCATCAGGAAAGATTACAGGGCATTTTGATGTCCAACACCAGTAATGTGGATGTATTACAGGGAGCACAGGTTTTCAGCCACAATGATTAATGGTGTGCATTGTTCTTCATATTAAATATAGCAAAGCAGCTTTGTACATTATCTATGCAGTATCAGTACCTTGGCATTTTTTAAGGATTTATGTGATTTATGTAATTGAATCCTTTTTCATCCCTTGAGCCTCCTTTTTTTAGCAGCCCTCCTCTGACTACTGGTGCTGACACCCTGAAGCAAGTCTCATAGTGAAACCTGTTTCACCTGCTTTGAAATGCCATCTTTTTCTGCAGATACATATATCTGTCTGTCGGGTCAGTTCAAGTGCAGCAGAAAGCAAAAGTGCATTCCATTAAACCTGCGCTGCAATGGACAAGACGATTGTGGAGACGGCGAGGATGAGATAGACTGTCGTAAGAAACATTATGATGCTTTATACCACAGCACTCTTGAATTCCTCAGTTCGGATTGGTCAGAAGGTTAATTTTCTGTTGGTTAATTTTCTGTAACAACATGGTTCTGCCTGTAGTTCTGGCTCTAAAACAAATGATCGGTTTATAGATAATGCTAATACATCATGATTTCTATAGTAACAGCTCATTTATAGGGCCCTGTATGGTAGACAATCTACATAAACTAAGCCTAAAATAAACTAAAAAAAATGTAATCAAAGAAAAATTGTTGATAGGGTGAAGTTTTCTGTATAGAGACATTTGTTTAGCATTCATGGAATTAGTTTACAGTGCTTTGTAATGGTCAGTGTTTGACATAAAAGAGAGGCTTGTGTTGACTGTTTATAGCTGCTATAACATAAGTTATCACAGGAACTAACTTGTTGTTCCATTACATTAAATTAAACTATAAACTGTTAAAAAGAACAACATTAATTTATTAATAAATTAAAATAAGTGTCAGTGTTGGCAAATTGCCATGGTCTATTATAAGGAATACAACACTTCACGATGTGTCTTTATTAGCAAAAATAATCAACTTCAGGATGGTAACAGCATCACATTACCCTGCTATTGATTCAGTTCCTGTAACAGCTCTTCAGTTGTCAGGTATTGATAGAATGACACAGATTGTCCCAAATTTACCTCTCCCGAGGAATATTAATGATCCCAGCTGACAGATCTGGAAATAGCTTCTAAGCCACTGAATATGTCTCGGTTGGGCTGGAACTAGCAGACACTGATTAGGCATTCAGAGGATTGAGTAGTGGAAACCAAAGGTCTTTCCTGCCAGAGGTAGAATTAGATGTCATGGGAGAATAGAGTGGCTGGTTGTTAGGAGGTATGTTTTTTATCCCCGCACTGTAGCTCTTACTCCCTGCACATTAAACCTGTGACAAACATTCCTCGCTGTCAATGCAGCTGACAATGATAATTATAAGAGACCATGTGAAGAATGTGAAGATGCAAAACCACTGAGATTTCCCATACATTATTTGTTTATTCTAGTCTAATTACCTTGATATTTATGTTTAAAGGTGATATTTTGGCTTAAAGATTTGTACTTTGCCATTGTCATTCTCCTACTTAAAAATGGTATTTTCTGTAGTTCCTGTCATTTTTTGCATTAGTAATAGTTATAATTGTCATATATAATCTACTTTCTGTTATTGTTTTAGATGACTAGTCAAAATAATTTGTATTCACATGCCCTTGTTACTCTGTCTATGTTTGAATGTGTGTCAGCCGAGAGCACGTGTTCACCAGAGCAGTTCCAGTGTAAGGCCACCATGCACTGCATCTCCAAGCTATGGGTGTGTGATGAGGATCCAGACTGCGCTGACGGCTCTGACGAAGCCAACTGTGGTGAGTGAAGCTTTATTATTCACAAATCAGAGCCTCGTACGACCTCTGAGAATTCACAGGAGATGGTGATTGGGGCTAATGGGAATTCTGCATGCTTGCACAGTCTCCTGTCTAACTGATGGAGGGTCAACCTTAATCAAGAACCACTCAGAGCTCTTTTTAGCTGTGAGTTGTAACAATTCAACAGGGCCTGTTTTGTTGCTTAAATGTCTGATTTAGTTTGACAGTATCACATCAGCAATTGCCTCACATATTGCAGTCTTCCCTTGCCACGTGGCCCAGTCATTGAACAAGCTGATTCACTAATGATGCAGTTTTAGAGTCTGTTTGCGTTTTTTTATTCTGTGAAATCTATGCAAACCACATTTTGTAATAATTCCCTCATTTCGAAGGATGTGGAAAAAAATTGCTGGCTCACTATTTTCCCAGCTTTGTATCAGTGAGATCAGTAATTAATTATTAGCATCAGTTATTAGATCAGTAATTAGCAATAAGTACAAGAATCAAGCACAAGAGGGCTAGTAAAAGAGTTTTTCCAAGAAATGGCTTGAGCTGATTCTGTTTTCTCTCAACCTGAGGACCAAAGCTATGGCAGTGTGGGCAAAGCAGACCATCATATGTTGGAAATCAGAAAATATCAGAAACATACTGTAGGTAAAACTTAGTGTATCAAAATCAACTGTTTACTACATTGATAAGAAGCAGAGATATGTTGGTGAGCTTAGATATACCTCACACTATGATAGAGCAGAGTAGATGGAAAGGCATTGGAAAGAATACGTTCAATCACAAAGAGAAAAAAAAACTGTTGAGTAGATCAATATCACTCTCCAGGATGTAACCTTAATTGTGTCAAGACTACCAAAAGAAACAAACAAACAAAAAAAAAACCCAAAAATAATCAATAAAATCAATAAAACAGCTTGATCTCAGAGTATTTAATAAAACATGCAAACTACAGGTAAAACTCAATCCAGTGGTTTCTGTATTATGTTAAGGCACTACACTTATGCTTGAGAAAACAAATCTTACAGCTTAAAAGCATACCTGCAGGGAAAGAGTATAATATTGGCATAAATGGAAATGGATGACTACCAAATATTACTTATAAATCTTGCTTATAAATCCTACTGTTGTGGTCGAAACAGATAAATGTGATAGAACTTGAATGGCACTAAAGGAAAATGTACTCCTATTTTCCCAGTTTAGCTACAAATAAAAAGTTAAAAATGAAATGCAGGTGTTTCCTGCAAAGAAACAACTATAAAAAATAGGCTTCAACAGAAAAATAGAAAAGCAAGGTTCAGCATGACATTCTCAGTCTCAACCTGACTTAAAGAAGAATATGTATAATGATCTACTAGAGTTAGTTGCAGAGATATTTACATTTACATGTATAAGATTTAGCAGGTACTTAACAGAGCACCTCACAGAAGTACTTTCTCCATCAGATCTCCACACTAAACTGAGAGGGAGGTAATACAAGGAGTTAGTATAGCAACAAAGTGCATCGTGAAGAGGTGGTCTTCAGTGTTTAAGAATCATCCTTTCTCTGAGAAACTACTGAATAGCAGTGCTTTCATTTGAGAAAAAAGAGAGAAAGATGTCCTTTTATTTATGGTTTTACATGCATTGAGGGTAATCCCTGTGTTTGTCATTCAGGTTCATCCCTTATTGTTAATATAAAACTCATCTCCTATTATGTGCTGTTTTCTTATTCAAATGCAGTCTGGTTAATTAGACAGTCTCTGTGATTTTCCCTGGTCTCTAAGAAGCAAAGGTTTTTTTTTTGTTGTTGTTGTTTTTTTTGCTGTTGAAATCAGAATAAAAAACTAGGCCATTTTCAAAAGAAAATAGTTTCTCTACCGGTTTGAGTAAGAAAATGAATGTGATCTCCAGTGCTGAGCATATGGGTTTTATGTATTATCACTAACGTACTGCATGTGTAATAACATACGCATTGCCAATAAGTAACTTGAGCTTTGCCAATAAGTAACTTAATCCCTTTTGTTGGATTTGACACCACAGCTAGCAAATGACTCAAGTGATTAGTGGAGACATTATGGCATTATAGCAGCACACGCAGCATCAGCAGTTCATGCATTTTGCTTTATTGAAGTCCATCAAGTTTAATAAGAGGTATGTAGACTGTAAAAGATAGAGCTTTTCATCATTGCATTCATTGTATTATCATTTTTTTAAGAAACATGACTGTTATTTTCTAACATTTTCTTTATTATATCTGGTTTTGGGTGTATTTTCTGTCTAGCTCTATAAGGCTGTGAAGCCTAATTAGTCAACATTTTCATCAAAAACACATTTAAGGTTGGTTATTCACTTAAGATGAAAAGAAGGAACAAAAGAAAAAAGGAGCTTCTTGTTTGCTTCTGTATGCCTAACTAGCCTGCAGTTTTTTTTGCCTCAAACACTGACCTTGGCTCTGGATCATAGTATGGAACTCAAACATAGGAAGATGAACAGAAGAAGCTTCTCATTCCATATTTGTTGGAAGAAGTTGAGCTCAGATGAGAGATTGTGTAACAGCAAGTTGCAAGTATTGGGCTCTGCTGGGGGTTCTGGGGGAGCAGTGAGTAGTAACACACTCAGGTATTTCATCGTGTATGCTGTGTTCGTTTCCCAAGTTTGGTGATGTTTTGAACTCTGTGTTAAACATGTGTTTGGGACACCCTGAGGAAATGATGATTACACGTTGATGTGCTGTAGTGGTGCATTAATATTCATGCACTTTTGAAGCCATTTTCATCTGTGTGTTTGTTTGTGGCTGATGAAAAAGATGAAAAGACCTGTGGACCTCATGAATTTCGCTGCGAGAATAACAACTGCATCCCAGACCACTGGAGATGTGACAGCCAGAATGACTGCGGAGACAATTCAGATGAGGAGAACTGCAGTAAGTCGTCCTCTTTCTTTGTTCACAGTACCACCATTAAGGGGCTTCAAGCTGTTGCAGAAGATTTTTTGGAATTTCCATTGCTTTCTGTATCAAGGTCGCTGTATGTTTGCACCAGTTTGTTGTTAATTGCTGCCAAAGACAGTCCTTTGGAGCTGTTTAACAGTTTGAGGTTGCAGAGATACTTCCAGTGTGCAATCGTTGTCAAGGAAACACTAAAATAGGGAAAACCACAGGTTTGAATCATATGCAAACTTTTTTTCTTTATTCCTGTATCTTGGCTTTGATATCAGCATTACTGTATACACTCTTCCTCATAACTACAGTTGTGGTCAGAAGTTTACATACACTCATCATGGACATGAATGTCATGGCAAAATTGGGCTTGTCAATCATTTCTGTGAACCTTTCTTTTTCTGGGGCAGAATGATTGTACAACATAGATCTTTGATGAAAAAAAAAAGAATTTGTCTCACAAGTTTTAATTCGTTTTGGGGTTTTCTGCAATCAACACAGGACCAAAATTATACATACAGGGTCAAAACTATACATACAAACACTTAGATTATTAATTCATTTGTGCTGAAAATTCCAAAATATAATTTAATTTTCCAAGACCAAGGCCTCTTAATTTTCTGATAGTGATCATGATTGACTACATTCTCTGTGCCAACATAAAAAGGGTTTGTTTGACAGCACTCATTGGATTGACCAAAACACAGTACTATGGGAAAGTTCAAGGAGCACAGTACAGATCTGAAAAAGAGGATGTTGGATTTGCACAAGTCAGGAATGTCTCTTGGGGACTTTTTTAAACAATTGCAGATTCCAAGATAATCAGTTCAAACAATTGTATGTAAGTACAAGTTATTTGGAAGGTCTGGAAAAAGACCCAAACTGTCAACCTCAGCTGAGAGGAAATAGGTTTGAATGGTCAGGAAAACCCCAGGAACCACCAAGTCACAGGCCTGTCATGAACTTGAAGCTGCTGGAACATCAGTGTCACTGTCTACAGTCAAGTGAGTTTTACATAGCCATCCAAGAAAGACGCCTCTTCTCCAAAATTGACACCTTGGGGGTTTATTAAAGTTGTATGTTGCATAATCATTCTGCCCCAGAAGAAGTATAGTTCAAAGAAATTATTGAAAGGCCAATATTGCCATGACATGACATGTCACGATGAGTGTGTGTAAACTTCCGACTGCAACTGTATCTAAATAAATAAGCTACCAATTTTATATGCAGTCCTTAGTAGCAGTATTTTGCATCTGTTTGCGAAATTAGACCCTGAATGTTCTCTTTGACACTTGTAGACACTCTTATTGCTAATTAGCTTACCTCTAAAACCTTCAAGAAAGGTGGAAACAGATGGTACAATGGCACTTCGTGCCCAAATGATGGTCGAACTCTCATTTTCTCACACATTTTTTCTCTCTCACCCTCCTCTCCATGCACATTGCTACAGCTCACTTGACAATTCAGCCACATAATCTTCTGAGCTCTTAGTTGCATTATTTAAACTTTCCTATATGCTCCCTGCTCATTGCAGAACCGGTGACCTGTAATCATAAGGATTTTGCGTGTACCAATGGGGACTGCATCTCTGCTCGTTTCCGCTGTGATGGAGACTATGACTGTGCTGATAATTCAGATGAGGTAAGTGATCGGCACACTTAATCCAAACTAAATGAGTTCATACAGCACATTTTAGATGGTGTCCTGTATCCGTTCACTACTTAGCAGTGTGTGTGTAAAAAATATATATATATATATATGTGTATATATAGTGGTGTGAAAAAATGTTTGCCCCTTCATCATTTCCTGTTCCTTTGCATGTTTGTCAACACTTAGTGTTCGAACATCAAAGCAATTTAAACAATAGTCAAGGACAACACAAGTAAACACAAAATGCAATTTGTAAATGAAGGTGTTTATTATTAAAGTTGAAAAAATCCAAACCATCATGGCCTGTTAAAAAGTTTACCCCTAAACCTAATATTACATATTATAGTTTCTTCCCCAAATAAAATTTATTTATGTTGCAGTATCAAAACGTGTTACAACAAAACATAACATAATATCAGTATAGAATAAAGGAAAGAATTATTATTTTAACTGGAATTTTTCTAATGAGGCTGATCTTAAATCCATAACTAGATTCAGGCTGTGCAGTAACCACAACCATCTGAGAGAAGCATAACCAGAGCTAATAAACTTAACAGATTTGACAGGTCAGACACACCATCTGGTGTGATCCAATGTTGCAGAAACCAGGATGGTTTTCTAACATAAAAATAATTATAAAAATCTAGAGACCAACTACATTACCCCACTTTGCGCTGTATGTTACAGATATTTCTTTAATTATTTAATAATTATTGTAACCCTTCAGGAGACTGGGGAAATCTTATTTGGTTTATATGCAGGTGGCTGTTAGTTAAAACCGACAAAACTGTTCATTTCATTCCATACAGAGAACTACATACCAGAAAGGCATTTAAAATCTTTGGTAAAATATGGTGGTAGAACATTGCTGCTTTGAGCCTGTTTTGTTCATGGGGGTTCAGTGCCTCCTGTGAAAATGAATATGTTATGAATTTTGGTAAGTACCATAATATTTCAGGCACAAACCAGGTTGTCTCTTCCAGAAGCTTAGGAATTGGCAATCAGTGCAGCTTATTTGAAGTTTAAATTATACTTCACAGTGTTCCTGTATATTTCAACTGAAAAAATGACCAATTGTATGAGTTATTCATTATGTTTATCTAGTCATTTGGACAGCATGGTGGTGCAGCAAGTAGCAGAACAGGAGACAGCTTAAAACTACACCTTTTTATTGCCTTTTCTAATAACGCAGCAATCAGACCAAACATGAATAAAAATATCCCACTGGAAATGGTCAGATCACTGAAGGGAAAAGGACACAGGGCATGAAAGTTTTATTTGTTTTACACCAGTCAGGACCATTATATTAATCTGTGCCGCTCATCTGTATTATTTAATCAGACTGCTTCTACCAAAAAAAAAGTATGGCTGAAGAGAGGGTTATCTGCATATATAAAGGTGCAATATGTTTATTTGTGTGTGTTATATATATATATATATATATATATATATATATATATATATATATATATATATATATATATATATATATATATAATATCTCCACTAGGGCCATAGAAGTTCTACATTGCAAGCAGTCTGGTGGTGCCTTAGCCTCGCTTAAGTCCTCTGTATAATAGAAGGAGAGATTGACAGAGAAAAGGCTAGTGTTATTCACTCTGCTCTCACTCTCCCATGTTTGGGAATGTGAGACCTTTTTATTCCTCATCAGTGTGGGTCAGCTGTGTGTGATTATCCTACCCTACCCTGCTGCTGGTCCTGTCAGTGTAGTCCAAAATTGGGAAGCTGAAGTGGGGCATTGCTGCTTCTGCACCATGCACAGCACCCTGACCGCATCCAAGGCCGGTGGGTAGTCCCTCCAACACAATTAACAGTAAATATGTCTTTCACTACAGTTTAGACAGTAGACAGTTTTAATATACATTTACATTTATGGCATTTGGCAGATGCCATTATCCAGAGCAACTTACATTTATCTCATTTATACAACTGAGCAATTGAGGGTTAAGGGCCTTGCCCAAGGGCCCAACAGTGGTAGCTTGACAGTGCTGCTGCTTGAACTCCTGAACTCTTGATCAGTAACCCAGAACCTTTAACCACTGAGCCACCATTGCCCACACTAACCAGACTGCAGACCTGGTTAATGTTTATTAATGAAAATAAGCTTATAGACTGAGCTGGTTGCTTTCTAGAGTTACATATCTGCACAATCAATATATTTTTGTCACTTATGCTGTTAGAATGGAGCTATCCCACAGACATCCACTAGTATTCTTGTGGTATAATTCTGTTTTTTAGGCTCTGCCTGCTAGTATTTTCTTGTTAGCAAGGTTGGCACCTCAGAGTACTGTGTATTCAACACCGTACAGCTTCCAGTCTTGGACAAAAGGGAAAGCAGTACAGTACACCAATTATCACTGGGATGTTGGACTTTCTACTTGGGAGGTCTCAGTTTATCAGACTCCCCAGTGTGTGTGAGGTGCTACTGTGTTGCATCATCCTCACTCGCTTCCCCTTCATACTCTACACTACAGACTCCAGCTGTAAAACTACTCCATGCCACCTGCAAACAACTTGAGAGGAATTGTTTACTACACTGCATCAGCAAAAAGATGATAGTAGATTGTAGATTCCGGATGAAACAGGAGCTTGGAACTGCAGTTATTATGTACACTGAGAATTTGGAGGTTGTGCAGTGCTACAAATAGCTGTGGGTCTGTGCTGAGAAAAATAATGGAGTGGGCAATATACATTCTCACCCTGTGAGCTTGTAAAATAGTTGTTGTTCTTTCATTCAGACACTATGAAAACAATTTATAAGCACTGTTATTACCCAAACAATGTTGAAAACATGTCATAGTGTAGGGTTATTGAGAGTAAGTTGTGAGACGCATTAGTTTGAAAAGAGGTTTCAGGATCAACATAATATTTCTGACATTTTCCTTCTTTCGGCCTTTGATATTGCAACTTCTGTGGCTGCACTTGTCAAGGCCTTTGCAACTTTAAAATCTGGACATTAGGCTACTTTAGCACCTTTTCCTGTGCTTTGTGTTTTTCCAGAAGGACTGTGAAGCGCGTTGTGCACAAGACCAGTTCCAGTGCCACAACAACCTCTGCATTTCAGCTAAGTGGCTGTGTGATGGTCAGGAAGACTGCAAGACTGGAGAGGATGAGAGAAACTGCCCTGGAACAGGTACGTTGCAAAAATCTTTACTGCTTGTCTAAACATGTCTGTGTTCATTCATCTGTTTATCATTAACTTATTCAGGCAGTTAAAGATAGCCTTGATATCAAAAGGTGACATTTCATTACCACTACTGATCTACTGCACATGGTATATGTTAGGGGTTGTACATTACCATTAACCACAAAGCAGTTTTACAGGAAACTGAATGCAGATGTGGAGCCCTAATGAGCAAGCCAGAGTAGCAAGGAAAAAAAACAGCATATATAAAATACTTTGACTTTATAGTATAGAGTAGAAGAGTAATGATTCAAAATCCGAGAGTCTGGTTCCTCTCAAACACTACTAAGAGTGTTATTGTTTCCCAGATTCTAAACTTGCACTTTCTCTTTAGTCATGAACCTTTTGACGACTCCATAGTTGAACATTTTCAGTATTTCACAGCAGCTTTTAAACCCTGTGCATCACACAGACTGTATTTGGTAGGAGATCCGAGGTGCATTTTGTATAATTAGCTATGGTTATATATTGAATCACATTTTGTGCTGTGCATATAGATAGAGAGAGAGAGAGAGAGAGAACCCCAATTCTGAACAAGTTGGGACAGTATGGAAGATGCAAACAAACAAAAATAATATTTTGTAAATTCAATCCACCCTGTACTATATTGAAAACACATTATTAACACATTATTTGATGTTTTACTTTGTGAATTAAATTTCTTTTTGAAGATATACTAAGCTTTACCAAATTATTCCCGAGCCCATGTCAGGATATCCATTACAGACTCATGATGGTTTTTAAGACAGTGATGTCGGAGGGATCAAAGATCACGCACATTCAGAAGTGGTTTTCAGCCTGGCCCTTTACGCACTCATATTTGACCAGATTCCTTAAATCTTTTAATTATATTGTGCACTGTAGAAGTTGAAATGGCCAAATCCTACCGATTTGTCTGTGGACAATGTTGTTCTCAAAGTGTTGGATTATTCACTGATGCATCTCTTGGCAGATTGGCGAGCCTCAACCCATTTGTGCTCTTGAAGGACTAGGTCTTTTTGGAGGCTCCTTATATACTATGATTGCCTCACCTGTTTCACATCACCTTCTTATTTCAACTTGTCACATCGCTATATATTACTTCTAAATTTCCCCTCGCAACTTTTTTCGAGCGTGTTGCCAGCATCAATTTCAATATAAGTGCTTATCTTCAAAAAAAAAAAAATATGCAGATGATTAAGTAAAACATAAAATACCTTGTCTTCTTCCATTTTCTTTTTGTTTAAATACAAGTCAAAGTACATTTACAAATCACTCATCTCAGTTTTTATTAGCATTTTCCGTAATGTCAGAACTTTTTTGGAATTGGGGTTGTATATAGATAGATACTGCCATCAGAGAGAGCAGATTGGCAATTTCAAAACAGTATTTTACCATCTTAGGCAGTTCTTTTCTCTTCCCAGATATGATGTTTTTATTTGTTTATCTAGAAAACCAACGGACCTGTCTCAGTGGATTCCTTTGTCTTCTGTATGTAATTTGTTCTGTAGCTGTCAAGCTAAAGAAATGTATAAAGGTGTGTGATCTTGTGTGTCTCTCCTTTGCAGTGCTCCCTTCTTGTTCAATCAATGAGTATGTGTGTGCCAGTGGAGGATGTGTGTCAGCTAGCCTGAGGTGTGATGGACATGATAACTGTCCTGATAGCTCTGATGAAGTATGTCCTTCTGCTAAGCCTTCACATACCATACACAAACACATTAGGAGCCTACACCTGGCAGAATGTGCTAACATGTAATAAAATGTAGCATTGTGTCATTAAATAGCAACCTGAACGCTGCTTTATATTATATCCAAATACAACACAAAGTATGTACACGGTGTAAAGAATTATTTATTTAACAGAAATGGACAACATAACTGACATTATGTGCTTACTTAGACTGTGCGGCTCTCACTGTTTCCATGGAAACGTTGCTCAATTTTTTCCCTTCCTCCTCCACAATAAGGTGAACTCCACCCATGGAGAGTGTCTGTCTGATTATCTTAGTGTCTCTTTTCTGGTCTCTCACCAGATAGACTGTGTCAAAGAGTGCAGAGAGGATGAGTTCCTCTGCAGGAACCATGCTCACTGCATCCCAAAACGATGGCGCTGTGACGAAGTGTTCGATTGTGTGGATCACAGTGATGAGGAAAGCTGTGACCACGGTACACAGAAGCTACGATTTCTTGTTTTATATTTAACGTTGCATTTATTTCTTATTTAATACAGCTTAGACCCCAGTGTAATATTAGTATGATACCTCAGTTTGAGAAGCAGGTACATTTAAAATATATACTGTACAGTACTTACAGTTGCAATCAAAATTATTCAACCCCATTGGAAATCAGGTTTATTGACAAAATTTAAAGACATTCAGCTGTTTGCAATGAACAAATCAAACAAAAGCAATTGAAATAGCGTTCAAACTTAATGCTTCAAGTGCTTTCCACAAATTCAACTGAAAATTCAACTTATAATGACTTCTCCAGTCTCAAAATCTATTCAACCCCTTCATGGCAATCATCTTCAGTACTTAGTACAGCACCCGTTTGCTGTTATGACCTTGTGCAAACAAGATGCATCGCTTCTGGCAGCGTTCCTGAGGAATTTTAGTCCATTCCTTATGAGCAATGGCCTCTAGTTCAGTAATATTATTGGGTTTGGATGCTGCAACTGCCTTCTTCAAATCCCACCAGAGATTTTCTATGGGGTTCAGGTCAGGTGACTGTGATGGCCCTGTAGAATTTCCCAGGTCTTCTTCTGCAATCAATCCTTGTTGGAATTGGAGGTATGCTTGGGATCATTGTCCTGCTGGAAGGTCCAATGACGCCCAAGCTTCATCTTCCTCACAGATGGCATGACGTTTTCTTCTAGGATTTCCTGATACTTCAATGAATCCTTCTTGTACAAATGTACTTTTTGCCTTCTACACTCTGCAGGATTCCAGTAACCAGAGGATACAAAGCAGCCCCAGAGCATCACCGAGCCACCACCATGCTTCACTGTGAACAAAGTGTTCTATCTTCATTCTTCTTCCTCCAGACATACTGTTGATCCATCATGTCAAAAAGTTCCAGTTTTATTTCATCGTTCCACAGAACAGAATCTCAAAACTTCTATGGCTTATTTATATGTTTTTGAGCTGACATTTCTTGTGCTTTGGGTCAGTAGAGGCGTACATCTGGAATGTAAACCTCCTGCATTTAGTATGTGCCTTATTGTGCTCACTGAAACCTCAGTGCCTGCTGCCACCAAGGCTTGCTTCAGGTCTTTTGCAGTTATTTGAGGGTTTTTCACAACCTGGCTTCTGAAAAATCTGGTTGCAACCGTCTATAGCTTCATTTTTCTGCCCAGTCCAGGTATTTCATACATTTTCTGAGCCCTAGCCAATTCAGGTATTTCATATGTTCCAGCTCAAGTACACCTGGTGTAACTAATGAATCAGATGTGCTTGAGACAACACCTGTTTAGCATATTTGTGCTGTTGTGAGAGATTCTATTATGGGGGTTGAATAATTTTGAGACTGGAGAAGTCATTATAAGTTGCATTTTCAGTTGAATTTGGGAAACCACTTGACACATTCATTGTATTGAACTATTTCAGTTACTTTTGTTTGATTTGTTCATTGCAAACAGCTGAAAGTCTGTATTTATGTAATTTTGACAATAAACCCGCTTTGCAATGGGGGTTGAATAATTTTGATTGCAAGTGTACATGGAAGTATTTTTGGTTCAGATGAGGCTTTTATTGAAGTAACTGCTCGAAGAATGCGTTCATATTGTAATGATTATGCTTTGAGTAATCTGACACATAATAATCAATATTCATACCTTCAATTATATAAAAATTGGCAAACTGCTGTGATTACAGGAGCATTTTTCTGCCGTCCTGATGAGTTTGTTTGCAACAATACCCTTTGTAAGCTGCATTCCTGGGTGTGTGATGGCGAGGATGACTGCGGAGATAACTCTGATGAAGATGCTGAGTTGTGTGGTAAGAAGTCAGATTCAGACGCTAAACCTTCCGCCCTTGTTGACAATTCATATTCCATAAACCTATAATTTTTTTTATTCGATAAAGGCTGTTATTTTTCAGTCAAATACTGGCCTGCTTAATAAATTCAGACAATGGAATTTCAATGATGAAACTTCAGCAGCTGAAATCGCATGTGCAGTTTAACTGTATTGTCAAGAATTGGTTGGGAGGTAGATAGGATAACTAGGTTTGTTTTCTGTTGTGGATACTGGCCCAGTAAAGTATTTTAGCGGGCCAAGCCGAGTACTTGAAAAAATTGTGTAGCACAGACAGAAACATTTGAACAAAATTGGCTGTAGTTTCTACTTACAACTCTAGTTTTCAAATCCTACAATCTCAGCTTCTGTAGCAAATCCTCTGTGAGCGGCTTATCCAATCACATGCATTTATTATTCATTTAAAGGCAGCTCATTGGACCAGATACTATCTACAGGGCTAGAGATATCAAACATTTTCACAGACTTTCATAAACAAATTTCTTATTTAAACCTCCCTGGTTTGATAAGCAAATAGACAACATGGCTTTAAAAAACAAAGTTAATAAGAAGTGAATTTGTTTTTATGGGTTAAGAATTGAGAGCACATCTTAGCTGTTCAGTCCAGTCCATGAATCAAAATAAACAAATGAACTACGGTTAAAATTGTAAATTAAAATGTAAATGTTATCACTGTTCAGTCATGTTAGTTTTTCGAAACTTTGAGAGACAGAAATTTTATGTAACCAGACTTATTTGAATAGGGTTTAGCTAACTAGCTAGCTACTTTGATTCTGAATACTGTAATACTGAATAGGTACTTCCAATGTATTTTTGGAATACTTTACAAGGTCTGTATATGGATTTGCTATGAAATAACTATTTTCTCACTATTTATCACTTCTTTCTCCAGCTAAGCTGCCATGCCCTTTTACAAGGCCACATCGCTGCAGAAATGATAGAGTGTGTTTGCGGCTTGATCAAATCTGTAACAGTGTGGATGACTGTGGTGACAATTCAGACGAAGAGCAGTGTGGTAAGTCAAATCTAGAAAAAAACACTATTATTGAATTTTTTGGATGGTTAAGACAGTTCCAGTGTGTGGGGAGACGTTCAGTGAGCATGGATTCATAGTACATGAATCACAGGCAGTTATTCTGTGTTCTGATTTCTTAGTCTTGTTTTTCTGGGGAATTTAACTGTGCAACTGAACTTTTACATCTGCTCCAAACCAGAGGCTGTCTCTGCCAGACCAAAGCCATGTGGAAAGACTGAGTTTACCTGCAGCAACAAGCACTGTATACCTACTCACCTGCAGTGCGACTTATTTGATGATTGTGGTGATGGAGGATCTGATGAGCATGATTGTAAGGCCTGTAAGTATCTTTGTGTCCTTGCCACCTGAGTAACATCTGCACCCATGCCCATTGAATTTGAGTGGAAGATCTAAAAAAAAGTCATCAGAAAAAGAAAGAAATATATATATATATATATATATATATATATATATATATATATATATATATATATATATATATATATATATATATACACAGTATGTGAATCTTCAAATTTAAAATATTTTCTACAATAAATATCTGATTTATAATTAGAAATGTTCTTTTCTGTTTACTATAAAAGGGGTTGTATTTATAATGTGTGAGCTTTCAAGGCTCTCTTTCATTCCAGTTTTGAATGGAGACATCTGTGGGAAAAGGATGAATCCATGTGGAGAGGACGCACTGTGCAATCAAACAAGTACCAATGTAACTTGCCAATGTAAACCTGGATTTCAAAGGAATCTCATGTCAAAACGGTGTGAAGGTGCAGTGAACCTTTTGCTGCTAAACTGCTATAAACTGGATACTAGTAGACCTTAGTATTATAAGGTTCAGGATTAACTCAGATAAAATTATACTATCTTGTGTTTTCAAACTATTGTTACATCTTTATCTTGTACTGTACATACAGGAGATTACACATTGGAAAATGGTTGTAGATAAATAACTGAGTTTGGATGAGTGTTTATTTTGAAGCTAGTTTCCTCCACTCCGTTAGAAACAGCAGTAATTATTTGAGTTTGTGAACATTCTCAAGATGATGATTGTACTTAATGACTTGTATATTGAGGCAGAATCAGCCCCCATCAACTATATAACTACTGCTGTGTAAATGGTATCACCTTCCTCAAAGTAGAGCAAAATCACTGTGGTGTGGTTGAAGGAGATCAACGAAAAGTTAACAGCCATAATAGAATATCTGATTATTAACAGCCATAATAGAATATAATAGAATATGATTATTCTTTTTCAGAAATCAATGAGTGTCTATATTTTGGCACTTGCTCACACTATTGTACAAATACTAAAGGATCATACAAATGTACATGTGACAAAAATTATAAGGATATCAATGGCAACTGTGTAGCTAAAGGTAAGGACCTACACTTTCCATTGACTTCATTTCTGCTGCATCATTTTACATTTTTATTATTCTCATGGTTCATGATTAGAAACAAAATAATTGCATCAAACAGAATATCCTTAAATGCATTGGTTTAATTTACACAACAATTACAGTGCCTTGCGAAAGTATTCGGCCCCCTTGAACTTTTCAACCTTTTGCCACATTTCAGGCTTCAAACAAAAAGATATAAAATTTAAATTTTTTGTGAAGAATCACCAACAAGTGGGACACAATTGTGAAGTGGAACGAAATCTATTGGATATTTTAAACTTTTTTAGCAAATAAAAAACTGAAAAGTGGTGCGTGCAAAATTATTCGGCCTCTTTACTTTCAGTGCAGCAAACTTACTCCAGAAGTTCAGCGAGGATCTCTGAATGATCCAATGTTGTCCTAAATGACTGATGGTGATAAATAGAATCCACCTGTGTGTAATCAAGTCTCTGTATAAATGCACCTGCTCTGTGATAGTCTCAGGGTTCTGTTGAAAGCACAGAGAGCATCATGAAGACCAAGGAACACACCAGGCAGGTCCGTAATACTGTTGTGGAGAAGTTTAAAGCCGGATTTGGATACATAAGATTTCCCAAGCTTTAAACATCCCAAGGAGCACTGTGCAAGCGATCATTTTGAAATGGAAGGAGTATCAGACCACTGCAAATCTACCAAGACCTGGCCGTCCCTCTAAACTTTCAGCTCAGACAAGGAGATGACTGATCAGAGAAGCAGCCAAAAGGCCCATGATCATTCTGATGAAACTGCAGAGAACTACAGCTGAGGTGGGAGAGTTGTCACATGGACAACAATCAGTCGTACTCTGCACAAATCTGGCCTTTATGGAAGAGTCCCAAGAAGAAAGCCATTTATCAACGTTTGGTGTGACGTTTGGTGTGTCTCCCAGGTGGCTTGTGGCAAACTTTAGACGTGACTTTTTATGGATATCTTGAAATGGCTTTCTTCTTGCCACTCTTCCATAAAGGCCAGATTTGTGCAGTGTACGACTGATGATTGTTGTCCTATGGACAGACTCTCCCACCTCAGCTGTAGTTCTCTGCAGTTCATCCAGAGTGATCATGGGCCTCTTGGCTGCATCTCTGATCAGTCTTCTCCTTGTCTTTTTGTATCCAAATCCAGCTTTAAACTTCTCCACAACAGTATTATAGACCTGCCTGGTCTTCATGATGCTCTCTGCGCTTTCAACAGAACCCTGAAATTTCACTGCACTATTCATGTAAATGCAGGCACATTCATTTCTGACAGCAACAGCATCAACTGAGAGAACTGGGGAAAAATTTATCCTCAACCAGCTACTGTATATGCCAGCATTATATCAGCAAATTGGACGCACTTGCACTAAAATACATCCAGTAACTTATTCTTTAAAATTGCATGTAATTATAATAACAATGGGGTGCTAAAACCCGTATTCTTAGTCAGTTATTAAAACAAACTTCATCAACCATTCATCATTCATTATCATTCAAAATTCAAAACATATTTCCATTATATTTTTACAGTTGTAATACTTTGCTTAATGTAAAAAGAAATGTATAAGTAAGAATTGTTGTCTGTACTGCATAGCCAAGTTACTTCATTTATTGTTTTCTAGAAAAATTTATACAATTGTATTTCAAATAATGCGCTGTTTTTAGCTTGTTCACCTATCCATTGATGTATTAAATTATATTTATGTGCATCTGTAATTTTCAAACTGTTGTCTTAAACCCTAAATGGAATTTAGCCACTTCTCATTTTTTTTGCATATTAATAACTCAACGGGCAGGACCAGAAGATCGAGTGCTCTACATAGCTAATGACACTGAAATCCGAAGTTTTGTGTATCCATTTAACCAGAGCCATGGACACAAAGTGCTCGCTCGCATCGAGGAAAATGCCCGCATCATTGGGATGGATGCTCTGTTGCACCAACAAAAGTTTATCTGGGCTACCCAGTTTAATCCGGGTGGACTTTTTTACAAAGAAATCATAGACAGGAGTCAAACTAAAACAAATGATGGAATAATAGTAAGTATTGCTAACTGTGGAAAGCATGTTATCACAAGGGTCCCCAGGAATATTCTTTGTATTGCAAGTTCTTTCTTATATCCTTTGTGTTTCCTGTTCAAATTATGTTGCATTAATCCTACATATAGTTCTACTTTATATTTGTGAAAGATCAGACTTGACTATAGTTGCTGAATTCATGATTTTTTATTTATTTATTTTGGACATTGCTTGAAAGCTTTTTTTTTTTTCATCTTCCTACCGTTTGCAGTGCCCAGACTTTCGGCGGCCCAGAGATGTGGCAGCTGATTGGGTAACTGGAAATATCTACTGGACGGACCATTCGAGAATGCACTGGTTCAGCTATTACACAGCCCACTGGACCAAGCTGAGATACTCCATTAATGTGGGCCAGCTCAAGGGACCCAACTGCACTCGTCTGATAACTGATATTGCTGGAGAGCCTTACGCCATTGCCATCAATCCAGTCAAAGGGTAAACTTTTTAGTTATTTTTGCTATTCTTGCGTTTTTTTTTTTTTTTCTTTTTTTTAGAAAACGTTTATGGCTATACATATTAAACATGGAAGGGAAAAGTATAAACTGAGGCAAATTACTGATGATATACTGTATATGGTTTTGGATTTAATCTAGCTGTGTAGTTATGAAAAGCAATGGATCCTTAATGACACGGTGGGGAAATTTAGTTTGCCCCATATTTCTTCCATTGTTGTTCAGTGAGAGGTCAGCATGGTTTTGTAGGTGTGGAGGGACTTTGTTCACAGGAATATGATACAAAATTATTGCTTCCAAATGTGGAATCTGAAAACCCTTTCTCAAAAGCGTAATCAAAAATCAATAGCCTTTTACCATGCTGTTCTTTAATCATGACATTATGCAGAGGTGCTATTAAAAACAGTGCTGCAAAAACAGTTACAGTAAAACAGTGCTATGGTTTAACAATATTATACTACCTACTCATTATAAGACATTGTGCCAGTCTAGTGCTACAATGAGAGCCTCTCCATTTTTTTACAAGAAAATCCTCAAATAGCCTACTCGTATTAATGACCTGAAATAACGATTTCCATTAAAATAAAATACAACATCGTATTTGAAATGTTGATGCATAGCCTGAAAAGGGAACATTTGCTGTTTCCGTGGTGGGCCAGGTCAAATTATTATACAGTATATAATATCTTACCGCCATGACAGAAATATCCATGTCTGTTACAGGATGATGTATTGGTCAGTTATTGGTGACCACTCACATATTGAGGAGTCAGCAATGGATGGTTCTATGCGCAGAGTGCTGCTGGATAAAAAACTCAGAAGGCCTACAGGTATTATTCTTTACTTTTGGACACTACAATAAATGTACTGTACTTCTTTATTATCCTTGTTAGTCTCTCTATTGTCCACTGTTTTCCACTGGCCCCAACAAAATGTATTGTATATACAATAGAGTCTGAAAATTGGAGGATGGAAATGGGTTCTTGTAGATTACTGAATAGGGCAGAATTTATGTTTAGATTTAGTATTTCCTTTAAGTATTACTTTACTATTACTATTACTATTACTTTAACGGAAAAAAAAATTATATTCTCTGAAGGAAAAAAACCTGTTATACCATTAGTAGCAAGTGTCGTCTAAAAGTAACTTTATAAATATCTCTTACGAAGCTACTAAATGCTCGGCTTCCATCCTTTACTCTTTCTGCAACTCTGTAAATTATTGCTTTATAATATTTATGTATAAAATTTTAAATCTAAGCAACTCAGGATATATTAATTTATATACTGTATATTTATAATGTGCATTGATGCCATAAATGATCTACTTCTTGCATACTACAGACATTTTATTCCTTGCTTTAGAGAGGGCTAATGTCAAGTTCATAATATATTAGTATTACAGCATGTCTTTTATAGTGATTCAAGTGGAAATGGCTACTTTTTATTAAATTTAAAAGCTAAAAATGAAGTGGAGAAAAGTATTCACAAACACACATGGCTTTCATTAAACCTGTAGGAAATTCCATCTGGAGACAATAATATGTTACACTTGAATTTGGTCTCCTTTGGCCTTCTGTACTGTTCTGATTTTAGTGTACATCCATGATGTATTGTGAGACCTGTGGATTGATTAATAAGGAAACTAAATATGTTCCTAATCCTCTATTAGGATTAGCACTTGACTACTTCAGCCAGCATTTGTACTGGGCTGATGCAGAGCTCTCAGTCATTGGGAGTGTGTGTTTGGATGGCTCAGATCCACGGGTGGTCATCAATGGAAAACAGGGTAAGTTTAACAATGTCTCATGATCTTACTTTGCTTCACACTCCATGATGGGAATTAGGATATACAGTAGCATGCACACACAGCATGCATAATTTAGATCACTTTAACACTAAATAGTAACATTTAACGATGCATGGTTCAGGACAGTGTGGGGTGATTTTCAGGTATCTAATTGTACATGTTTCTACAATTTCATACAAGATTGTACATGTTCATATATATCATATATGTTAAAATGTATTTATTCTTATTCATATAAACCAATACAAAGGGAAACCACAGTCTACTTAACCTAATAAACGAGTTCCCTTTCAAAGGGAACTTTGACGTTGCATTTAGCATAACAGTATGGGAGCACCCTTGACCGGTATCTGAAGCTTGTGTAAAATCATGCCTCTACTTATAGGCCTGCCATGGTGACGTGGCAATTAAGCGTGTCGCATGATATATAGTGGTGTGAAAAAGTGTTTGCCCCCTTCCTCTTTCCTGTTCCTTTTGCATGTTGTTGTCACACTAAGTGTTTCGAGACATCAAACCAATTTAAACAATAGTCAAGGACAACACTAAGTAAACACAAAATGCAATTTGTAAATGAAGGTGTTTATTATTAAAGGTGAAAAAAATCCAAACCATGATGGCCCTGTGTGAAAAGTGATTGCCCCCTAATCATAATAATTGGTGGGGCGGGGGGGGGGGTGTTTGGGGGGGGGGGGGAGATTTTTAAAAGAAGGAAGAGGGGGGGTAAAAAAAAAAAAAGAAAAAAAAAAGGGAAAGGTCTTTTCCGGGTGACAAACACACTTTCTGTGAGAAGTGTTAGGGCGTGGAGCATGCTACAGCAGCCCTCGAGGAGAGTGACTGTTAGCATTGTGAACATTTCACGATTAGGCAGCTCCGCTCTTGGCTTGCTCTCTTCTTGTCCGAAGGGAGATGGGTTTCAGAGCCTCCTGGATCTGGGCCGGCCACTGCCGAAGCAGCCAGCCGGCTAAGGTCGTGGAGTTCTCGTATGGATTTTGAAGAAGAGCCGGAGACGAGAGCTGCTCTATCTCTTGCTCTGTCTTCTGGGTCCGGCTGACTTTGGAGCTCACGTCGCGACTCCTCCTTCCCCTATGTAAAGCCAAAACACCCTCACTGACTCCGAGGAGTCGGTAGAGCGTGCCATTGCACCAAAAACCGACAGCAGCTCTCAAGCGTATAAAGAGCTGCTTGAGGCAATTGAAAAGTTGAATATAGACTGGCCCGGGGAAGAGGAAGTGGCTTGTAGATTTACATTTTACATTTATTCACTTAGCAGACACTTTTATCCAAAGTGACATACAAATGGCTTGATGAATACTTCCTCTCCAGTGAAAATAAATATAAAGATCGCTCACACCACAGAAAATTCCCCTTTTTCCGGAAGTGCATGATGAGATATCATGCTTCTGGAGAACATCATACACTAGCCGTGTTTATAACCCTGTGACATCTGATTACTCAGCTGTCATAGGGAGTGAGCAGCACGGATATGTAGCGATGCCAAAGGTGGTGGAGGCGCTTGCGAGCCACCTCTCTTCATCAACGGCAGGTTATTTAGGGAGGCTAACTTTACCTTCTAAGCCATGTAAGGCCACCTCGGCATTGGAGGGTAATGCCTATGCGGCAGCGGGTCTTGCTTGTGGGTCACTGCATACAATGGCAGTGTTGCAGGCCTACCAAGCAGACCTGCTGAGGAAGCTCAATACTGGGGAGGGAATTGGGCCCGAGGCAGTGGCTGAGCCGCGCTGCGCCACAGATTTATCTCTACGGGCGACCAAACAAACAGCCCGTCATATTGGCTGTTCAATGGGTAACCTGGTTGTGGCGGAGAGGCACCTATGGCTCAACCTCTCAGGGATGGAGGACAAAAAGAAGGTCTCCTTGCTGAACACCCCTGTTAAACCTTCCAGCCTATTTGGCGGTGCGGTTAATGCCATTGCCGACAGGTTTCGCGAGGCAAAACAGCAAACGGCGGCGTTCAACCAGTTCCTTCCCCATTGAGTTCGAGCACTAGTGTGAGGGAGGTGCAGAGTGTGGCGAGTGTGGCGGCCCGCCTCTCCCCGCAGAAAGCCAGGGGGACTGGGCGGCCACAGCCACAGCCTACTAGAAGGCCTGATCTAAGAATGATCATAAAAGGAAAGCAGGCTAGGAAGGAACGGGACATGAGGTTGTTAGGGCAGTTAGTCCTCAGTGCTACTGTAGGGCCTGCCCTGGCCAAGACCATCCCACGTTTTCAGCCTTCTCTGTTCAGCGAGCTGTCACAGGGAGATGGAAATCAGATGCTTTCCCTCCAATGAAATGTGGAAAAGCTAACATCACTGAAAGACCATTTGTCAGCATGGAAACCACTGCTAAATGTTTTTCCATGAGTTCTGTCTACCATAGAAAAAGGTTACCGGGTCCTGTTCAGAGCTAAACTACGTGGACGACTGGTTAATTCTAGCATGATCCAGGGAACAGGCAGTTCAACATCGAGATGTTATTCTCGCTGAACCTCAAGAAAAGATAAAGCAAGATAAAGCTTGGTCTGGGTATCCCCTCCAGTCTCAATGTGATACCGTTGGGCCTATTGCACATGAGACCGTTTCAGTGGTGGCTGAAAAGTAGGGGGTTTCATCCGAGGATGTAACTTCTGAGAGTAATCAGTGTCATGTGGTGATGCCTATGTGCTCTGAGTATTTGGAGTATTTGGTGGTGCCCGCAGTTTCTAGCCTCGGGTCACACTCCTTACCGCAAGACGGTAATGACAAACGCGTTCCTCATGGGCTGGGGTGCAGTCTTAAATGGTTGTCCAGCTCACAGTCTTTGGAGCAGCCCTCATCTTGAGTGGCATATAAATAGAGATACGGGCCGTATTCCTATCACTGAAATTCTTTCTTCCTCAGTTGAGATTTACCATGTGCTAGTTGTGTCAGACATCACAGTGGTGGTCTCGTATATCAACCACCAGGGAGGGTTGCGTTCACGCCCCCTGTTCAGGCAGGTGTAACTAATCCTTCTCTGGGCAGAGGGAAAGTTCTTGTCAGTGAGTGCATTGTCAGTAAGTGAATGTACATTCTAGGCAGCTGAAATGTAGGGGCAGACATCCCGTTGAGGCAGGGGCTGAGGCCCGGGGTTGGAGGCTCCATCCACAAGTGGTGGAATCAATATGGTGGAGGTTCGGACAAGTGGAAGTGGATATGAACCACACTGCCTGCTGTGGTTCACCCTCACTCCTCCTGCACCATTGGGGCTGGACGCCATGGTGCATACGTGGCCTAGGTAACATCTATATACATTCTTCCTGACCGCTCTGCTCCCACAAGTTCTAGCGAGGGTTTACCAAGACTGTCTACATCTGCTGCTAGGGGCACCTTATTGGCCAGCTCAAATATGGTTCTCAGAGATAATTTCCCTGCTCAACTGTACTCCTTGGGAGATTCCCGTCCGCAGGGATCTACTATCTCAAGCCGGAGGGCTGATTTATCACACTCGGCCAGAACTATGGAAACTGTGGGTCTGGCCCATGAAGGGCACCAGCTCATAGATTTTGGTCTCACATCTGAGGTTGTAGAGACCATGTTAAATGACAGAGCACCATCCAGAAGGAAATTATATGTGCTCAAGTGGCGGCTTTTTGTCTTATGGTGTGAGGAACGTCAGCTAGACCCAGTGAACTACGAAATAGCTACAGTCCTGGAGTTCTTACATGAACAGCAGGGTTGTGGCCGCCGTTTCAGCCAGCCATGCCCCTGTAGATGTAACCTCTGTGGGGCAACATCCTCTAACTTCAAGGTTCATGCGTGGTGTCAGACAGCTGAGGCCCATCTGCAAGACATGCATACCTTCTTGGGACCTTTCTGTGGTCTTGGAAGGTCTGTCAGGGGCCACATTTGAGCCCTTAGAATCAGCCTCTGAGAAGCTTCTGATCTAGAGGTAGCTCTTCTACTGGCCCTAACATCTCTCAAGCGAGTGGGAGATCTACAAGCTCTGTTGTCCCCCTTCCTGCATTGACTTTGCCCCTGGATTAGCCAAGGCCTTCTTGTATCCTAGGCTGGATTATATTCCTAAAGTGCCTACATTGACTGCCCACCCTGTGGTGTTGTGGGCTTTCTGCCCTCCTCCGTTCCTCACCCTGGAACAAGAGAGGATGCACCTGCTGTGTCCAGTAAGGGCTCTCTGTACTTACGTCCACCACTCCGGCCAGTGGCGTAAGTTGGAGCAGCTGCCGGCCTGCTTTGGCGGCGACAGTAAAGGTGATGCTGTATCAAAGCAGCGCAACTCTAATTGGATAGTGGAAGCAATCTCTATGGCTTACGAGGCGCACAGTCTTGCCACACCTCTAGGCATAAGAGTTCATTCCAGTAGGGCAGTCGCCTCCTTGGAGGCCTTGTCCAAAGGAGTATCCTTGCAGGATGTGTACCCCAACGTTTCCTACAGCCTGCACTACCTTTAAACACTGCGCACAAAAAACCAGCAAGATAAACAGACAGCATTTCACTAAAAAGTTAAAAGTTCAAAAGTCAGATGAACAAATTTATGCAAAATATAATGATGCATTACATCCTAAAAAACTATTTGTAAGTAAGAATTTTCGTCTTCGGCAAAGTTAACTCGGATGAGTGATGTATATTTTATTTCTCAAACAGCTAACTGTATAGTCAGTGATTTAACAAACAAAAATGTGTGCATGTTTATTAATCTAAAACTAATGCATGAATATACAGTGCTTATAATATACAGTATAACTTACTTAATGGTAATAAGTTTTACTTTGTTATTTCTGATGCTGTGTACAGCCATGTTAACTTGACATTGCTCTGTAAACAGAGAAGGAAATCAGATTTGAGAAGAATACCCCAAGTGGCATTTCATGTTAGGAACGACATGATCCCCATATAATAGGTTGAGAAAGAAGGGTTCACTAAGTTGTGCAAAAAGAGTATCAGTTCTATCTCTAGCAAATAGTTTTTTTTTTTTATCCCTTCTTTACATATCCTTTATTTAAAAGAACCATTGCCTTCACTATTTGCTATAGATGGTGCTGTTAAAATTTTTGCACATATACATTTTACAAAGTCCATTTTAATAAATAAAAATCTTCATAAATGAATTGCATAATTTTTCAGTTGCATTATTTACAACATAAAAAAACTATAATTAATAATTGACATTCAAGTAAATTATCGAAATGAATAATACATTATTAGTATTACATTACTATTTTGTGTAATCTCCTATACAGGGATGTCACAACCATACAGAATTGACATTTTTGAAGACCTTATTTATGGAACTGACTTGAAGCATGAAGTATTTAGAGTTCACAAGTATGGCAAACAGCCTGTTGAGCTTCTGGATCCAGCCATAGAAAAAGCTACACATGTCATGATTGCTCATCGCTTCAAACAGCAAGATGGTAAGATCTTTTTCTTTTCAGCCAAATTGATTACCTGATTACTCTGAGTTGTATCTTATGCTGGTGGATCATAGGAATGTGATTCTGATTTTTCAGGAGTTATGTTTATGGGTTGTGAATGATGCTGGTTTTTAAAAAGCCTTGAATTTATTAAGATGCTAGACTATTCTTTCAAATTTGTCTTGCAGCTATTTGAGGTTTCAACAGAATTGTTTTTCAAAGAGGCAGTAGGTGTGTCATATAAATAGCAGAGAAGGACTAGAGACTACGATTCCCATCAGCCACTGCACCTAGTCAAGTGTCTTGTTTTACCTGATTCACATTTGGCTCGTTAGCATGGGTGTATATATAGTCACATATGCTGTAGACTATAGTCATCTCTTTTCATTTCTGTTCTAAGACTTCAATAATGTTTTCTTACTACAGTTATGTCATCACGTGCAAGAGATTTGTATTTGATTTGGACCTGCATTAATTTGATTTGAGCTTTTTAGCATATGATTATTTGATGCAGCTGAAGGAAAAGTCTGTTGTGCACTCTCAATACTTCTTGATCATAAAGCACACTTCATTATCAAGGATGCTTGCTGTTTGTTCTCTGAATATGTTTAATTGGCTCTGATAGATATTTGCTAGTCAGGGGGTTGCATTGTGGCCAGCTGTGCCTTTCCCCACTGACTCATTAACTTTAGAGCTTTACTCTGAGCAAGAAACTTGCACTGCTAGCAAACCTAGACTGTGATGTCTTCAGCAAAACATGGATTAAACCCTTTTGCTTTTCTCTGCTGTTTTTCAAGTTTTCACAGGATCCCTAGCTAACCAGAAACCACAGACTGTTATAGAACATGAGTTTGAGATTCAACTCTGTTAAGCTTGTACACATCTTTGAAAGCACAATGTTTCCAGTGCAATGCTGGTGTGCACATATAACACAAGTGGTGAACTGTGAAAGATGAATATGAGATGATCGATAAGAATTTCTATTCAATTTCCTGATATTTGCATTTAGCTGTGTTAAACAACTTAGAACCTCTACCAGTGATGGATATACTATTGATGGATAGGCCAAAGTGTGAAGAAAGAAAGGATCTCTTCATAATCCATGCCATATGAGCTCATCAGTAAAACTTAATGGAGGTATTGTCATGGCTTGGGCTTGCATAGCTGCTTGTTGAATGGGTTCACTAATCTTTATTGATGATGTAATTCATGATGGTAGCAACAGAATGAATTCAGAATTCTACAGAAACATTCTGTCTGCCAATTTACAGAGAAATGCATTCAGTGTAATTTTGAGGAACCCAATTGAGCATGAAGGGAGAAACACCCCCAAGACAAACAACAAACAATCTGTGGTGCAAACCTGGAAAAGCATCACAAAAGAAAAATGCAACAGATTGGTGATTTCAGTTCGTCTCCAGGTTGATGCTGGAACTACAGGACTCTCTTGCATCAATAAAGGTCTCTGTTCATGACTCCACTATCTGAAAGACACTGGGCAAAAATGGCATCCATGGACGTGTGGTGAGATGAAAACCACTGCTGACCCACAAAAACATTATGGCTCATCTGAATTTTGCCAATACACACCTTGAGTCTCAACCCTATTGGGAGAATGTTCTTTGGATTGATGAGTCAAAACTGGAACTGTTTGGAAGACAGGGGTCCCATTACATCTGGCATAAGCCAAACACAGAATTCCACAAAAAGAACATCATACCTATGGTCAAGCATGGTGGTGGCGGCCTAGTCAAAGTCCTCACTGGACCTTAAACTGGCAGTTCATACTTGAAAACCCTCAAATGTGGCTGAACTAATGCAGTTCTACAAATAAGAGTCAAGCCTTTATGTGATTAACCTATTAGCTTTTGATAGATTAATTGGTAAATTGGAGTCAATTCGATGTGTAACTGTGGATGTATTTTAAGGGCTACCTTCAAACTCAGTTCCTCTTTGCATGACATCATAGGAAAATCAAAAGAAAAAAACAAAATAAAAAAAAAAACAAAATTAAAATTTGTGGACCCCCACAAGTCTTGTCTATCCTTGCGAGTAATTTCCAAATTCCTGAAGGTACCATGTTCACCCATACAAACAATAGCACGCAGCTATAAATACCATGGGACCATGCAGCCATCTCAGGGAGAAGATGCCTTCTTTCTCCTAGAGATAAACGTTTGGTGTAAACAGTGCAAATCAATCCCAGAACAACAACAAAGGACCTTTTGAAGATGCTGGAGGAAAAAGCTAGAAAAGTATCTATATACACAATAAAATGTGTCCTATGTTGACATAACCCTCAGCAAGAAAGAAGCCACTGCTCCAAAACTGCAGTTGTCAAATGCACATGAGGACAAATAACTTATTTTTTTGAGAAATGTCCTCTGGTCCGATGAAACAAGTAATTATCTGTTTGGCCATTTTGACCCTCGTTATGTTTGGAGGAAAACTAGTAGATAGATGGCATCATAAGGAAGGAAAATTGTGTGGATATACTAAAGCAACATCTCAAGACATCAACAAGAAAGTTAAAGCTTGGTCACAAATGAGTCTTCCAAATGGACAATGATCTCAAGCATACCTCCAAAGTTGTGGCAAAATGGCTTAAGGACTCTTCACAAAGCCCTGAATTCAGTCCGATAGAAAATTTGTGGGCAAAATTGAAAAAGCATCTGCAAGCAAGGAGGCCTACAGACCTGACTCAGTTACACAAATTCTGTCTGGAAGAATGGGCTGAACTTCCAGCAACTTACTGTCAGATGCTTGTGGAAGGCTACCCAAAACGTTTGACCCAAGTTAACAATTTGAAGGCAATGCTCCAAAATACTAACAAGGTGTATGTAAATGTCTGACCCCCTGGGAATATGAAAAAAGAAATAAAAGTTGAAAAAAGAATCGTTCTCTCTACAATTATTCTGACACTTCACATTCTTAAAATAAAGTAGTGATCCTAACTGACCTAAGACAGGGAATGTTTTCTATGATTAAATGTCAGGAATTGTGAAAAACAGAATTAAGGTTTAATTGGTATAAGGTGTATGTAATCTTCTGACTTCAACTGTATGTTTAAATGAATTATGGTGGAAGAAATAACATGTCACAAGAAGAATTTGTTCCAGTATCACTAGACATTTGCATAGATGTTTGGCTGCCCTGACAATTGAAATGTTTGATAAGTTATCCCATTACAATGATAATATTATATATATTATATATATATATATATATATATATATATATATATATATATATATATATATATATATATATATATATATATATATATATATATATATATATATATATATATATATATAATACATTTGTAAGTTAAATAACCTTTTACAAATATGCATCAAACAGCTCCTATGGTCCAAATGGTATTTTTTTTATTCTTCTCACTCACACTTGTTTCTTGAATTTAAATTCATCACAAATGTTTCATAGAACACTTAGAAATATGAAGGAAATCTAGCCTCAAATGAATCTTTAACAGTTTTTTCTACAATGTTTTGCATTTATGCAGTCTTTTTCACAGTCTTTTTTTTTGGGTGAATTCTGCACACTGTGGACACGACTCACGTATAGATTATTTTAAGCTCTTTTAAGGACAAGGTTTTATATATATTCTGGGAATATACTGCATATCTACATAGACTGCATGTTTTCACTGCTTATCTGTAGTGCGGTGATTGAAGGCATTTTTTTATATTGCATTTTCAGTGACTAACCCATGTCTAAAGATAACCTGTGACTTCATGTGCCTGCTCAATCCAACTGGAGCCAGTTGTGCCTGTCCTGAAGGGAAAACCCTGGTTAATGGCTCCTGTATTGATCCCAACGTATCAGGTCAGCTATTTGTGCTATAATCATGTTTCATGATGGTGAATATACAGATAGGAGGAAAAAAAAAAAAAAAAAAAATAAATAAATATATATGATTCAAATAGGAGGGACACTATTGTTTTGATTGTTTGTTTGTTTTGAAAGCTTGCCAGAAATGTTCACAGGGCATCTGGTTGAGATTAGAGGTGTGTATCAGCCCTGGTGTCTCAGAGGTCACAACAAGAAAACAAAAGGATTTTATTTTCATATCTGTGCCATGCGAGCAGCCAGATATGAAGCTTGTGGGACAAACAAAACCCACATTCATTAACAAGAACATACAGCATTGATTCATTCAACCTCAGTAACAGGGTAGCAGTGGTTTAAATTAGGCCATTAGTTTACGAACTCAATTCAAAAATAAAGTTAATAAACATCTAGTCTTTGTACATTTTCAACTGCCCTGTTTTGATGAGCCTTTGCCTACTGTAGCCTTAGATTCCAGTTTTTGTCTGACAGGACTGGAACCCGAGGTGGTCTTCTGCTGTTGTAATCCATGTGTTGCACAATCTGAGATGTTTTTCTGTTCAACACGGTTGTAGAGTTATTATTATAATTAATGTATACTTACTGTCAGCTCAAACCAGTCTGGCCAATCTCCTCTGACTTCTCTTATCAGCAAGGCATTTGTGACCACAGAACTGCTGCTGACTGAAATCCCCCCCATTCTGTGTACACTCTTAAGACTCTTGAAGTGAAAATCCCAGAAGTTCACCATTTTCTGAAATAATCCAACCATCCAACCTGGTACCAACTATCTTGCCCCAGTCAAAGTGATTGAGATTATATATTTTTCCAATTCAGATTTATTAACTGACATTAAATGATGCTCTTGACCTGTATTTGCATGATTTCATGTATAGTGCTACTGTCACCTGATTGGCTGATTGGCTATCTGCATTAATAAGGTGTACTGGTGTTACTGTTAAGTGTATAAACACTAAATGACCAAAAGTATGTGGACACCTGACCATTACCCCCATATATGGGCTTTCCCCAAACTGCCACAAAGTTGGAATTGTATATGATGCCTATGTACGCTGTAACATTGCTGTTTTGCTTCATTGTACTTAAGGGGCCCAAACCTGGTCCAGCATCTTAATGCCCCTGTGCACAAAGTGAGGTCTATGAAGACATGGTTTCCTAAGATTGGGATCGAAAAACTCTACATAGAGCCTACATAGAGCCATGACCTCAACCTCAATGAACACCTTTGGGATGAATTTTAACACTGACTGCACCCCAGGCCTCCTCAACCAACAGCAATGCCTGACTTCACTAATGCTCTTGCGGCTGAATGGGCAAATCCCCACAGCCACGCTCCAATATCTAGTGGAAAGCCTTCCCAGCAGAGTGGATGTTATTATAACAGCTAATGGGGGAATAAATCTGGAATGGCATGTTCAAAAACACACATGGGTGTTATGGTCAGGTGTCCACATACTTTTGGTCATATCCTGTAGTGTATATGTAGTCACCCCTTGAACCTTTGCACAGTTTGCAGTGATACAGCCTGGCAGTGAATGAACTTAATTGGTACTGTATATTGTGAATCTACACAAAATAGTTTACAAGTAAAGTTTATAAAAGTTGTTTCTGCATTAGGATTTACTTCCACTGTGGTGAAACTTCTAAACTGGTTCTTGTGTAACCAGTTGCTATCAAAAATCATATAATTAGTTGAATGGAGTCAATCTCTGTGGAACTAAAGTCTAAAATTGTCTCAATATAAATACGTGTTGTTTTTTTTAAATCCCAAACTTTGAACATCCCAAAGAGCACCATTAAATCTGTTATTTAAAAAAAGAAATTAAAGCAGTCTGAAATAGCTTTCAAAGTCACATTAGAGCGTCTCTGTATGTTGCAAAGCTTTACAATATTTATATATAAAAAAATAAAAAAGGATTATATTCTATTTCCAGATACTCCCTAAATAATCCCATAGAACACTCTGAAAGGACAAAGTCTATTGGGTTTGGATGTGTAGCGTGTGCTGCTCTGTTTCAGTGTGTTTTTGTTCTTCCATTGCTGAAGGTGAGCTGTGTCGGCCTACCTGTGAGAATGGAGGCCGTTGTGTGGCCAATGAGAAAGGAGACTGGCGCTGTTATTGCTGGCCCGATTTCTCTGGAGAGCGCTGTGAAATTAACCACTGCACAGACTACTGCCTAAATGGAGGCACATGTACAGGGTCTCCTTTAGGTAAGAAAAACCTTTACCTCTGTATCAGCTTATTATGATTTTGCTTTGACTTCTTTCATGAAAAAGCTTTCTCCTTTGACCTACATCCTCTGAAACTCTTCTGTGATACACTCAATTAAATGCACCCAGTCAGGTCTGTTTATGAGAGGGTGCTTTGTTTGAAGAGCAGGTCAGTTTTTCTTCAACATATATAAAATATATATATGTTGAAGAAAAACTGACCTGCTCTTGGTTCCCTTTCAAAGGGAACTTTGACGTTGCATTTAGCAGTATGGGAACGCCTTGCTTGTGACCGGTATCTGAAGCTTGTATAAAATCATGCCTCTACTTATAGGCCTGCCATGATCAGGTGACGTGGCAATTAAGCGCGTCGCATGATATATATATGGCACCTGTGAACCACGCCGCCAGCCTCTATTATCTTCAGCGAGACTGCATGTCTGTTGTTTGTGTGACAAAAACGCTTCATTTCTACTCGAAATTTTCTCAAAATCTCTTAACTTTTCTATCCCTTTTTAAAGAAAAGGAGAGGTAAGTAATGAGCGAGAAAGAGTTAAAGATGTGTGTAACATGCTCCCGTTTCATCACGGGGGAAAAGTGCACACTTTCTGGGTGAAGTGTTAGTGGTGTAGTATGCGATGGCAACCTCGAGAGGCTGCGCATGGTAACGCTACATTAAGCAGCTCGACTCACGCTTTTCTCAAAAAAAAAAAAAAAAGGAAGCCGAGCGAGTCGAGTCTCAAAGCCTCGCGGATCTGGGCCGGCCGCTGCTGAGGCAGCCAACCGTCTCAGGTTCGGGGGATCTCTTAAATCCGGAAGAGGAGCCGGAGACGAGCGCTGCTCTATCTCTCTCTCTGTCTTCCGGGTTCAGCTCTCTTCTGGATTTTGGAGTTCGCGTCGCGACTCCTCCTCCCGCTATGGAAAGCCAAAGGGGTAATAATCCCTCTCTGACTCAGAAGAGTTAGAAGGATGTGTTAAAAACTGAGAGCAGCGTATAAAGAGCTGCTTGAAGTGATTACCCAGTGAAAGTAAATACTTCACACTGCAGAAACTCCCCTGTCTTCCAGAAGTTATGACAAAATTTCACTTCTGAAAACCATGCTTAAGCCATAGTCATAACTCCACGATGTTGGGTTATTTGGCCATTGTGGGAATGAATGGCATGGCTATTTAGCTATGCCCGAGGTGGAAGAGGCGCTTGCTAGCTACCTCTCTCCGCAGACGGCAGGTAATTACAGGGGCCGGCTTGCATCCAAGGTGGCATTGGTGGGCAAGCCTATGCAGTAGTAGTCTTGCTTGTGGGTCACTGCAGACAGTGACAGGGTTGCAGGCCTACCAAGCAGACCTGCTGAGTGAGCTCGACTTATGGCAAAGAAAAAGTTGTCTCAAGCTCATCCGGATGTCCACGAGTGAAGCCAGCACTAGTATGGGGGAAACCCAGAAGGCGAGTATGGCAGCCCGCCAACCCCCGCAGACAGCCAGGGGAACCGGGCGGCCACAGTCGCGGTCTGCTGTTAGGCCTGATCTGAGAATGGTCATAAAGGCCAAGCAGGCAAAGATGAGCGGCCCTGAGGGGCTGTGGAGGGATGTATCCGGGGACATGAGGTTGTTACGGCAGGTAGCCCCCAGTGCTACTGTAGGGCCTCCCCTAGCCAAGGTGGTCCCCAAGTTTTCGTGTTCCCTGGTCAGCAAGCTGTCACAGGGCAATGGAAATCTGATGCTTCTCTCCAATAGAATGTGGAATAGCTAACGTCACTAGGAGACCATCGGGCAGCGTGCAATCTACTGCCAAAAGTCTCTATGGGTTCTGTCTACCATAGAAAGTGTTACCGGGTCCAGTTATAGCTCGACCCCCCCGTTCACAGGTGTGCTCACCACAGTAGTCAGCACAGACCAGAGCCCGACATTAGCGCAAGAAGTAAGCTCCCTTTTGGACAAGGGGGTCCTGAAACATGTACCCCGTTCCCTCAGGGAGGGAGGTTTACAGCCTTTATTCCTGTTCCGCAAAAAAGTGGGAATATGCAGCTAATTTTAGATCTGCATCATCTGAACCGTACTTGAATCTCAGAAAAGTTGGCTTTCCCCGGTGCAGTGGACAACTTTTCTAGGGGTTATAGGATTCTACTACGATGAGGGCGTTACTATCCCCAACAGGTGTAGTGTCAATCCTATCAACACTGAGCTAGATAAAGCTGTATCTTGGGAGCCTAGGGTGGAATCCACACATGTGGCTGAGGTCACATCTGTATGCTGCCCCCCCATCGCTGCTCCCACTAGCTCTAGCGAGAGTTCGCCAGGATAGCCTGCTAATAGCACCTTTTTGGCAGCTCGAACATGGTTCTGAGAGATAATGTCTCTGCGGGATGCCACTCCTTGGGAGATTCCCGTCCGCAGGGATTCACTGTGGACCCAGTAACTGCGCAATAGCTACAGTCCTGGAGCTCCTACAATATCATTTCTCAGCGGGGTGAGCTCCTTCTACAATCAGGGTTATGTGGCCGCCATTTCGGCCATCCACGCCCTGTTGAGGGAGCCTCTGTGGGGCAACATCCTCTAACTTCGAGGTTCATGCGTGGTCTCAGATGGCTGAGGCCCATCTGCAGGCCGCGCATACCTTCCTGGGACCTTCTATGGCCCTGGAAGGTCTGTCGGCTGCCCCATTCAAGCCCCTAGAGCGGATCTACTGTCTCAAGCCGAGGGCTGATCTATCACGCCGCCAGAACCGGGCAACTGTGGGTCTGGCCCCTGAGGGCACCAGCTCATAGATTCGTGTCTCACAACTGAGTTGTTGAAACCATGTTGAGCAGAGCACCATCCACAAGGAAAGCGTATGCACTCAAGTGTCAGCTTTTTGTCTTGTGGCATGAGGAACGTCACCTAGACCCAGTGAACTGCACAATTGCTACAGTCCTGGAGTTCTTACAGAACGTTTCTCAGCGGGCTGGGCTCCTTCTTCAATCAGGGTACTTGGTCGCCGTTTCGGCCAGCCATGCCCCTGTTGATGGAGCCTCTGTGGGGCAACATCTTCTAACTTAAGGTTCGTGCGTAGTGTCAGACGGCTGCGGCCCATCTGCAGGCTGCGCATACCTTCCTGGGACCTCCTGTGGTCCTGGAAAGTCTGTCAGGTGCCCCATTTGAGCCCTTAGGGACCTACCGTCTCAAAAGCCGCAGGGTTGATTTATCATCTTTGGCAAGAACTAAGGAAGCTGCAGGTCTAGCCCCCGAGGGGCACCAGCTCATAGATTCTGGTCGCACGACTGAGGTGGTAGAGACCATGTTAAATGCTAGAGCACCATCTACAAGGAAATTGTATGCGCTCAAGGGGCACCTTTTTGTCTGGTGGTGTGAGGAACCACAGCTACACCCAGTGAACTGCGCAATCGCTACAGTCCTGGAGTTCTGACAAGAACGTTTCTCAGCAGGTTGGCTCCTTCTACTATCGGGGTTACGTGGCCACCGTTTCGGCCAGCCCTGCCCCTGTCCATGGAGCCTCTGTGGGGCAACATCCTCTAACTTCGAGGTTCATGTGTGGTGTCAGACGGCTGAGGCCCATCTGCAGGCCATGCATACCTTCCTGGGACCTTCTATGGTCCTGGAAGTTCTGTCGGCTGCCCCATTCGAGCCCCTGGAGTGGGTCCCATCCACAAGGAAATCAAATGCACTCAGGTGTCAGCTTTTGTCTTGTGGCATAAGGAACGGCACCTAGACCCAGAGAACTGCACAATTGCTACAGTCCTGGAGTTCTTACAGAACGTTTCTCAGCGGGCTGGGCTCCTTCTACATTCAGGGTTACTGGGCCTCTGCTTCGGCCAGCCATGCCCCTGTTGATGGAGCCTCTGTGGGGCAACATCTTCTAACTTAAGGTTCGTGCGTAGTGTCAGACGGCTGCGGCCCATCTGCAGGCTGCGCATACCTTCCTGGGACCTCCTGTGGTCCTGGAAAATCTGTCAGGTGCCCCATTTGAGCCCTTAGGGACCTACCGTCTCAAAAGCCGCAGGGTTGATTTATCATCTTTGGCAAGAACTAAGGAAGCTGCGGGTCTGGCCCCCGAGGGGCACCAGCTCATAGATTCTGGTCGCACGACTGAGGTGGTAGAGACCATGTTAAATGCTAGAGCACCATCTACAAGGAGATTGTATGCGCTCAAGTGGCACCTTTTTGTCTGGTGGTGTGAGGAACCACAGCTACACCCAGTGAACTGCGCAATCGCTACAGTCCTGGAGTTCTGACAAGAACGTTTCTCAGCAGGTTGGCTCCTTCTACTATCGGGGTTACGTGGCCGCCGTTTCGGCCAGCCCTGCCCCTGTCCATGGAGCCTCTGTGGGGCAACATCCTCTAACTTCGAGGTTCATGTGTGGTGTCAGACGGCTGAGGCCCATCTGCAGGCCATGCATACCTTCCTGGGACCTTGCTGTGGTCTTGGAAGGTCTGTCAGCGACCCCATTTGAGCCCTTAGAGTCAGCCCCTGAGAAGCTTCTGACTCTAAAGGTAGCTCTTTTACATGCCCTGACATCTCTCAAGCGAGTGGGAGGTCTACAAGCTCTCCCTGTTGCCCCTCCTGCCTTGACTTTACCCCTAGATAAGCCAAGTCCTTCCTGTATCCTAGGCCGGATTATATTCCTAAAATGCCTACATTGGCTGCCCACCCTGTGGTGTTGCAGGCTTTCTCCCCTCCTCTGTCCTCTGACCAGAACAAGAGAGGATGCACCCGCTGTGTCCAGTAAGCACTCTCTGTACTTACGTCCACCGCTCCGGCCAGTGGCGTAAGTCAGAGCAGCTACTAGTCTGCTTTGGCAGCGACAGGAAAAGTGATGCTGTGTCAAAGCAGTGCATCTCTACTGGTATTGTTGAAGGCTTTGTCCAAAGGGGTTTCCTTGCAGGATGTGTGTGCGGCTGCAGGGTGGTCTGTGCCTCACACGGTCATTTGTTATTACAGCCTGGATATTCATCCCTCCCCAGGATCAAATGTCCTGCACTGACCCTCGGGTTTGGGTATTTTTGAACAGGCCGTACCCTCGGTATGACGGAGTGGGTATTCCCGTTCCCATACTGCTAAATGCAACGTCGAAGTTCCCTTTGAAAGGGAACATCGGGGTTACGCATGTAACCCTGTTCCCTGAGAAGGGAACGAGACGTTGCATAGCGCTGTCATACCGGGGCTGGCCTGTGAATTGCGTTTTCGCTTCAGATAATAGAGGCTGGCGGCGTGGTTCACAGGTGCCATATATATATATCATGCGACGCGCTTAATTGCCATGTCACCTGATCATGGCAGGCCTATAAGTAGAGGCATGATTTTACACAAGCTTCAGATACCGGTCACGCGCAAGGCGTTCCCATACTGCTAAATGCAACGTCTCGTTCCCTTCTCAGGGAACAGGGTTACATGCGTAACCCCGAGTAAGACGGACGTCGGACAGCTGTGGCGTGGGGATGTAATAACGTGTGCCATTAATCAATATATGTTCTATAGCATGTAAAACAGGAACATGAAAGAAATACTCTAAAAGTGACTCATATAAACACCTTAATCACAATATTGTCTTATTCAGAATTAGATCAATAATTACATTGCATCCGGAAAGTATTCACAATGCTTCACTTTTCCCACATTTTGTTATGTTACAGCCTTAACCCAAAATGGGTTAAATGAATAATTTTCCTCGAAATTCTACAAACAAATCCCCATAATGACAACATGAAAGAAGTTTGTTTGAAATCTTTGCAAATTTATTAAAAATAAAAAACAAAAAAAGCTAATTTACATAAGTATTCACAGCCTTTGCTCAATACTTTGTTGAAGCACCTTTCACAGCAATTACAGTCTCAAGTCTTTTTGAGAATGATGCTACAAGCTTGGCACACCTATTTTTGGGCAGTTTCTCCCATTCTTCTTTGCAGGACCTCTCAAGCTCCATCAGGTTGGATGGGGAGTATTGGTGCACAGACATTTTCAAATCTCTCCAGAGATGTTCAGTTGTTCAAGTCTGGGCTCTGGCTGGGCCACTCAAGGACATTCACAGAATGAATGTAGCCACTCCTTTGTTAACTTTAAGATGAACCTTCACCCCAGTCTGAGGTCCAGAGCGCTCAGGAGTAGGTTTTTATCAAGGATGTCTCTATACATTGCTGCATTCATCTTTTCCTCGATCTTGACTAGTCTCCCAGTTCCTGCCGCTGAAAAACATCCCCACAGCATGATGCTGCCACCACCATGCTTCACTGTAGGGATGGTATTGGCCAGGTGATGAGCAGTGCCTGGTTTCCTCCAACCATGACCATTCAGGCCAAAGAACAATTTTTGTTCAGGTGCCTTTTGGAAAACTCCAGGCCGGCCGTCATGTGCCTTTTACGGAGGAGTGGCTTCTATCTGGCCACTGTACCATTCAACCCTGATTGATGGAGTGCTGCAGATATGTTTGTTCTTCTGGAAGGTTCTCCTCTTTCCAGAGAGACATGCATGGTGCTCTGTCAGAGTGACCATCGAGTTTTTGCTCACCTCGCCGACTAAGGCCCTTCTCCCCGATTGCTCAGTTTGGCGGGGCGGCCAGCTCTAAGAAGAGTCCTGCTGGTTCCAGACTTCTTCCATTTACGGATAATGGAGGCCACTGTGCTCATTGAGACGTTCAGTGCTGCAGAAATGTTTCTGTACCCTTCCCCAGATCTGTGCCTCGATACAATCCTGTCTTGGGGGTCTCCAGACAATTCCTTGGACTTCATGGCTTGGTTTGTGCTCTGAGATGTATTGTTAACTGTGGGGACCTTATATAGACAGGTGTGCGCCTTTCCAAATCATGTCCAATCAACTGAATTTACCACAGGTGGACTCCAATCAAGTTGTAGAAAGATCTCAAGGATGATCAGTGGAAACAGGATGCACCTGAGCGCAATTTTGACGGTCATGGCAAAAGCTGTGAATACTTATGTACAAGTGCTTTTTTCGTTTTTTATTTTTAATAAATTTGCAAAGATTTCAAACAAACTTCTTTTACGTTGTCATTATGGATATTGTTTGTAGAATTTTTAGGAAATTAATGAATTAATCCATTTTGGAATAAGGCTGTAACATAACAAAATGTCGAAAAAGTTAAGCACTGTGAATACTTTCTGGAAAAATACTGGTGAAAATACTGGCATTACCACATAAAACATTACCACATAGGAAACAAATCTGAGGTACCTTTAATTTATTAATCGCATGCACTGGGTCTGGGTATGTGTTTGGTTTTATGTTTGAGTTACAGCAGTTGTTGCTATGCCAAACTTTGTATTATTATTATTATTATTATTATTATTATTATTATTATTATTATTATTATTATTAGTTGTAGTAGTAGTAGTAGTATACTTTTTGATGATAGCGGTGTTGAGTCACACTTCATATATTTTGTGAGAATAAAATTTTATTTAGTGGCTGTTAGTTCAAAGACATAAGCAGAACCTTCCATTTTCTATTTTTATGCATGACAGCTGTTATGTAGCTTAATTTTGTTTGGCATCTGAATTAGCCAGTTTTAAATATACATTTCCTTGAGTATGCTCTTTGTATTATTTTAACTTTAAATATGATGTCTTTATCAGCACTGCCACCTGTTAGAATGCTGCTAATGATAAAATCACTAAAGTGTGTTTTTTTATATAGGCCTGCAATATGTATTCTAGTATGTGAAGCACACATAAAAACAATTCACATTGCATCTTTTGGATAGAAAAATAAATGCATTTTCTAATTTGCTTGTGTAATAGCATGCTGCTTTTGAGTTTTAAAATAAAAACTTGATGTTAGATTGAAAGTGCAAAATTAGTAGCAATTGATTCAGTAGCAACAGATACTACATATCCTGTCTTATATCTTATATATAATGTCTTTTATATTACTGTTAATTACTGTTCATTTTTATTGAAAAAAAACAAACCCAAACAAAACAAACCCTGAGAATATATCAATTTATTGACAGTAGTATCTACAGTATCAACATGTATTTAAACAGGTAAAGCAAATTCAAGGACATATATTAAATGTTACTGATGATAAGTTTAGTTCCTGTGCTCCATGGCAAACTGGAAGACTCTGCCTTCATATGAAGGACAAAAAGACATCTTTTTCACTGAATAGGAAATAATGTGTCTCTCCCCCCCTGTAGGGAAGCCAACATGTCGCTGTGCTGTGGGCTTCACAGGGTCTAACTGTGAGCAGCGAGTATGTGATAATTATTGTCTGAATGGAGGAACATGTGATCTCAGCCAGGGAAACCAGCCTGTGTGCCGCTGTTTAGCAGAGTACACAGGTGACCGCTGCCTTTACCGTAAGTGCCCTAAAAGCATTAATTCAGTTAATTTATTTGCAAATATAATACAAACTGTGTTGTTTTTGACGAATCCCAGTTCTGTGAAAAATTCTTATTGAAACAATAGACTTTTTAACAGCCAAGTGCAGATGGTACATGAAATAAAAAACAAACCAGATAAAAAGATCCTGAAAGAAAGGACCAATCTTCAGAGGTGTTGGTTAAATGTCTAATATTTAAATGGTTCATTTAATATTCAAAGCCAATTTGTATTTTTTTTTATTTGGTTAAATACTATTTCTTTCAATTGAGCTGCCATCACCAATATTATGAACAAAAAGATGGGGAAATTCTTTTTTTGTTTTTTGTATGGCTTGTGTCCACATAGGGTTTAAAATGTCACAGTGATGACCTCAGGTTGTTTATGTGCTCTGTTGATAAAAAAAATCCTGCTGTGTAATTGTTGTTGTTATGCTTCATAGTAGGGATTTTTCTTTTCTCTATCATTAATGTATTTTTTCTGTAGCACACCCAAGGGATGATATGCCTTCATTTATGTACTAGATACTTGATGCAGATAATTAACTCTCATTAAAGCTCTGTAAAAGTCCAATTAAACCAGCAGATAATACAGAGGGTAATTTAAAATTTCTAATTAGGAACTCACAAATGATTTTTCTGTGTATTTTTCCCATGACAGACATCTGTCACCATTACTGTGTAAACTCTAAAGCCTGCACACTGTCCAGCTCTGGCCATGTGGAGTGTGTGTGTCCAGCTCGATTTGAGGGGATCAAATGTGACACAGACAAGTGCCTACGGTGCCATGGTGCGCCGTGTATTATTGATGCAGAGACTGGAGATGTCACCTGCAAGTATGTTTCATAATAGCCTAGAATGAGCAGTTCTTTAAAAATCTGTTTTCCACTTGCTGCTGTACTGCACCAGCTTTATAAACTCAAGAACAGTTTGTGTAGCTTACCAGGTACAATAGTTTTTTAAAGTGGGACCAATTAGGCCTCAACAAAATACCCACACAGCAGGGTCCAAAAGTCTGACAGCACGAGTGAAAATTATTCTTTTTTTTTATTCTTTTCTAATTTAATACAACAATTTTCATTGAAGCAACTTGAGTGAAAACTAGATTCATTGGATTGTTTACATTAATTTTGTGGTGGCTTAGTATTTGGTATGTCATTTATTATTTAATTTTTTTATTATTATTTTTGCTTTAATGACAGTGTGCACTCGAGCCGGCATGGACTCCACAAGTTTGTGCAAAACTTATGATCTATTTTCATTACAGCCGAGTGTCATCTGAACACATGCTTCAGTAGAAGAGATTAGGCATAAAGAAAATCTGCCCTTTTGTACAAAGCAGTTAACATGGTCAATATCACAAATTTGCTTACATTTAAATAAAGACATAGAAATGGTGCAGAATTTTAAATATTCAAGATATTGAGCCATTCATTTCTGTGTTTATTTCCTGTTTATTTATTTGTATTTATTACTTCTGCACTTTTTGTCGGTAGTGATGACTTTTTGTCTGTATCCATGGCAAAAGGAAAAAATGTTGTCCTGCGTGTCACCTGTCATACATTCTAAATGTATGTTCACATATACTGCGACGAAGCGCCCGGAGACCATTCATTTTCAATGCGAGCTGGTGAATCAGGCGACATGAGCCATGGCGACCATTGGTGACTAGATGTGGGCATGTCCAGTGACTTTGAAAGATGAAAAGTTAACGTTTATGCAAATTTGAAGTGACCAATGGAAGTGAAGACAGTAGAGCGCATGTGATCCATAGCCACCTGTGCTCACTAGCAGGCCATTGCGGCGTGCCATTGGCTCAGTGGCCAATTAGCTTAGCTTAGGATCTTAGTGGTTTAATGATATAAATATATAAGAAATAATAATGAAACACTTTTTGATGCAATCAAGCAAAATCCCAGTGTAGCTCCTATCTTGGGTGAGGTGTCCGTCTTGTTGCTGCTTCAGCACCCGGGAACGATCAGCACCAAGCCAGACACTTCACCCAGGAAACACAGAGGTCACGGCCAAGAGCTGAGGTCCGACTCCTGGTCACCATTATACATAGTGAATGACACCCTGATGGTGACACTTACTTGCTTAGATAGGAGCTACACCAGGATTTTTCTCAATTGTAACAAAAAGTGAGTGTGTTTCAGTATTATTATTTTGTTTTAAACGTGGAAAGTCCATGAGCTGTTTCATTTTAGTGGCAAGAAAACTGGTTTGTTATCATTAGCGTAATGTTAGTTGTGCCACCCATGTTACTATGGAACCAGTAGTAGGAACGCCTCATAGTACAGTGACTGGCAATTTGCAGCGATAATATGTGTGTGTTTGTGTACACTGTATGTGTGAACGTAGCACAAGATTACCAATCTTAGCTAATTTTCATCTGTCTGCAGGCCACATTTGGCAATGGGGCCGGACTTTGAACACACCTAAGATACAATTTCTGTAAACCAGGAAGGGCCTATAATCTTGTTCCATTAATATCTGATATTTGGAAAATCAGACATTTGTCTATGCCACATACTTTCCCCCACCACTTGCATTTCATTTTGAATATTGAACATGCATAGAGACAGTCAGTCTTATTTATTTTAATCAGATCTACCCATCTGCACTTTCTTTCCATCTTGCAGCTGCACCAGTGGTAGAATTGCATCCAGCTGCCAGCTGTGTGATGGCTACTGCTACAACGGAGGCACCTGTCATCTGGACCCTGACACCAACCTGCCCTTCTGCCAGTGAGTAATGACTAAATAACTTCTTTTGTCTGGGTACAAATTCCAGCAATTAGACATGCACAAAGCAATTCCTCACAGCTTCACTTTCAAAATGTTAGAAAAATCCCAGAAACCACATGGCTGTTATTCTCACCACTTGAGAACAGAATGGCTCTGCATGGGGTAGATGATGCCACCCAGTTTCATTTTAAACCCAATTTTAATATTGTAAAAACTCAGATTTTAAATCTTAGGAAGCAGGTATTTCAATTTGTAAGCACAAAGGAGTACATTATGTTTTTGAAACAGTCTGCTGGGGCTTTTTCTCCCCATTTATAATGTCGCTTTTGAGATTTTTTTTTTTTGTGATTGATATAAGGTAGCAGATCTCATTTTTATTGGCTGTATTGTTAGGCACCATATCACACTTTATATTGATGTCCAGTTCATCAGTTAGTATTATCAGTTGAAAGTATCCATCTAGGATGGATAACTAGAATTAAATTAAATCACAGTCACTTCTCTTTAGGCACCAAGCTGAACCAAAGCATTCCAAGTAGTTCTTGTAGTTTAAATGACAGTTTTGGCAATGCGTGATCCGACTGAGATAAAATCTATTTCTATGCAAATTATCTCTCTGGGTTTTCTGGGACATTAAAAAAATCCTGGAAATGTGGTTTATTGACTCTATATCATGGCCAGAAAATCTGTGCCCCGCAGAGACGAAGACCCCTATTGTTTTAGATAGTTTCCTCTTCTTCTTCTTCTTCTTGTTCTTCTTGTTCCTCTTCTGCTCTTGAGTCTATGGCAGCCCATAGAAACATTTCCGGGGAAGTTATGAAATTTATTAAACAGATAGAGGACAGTCTGATCTGTTAATACAGCAAATTTGGAGTCTCTACCTTAAACACTCCAGCGCCAGCAACTGCGCAAATTTGCACTCGCATTTATGTTAATAACTTTTGAATTCTAGAAATGAAATTCCTTGACTCAAGACGATTCGATCGCACTATGATGTCATTATCCATCATGAAAATTTTTCCATCATTTGGAATTTCCTGAAAAATCTTATTTTTTCAAACTCGTCCTAAGCTGTTTGTCTGGTTTGCACAAAAATTGTCGCACATCATGTAGAGGAACTTATGACAAAAAGTTATTCACAGAAATATCAACCTTATGAAATTATCAACCTTACCATTTTTGAATGGCTCTTCAACAAATTTGAAGGAGGAGCAAAATTGAACTTGAGGCTGTTTCTCCACAATGCTTTGAGGGATTGTGACGAAACTTGGTATCAGTAATCACCATTCGGCCCTGAAGTTACCTGCAGCATTTTGACACACTGCCCCTTATTGGTCAGGAGATAGCAAAATGTCTACTTTGGCTTATAACTCTTGAATGCTTTCCTGCATGATAACTATCGTGTACAGATGCTACCTGAGCATGCTACCTGGTTTTTTTTTTCATGATTGAAATTTTATTTTTATAATTCCTCATTTATTGGAATCTAACAAAAAACATGTCACAAAGCTTATTTTACTGCTCATGGTGCCGATAATTGGCTTGACCCCTCTATTGTTGCTTACAGGTATATTTAATCTTGGTGTTGTGCCAAATTGTGGAGATTTTGGATATAAGAAGTTTTGGGATATCTTCTACCTATTGTTGATACTTTGCTTTTTAACACTTTTCTTTTTAAGGCAGCTCCAGAGTCATCAGAATTAAATAAATGTTATTTATTTACATAAACTCTCCAATTCTGTTGAGATTTTTTTATTTTTTACATTAATAAAAACTTATTAACCTCATTCATATTTGTTGTGTAAGAATTGGCCATAATGGCTTGTCATTGTGGTATAATTAAAGAAATAATAATAAATTCATTTTTAATAAATAATTAACACTAAGCATGTTGGCAAGTAGATAGCTCATTGGGATTTGTTAGTTAGTTGGTTTGTTTTTAATGATTATATACTAACTGTACTTAATGTGTTCATGTGAAAAAATAAGTACACCCCGTGGATTTTTTTTTTTTACTTATTTGGACAAGCAAACATTTGATCCTCTTTGAAACGGTGCCTATTAATAAAGTTGATACACTATAAAATGGCATAAAATTGTCATTTTGTAGTCATTTTCACAATTGAAACAAAAAAAATTGAACAAAAAAGAGATTGGTCACATAAAAAGTATGTACACCCCATACATTACTCACACCTTCAAATCCATAAAATCCAAGATTGTGTTCAAGATTGGTTACCAGTGATTAGAATCTGCTTAGGGTGTGCAGGTGGAACCTGACTTATTTATACCCTTCTCATATCTAGTGTCTGTTGTTCCCTTTGTTATTGAGATTTTTGGTGTCATCATGCCAGGATCTAAAGAGTTCGACAAGTCCTTCAGAAAAAAAGGTTGTGGATGCCTGTTTCAAAATACATTATGAGGAAAATCATCTACAATTGGCACAGATTTCACATGATTGCCAATTAGTCCAGAACTGGCCATCACAGCAAATTCAGCCCAAGAGCAGACTGTCTGATGCAAAAAATTATCTCTAAGAACCCCAAAATGTAATCACAGATTCTGCTAGTAAGTCTTGCAATGTTGGTGTCAAAGTGCATGCTTGTACAATCAAAAGAAATTGCACAAATTTGACCCGCATGGGGCATGTGCCAGGAAAAAGCCTTTACTGTGTAAAAACAGCATTAAAGCAAGACTATAGTGTGTCAATGAGCATATTGGCAAATACCAGGCCTTTTGGAATAATGTGCTCTGGTCAGACGAATCGAAGATAGAGTTGTTTGGCCACAGTAACAGCAGACATGTTTGGTGTAGACTAAAGACAGCTTTTGAGGAGAAGTACCTCATACCGACTGTGAAGCGCAGTGGTGGAAATGTTATGGTTTGGGTTTGCTTTGCTGCCTCAGAGACTGGACAGCTTGCATTCATTGATTCAGCCATGAATTCTGCATCATGTCAAAGAGTGCTTGAAGATAACATGAGGCAATCTGTCCAAAAGTTGAAGTTGAACTAAAAGTGGATCTTTCAACAGGATAATGATCCTAAGCACACTAGCAAATCCACCAAGGAATGGAGCAAAAAGAATAAATGGAGGGTTATGGAATGGCCTTGTCAAAGCCCGGATTTGAAACCCATTGAAATTTTAGGGGGGAATTTTGTGAAACATGCAGTACATACAGTACAAGAAAACCCTCAAAGACCTTACAACTAAAATGATATTGCATGGAAGAGTGGTCATAAATTCTATCAAGCTGATGTCAGCGACTGGTGGACAATTATGCAAAATGCCTACAAGAAGTTATTTCTGCTAAAGGGGACAATACTAGCTTCTAAGGCCAAGTGTGTACATGCTTTTTCCACAGAAGAATATTACATCTATTGATATTTCTGTTGGATAAGTATTGAAAAAGCTATTTTTCCTTGTGTTTTTTTCCAAGTATATCAACTTTATTAATAGGCACTGTTTCAAAGAGGATCAAATGTTTGCTTGTCCAAATGTGTCAAAAAAGCCAACAATTTCAAAATGGGGTGTGCTTTTTTTCCCCTCACATGATTGTGTATGCACGTAATGAATATATACTTTCATGAATGTATACACTGTACATAATGATATATATTCACCCAGTTTATTGGGGACTGAAGGTTTCTGCTCTGGGGTCTGACTCAAAGCTTTGTAATGTTCCTCACACCACTGCAATTTCTTGCAGCTGCACAGCTGGTTTCAAGAACCAGCGCTGTGATGAACTGGCCAACCCCTGTGATTACTACTGTCAGAATGATGGGATATGCACAATAACATCCCTTAACAAACCCCGCTGCAAGTAGGTCCCCTATCAGCACCTTTACCACCAAGAGCTTTCATCTCCAGTCTGCTTCATCTTCCAGAAGTGGCCCTTCCTCATACACACCCAGCACACACATCTCAGACCCATAGTCCCCATGTCCATACCATAAGGGAGCATATTATCTATGTAATCACTAGAGAATCATGCATTGCTGCTAGCATTGGCTAACACTATGAAAGGGTCATAGTGAAATAGGAGTATATGATTATCAAGGTTCCCATAAGACTACAATTCTTAAAATAAACATATTCATATTGTATTTGCATATGGAGAAGAAAGTGAATGTTGTTATTGAAAATTGCAGTCTAACGCAGTTGTGCTGGTGATAAAGACCTCTGTGTCAATGAAATTCTCCAGTGAAAAAAAAAAAACAGTTTATATAATCTAATGCAGAAAGTTTTTTCCTCAAATGCATGTTTGTTACGAATTATGTAAGCATAATAACTCTAAGGATTATAAGAATATGTATGTTGACGTAAGCATAAACTTTATAGACTTTGTATACTTTGCACAGTCTTTTAATATTAGATTTGTATAATATTAAATATTATTAGTGGGGTGTTTTAAGGAATACTAAATACTAATTTAGAGAATACTGCATACTTGACTCTATTGTCACTGCACAGTTGGTGGATTATATAAATCAGCTTCCTCTCATTTAAATGTGATGCCATACAGTCATCAATCGTCAAAAATCTACTTAGTCACACATGCCACACATTCGGCGTCTTTAGCTTAAAGCGAGATGACTGACCTTTTGTGCTCTGTACCTTGATTCTTCATGTGTTGATTTACTTTTATTTCCACTGCCTGTCTTAATTGCATCTAGACTTCACTCTCTGTTTACTCAAACTTTCCACATTTCATCTGAAGTGATTAGCATGCATAAGCATAATTTGATCTTTCCTGTGGATGATTTTAATCAGGTGTTCAGCCAATTGGTCGGGGACGCAGTGTGAGCGGCCAGCCCCAAAGAGCAGCCGCTCCGACAACACGCCTGGAGGTGAGTGCGCACAAACATGGCTTCCTCTTTCATTATTGCATACTCATGGTTCTGATTAAAATCATCTGCTTGCTTTCAGGGAACATGTAGCAAAGGCATCAGAGCATGGACAAATCTGATTTACGATGTAGGAGATTTACTGTAATCCCCAGGAGGGATTAAAGCTGCTCAGAACCAATCTATCCAGGACTTCTTCATCTGTATTTCATTTGCACTATGTAGACACATGTGAACATGTATCTATTTATATTTGAAAGCTGTAGGAGAGATAGGAAAACTATCTTTGTGTATATTCATGTCTGATAAGAAACATCGTGCTGAGAATTTTTTCATAGTTATTTTGCTTTTAACAAGGTAGTTGCTTAGGATTGCACTATAACAGGTTTACAATCAGTACAAACAGCTGTACTGCAAACAAGACTTGACCCCTACCATGGAAGTTTGTGATGACTGGAGTTTAATTCCTGCTTTTTCGTTTTTGTTCACTACAGGGAGCATAGCCATTATTGTGCCTCTGGTCCTGCTGGTTATTTTGATAACAACTGTCGTGGCTGGGGTCTTCATCTGCAGAAGGCAGCAGAGGTATTACAGGAACACAGCACGAGAGGATGGCTACTCTGTACACTTTAAGGGTTAAAATGTGCACTTGTTGCCATGGTGCAAAATTACATCCTGAGAAATATACTGTATGCAAACTATTACAAATGGCTCTTTTGCTCTGAGTGACCACTTCACAGGTCCACTTCACAAGTGTGCACTATGGAATTTTTTTACTTATTCACTCAAAACAAGAAAGTGAAAAATGACTTTGTGCCATTGGCATAAGTGTAACATTTTAATATGCTAACAGATACAGTTCAGAATGTTTTTGAGACCCCTTGCCTTAAATATTTTTGATGCATTTTGAAACTATGTCTGTGACCTGACCTAGGGGCAAGCGAGTACAGAGGCAACCCATGAGTAACGGGGGCATTAATGTGGAGATTGGCAATCCATCCTACAACATGTACGAGGTGGAACATGATAACCACGCTGATGCAGGGAGTTTTCTTAAACCAAATTTCACACTGGATCCACATAAGGTTTGTGTGTATGACTTGTGTTCACGTTACATATTATTGTGCATATGGAAAAGCTGAACTCAGCAGCTGTAGATTCAGATCTTTAAATAAAAGAATAGCTTTGCTACTCACAAGAAACCAATTCATATGTACAGACATTCTTTGCATCTTTCTAAGACTCATGTCACATGCATTTATGGTCTATATAATCTTTTTATAATGGCTTGAATGTTTCCAGGTTGAGGTTACCATCATTACCTGTCAACTCTGTGCTTGCAGAAAGTAGTGGTTGATTAGTGCTCTTTTTAACGCAATAACAGCATATACCCACACATCTGTGTATTCTCTAAGTACCCCATAGACTGCTGCTTCCACTCTCACAGGTGTTCTGAATGCCATTTCTCTATGAAAATAACTTTTATGTGCTGTAAAGTACAAGAAACTTGGTGTTGGGCAGATTTCAAGCTAGAGTGTGTGTATTGCAGGGGTGGTGTGTAAAATCCAGTGACCCTCGCACTCTGAACATACACTCTATACCTAAAGAAGTTATACCTGGACAGGTGAAGCCCTTTGTCCTAATTGGTGGCTTTGACCATTGCATTAGAGACACTCATGATCATCCATGTTTGTGCGTGTTGCGTGTGCTTGTCTGATTTTTTCATTAACATTTTTCTTCACCTTTAGCAAGAGTAAAGTCTATAATTATTTTCACTCTTAGAAATATTTCAGTATAATATATACTCAGAATACAGATGTTTCATTTTCTCAACATCACGAATCTCAATAATCTGATTTAAACAATATTTTCCCAACATGTTCAAATTCACATTTTTCTGAATAATCTCTCCATACAGCCTATGAACTACTCCAACCCAGTGTATACCAAGATATACATTGATGGACAGAACTGTCGGAAGCCAGTCATCAGCATTGATGAAAGGAGAGAGCTTCTCCCAAAGAAACTAGAGGGGACAATTCGGGAAACCGCCGCATAGCCTGAATTTACACTTTGTACTCGTTTTTTACGTGAGTGTACAAAATGTATAAAATGTGGAGAAAAAAAAGAATTTTCTATTTCCTATCAGGTCCTGCTAATGTACTTAGGTTTGCTTCTTTGTTCAGCAGCAGCGTTACCTCTCCATGTGCGATAAACTTTGGACTTCATATATGTCCTCTCCATTAGTTTCTGTTGTTTGTTTTATTGTTGTTGTTTTTTTTGTTGGATATATTACATATACTGCACAGTATATTTGCAGATTACCCAGCCTTTAACAAAGAAATGACAGCAGCAAAACTATTTCACCCCCTAAAACCATGTATTTTGCCTTACGGTGTTAACTGATGGTGATGGTGTGGGATTTGTTTTATGTTATTTACTTTGCACCATCCACCATAGTTTTATTATTGTCTTTCAATATTCATTTATTTTGCACTTGAATTATGCTCCACTAATGTGAAACTATATGTGTGTGTGTGTATGTGTGTGTATATATATATATATATATATATATATATATATATATATATATATATATATATATATATATATACACACACACACACACACGCACACACACACACACACGCAGGCTTAGGGACTGGGTTTTTTTTCATGTTCTTTGTCCATGTTTTTCTCTACAGAGGGCTACTGATATCCATGGCACTAAGACTTAATTCATCTCATCTTATCCATGGTTATATGTTGTGTGCTCATAACGAAACTGCCCAGTCATATTTGTCACTTTTCATTCAAGTGATTTTTGCCTTCTATCACTGAAAATAATGCTGCATATTATATCCACGTTCATACAGCTAAACCACATGACATGCTGGAGGTGATCAATACTTAATGGACAATTTGTGAGAGTACATCATTATCTATCTATGACAATTAGCTTTTTTACGAGGTAATTTCAGCCCAGTGGAAAAGCAATCCATCTGGTGAACTTAATACAGTATAATCTATTCGGACATGTGTCTGATACATGAAAGACACAAATAACTCATCTTGTTGAAAGTTTTACTTAGGAAAACACAAACTGAAAGGCACCTAAATTTGCTGAGTGATTATTATTGATCAACTTCAGTGACGTGACAGTAGAATTAGGTATCCGATGGCTGGCTCGTCATACAAGATGTGATAGAGGAATTAATCATACTTTACTGCTATGTGGAGAGTGGTATGAATGAAGTCCCTTTGTCTGTTACTTTAAGAGAGAGACATTACTAAGATACAGTAAAACAGATTTTATAATTTTGTATTTGATTTATATGTTGTTCGGCTGCTTGTATTTTGGAGAAAAAAATGTATTAAATGTAAGTATCTTTTATATAAAATGCATCAGTATGAAATAAAAGCATTTTATTTCCATTTCAGCAGTGATTTGTATTTGATTTGTAGTGAATTTTTAGCCATTTTATTTGTATGATACACAATGGATACTCATTTGCAACTCATTTTCAATCATACATAATGTCTGGTTAAAGGCATGGATGCTGTAGACTGATGTAAATGTTTTGGTGCTGGTTTATCGGAGAAGATTTACAGGAATAAAGGCAAGCTGTAGGGAATTTCAACATTTGCACTGCGTTTTGATCCATTTTGCTGTCTCACTGCTGTTTGTCATAAGTGTACAGTGTTTATAACACATTGGAGATTCATCTGGAATCCTGGAATTACACTACCCATTGTTGTTATGTACATAACGCTTCATCAATCATTTTTACATCTGCTACAGGCATAGAGGGAAACTATTCTACATCTATTTCCAGCATCCATCTCCAAGACCAGTAACATCTGGCCCACAATTCTGAGCTTGGTTCCTCTCAGTGTGATGAAGAATTTCATGCTACAGATAACAACAGAAGGATTGGCAGTAAGAGTGAGCACTGCAGAAGAAGTAAATAAATTTTGTTACTATGCCTCTTCTGTGCACTAGGTCTGTTTAATAAAGAAATCTCATCTGATCCAGGGTTGGGTTTTGTAGCTATAAAACAGCCATAAAATAGGGCTTCATCTAGGTTTATGGTTAGCAACTTCTGTGCAAAAATGAAACTGTAGAGTTGCTTGCTTGAGTGAATCAAGTCCTGTAATTCTGTTTTTCAGAAGAAGAAAAAAAGAAAAAAAACAGTATAGAAAAGTTTGTAGGAATGTCAATGAGTGCATACTAGAAACAAGCCTGCAATTGAAGTGAACTTTATTACTCAGGGTGGCACCAAGGGAGTGTGAGAGAAGCCAGGGTTCAGAAGTCAGGTTTGCCAGATCAAAATTTCCAGCCCAACTAAATTCTCAAAAAAGATCTTAAATTAGCTCAAACACAATGATCTTCTTTTCTCAGTCTTTGCATGTGAACAAGATCACCATGGTGCACACACATTTCTGATTTGCAGTATCAACAATACACCTTTTCTTTCTTTCTTTTTTTTTTTTAACATTACCTGGTATGACCATTTTCCACCCCATAATCCCCCTCTTATATATCTATGTCTTAACTACTGTATATAACAGAAATGGTTCTATTTACATGTTCCCTATGTTATCCTGTAACCCATGTTCATAGAAAATAGATTAGATTGAACTAGATTTAATTTACCAATTAATTTACCAATATTTTTTTTAAATAATATCTTGGCAGCCACATACTATTTTTTAAACTAGCCAATAATAATAATAACAACAACAACAACAACAAATACCTGTACCTGCAGACTTGCTTATTACACCCACAAACTTGTGACAAAAATATACCAATTTGGTGTAAACACCGCAACTCTGCCAATCCTGTTCCAAACTCTCCCCTCAGGCCTCCTGGAAGGGGATGGCAATATATTAATTGTTTAAAATATACACAAACTCTGAAGTCAAATATATCACACTGAAGTATTTTATTAAAAGAAACAGATTTTAGTTTAATGTTAAATTCAACAACAAACAAAATAGGCAGAATCCTGACAGCTGAATCTTGATGATTGAACGTCCAGTAGGTGAAGACTTTGTCAATTTTGAGTTTGCATCTATTGTACAAGTGAGCTTAAGTGCTAGCTATACATATAAAAATAGAAACAATATACAAAATATTGTGGTGCAGTGAAAACTAAGTCCAGTGAGTTGCCAGTTTCCGTGAAGTCGCAGCATTCAGCTCTCATCCCTGGTCAGAAGAGTTTAGTTTCCTATAGCTGTACATTACAATGTGTACATTGCAATTTTCAGTATTGTGTTTAAGCCAAATTTGGTTTAAAATTCCTTTTTTTAAGTTTAAATTGTGTGTTTAGAAAGACAAGCTTTTTCAAAAAGATTTTTTAAAAGTGTCCCTCTCAATATTAATTAATAAACAATTATATTATGTAAAAAGCATTTGAATTCAAATTAAAATGAGAGCGTGCATAAAACAGTAGCAAATTGATCACAAGAAAGTCTGAGAATTTTATACAGTTTTATGAATATCAAAGTGCTGCTGCCAAAAGTAAATTTAATTGTTAAATTAATAGATTTACTGACTTTTACAATAAGTGACATAGTGGGTGTGTGGATGGTAATACTGTTGTTGTTTTTTTCATTTCATAATGTTTACATTTTCTTTTAAAGATCCTTTGGATTCATCTCCAATAAAAGTTACCATTTTGTTGTAATTATTTCTATAAATGTAAAAATTAATTACCATTAGGTTATATTAGTAGTGTCATTCTCAATATTCATTATTGTGACCACACCAAAAATAATACCCAAAAAATGCATGTTGCGTTACAGAGAAAACACCTCCAAATGCTTTCCCTTGTCAGAAAATAATTTTTCATTAAAATTTTTCATTTTCATAAACATCTCCTCATAAAAAACGTATGAAAAAAAAATTTAATCCACTTATGTGGCGTATACACTATACAAGTCCCTGTTACTATTGTTTTTACTATAGAAATGATAACATATTAGTAGAGGTGTACCAGTACACTCTAGTCACGATTCAATTTTCAGAAAATTTAAAGAAAAAATTACCACTGAAAAGATTCTTTTTTTAATTTGTGTATAATAAACACTGCATGACGAAGTACATTTCTTTCAGTATACAACTGAATAAATTAAATATTTCTACAAATCTGCTATAGGATTTAATATTGTAAGCAAAATGTACTACATGTTCACCATACAATGAAAATAAATATATTGATCAATTCTTCCCCAAATTTTTATTGAGCAAACAAAGTGTGCCTGGAGACTGTGTGTTGGTTGTTGAAATCTTGAGCTATAATGCACTTCACAATTGCAGATGATTTTGCAGGCTCTCTACAAAAGAATGTAATCATTGTGCTCTCTATATATTTTAACTCTTTGTGGGTTGCGCAGTTCGAGACCTCTGATGTTCAAACAGTTCAGTTGCATGAGATGCATAACTAGAACGTTGATATCACACATTTCCATAAAGCACATCACATTTTTGCATCATGATGCATCATGACATGCTGTATCATTACACTCCTACATATTAGAACAGGTGCATTAATATACAGTGGGGGAAATGCGTATTGAGCGCATCAACATTTTTTTCAGTAAATATATTTCCAATGAGGCTATTCACATGACATTTTCACCAAATATCAGTATTAACTCAAGAAATCCACACATATAAAGAATTCACTACATTAAAGACCATAAATAAAGTTGTGTGTAATAAAGTGGAAATATAGTTACTTATTTCCCCCACTGTTAACCTTGCAGCATAACAACTCTGGCACTTTTTTTTGGCAGAACTAAGGAAAAATCTGTGCTAAAAATTAAGCAATACTTTCTAGCTAATCAGAATCAAACAATCAGCATCACTGTGGTATTTATATAGTATAATAAGCTGCAATAAATACTGTACCTTTTCATATCATTTCCTTTACAGAATGGATTTACGATTTGAAAATGAAACTGAATCACATTTCAGGTATCTTATCCATTTTGATTATGGAAAAAGTGGTGAATGTGCATAATTGTTCATTAGTCTCAGGCAGGACTGTGCATAAGACATTAAGTCCTCATTCGATGTGACATTATCTGGATGTAAAATCCATGCATGTATGATTCTAATCCTGTTAATGAAGGAGCAAAGCCAATTCTAAGCAAGGCACGCTTCCACACAAGCTAAGCTGCCTAATATTCCATTTCTCATTTAAAAAATACATTTAAATTTATGTAAAGTGTTTAATATGCTTTTCATAAAATAATTAGAATGTTATACGCATTTGTTTTGTATACAAGAGCATTTATTTTATTATTGGGCTTATTGAAATGTTAAATTCTCAATCAGACCTGTGCTAAAGCCAGGTTTTCTCTGGCAGACAGCAACAGACACACGGCTGTCTATAGTTTTGTGATATGCACATTATGGGCTTCTTTTCCATTATCATATATTACATCATGACGTTTTGTGTATAGCAATCTCACAAACCACCCTTGGTTTTGTTCAGGATAATTGCAATCCAACACACCAGTAACTCTCCAAATTGAAAATCAGTCATCTCGCTATCCTTTGAAAATCATTTCATATAGTGAATGTGCTGAAAAAGAAATATGATGGCAATTTACTATGGTCCCTCTTTTTTATGATAAAGACTCAGTAATCATGACATCAAAAGAAGCCTGTCATTGGTTTATTAATGGAGTTGGCTCGTGTTATTCATGCTATGAAAGGTGGAAATTCAAATGTTCATTATGACAATCAATCTTTGTGTGTGTGTGTGTGTGTGTGTGTGTGTGTGTGTGTGTGTGTGTGTGTGTGTGTGTGTGTGCGCGAGTGTGATTGGGAAGAAAAGGGGGAGACAGTCTGTATGATGCTGTATCTAACACAGTAAGGTTTTTTTTTTTTTTTTTTTTTTTTTTTTTAAAAACCCCTTTTTCCTTACAACCACTTTTTTTTTTGAGAGGGGAACTATTATTATTAATTATATATAGAATATAACTCTATATGGATTTTATTTTTGACATGTACCACCTGCCTAATCATTGTTGCAGACCAAGTACACCCCTTCAAGGCACAGGTATTCCCTAATGGCAATGGGCTGTTTCAGCAGGATAATACACAATGCCACACTGCAAAAATTGTTCATTCTATGTTTTTGTTTATCTAAATAACTATTGTGTGGTCCTCACAAACTAACAAATAACCTCAGATGCCAACAAAAGGTGACAACAAATATGTATTCAATATGTAGTCATTTTTGACCCAAAAGTAAACCAATATTTATAAACCAAGTGGTAGAAATCAGTATACCCTTCCTTCTTCCACAATCATTAAAAGAGCAATTAACAGACAGGTGTAACTAATGAAATGCACAAGATTATTTAATCATCAAGACGTGTGACTACCTTGATAAAAGAAGAATTTTAGCAGTTCAGTGTTCTGGAGCACTCAGGTGTGTCTACATCATGCCAAGAAGAATAGCACTTCAGTCATGACCCCAGAAAAACAATTGTTGCTGCTCATAAATCTGGGAAGGGCTATAAGGCCATCTCCAAACATTTGAAATTCACTACTGTTTACAAATGGAGAGCCTTCAAGGCAGCTGCCAGTCTTTCCAGGTGTGGACGTCCCAGCCAATCCACGGCAAAGAAATATAAAGAAAAACCCAAGCGCTACATCATGTGAGCTACAGGTCTCAGGTCTGTTCATGGCATCATAATCTGAAAAAGACTGAACAAAAATGGCTTACATAGAAGAGTGGCTAGGAAAAAGCCCATTCTCTCCAAAGAGAACATAGCAGCATGACTCAGGTTTGCAAAATTGCATCTGAACAAACCACAAACATTCAGCAACAAAATCCTTTGGGCTGATGAGACCAAGATGGAGATGTTTGAACATCATACAGGGTACCATATATGGTGGAAACCAAACACAGCAAAAAAAATAAAATAAAAAAAAAAATATCACCACAAAAACCAACTGTCAAACATACCGGTGAAGGGATGATGATTTGGGCTTCTTTTGCAGCCACAGAACCTGGGAAACTTGCAGTCATTCAGACAACAATAAACTCACTACACTTTATTAAAAATTATTCAACCCCCTGAATAGAATCCCTCACAACAGCACAAATATGCAAAACAGGTGTTGTCTCAAGAACATCTGATGCAACGATCAAGGGCTTCATTAGTTGTACCAGATGTGCTTGAGCTGAAACACATGAAATACCTGAACTGGCTAGGGGTTTGTTGAGTATACACTACCTGGTCAGGGAAGAATATGGAATCAGTGATTGCAATCTATTTTTCAAACATGGGTAAATTAGTAAACGGGTAAGTTAGTACATTAGTTAACTAAACAAATTTCGTCACATCTGTTTCTGTTTGCTGCACTTTATTCACTTTAAATCTTCAGCTTGAAAATTATGAGCACCCCTCTGTTTTATTGAGAACCTTCCACACATGACATCTTTAACTTTTGGGCAGTACACAAAGATAATAATGTGATTGTATACTTGTTTCATTTCCTGATTTTTTATGTGTATTAATAATAGATTTTGCAGCAAATGCACTAGTATTATGTTTTCTCTAGTGCTTGCCTGATATAATACACTTTACAATTTTCACTAGTTTACAATTTTCAACTCCAGAGTCATAAAACACTGAAACAGAAAAGGATATACTGTACTCACACACACACAAAACGACTCGTCTCCGTCTCACACACTGACCAGGTGTGCTGTATGCTTGTGAAAGGACTCAAATAATTGCATTTCAAATGAGCTTCAATGCTTCCACTTCTTTTCAAGCTCTGACAAATGATTTATTTTGGTAGCAGTAACCTCAGAAAAGAAACAGGAAAAAATTGGATTTTCTATCCCATTTTCTATCCTTTCCGAGCTGACAGTGATTAGGTCCCTGTTTGGACTCTCATTTCCCTGTGGGCTGATGCATTTCAAAAGGTTTTGTATTGGGATCAGAGTTTGGTTCACAAACCCAATGTGTGGATGATAAGATTGTCAGCACATGTACACAATGCAGGATGAGTTTAAAGAATCATGATGCAGGTGCATGATTACGCCTCCCAAAAGGCCCAGATGAGTGTGTGTTATGAAAACTAGAAATAGGCGAAATGTAATCGGTTCAATAACCATTAGCTTTCAATAGTGCGTTACATTATATACACCCTCTAAATCAGCGGTCCCCAACCGCCGGTCCGCGAACCGGTACCGGTCCGTGGATCATTTGGTACCGGGCCGCACAGAAAGAATAAATAACTTACATTATTTCCGTTTTATTTACTATCTGGATCTGAAAAATGACCGCATTCTCTCCGTTACATCCTTCTACGACTCACTCTTGACGCATGTCAAGACGCTTGTCTCGGTCACGTGATACGTTGAAACCTTACCATAGAGACCAGAGAGCGTTAGGGGGGAGAGAGGATGTTACGAGGACGCTGCTAATAAAGTTGCGATTTCACATTGGATTCACGTTCATTATTAGATTTTAAAAATACCCCAGTTTTTATGCTGGTCCTATCATTTTATTTTGTTGTATTTATCCGCCACACCTTAAAGGCCGGTCCGTGAAAATATTGTCTGATGTTAAACCGGTCCGTGGCGCAAAAAAGGTTGGGGACCGCTGTTCTATAACATATTGATGTTTTAACAATTTAATGTTTTTAATTGTTCAACACACAAATTACATTTAGGCTACATGCATCAACCCAAGTATTAGGAAAGTGTTGCATCCCCTTGCTTTTATTAATATTATAATATACATGCATTCACTCCTTCATCTTCAGTAACCACTTTATTGTGTGTGTGTGTGTGTGTGTGTGTGTGTGTGTGTGTGTGTGTGTGTGTGTGTGTTTAGGTTATCGACAGATCATCTGATCATCCTTAGCCAAATTAAATGCTGGTATTAAACATAATTTAACAGATTTATTATAGTTATATAAATCTTCAACTCCCACATATGCCTAAAATTATTCCTTCAATATATTATATGTACATGAGAGAACATAAAGCAATTAACATTGATAGATTATGAAAGTGTTTGTTATATTAAAGAGTACAATTAGTAGATTCCTTTTAAATAATATATAGATCTTTTTTTTTTTTTTTTTTTAACAGAAGAGCAGAGGCATAACCTGGCCTGGGCATTCGGGGGTGTAGCCCCGAAGATTTTTTCTTTAGCCCTGAATAATTCTCCGCTTGAAGCTGTTTATATCAGTAAAATGAGACAGCCTGTAATGTTGTATCTTCGGTGATCGGAGGCGAGACCAATCAGACAGGGATTGCAGGAAAATACATGGAAATACTCGTGTCTTATTGGCTGACAGCTCTCACTTCTGCCAAACGCTAGCTCACACAATCAGTCAGTGTAAGGAAAAGTGTATATACACCAATTTCAAACCATTAAAGGGGTTGAAACTGAAACACTAACATCCTCTCATGCTGAGCATAAAATCAAGGTGTGTAAACGTCTATATGAGTTTGTGAATATGTTATGAGCAGAGCATAATGACAGATAATGTACTTTGCATGGCACTGGAGCTGCTAAAAGTTATACACTGTATTGATGTGGTACTCCTATAGGGCATACAGTGGCTTAGTGGTTAGCACGTTTACCTCACACCTCCAGGGATTCCCGCTGTGGCCCTGAGTCTGCAAAATCTACAGAGTTCCCTGTGCTGCGGTGGTTATCTCTGGGTACCTCCTCCAGTCTAAAGACATGATTGGGTTGATTGGCATATCCAAAGTGTCTGTAGTGTGTGATTGTGGTGTGCCCTGATGGATTGGCAAGGTGTACCCTGCCTTGTGCACGATGCTGCCTGGAGTAGTTCCCCATGTCTCAGTAGAATAAGATGTATAGAAGGTGCCCTGCAAGCAGTGATAATACGTGACATGTTTTATGATAAATCCAACTTTTTGTCCAATTTTCACATTTTTAAACCAATTAACCTTACAAGCAAGAAAAAATGCATGCAAACATGTACTTATTTATAAGTACATTTTAGAAAGTTTTTTGATGGAGAAAAATCTGGGCTCAGCTCTGGATAATTAACAGTTCGGATAAAGCTCCTGCCTAAGAGTCAATTGAAGGAGATTTCTCACAGTTTAGTAGTTTCAGTAAATAACAAATTAAACATGACTTTTAGATGCATTGGATTTCAGAAAGAGTGCCGTGGGCAGAAGTTAAATTAAGATGATATCACACTTGCAAATGGAAGGCTGTGTTTTCAGTCAACAATATTATGGAGGCACTGGATCATATCAAAGCATTCAAGGACAACTGAATTAGCACAGTGTCCTTGGTCAGGCAATATGTACAGTACATATTTTTTCAAACAACAAAGTGAGTTAATGCAGTCTGGTATAGATCTGGGACTGGAGCTTGACATGCCTAGAGAAGTGTTTTCTTTCTTTTATCAGTAAATTAACAGTTCAGTTACCTAATCAGGACTGACTGACATGTGCCTTGGTTTTATACATGACAATTAACATATGAACTTAAACTTGTCCTGATAGAATTAATAATATTTAAGACTTATATTAGAGGGAATATAAGTCTCATCTAGTGCAGCTTTTGTCAGTTGTTTTTCAGTTGTTTTTGCCTACCTAGTTTGCTTCTACACACATTTCAGTATTGTGTTTAATGAATTATGTTAGAGGTAAAGGATGCATCACTTTTTCACACTTGGTCCAAATACTCAAGTCTGTTCTCAGAACTCAGGATTCTGGGCTTGTTTAAGGGCAGGTTTGCAATCACACTCCCAGGTTTGCAATCACATATAATAATTCCTTCCAAACCATGTACAATTCCATATGTCCATTTGTTTCATATGTGTGCTCAGGTGTAGGCACTAGGCTCATCCCATTATTTTCCAGTGATCTGATCTCAAATGAAGGCAGTCACAAGACATGCCTTTTATTCTGTGCACTGTGAGCTAATTATAGCACTCCAGTACTATGTAAGTCTGGTTTTATATATAATTTCCCTGACATTACAAAAATAGAAACAGAAAGTTGAACCGATCATGTTACTCGGCATGTGGCCCCAAGTGCGGCTAACTTCCATACCTGATGCACACCATTCTGCAGTACGGTTGAAGAGAACCCCAGACCATAGTTTTTAAAAGGACCAGGGATAAGATCTCTAGACTGTCCACTACATTTTGGAGTGTGGATGTAAGGATCTCTTTGTTCAGCCACAAGAGCATTAGACACTGATGTCAGATGAGGAGGCCTGGGGCACAGTCAACGTTCCAGTTTCTTCAGTGGGGTTGAGGTGAGGGCTCTGCGCAGGCCGCTCCAGATTACACCAACTTTTGTAGACAATTTCTTCACGGACCTCGCTTTGTGCACGTTTGTCATGTTGGAACAGGTTTGGGCCCCTATGTTCCAGTAAATGGAAACTGTAATGCCACAGCACACAAATACATTCTATACAGTTGTGTGCCTTCAACTTTGTGTTAACTTTGTGAAGGCCCACATATGGGTGTGATGGTCAGACATATGTTTGGCCATATAGTGTAATTTTGTGGTGTTTACCAAAATATTGTCTGTCTATACTTTTTTGTTTAAATAATACATAGAACCTTTATTATATTAACATTGTGCTACAGGTCTGGAGGGGAAAACTCTAGCAGTACTATATTCAGGGATCCATTTATGAGGTTTAAGCAAGTACTGTATATTGATGCCTTTATGATTGGCAGAGTTGAATAATTTAGAGATTATATGAATGGGGAACACTGGTGGCAACTTGAGTTCACTGTAAAATATTTTTTAAATATATTTGCTGATTACATAATTAAAGAATTTAGCACTAAATTCAAATTCAAACATCACAGAAACAACTCATATTCAGTGTTGCAAATAAAAACAATAAGCACATGAAAAAGACAAAGATAAGTTTTCAAGAGAGATTCAAATACTACACCTCAATGTATACTTGTATGACCTGTAAATGGGACAAAATTATATCACCAAATGCTGCTGAGATGTCTGATCCTGTAATTGTGGTGTGAGATATTGATTACAATTTTAATTATGCAATCTGACATTTCAAAGGGAATATTTTTATAGTAACCTCACCTACCCTGATGAGACTACCACACACAATGAAGGTGTGTGTGTGTGTGTGTGTGTGTAACAGGATGAAGGGATTCTTACCCTGTCTCTCACTCCAGGCAATCGTCTAAAACAGTGGGGAAGATGGTGGACCAAGGCATAGTTTACCATCTTGATTCTGATCATCAACACTTCAAAGACTGAATCACAAACTCCTGCTGATGTCATTTTCACATTCTAGGACCATGCCACAATCCCTGCAACACTTCTGCATAATAGATCTTTTCTGTTAAGATTTAATTTTACCTTATTTGAACAAGAGAAAATTTACTATATAGATCAGGAAATCAGGAAATGTCAATTTAAATAAAAAATAATAAATAAATAAAATTATAAAAATAAAAAATAAAAACAACATGTTAAAATGGCTAATGTATTTAACACACCCTGCCCTGTCCCATCCCAGACCTGTACATCATCTTACATTGAATGCAGTTACTTCATGACGAGCATGATGCAAGGCGACAACCAAACACTGCTTGGCCCTCTGAAGGGAAATTTTAACTTCAAAATGCATCCAGATGGAAGCACTGATAAGACCAATGTCTTTTGCACTACCTGCAAAAGCCTCAGCTAAAACCTGAACTCAAAGCATGTTTTAGCTAGCTCTACAGTTAACACAACCCCAACTGCTACAGTGAACATGCTCCACCAAACCACCATTATTGCATTTATGATGCCGATGGCAAAATGCATGCAACACCAGTCCATTCACAAGGCATGAGATTGTCTCGTGATAAACTGACATTGTGAGAAAACAACATTTGTTATGTCGGGATCACAAGAAAATTAAGACTATACCACGAGAAAACATCTATTATGTTGAGATCATGAGAAAAAAATAATGAAAAAATACCTGGCCTCTTAAGGCTTCTGTAGATTGCTGTGAACTGTGGGCCTGTTAATATGCTGAATGGAGGCTGATGGAAGCATTTTGAATTGCATTCTCTGATACCAACTTAAAAGTTTGTGTAATAAATTCTATGTTGAATCGAATACAATTATATATAAAATCAAAATAAGCTTTACAGATCTTTATTGGAAAGTGTTTAAACAATGTTATTCTTGCTTGTTAAATGAACCATAAACAATTATTGCACATGCACCTGTAGAACAGACCTTAAGACACAAACAGTTTATAAGTGGTAGGCAATTAAGGTCACAGTTATTTGTGTCATAACGCATGAGGATTGCAGATGTGGCCAGAGCAATAAACTGCAATATCTATAATGTAAGACGCCTAAGATAGTGCTACAGGGAGACAGGAAGGGCAGCTGATCATCCTTGCAGTGGAAAATTATATGTAACCATGTGTCCCCCCCAGACATGACCGAGAAGTTGCAAATGCCTTGGTGGAAGAGTGGAGTAACGTCTCACAGTAAGAACTGACAAATCTGGTGCAGTCCATGAGGATGAGATGCACTGTAATATTTAAAGCAGCTGGTGGACACCAAATACTGACTGTTACTTTAGATATTGACCCTCGATTTGTTCATGGACTCATTAATCCATTTCTGTTCGTCCAATGTCTGTGAAACTTATTCCGTTTATGTCTCAGTTGTTGAATGTTTTTATGTTAATACAATTATATACACATGTTAAGAAATTTGATGAAAACAAAAGCAGTTGAATGTGAGGGGACGTTTCTTTTTTTGCTGAGTATATATGTTCTCACTTTCCTGCACCAACATTACACAGTTCCCTTTCAAAGGGAACTTCGACGTTGCATTTAGCAGTATGGGAACGCCTTGCGCGTGACCGGTATCTGAAGCTTGTGTAAAATCATGCCTCTACTTATAGGCCTGCCATGATCAGGTGACGTGGCAATTAGACGGGGGGCGGCGCATATATATATATATATGAACAGCAACTGCCAGCCTTATTCAACCACGCGCCTTTATGTTCAGCGAGACTGCATGTCTGTTGTTTGTGTGACAAAAACTCTTCATTTCTACTCGGTATTTTCTCAAAATCTCTTAACTTTTCTGTCCCTTTTTAAAGAAAAGGAGAGGTAAGTAACGAGAGAGAAAGAGTTAAAGACGTGTGTAACGTGCTCCCGTTTCATCACGGGGGAAAAGTGCACACTTTCTTGGTGAAGTGTTCGTGGTGTAGTATGCGATGGCAACCTCGAGAGGCTGCGCATGGTAACGCTACATTAAGCAGCTCGACTCGCGCTTTTCTCAAAAAAAAAAAAAAACGGAAGCCGAGCGAGTCGAGTCTCAAAGCCTCGCGGATCTGGGCCGTCCGCTGCCGAGGCAGCCAACCGTCTCAGGTTCGGGGGATCTCTTAAATCTGGAAGAGGAGCCGGAGACGAGCGCTGCTCTATCTCTCTCTCTGTCTTCCGGGTTCGGCTCTCCGCTGGATTTTGGAGTTCGCGTCGCGACTCCTCCTCCCGCTATGGAAAGCCAAAGGGGTAATAACGCCCCCTCTCTGACTCCGAAGAGTTAGAAGGATGGGTTGAAAACTGAGAGCAGTGTATAAAGAGCTGCTTGAAGTGATTACCCAGTGAAAGTAAATACTTCACACTGCAGAAACTCCCCTGTCTTCCAGAAGTTATGACAAAATCTCACTTCTGAGAAAACCATGCTTAAGCCATAGTCATAACTCCACGATGTTGGATTATTTGACCATTGTGGAAATGAATGGCATGGCTACTTAACTATGCCCGAGGTGGGGGAGGCGCTTGCTAGCTTCCTCTCTCCACCGATGGCAGGTAATTACAGGGGCCGGCTTGCATCCAAGGTGGGCAAGCCTATGCTGTAGTAGTCTTGCTTGTGGGTCACTGCAGACAATGACAGGGTTGCCTACCAAGCAGACCTGCTGAGTGAGCTCGACTAATGGCAAAAAAAGTTGTCTCAAGCTCATCCGGGTGTCCACGAGTGGAGCCTGGGCCAGCACTAGTATGGGGGAAGCCCAGAAGGCAAGTATGGCAGCCCGCCAACCCCCGCAGGCAGCCAGGGGAACCGGGCGGCCACAGTCGCGGTCTGCTGTTGGGCCTGATCTGAGAATGGTCATAAAGGCCAAGCAGGCAAAGACGAGCGGTCCTGAGGGGCTGTGGAGGGATGTATCCGGGGACATGAGGTTGTTAGGGCAGGTAGCCCCCGTTACTGCTATGGGGCCTCCCCTAGCCAAGGTGGTCCCCAAGTTTTCGGTTCCCTGGTCAGCAAGCTGTCACAGGGCAAAAGAAATCTGATGCTTCTCTCCAATAGAATGTGGAATAGCTAACGTCACTAGAAGACCATCGGGCAGCGTGCAAGCTACGGCCAAATGTGTCTCCATGGGTTCTGTCTACCATAGAAAGGGTTACCGGGTCCAGCTATAGCTCGACCCCCCCATTCACAGGTGTGCTCACCACAGAAGTCAGCACAGACCAGAGCCCGACGTTAGCGCAGGAAGTAAGCTCCCTTTTGGACAAGGGGGTCCTGAAACATGTACCCCGTTCCCTCAGGGAGGGAGGTTTACAGCCTTTATTTCCTGTTCCGCAAAAAAGTGGGAATATGCGGCCAGTTTTAGATCTGCATCATCTGAACCGTACTCTTCGGATATACAGGTTCAGAGGCTGATGTTCAAACGTATCGTGCCTCAGGTCCAGTTCGAGAACTGGTTTGTGGCGATAGGTCTAAAAGGTGCATGTTTCCGCATAGGATTATTGCTAGCTTTATCCCCTCACACCTTCGCAAAAAAGTGCATGGATGTCACTCTGGCTCCATTGGGACTCCAGGGCATCTGTGTACCAAGCTGCCTGGACGACTGGTTAATTCTAGCACGATCCAGGGAGCTGGCGGTTCAACATTGAGATGTTGTTCTCGCCCACGTGAAGAACTGGGGGCTCAGGTTGAATCTCAGAAAAGTTGGTTTTCTCCGGTGCAGTGGACAACTTTTCTAGGGGTTATAGGATTCTACTACGATGAGGGCGTTTCTATCCCCAACAGGCGTAGTGTCAATCCTATCAACACTGAGCTAGATAAAGCTGTATCTTGGGAGCCTAGGGTGGAATCCACACATGTGGCTGAGGTCACATCTGTATGCTGCCCCCCCCATCACTGCTCCCACTAGCTCTAGCGAGAGTTCGCCAAGATAGCCTGCTAATAGCACCTTTTTGGCAGCTCGAACATGGTTCTGAGAGATAATATCTCTGCGAGATGGCACTCCTTGGGAGATTCCCGTCCGCAGGGATTCACTGTGGACCCTATAACTGCACAATAGCTACAGTCCTGGGGCTCCTACAATAACATTTCTCAGCGGGGTGAGCTCCTTCTACAATCAGGGTCATGCGGCCGCCATTTCAGCCAGCCACGCCCTGTTGAGGGAGCCTCTGTGGGGCAACGTCCTCTAACTTCGAGGTTCATGCGTGGCGTCAGACGGCTGCGGCCCATCTGCAGGCCGCGCATACCTTCCTGGGACCTCCTGTGGTCCTGGAAGGTCTGTCAGGTGCCCCATTTGAGTCCTTAGGGACCTACCGCCTCAAAAGCCGCACGGTTGATTTATCCTGGGCAAGAACTATGAAAGCTGTGGGTCTGGCCCCCTGAGGGGCGCCAGCTAATAGATTCTGGTCGCACGACTGAGGTGGTAGTGACCATGTTTCTACAATAACATTTCTCAGCGGGGTGGGCTCCTTCTACAATCAGGGTTATGTGGCCGCCATTTCGGCCAGCCACGCCCCTGTTGTGGGAGCCTCTGTGGGGGAGCATCCTCCAACTGCGAGGTTCATGCGTGGTGTCAGATGGCTGAGGCCTATCTGCAGGCTGTGCATACCTTCCTGGGACATTCTGTGGTCCTGGAAGGTCTGTCAGCTGCCCCTTCGAGCCCCTAGAGTGGATCCCATCTACAAGGAAATTGTATGCGCTCAAGTGGCACTTTTTTGTCTGGTGGTGTGAGGAACGTCAGCTACACCCAGTGAACTGCGATATCGCTACAGTCCTGGAGTTCTGACAAGAACGTTTCTCAGCAGGTTGGCTCCTTCTACTATCGGGGGTACGTGGCCGCCATTTCGGCCAGCCCTGCCCCTGTCGATGGAGCCTCTGTGGGGCAACATCCTCTAATTTCGAGGTTCATGTGTGGTGTCAGACGGCTGAGGCCCATCTGCAGGCCATGCATACCTTCCTGGGACCTTGCTGTGGTCTTGGAAGGTCTGTCAGGGACCCCATTTGAGCCCTTAGAGTCAGCCTCTGAGAAGCTTCTGACTCTAAAGGTTAAAGGACTCCTAATTAGTTTCAAAATGTTCTTCCAGTTGTTTCTTTTTAGTAACACTTACTTTTCCAGCCTTTTGTTGCACCTGTCCCAACTTTTTTGAGACATGTTGCAGCCATCAAATTAAAAAACAACTTATTTTTTCTTTAGAATGGTAAAAAATTGTAATTAAATGAATTAATTACACGATGGGATACAAGATAATTACATTTAATTAAAATGTTCTTGTTTTTGCGCTGTCCATCTCGCCTGATCCAACGTGCAATTCCTTAAGTCTGCTGCTCTAAAGGGAGAAGTGAACCCAGAATGTACCACCAAAAATATCCCTCACAGCATAACAGAGCCACTGTTGTCACACTAACTGCAGAATCATTTTGAATGATCACATTTTTAGATTTCCAATATACACTCCTATTTTAATTTCCCCAGCACAGACATTATGACAATGCCACCCTGTGGAACATGAACTCCTACAGTCAAATTTATTGCTTGTATTCATTATTAGGAGAAGCAAGTCTGAGAAAGTCCTGGGGTGATATATAAAATCAAAACTGACAGACCAAATAAAACTTTCAAACCCAAGAAGCACAGCCCAGATCATTCATTTGGCCCTCTTTCAAATGGTCTCCAGACACCAACAGTTAATTAAAAATTAACCTTAACTGATTTATTGCCAACCCAGAGCACAGGGCTCAAGCAGATTTCTGTTAGGTCTTGTACAAGTACATTTGCAATTATACAGCCATAAAGAAAGGCAGATTTACAGGTCATATTTAGTGCTTCCTGCTTCTCCTTTTTTCATATTGAACAGTGCCAGCTTACCACTGCAGTTGCTATTAATAGTGGAAATGTCATAGAGAATCCTGGGAGCACAATGTTATACATTGACTGAAATTCAGAGACACCTCAGAGAGCTCAAATCTAAATGAAATGGACCTAAATATATCTAGCCTTGGTGATGTTGAGGAGTGGTATAGAAGTCTGTTTCTTGCAGAACTAAATATGTTGCATATCTATTCTAGAAGTGAATTTGTATCTGGTTTATCAGGTTAATGCTGTTTAAGAAACATTCAATAAATTAGAAATAACAGACTGATTATTATTTTCATAGTGTGATGCAGGTGAATTCTGATAATGCTATTTTTTCAGACATTCTCTATTTAGGGGATTTGTCTAATGCATAGCCAGAAAACTGCATAGTTAATCTCCTACCAATATGGTTCCAAATATTTTGTGATGATACATTAGCTACAGTATATAATGTATAAGTTGCCTGGTTGCCTTCCTTAGCTGTACTGTAGAGCATGGTCATACCTTATATTGCTCAGTGTACATGTGTGGTTGTTTGAGCGGAATCAGCAAGAAATGTAATCTTAAGAGCAAGCTTCTCAAACAATCTCAAATTTGTCAGGTAGCCACAATTTAAAAAAAAATCTAAATTAGGAACTGTTTTAAATGCAGAAAGTTAAGTTACCAGCTATGCATGCTGTCAGAATCCTGCCACAGTTACAGACATACATACATACATTGTTAACTACAATAACCTTGTGATTGTAGAAGCAAATACTGAAATAAATACAGAATAAAGCAGCCACTTCTGCACAGAATTGATATTATTTACCACATTTATACCACACATTGTTGAAGTATTGATTCTGACTGACCAAAAGATGTTGATTAAGCACGACTCTGACAGCAATGACAGGTTCATAATACTCAAACGGTTTAATATGTTGTCATAGCAATGGACATACTTACACAGGCACTTATGGTGGATGCTCTACATAAATGGATACAGAAAAGTGATTTGTGTGGGTTTTTAAGTAGTATTCCAAGTTTTTCTTGTCTTAGTACTAACTTCAAGAGAGAGGAAATAATGAGAGGCTGGGGAGGCTGGGGAGGCAACTGTTTATAGCTCTTTATAATGTAGATGTTATTACAAACTTTCACAACATTAAATGTAACTGTCACAGGGGTGGAGGAGGACGCAAGCGCAGAAGCCGAGACGTGAGGGCAGGAACAGTCTGAGTTAGACAGTAATGCACGATGTGAGGGGTCTTGGGCCAGGGTATTCCGGGTCTTGGGCCAGGGTATTCCGGGTGAGAGGTGTGAAAGTCCTCCATAAGTTTCGGATCTAGGATATCCTGACGTGGAACCCAACATTGTTCCTCTGGGCCATATCCCTCCCACTCGATCAAATACTCCAATCCTCTTTTTCTTCGTCGCGATTTCAGAATCCTACTGACCTGGTAAGCTGATTGTCCCTCGATCTGGAGTGGAGGTGGCGGACTGGCTGCCGGTAGTTCCTGTGCTAGAGGACCTTCCACCACTGGCTTCAGACGGGACACATGGAATGACGGGGATATACAGTACGACTATGCGGAGGCATCTTCAAGCAGTAGGTGACTTCATTGATCTGTCGGAGGATCTGGTAAGGGTCGGCATATCGAAGGGTTAGTTTCCTGCAGCTGTGAGGTTGTTTCATATCTTTAGTAGAGAGCAACACTCTATCGCCAGGTTTGTAGTTAGGGTGGTCTCTACGTTGGCGATTTGCCTGGCGTTTATACCTCTCTGAGATGGCTTTGAGGTGTCGATGGGTGGCTGCCCAGACCTGCTCACTACATTCGAACCACTGGTCGATGGCTGGGGCTGCCGTAGGAGTAGCGTTCCATGGGAACAGCGGGGGCTGGTACCCGAGCACGCACTGGAACGGTGTGAGTTTGGTGGCTGAGTGTTGGAGGGAATTCTGCACATACTCAGCCCAAGGTATAAAGGAGATCCAATCCTCTGGATTACGAGTGCAGAAGGTCCGCAGGAAATGCCCCAGTTCCTGATTAACCCTCTCGACCTGGTCGTTGGCTTGGGGGTGATAGCCGGACGTGAGATTCACGGTCACCCCTAATTTCTCCATGAAACACATCCATACCCGAGAGGTGAACTGGGAGCCACAGTCGCAGACAATCTCTTCAGGGATGCCAAAGTAACGGAACACATGTTAATAGATCAGGTTGGCAGTAGCGAAGGCGGTGGGTATCGTGGGTACAGGAATGAAATGGACGGACTTCGAGAACCTGTCTACTACTACTAGGATTGCTGTGTTCCCCTGGGAAACGGGCAGGTCCGTGTCAAAATCGATAGCAAGATCGACCATGGTCTTTCAGGCCTTAGGTAAGGGCTTCAGCTTTCCTACTGGCAGTGTCCTGGGAACTTTGGACTGGGCACACGTTGAGCATGAGGCCACCGTAGTTCGGATGTCTCGCTCCATCTTCAGCCACCAGTATCTTGCTAGCAGTTTGTTGTGCCCCGGGGTGCCCAGTCCCTTGGACCGAATGGGCCCATGTGATCAGATTAGTCCATCTTGCTTGGCGTGCATTCATCCTCTTTGCAGTTCGGAGATATTCTAGATTCTTGTGATCCGTAAACACCATGAACGGATGAGTTGACCCCTCCAGCCAGTGTCTCCACTCTTCAAACGCCATCTTCATGGCCAAAAGTTCTCTGTCCCACACATCATAATTCCGTTCGGAGGGGGTAAATTTCTGTGAAAAGAAGGCTATGGGATGCAGTTTCGGCTTGTCTCCGAACCTCTGTGAGAGAACAGATCCTGCTCTGGTGCTCAGGATCTGGGTGTTTGAGGATGAAAGCAGTTTGTGCCTCTGGAGTTCGTGTTAGCTGCTTAGGTTTTTTCCTTAATAATGTCGTGAGAGGGCCAGCAATGGAACTAAAATATCGGATGAATCTCTGGTAGAAATTTGCAAAAATCCCAAAAATCACTGTAATTCCTTGATGCTCGTCGGTACAGGCCATTCCACCACAGCTGTCACCTTTCCCTTGTCCATGGACACGCCATCAGCGTGTATGATATATCCCAGAAATGCTATGGTGGTACAAGTGGCAAGGGGTATCGATAGCACACGCAACAACAGTTCAAGGGGCGTAAACTGCCTCCATTCTTTTCCACGAAGAAGAACCCTGCTTACACAGGTGAGGTGGAGGGTCGGATATAGCCCCGACGAAGGGCTTCTTGAATATATTCCTTCATTGCTTGTTGTTCAGGGAGAGAAAGAGTGTATACTCGCCCTTTAGGTGTGACGGCTCTGGGCAGTAAATCAATTGCGCAGTCATAACTCTGAGGTGGGGTAACCCACTTGCCTTCTTCTTACTGAACACCTCTCTCAAGTCTTTGTAACCGCTGGGGATCGAGAGATGAACCGGAATGTCTGGACTTTCGACGGAGGTGGAGGAGAGACTGATCATGGGGCAGGGAAGGCAGTGCTGGAAACAGTGAGGGGACCACCGAGTGATTTCCTTTTCCCTCCATGTGATGTGTGGGTTGTGCAGGGCTAGCCAAGGAAATCCGAGAACTAGGGGATATTTGGCTTTCTGAATTACATAAAATGAAATGTACTCATGATGCAGAACACTGGCGCGCATTAGGAGGGTTTTCGTGACCTGGGTGATGAGACCGTCACCGATAGGAGCTCCGTCAATGGCCTGAACATGACGAGGACGAGTGAAATTCTGAACGGGGATATTGCGACGGATTGCCTCCTCCTGGTCAATAAAATTCCCTGCTTATCCTGAGTCGATTAAGGCATCTAGAACACAAGAACCAGAGGAATGTTCTAGCACTACACGTATCACAAACGTCCCATGATAGGTACTGAGCGGGGAGGCGGAGGCTGGACTCACCTTAACAGGGGTAGCCTTGTCAGAGTGATAGGGATGTAAGCGTTGCCCTTGGGATCTTTTTGGACAGTTGGGAATAAAGTGGCCCTTCTCCCCACAGTATAAGCAGAGTTGTTCTCTACGGCGACGTTCGCGTTCTTGGGGTATGAGATGTGTTTGTCCCAGTTGCATGAGTTCTTCCGGGGTTTCTGAGGAGAGTCGCTCTGCTTGCCTCAACAGGACGGCGTTGGCATGTGAGCTCCCGAGTTACATCAGCGTTCAAGCCTCTGCAAAACATAGCTTTCAGAGCCGTGTCGTTCCATCCACTGTGAACAGCCACTGTGCAAAAATACAGTGCATACTCCCCCAGACTACGTGAACCTTGCTCTATGGTCATTAATCCCTCCCCAGTCTCTCGTTTATCAGGGTAGTAGTCGAACACGGTGCGAAAGCGTGTGATTAGTTGGTCATATGTGATGCTGTTATTGGCCTCCCACTCAGCGGTGGCACAGAGCTGAGCTCTCCCAGTGAGTAACTCCATAAACACAACCACCTTATGTGCATCCGACATTTCCGGGTAAGTAGAAAAGTATAACGAGCACTGGAGTAGAAATCCGCGACACCGCACAGGATCCCCATCATATTTATCAGGATTCGGAATGGGAGCTAAGCGAGGTTGTGGGGTTGCGGCGTGAACGGGAGTTTGAGTGAGTCTAGCAAACTGGGCACATAACTCAGCAAGACACTGACCTTGTTCACTGATCATCCGTCCGTGTCCCTTGATGGCTTGTGCCAAACAAGAATCTCCCGCTGCGTCCATCAGTCGGCGAAGTATTCTGTCACAGGGGTGGAGGAGGACGCAAACGCAGAAGCCGAGACATGAGGGCAGGAACAGTCCGAGTTAGACAGTAATGCACGATGTGAGGGGTGTCCAGAGATGCAGGCATGAACAGATACTGAATCTCAATAATGGTGTTCCAGAGACGTAGAGGTAATCATGCAGATAGTCGGGAGGAAACAGGTAATGTTCAGATATGCGGGTTGTTCATTGACGTGGGGGGAAGGAAAAAGGGGGGGGGGAGAAGAGGGGGGGGAAAAATCAGGTAATACAAAATCCCGAGCGGTGATAATAAATCCAGAAGTGTAGTCTTAAATTAAAGATCAAAGTTGAAACCAACCAGGTGAATTCACAACCTGAAATAGGAATGTGACTACTTAAATACCAGTGGATGCAGAAGGCTAGTCACAGGTGTTGCGAATCAAAACTCAGTAACTATGACAGTAACTATAAATTGATCAAATGTATGTGTCAAGCTTTTATAAATAAAACAAATTGCACTGGTAAATACTATGGTATTAGAAAAATAAAACACTTTGGTATATGTGGTTATTAGAAAACAATCAACTGCCATCAATTATCATTATCCTATTAAAGCCCAACCTACTGTATTTTATTTTTTAATTCATTTCCTGACTAATAGACTGTCCAGTATGTCACTCTGCTTTGCATTTATTAAAAAAAAGGAAAAAACAGAAAGAAAGAAAAACTGAAGACGTTAAACTCTGAATCTGTTTTGAAACTGAGGGCTATGAAACAGATAACGTTATAGTCTGACTTAATGATGTCTGTCACAGATATAGAGATCTCATTCACCTGTGGAAAAATGCCAGTAATACTGAATTGGGCAATGTAAGGATTGTAATAATTGCAGAGACAAAAGAACCAGACAACAAGGGTTCACTTTTCAGGTGAAAACTCAGACAGATATGTTATTAGTAGCCAGCAGCTTTCAAAAACCAAACAGTGCAGCCTGCATTGCAATTGGAGAGAAAGATTTGTGCAAAATAGCGCTGTTCCTTGAGAAAATTACATTGTCCTTTACATTAATAATCATCAGGTTTGCTAATCTTAGTTTAATATTTTATAATATATTTATGAGAAGCGATTTGACACTACAAATATTTTAGTTAATAATTATTATATATTTGTACAGTACTTTGCAAAAGGCAAAATAATTATATTAAATGTTTCTACATTTAAAAAATAATCTTTAATGAGCAGCAAACAGTAAATGACACAAAGTCAATATTTGGTGTGACAAAATAATACAAATAAAAAATAATTGTCAATTTTTGCATTTTTATAAGGAGATTAACTGGTAAGTTTTATTGAGCATCAAGAATAACCAGCCACAGTTCATCTGGAGACTTTGACTGTCATACTTTGACTGTTCTAATTTTTGCAGCAAAACACAGCAGCCTTCATAGTGTTTTTTGTCTGAAAAGTGGTGTCTTACATAATATGTGGCTTTCTTCAAAAAAGCAGCATACAAACATTTTTCTGTAACATTTAATTTTCATTTGCAGAATGTTATATGCTCATACATTCGTCACAATTTGCCTGATTCTATCCTAAGAGTTTAATTTATTTAACTAAATTTGGGTGCATATTCGATTAAGCTGTCAGTATTATTTGTTTGTAATATATACGACAATTTCAAGACAACATGGGGTGGGGCAGTGGAACACTGAGTCAGCTGCAATTACAATACAAATCACTTAAAATGTGGCAAAAGAAAGTGAAACTCATAGCTAAAGGCATAATAATGGTTGGTGCAGTTCATGAGTTTAAATAAAGTTAATATAAAGCATATACAGTAGAATATAGTGTATAATGTGAACAGACGTCTAGGAGGTTTATGCTTCACGGGTGAAAAATAAATAGACTATATATACATACATATATATATATATATGATATATACAGTATCTCACAAAAGTGAGTACACCCCTCACCTTTTTGTAAATATTTTATTATATCTTTTCATGTGACAACACTGAAGAAATGACACTTTGCTACAATGTAAAATAGTGAGTGTACAGCTTGTGTAACAGTGTAAATTTGCTGTCTGCTCAAAATAACTCAACACACAGCCATTAATGTCTAAACTGCTGGCAACAAAAATTAGTACACCCCTAAAAGTAAAAATGTCCAAATTTCCAATATTTTGTGTGGCCACCATTATTTTCCAGCACTGCCTTAAACCTCTTGGGCATGGAGTTCACCAGAGCTTCACTGGAGTCCTCTTCCACTCCTCCATGACGACATCACAGAGCTGGTGGATGTTTGAGACCTTGTGCTCCTCCACCTTCTGTTTGAGGATGCCCCACAGATGCTCAATAGGGTGTAGGTCTAGAGACATGCTTGGCCAGTCCATCCACTTCACTTTCAGCATCTTTATCAAGGCAGTGGTTGTTATCATGCTGGAATACTGCCCTGCAGCCCAGTCTCCGAAGGGAGGGGATCCTGCTCTGCTTTAGTATGTCACAGTACCTGCTGGTATTCATGGATCCCTCAATGAACTGTAGCTCCCCAGTGCCGGCAGAACTACTGCAGGCCCAGACCATGACACTCTCACCACCATGCTTGACTGTAGGCAAGACACACTTGTCTTTGTACTCATCATCTGGTTGCCACTACACACGCTTGACAGCATCTGAACCAAATAAGTTCATCTTGGTCTCATCAGACCACAGGACATGGTTCCAGTAATCCATGTCCTTAGGATACTTGTCTTCAGCAAACTGTTTGCGGGCTTTCTTGTGCATCATCTTTAGAAGTGGCTTCTTTCTGGGACGACAACAAGGCAGACCAATTTGATGCAGTGTGCGAATGGTGTAGTGTGCGTATGGTCTGAGCACTGACAGGCCCCCCCACCCCTCAACCTCTGCAACAATGCTGGTAGCACTTATCCATCTATTTCCCAAAGACAATCTCTGGATATGACACCGAGCACAAGCATTCATCTTCTTTGGTCGACGATGGCGAGGCCTGTTCTGAGTGGAACCTGTCCTGTTAAACCGCTGTATGGTCTTGGCCACTGTGCTGCAGCTCAGTGTCAGGGTCTTGGCAATCTTCTTATAGCCTAGGCCATCTTTATGTAGAGAAACTTTTCTTTTTTTTCAGATCCTCAGAGAGTTTTTTGCCATGAGGTGCCATGTTGAACTTCCAGTGACCAGTATGAGGGAGTATGAGAGTGATGAAACCAAATTTAACACACCTACTCCTACTTGTAACACTAACAAGTCACATGACACCGGGAAATGGGGAAATGGCTAACTGGGCCCAATTTGGACATTTTCACTTAGGGGTGTACTCACTTTTGTTGCCAGCAGTTTAGACATTAATGGCTGTGTGTTGAGTTATTTTGAGGGGACAGCAAATTTACACTGTTACATAAGCTGTACACTCACTACTTTACATTGTAGCAAAGTGTCATTTCTTCAATGTTGTCACATGAAAAGATATAATCAAATATTTATAATAATATAATATATAATATATAATATTATAATCAAAAATGTGAGGGGTGTACTCACTTTTATGAGATACTATATATATATATATATATTTATATATATATATCTATATCTATATATATCTATATCTATATCTATATATATATCTATCTATATATCTATATATATATATATATATATATATATATATATATATATATATATATATAGATAGATAGATATAACAAAAAAACAAAAAAACAAAAAAAAAAACACTCTTATTCACTTTACCTAACCACTTATGGGAGCACCATACACATTCACAGTCACACACTCATTCAGAATCAGAATAATTTTATCCACAATATACATTTGCAGTCATGTGAATAAATAAGTACACTACATCAAAAAATTTTTTGTTTTTGTTTTCTGTTTTTTTTTTCACATTTGGACAAGCAAACATTTGATCCTCTTTGAAACAGTGCCCATTAATAAAGTTGATATACTCTATCAAATGACACTTTCAAATTTTAAATGAAAAAACAAACAAACAAAAAAAAAACCATCAGATCACATGAAAAAAGTCTCATGGAAAAAGTATGTACACCCCCACATTTATCAGACTTTCAAATCCATAAAATTAAAATCAGGTGTTTAAGTGCCAGTGATCAAAACCTACTTAGGGAGTACAGGTGGGACCTGCCTTATTTATACCCCTCTCATATCTAGTGTCTGGTGTTCCCTTTGCTATGAGGTTTGTGTGCCATAATGCCAATATCTAAAGAGTTCTGTAAGGCCTTCAGAAAAAGGTTGTGGATGCCTATTAGTCAGACTAAGGGATTTTAAAAGAGCTCTAAAGTGGGATAGATTTCAAAAGACTGTTAATTAGTCCAGGACTGACTATCCCAGCAAATTCAGCCCTAAAGCAAACTGTCTGATGCAAAACTATGTCTCCAAGAACCCAAAAATTTAATCACAGGCTTTTTGGAGTAATGTGCTTTGGACAGATGAGTCAAAGATATACAGTGGCCACAGTAACAGGAGACATGTTTGGCGCAGACCAAAGGCAGCTTTTCAGGAGAAGCTCCTTATACCAACTGTGAGGCACGGTGGTGGAAATGTTATGGTTTGGAGTTGCTTTGCTGCCTCAGGGACTGGACAGCTTGCATTCATTGATTCAACTATGAAGTGTGCATTGTATCAAAGAGTGCTTGAAGATATTGTGAGGCCATCTGTCCGAATGTTAAAGTTGAACTGAAAGTGGACCTTTCAACAGAATAATGATTGTAAGCATACTATCAATTCCACAAGGAACTCAAAAAGAACAAATAGAGGGTTATGGAATGGCCTTGTCAAAGCCTGGATTTGAATCCTATTGAAATGTTGTGGGGGGAATTTGAAATTGGTAGTACATGCAAGAAAAACCTCAAACATCTTGCAACTGAAAGAATATTGCATGGAGGAGTGGTAAATAAATAAATAAATCCCAGCAAGCCTGGTGGATAATGATGCAAAACACAGAAAAAAAGAAGTTATTTCTGCTAAAGGGGGCAATACTAGCTTCTGAGGCTGCACATACTTTTTCCACAGAGGAATATCACATCTATTCATATTTCTGTTGAATAAATGATTGAAAAGGCAAATTCTCCTTGTGGTTTTGTTCAAGTAGATCAACTTTATTAATACAGTACACACTGTTTCAAAGAGGATCAATTGTTCACTTTTCCAAATATGTAAAAACTAAATTTAAAAAAGCCAACAATTTTAATGGTCTGTACTTTTTTTTATACATGACTGTATATGTATTAGGATTTTTCTTGGTGCTTGGTCACAACACACATTCAACACATCCATTACAGAAAATACAGCACAATTACTATCCTAAGATACAACTATTGCAACCAGTATACAAATAGTACACTTTAAGTAGAAATGCTAGGCTCAATGGCAATTTACAGTACAGTGGAGATGAAAATAGAAGCTAGATGCAGTTCAGGGTGCTTTAAATAGAGACAAAACTCACATCTAGAAGCAATTTATCATGGCCAAAAACACCTGTTGGCATGTTTTGGTAGATGGGATGGTAATAGAGAACATAAAGGAAACCCATTCAGAAATGGGGAGAACAGACAAAACTCATCACAGACATTAACCTGAGCTCAGAACAGGGACCCTGGAGTTGCAAGGCAGCAACACTACTCATTGGATCACCGCACCATTTAGAAAAATATATCAAGATGAATAATTATAAACACACATTGACTGTTTCACAAAGCTGGAATGGATTGAAACTTGGTTAAAGCATATTTGTGTCTTAAGACATGCAACATATATTAGTATTTCTTTTTATATTAACTGGTGTGCATTTAATTGTCTATAAGTTATCACATCAAATAGTTATATGTTAAATGGATTTGCATGTTTGTATAAGATAGTTAATGGGTTGTATTAGAAATAATTGAATGTAAAGTAATTCATAGCCTATTTTATGATTATACATCTGTATATATGCACCAAACATGTATTGTGCTGTAGCAAGCAATAGCAGGCAAAGTTGCCATCTACTGTTGCAGTATATAGCTAAGTTATATAACTGGAAACAACCTATTATTCTAGTCTCCACATCTCTACCCTGTACATCTTCTGTCTATTCAGCCTGGACATTGAAATTATTGAAATTATTTGCATTTTTAAGATGGAAGATAAGCCATCAAGGGCAAGCAATTTATATTTTACAACAGGAAGAACTCCAATAATTGCCAATAATTGAAGCCCTTTTTTTTTTTAAATAAAGGTAATCCTATTACCTATCCTATTACTAAAGGTAATACTTTATACTATTTCAAAACCCTAATCCTGGATAGTCAGATTCATAATTTCCCCCACTCCACTATCTTTGTCTGGTTAAGCAAGTCTAGCCATACAACCTTTACAGTGCTACTGTAATATTTGGAACTACAATACAGTATTATACAGTAGCATAACTGAATATGGCCTTGACTAATATTATATTAAGTTTGATGCAAACAATTTGATTCCTTTAAAGGGTTAAAATCCACTGTTGTATTGTGAACTGTTGTTAAGCTCTGTGAATACTGAACATATTTGCCTGTGTCATTCATTAGCACACTCATCTGACTTTTCTCTGTCTCTGGCTTTACATCCTGCTGATTTTGATAGATCATCCTCACCCTGGTCCTTCCAGTGGAGCTGAGGATTCAGTAGGATTCTCTCTCTGTGAATCCCAGATGGATGAGGAGGACACCCATCTTTGCATTTAAAGGGCATAAACATATGCTTGAGTTTGCATATGCTGCTTGCAAAGAATACTGAAACAGTTTTGATGGAAACGGCGGCATTAATAGCATGCAATTTAAGGTCTGAAAGCCAGTAAACAAATATAAATTCACAAGAGTTTCCATTCAGGTAATAGCATCAGATTGTGTGCAAATTAGTTACAATGTGCAGGAGTCTTATCAAGAGATCTATTATTGTTACTTACAGAAAACAGTAAGATCTGCATTAATGAAACTTCAGTTTTTATAACTACAAAAAGAGCATGAAACAGAGGCAGATTCAAAGGGATCCTGCTGATTTGTGAGTTCAGGTTGAGCCTGAATGAATGATCTGCACTTACATCAGCGAAGACCTCTGAGCACCTAGGGGAAATGCTGACTGTGTAGAACAGAGGCTTTTTCAGCTCAGCTGACTCCACTCATTCTTGTCAGGTAAAATGCCTTGTGTTTGTCTGTACAGGCGGAAAATGTAGGAAAGAACAGTAAAAGCCTGGTGGGGGTTCAATCTCTCATTCTCCTGCCATTGTGAGCAAGTGTGCTCCATCAAGCTAATGGGACAGCAACACTGACTTTACCAGCTGAGCAATTCATTCCCATTTAAATAAAAAAAAAAAAAATGGGGGAAAATTGAGGAGACATGCACACTGACATTTTCACTGTGACTTTAGTAAACGATAGGCTATATGATGGGAAACCTTGTGATTCTGTGTCAAATGTTTTATACAGGCTCCTGTAGAGCCACATTCTGGCACAGTATAATGCTAATATGGCATTGTGTCATTAATAATGCAGGCTGAGACTATTTAGGGTCTAAGATTTTCATGCATTTTGCATCAACAAGCCTTAGGGCATTTGTCAAATGAACGCCGTATTGATTTGTTGATATTTATCACAAAGCTTCTCTTTTTTATTGAACTGAAAGTTATTCAGAACACTGGGGATATAACAACATGTTGCAATGAATGCACAACAGTTCATTTAATTCAGGTATTTGTTGAATGTCAAGTACAATTTCTTTAATTCTCATGTATACTGCTTTTAACACGTAACTCTTTTAATATTAACAGACCAACTATATGCCAAATCTATCTAAAAAACAGTTTTCTTTGGCATATAGAACTAACAGGCTCAGGGCCAGCATATCTTTTATTTATATATATATATATATATATATATATATATATATATATATATATATATATATATATATATATATATATATTATGTGTTCCTTCGAAAGTATTCGGCCCCCTTGAACTTTTCAACCTTTTGCCACATTTCAGACTTCAAACATAAAGATATAAAATTTACATTTTTGGTGAAGAATCACCAACAAGTGGGACACAATTGTGAATGAAATCTATTGGATATTTTAAACTTTTTTAGCAAATAAAAAACTGAAAAGTGGTGCATGCAAAATTATTCTGCTCCTTTACTTTCAGTGCAGCAAACTCACTCCAGATGTTCAGCGAGGATCTCTGAATGATCCAATGTTGTCCTAAATGACTGATGGTGATAAATAGAATCCACCTGTGTGTACTCAAGTCTCTGTATAAATGCACCTGCTCTGTGATAGTCTCAAGGTTCTGTTGAAAGCGCAGAGAGCATCATGAAGACCAAGGAACAAACCAGGCTGGTCCGTAATACTGTTATGGAGAATTCTAAAGCCGGATTTGGATACAAAAAGATTTCCCAAGCTTTAAACATACCAATGAGCACTGTGCAAGCGATCATTTTGAAATGGAAGGAGTATCAGATCACTGCAAATCTACCAAGAGCTGGCCGTCCCTCTAAACTTTCAGCTCAGACAAGGAGAAGACTGATCAGAGATGCAGCCAAGAGGCCCATGATCACTCTGGATGAACTGCAGAGAACTACAGCTGAGGTGGGAGAGTCTGTCCATAGGACAACAATCAGTCGTACACTGCACAAATCTGGCCTTTATGGAAGAGTGGCAAGAAGAAAGCCATTTCTCAAAGATATCCATAAAAAAGTCTCGTCTAAAGTTTGCCACAAGCCACCTGGGAGACACACCAAACGTCACACCAAACGTTGAGAAATGGCTTTCTTCTTGCCACTCTTCCATAAAGGCCAGATCAGCTGTAGTTCTCTGCAGTTCATCCAGAGTGATCATGGGCCTCTATATATATATATATATATATATAATTGTAAATAATTCATGGATAATCTAGGTACTGTTGTATATGTTCATATCTCTTTCATATATTTATGAATAATAGTTGAATATATTATATTTTTCTTACTTATTAGAGTTTTTATATCAATATTCTAATGTATTAGATAGTTTAATATTAAGATTCAGCTATAAACAATTTCTTTGTTTTTAGAATTTTCATTTAAATTTCAGGTGTTCTGGGACAATATTATGTTTATTTGTTCTGTGTTTGGTCTCAGTCCATCCTTGTCAAGTTCATGTCAAGACCTTAACCAATCGAGTCCGAGTCCAAAAGGGGCCGAGTCAGACTCAAGTCCGAGTCCTTAATGGTTGAGTCTGAGTCCGGAAAGTAATTAAATTTAAAAAAAGATTTGAAATTGCAATTGTAAACTCAACATTGAGCTGATAAATAATTTTTTTAACTTTCACAAACCAATGGCAACATAAATGTAACAAAAAATACCACTCTTACATCTTGCTATTGCCATTAAATATTTTTATTTCAAGTCATCAGCACCTCAACTAGTTTCCTATCAAAAAATGTTTTCAAAGAAAAAAAAGGGATATATAGGTAGATGTAGAACTTTTATTATATTACAAGTGTATGAAAATACAAATGAATCTGTTTTGTTATTGTATCACACTGTATTGTGTTCTCCAGTTCAAGTTGACATTTCATTTGATGCGTCTCCTCCACAGTTATATAGTCTGAGAGAGAGTACAGACTAGTTACATTTAGCAGCAGGTCATAGCAACAAGCTTCAACCTTTATTACTGCTTTTAATCTGTCTATGAATTACAAACTCATTTATGAACACAGCTCTGTGCTTGTAATGTTTTTCATTTTAATTCCTAAAATTAGAAAGAAAAAAAATAACAATCCCTATTAGCAGAGATTATGATATTTACTACATTAAGAAGTGCATTTCACATTTAGTGGTGGGCGAAATGACTAAAATCTTATTTCACTATAACGATACGTTTTCTCAGGTAGGTCTAGCAGTAGTATTCTAGTAAGAAATACTACAGAAATTGAATAAAGCAATTAAATGTAAAATAAAATAGACTTCACTGTATGACATACAGTGATTCTTATTACATTTACTGAAGTTATTCATTCAAATGAGTGAGTGAGTGATTTTCTCTTTGTCTTTTGTTGTTTGATTAACATTAATGACACAGACAGCAGCAGGTTTATTCGACTGCTGTCACTTTAAGATGTAATGCACAGATCCAATATACTGTATTGACACACAAAATTGGTTACAAAACCAAATGTGTTTGCATGAATACTTCGCCAGACCTGCATTTTGACATGATGTGTGTGTATTTATTTGACCTTTCGAGCCTAATAATTTGGTACTGATAACAAGAAATTAATTAAATGTCTCCCTGCATGAACAGGGGCTTTCTGTGCCTGCGTTTCAGTTGTGTGCGCACAGAAAGCCCATGGTCAGGCAGGGAGACATTCATTAATTTCTTGTTATCAGGGGCAATTCTAGAGTCTGTTGGGGCAAAAATAGGCAAAAGGCAAAAATTCTCAGGGGGCCCCACAACTAGTTCATCACTATTATTTATAAATAATCTGACAACAAAAAGGTACACAATCTAAACTTATTTATTTCAAATGTTCACATTAGTACAATTTGCTAATTATAAATACAAAGAACAAAAAAAAAACCTTAACTCCAGGTAAAAAAAAAACATTAATAATTATATTTAAAAATATAGATCAAAATATACATATACTCAGCAAAAATAGAAATGTCCCCTTTTAAAAAGACTGTATTTAAAAAAAACTAATTTAAATACAAATAAGCTTTACAGATCTTTATTGGAAAGGGTTTAAACTGACAAATCTGTTGCAGTCCATGAGGATGAGATGCATCGTAGTACTTAAAGCAGCTGGTGGCCACACCAGATACTGACTGTTACTTTTGATATTGACCCACCTTTGTTCAGGGACTCATTATTCCATTTCTGTTTGTCAAATGTCTGTGAAACTTGTTCAGTTTATGTCTCAGTTGTTGAATGTTCATACAAATATTTACACGTTAAGAAATCTGATGGATATAAAAGCAGTTGAATGTGAGTGTATATAGAATGCTGAGTACATATAGAATGATTAAAAAAGAGTTCTTGGGGAACCAAACCCACATTATTAGGCCAGTGCTCATCAACACCCTTTAATCACTGATTCTACAAATGCTGCTTACGGGCCTTGGCTGGTGCAAATGCTGCCACAATGTCCTCCATATCTATATAACAGCGTTCAGTTATTTACTGTTATACTTAAACAATCTTCCTTATCTGATCCACTTTTTTCCTCTTTCTTTTTTCACTACCTGTCAAAAAAGTCCTCAATTTTCCATCATTGATGTTGTTCTCTAAAAATATTACAACCGAAAAGTTGATGAGAACGACATTGGGCCCCTTTTAGGAGGTTTCCAACTGTCATGCCATTGCAAGTCATCCATTGTCAATGCAGTTGCCACATTTTGAGATATTTAAGTGGAGTAAAGTTAGTGAGCCCTCTGGGGCCCCTTAACGACCTGGGGCCTCAAACAGTTGCCTACCTTGCCTGTTCACAAGCTGCACCCCTGCTTGTAATCTTAATTTTATAGTATTTATTTTATCTTCCTTTTCATGTTACACGACACGGACTAGACTGTACTCTGAAAAATTTGCAGAGACCAAAATGTCAGAGTCCGTGTCGAGTTCAAGTACAAATTTACCCAAGTGCGTGACGAGTCCGAGTTCATTCATAATTGGACTCGAGTCCAGGATTGAGTAAGAATTAACACCCAGTTAACTGATCTCTTCCTTCTTACAGACTTTCACACTTCAGCACCTTGTTTTAAAACATACATATAATGTCCCTCTCTACACAGCAGTGTCATTTCTCGCCTCACATGTTACAAACACAAACATGTCAGTAACACACTGGAACCATTCTTAAACCACCTGTAAATGAGTGTACCCTTTTGGAGATGTGTTTTGACTGACTGTCACTCACGCCCTAAACAGAGTAACTTGTTTTGGCTGTTGCTTTGCAAACTTTGCATCTCCATTCAAAGGCTATATGTAATTAGATTGAACAGTGTTTTTGTATCTTTATTGCAGATATTTTAGCAGAATAAAAACGTTGAGGGGAGAGTAGGAGGGAAGAATGAGTGTAATTACTGTACATTAAGACTATTGGAGCATCAGCATGTAAACAACTATTCTCATATGTTTTAGCTTTTTCTTTATTTACAATATTGATGAAGTATATAGTGATGGAAAATGTAATAAAACTAACAGTTTTCTACTTGTAGTGATTCTAGTGAATGAAATGTGATCAATCATATTGCCTGTATCATAAAATTTACAGTTGTCAGATTATATGTAAATGCTCGCATTTGAAGGATATTTTGCTTCTCCAACCTACATTGACCCTGCTAGCTCACAAATTCAAACTATAAAATCAATTCAACAATCTGACTTGCACAAATATAACAGCCGAACTCACAAAGACTGGATTACTATGTACTGTATGGGTCCACTCACTGGTTCGATGGTATCCAATGATGTGCTATAAGGATTCCTGCGTGTTTCTGTCTTTTCAAAGCTATGTTGACACATATGGATTATTAAATTTGTTATTCCAATTCTGTTCAACTCTCGCTTAAATGAAATCTGACTCTAATTTTGAACATTTTCTCTAGTTATTTGTAGATCTTGAGTTTGTAACTACATTTGATCTTTTACATTTGATTAATTCTAGTTAATTCCATTAATTCCATACTTTATATTGTGCTCGTTCATTCAGATTCCTTGTTGCTCAGAGTCTCATGCTGAAACTAGGCTTTTGGTATTCAATCTCAGGATTTTACAACTCATTTCATGTTACATTTCCTTTGGCAAGTCAATTAGGGAATCTACTTTGTTCACATCAGAGGTAATTTGAAAACAGTATATTAGATACTTATTTATTTCATCTTTAACTCACTGTCAGAATTTCCAGTGAATTCCAGCAAAAAACAAAACAAAAAAAACCCCCTACACCAGTCTGCTAGATTCCATACATTGATATTTAATGAGTTTCAGAAGCTTCTCATCGGCCACAGGCATAATTAGAAGTTAATAAATTATAACAGTGATGCTTGCATTGCATAGCAAGCACCACTATTTATGACTGCCCCGATGCTGAGTTTAAGGGCCTACCTTTAGAGCCAGTTCCTTTTTGCCCTTAAATCAAGGCAACTCAGCCAAGAAATTTTAAAGGAGCTCCTTCTCCTTAGGAGCAAATTCCAAACAATGGAAGGTACTACAAGTGTCTGTACAAACAGACACTTGTATGCAAAAAAAATAATGAAATAAATTTTAGCAACACAGAGACACTGCATCATTAAGGAAAGAGGTACAAACTAACCAACTTTGGTCTGAAAGGGTCAAATGAAATTCAAGAAACAACAAAAGAACTGCTGAGTGAGTAATGAGTTGAACACATCAGGGCCCAGTTTCATAAAAACCCTTTGACTTACGGGTTTGACTTAAGGGTACCCCTAAGGGAAACAAAGCCCTGAAGTAAGAGATTTCTTTAAGAATGGTGAAACAAATGTCTTAACTGTCACCTTTACCTATGTATTTATACTAAGCATTTTGCGATAGTCTCTGGCAAAGCATAGCAATTGGAAAGCGGTTGTTATAGATACGTAATCTCCTGCAATACACAGAACATAATGGACCATAAAACAAGTTTAAACTATTTCACTACAACTGTACTACAATATTTCAATTATGCAAAATAATAACAGAACAGAAAACAAGAAATGTATGCCAAAGTGGAACAAAGACCATAAAAAGCCATTCTTTTAGAAGAATACGGGAAAGAAAAAACACCCTACAAAGCCGCTTTAACCTATCAGTCACTCATGCGCACAAGACTAAAGCCTGGCATGAGGTAACAGAAAAAAATAAATTCAAGAAATCATTTTTTTCAAGAATTTATACTTCTACTCTTTTCTACTGTGCTGTCAAGCGCACAGTAGAAGATGAAATGAAAATATGACAACGCACTTGTGAGTTCCAGAAAAGAAATAAAGAACCATAAAAACAAATTGGGAAAAACTGGTGAGTCAGCTACATTGACGCTAAATTGATTTATGAGACTGGATATTTTGTATCAAAAGCTCAGTTTGATACAGTTTAGCAAATATTTTCTTCTATAAAGGAGAAGGTCCACCGCCACAAGACCTGTCCGTGACTGCAAATTTAGTCCAAGACATTACAGGGAAGGATTCTTTAGTTGGTAAAGAACTAAAGGAACTACTTTAGTTGGTATTGCAGGCGTTCCTCATGGCAGCTCACGGAGCAGATTATTATTTTTTTTTACCAATATTTAGCTTGAACTTCGTAGAATGTAGTATTTGCTTTGTAATATGGTGTATTTTTTGCTCTGATGCAAAGAGACATTAAGCTTGGGCTTTATTATATTAACTTTTTTCCTTTAGCAGTCTCTAAACCCTAAACTGGGACAATGTTCCTGGAGGGACAAGCCCCACTCCCAGTCAACCAGCCGCAAGGTTATCGACATCTAGGTTAGTGACAGCTGTCACACTCTTTGTTTTATATATTATATATAAAATTTGAGTAGCCTATTGTTCTGTTTTTCAGATATTCAAATGAGTAGAGAGCATTGGGAACCACAAGAGTTATCATCAGGGCTTGCTGAACTTCAAAGAGAAATTCTTTCACTGCAGAAGAGGAAAGCAGTGCTTGGGATTTTTAAATAAGAAAATGGAGAAGGAAAACTTGAATTTACAGAACATAATATTGCAAAACAAAATTAACAAACTTGCTCAAGAGTGATTAATAACTTTACAACCAATAAGTAGGGAATTTTTATTAAAATGATTTATTATACATAAAAATAAGTAAAAATCCAAAGAGAGTTGTACGTTTCCTTATGTCCAATTTATGTTTTGCAATCTATAAATAAAAATGTAGACATATATGGTGCCATCTGTTTTAATTTTATTATTATTATTATTATTATTATTATTATTATTATTATTATTATTATTGTTATTATTCCCAAAGGTGTTCTATTGGTTGCAGATCTGCTGAATGGAAAGGCCACTGAAGAACTGAAACCAGTTTGAGATTACTTTTCCTTTGTGACATGGTGCAGTATCATTCTGGATGTAGCCATAAGAAAATGTGTAAATTGTGGCCATAAATGGATGCATATGTTCAGTAACAATAATTAAATAGGCGTTGGCATTCAAGCAATGATTTCTTAGGGTAAATGAGCCCAAAGTGTGTCAATAAAACATTCCTCACCCTTTACATCACATTCACCAGCCTGGACTGTTGACAGAAGGCAGGTTGGGTCCATGGATTCATGCTGTAGGTGCCAAATTCTGTCCCTACCATCTATGTGCCTTACCAACAGTCAAGATTCCTCAGACCAGGCTACATTTTCCCAGTCTTCAACTGTACAGTTTTGGTGAGCCTTTGCCAACTGTAGCATCAGCTCTCTCTTCTTGGCTGACAGAAGAGGAACTCTATGTGGTCTTCTGCTGTTGTAGGGCATCTGAATCAACGGTTGACGTGTTTTACATTCCGAGATACTTTTCTGCTCACCACAATTGTACAGAGTGCTTATCTGAGTAACTGTAGCCTTTCTGCAATCACAAACCAGTTTAGACATTCTTCTTTGACGTCTCTCAAATCAAGAAGGCATTGCCATTAGCAGAACTACCGCTCAATGGATGTTTTTTCTTTATTGCACCATTAAGTATTTACTCTAGAGATCATTGTGTGTAAAAATCCCAGGAGATCAGCAGTTATAGAAATACTCAAACCAGCCCATTTGGCACAGAGAATCATGCCAGGGACAAAATCACAGAGATCACATTTTCCCCCATTCTGGTGGTTGATCATTCTGACCTGAAGCTGCTGGCTCATATCTGCATGATTTTATGCATTGCACCGCTGCTACATCGCATGATTAGATAATTGCATGAATGAGTAGGTGTACAGGTATTCCTATTAAAGTGTTCGGTGAGTGTAGGTATGACTGTATGCATTAAATTGTATGCAGAAAAAAACCCCACTCATTACCTCCCAAAGCAATCAAATCTACTCTCATATGCTGCTTGTTGAGTACTGTGATGTCTTACTTTTAGGGTTCGTACGGTCATGAAAAATTTTAAAATGGCAATTTCCAGACCTGGAGAAGTTTTGGAAAAATAAATAAACCCATAAGGTTTTTGGAAAGGTCTTGGAAATGTGCTTCAGAAATACCTGCATAATAGAATATATGTTTAATTGTTAATATTGGTTAAACCACGGGTCTCCAAGCTTTTAGTGAGTGACGGCTCCCTGAAGGGTTAAAATAGCATAGAGGGCTATTTGTTTGATCTACTGAAAAAATATGTCATTTGGTATAAATAAATATAAACACAATGGTGCTTTTTTTAACTTTCAATGGACAACATTATGTCAAAGATTATGAAATATCTTGATATCCTGGCACACATTTTTTTAAATGATTTCTTATAAGCTGTTTTAATATTTTTTATTAAACAATCAATCCTGGATAACATCCCAAGAAAATGTATGGAAATTTTGAAAATCAGAGGGTGCAGACATGATTTCATCTCCATTCTTGTGATCTAGATGAAGCTTCGGTTGCAGCCTGTGCCTTCTTAGTGGGTCTGGCTAAAAAAACAAAACAAAAAAAAAACTGCCTGCTTAATATTGCTTTCAACTTGTTAACGTTCGCTTTTCTAAGTGATGTACCTAGTGGGTAACTGCCATTGAAGGTCTCATGGATTGTGGTGAAATGTCTCTCTGCATTGTGCCTCTTGCATACCATGATGGTAGCCACACAGATGAGGCATACATTATTGCCTAAAGTATTTTTCTTTTTTGCAGCACCTGGTGAATGATCAGCCATAATTAATACTTTTATTGTGTTTTTTTATAGCAATTTTTTTTTGCTATAGTTGAGTTCACCTTATTTATGTCAGCATCGCTACCACCTCAACTCACAGAACAGCCTACGTCATGAGAAATGTACGCTACGTACATAAACAATAACATGCGTAAACAACTTTTATTTGCTGTTTTAATGTTATATGAAATGTTAACACTTTTTAAAAAATTTTGCAAGTATAAAAATTGAGACTATTTATAGAATGTACACTTGCTGCTTGTGCTTTGAGTCTGGGCCATAACCACCATAGACACTGAGCAGGTGTCACGTATCGTGACGTAGCGGATATAGGATGGATGCAATCGCAGTCTAGAATGGAAGGTTTATTTAAAGAGAGACAGGCAGACAAATCCAAAACGTGATCCAGAACGTAATCCACAAACAGGTGAAGGTCAAGTGAACGACAAACAGGCATACACAGGGCAAAGCAGAGATCAAGGTCGTGATACAGAAAACGGGGTCGAGATATTAAACATGAAACATGAACATAAGCGAGGAACTGGTAATGGAGAAACCAGTGAACTAAACTAAAGAATCTAAACATGACATGACATGACATGACATGAACAATGACAATGGTAACTAACATCTAATCTAACTAACTCTAATAAACCGTGCCGTGTTCTGGGAGGCGCGCGGTATATATGCCGGTATGATCAGCCTTTTAACCGCTAACAGCTGAGCGCAATACCGACACATGTGACAGCACAACCAATGACAGAACAGGGAGGAGACATGACAGAAACGTAAACAAACAAACGTGTCCCGCTGTCACTAGGGAAAAGCATGTGCTCGCGCATTTGCGCAGTAGAGCAAGTTGCCAAAAGGGGAAACCATGACAGCAGGAACTGTTCCCTCCTAATAATCCCCCTTCACATCTCAGTACTACAGTATGCACCGCTATTTATGTTATTAGGATGTACTGAATAACTAAATGTATTAGGATGTTATCAGGATGTACTAGATGACTAAATGTAAATGTTTAGTGTGCTCTTCCTCTGCGGTCTAGCTGTGCTCATCAATGTCAAGATGTTTGAGATGGCCAGTCAAGTCTGAGAAAGGTGGGTTTACTGTTTACAGAAGTAAATGGTAAATGGTCTGCACTTATATAACACTTTTATCCAAAGCACTTAACACTGTGTCTCATTCACCCATTCACACACACACACACACACACCAATAGTAGCAGAGCTGCCATGCAAGGTGCTAACTTGCCATCGGAATTAACTTGGGGTTCAGTGTCTTGCCTAAGGATACTTCGGCATGTCGAGTCATGTGGGCCAGGAATCGGACCACCAACCCTACGATTAGCGGACAACCCACTCTATCACCTGAGTCACAGCCGCCCCGGTAATGATGTAAGTAAGATGTAAGCTAAGTAGCTAAAGTTTAACAACTGTTTTAGAATAGAAATATAAACAACCAACAATAATGTCCAGAGATGCCTCAGACTTAAACTAGAACATGGTAAAAGAAGTGGCTTTGACTCGTGTGTTTTACGTTGTGGTTAGGACAAAGTCATTGGTTAAAATAAAATATTATGTGCCGCACAGTGGCTTAGTGGTTAGCATGTTCACCTCACACCTCCAGGTTCAATTCCCCCTGTGGCCCTTTGTGTGTGGAGTTTGCATGTTCTCCCGTGATGCGGGGGTTTTCTCCATGTACTCCGGTTTCCTCCCCCAGTCTAAAGACATGCATGGTAGGTATGAATGGGTGTGTGAATGTGTATGTGATTGTGCCCTGCAATGGATTGGCAGGGTGTACCCCGCCTTGTGCCCGATGCTCCCTGGGATAGGCTCCAGGTTTCCCCGTTACCCTGAAAAGGATAAGAAGATGGATGGATGGAATATTATGTGCAAATCTAGTTCTTTAACTTTTTTTCTTTATGCCTTTAATACTCTTTTTGGATTGTAAATCCGCAAGTGTCTGCAACCATTGTATTTTGATGCTAGTGTGTATGTGCTTGTCAGGTCTGTGCTCAAAAAGCAAAAGGGATAGTTCACCTAAAAATGAAAATTAAATCATTCACTTATCCTTATGTCATTCCAAACCCAAATACTGTTACTTTTCATAACATAAAAGAATAATCCCCTACTGTTTTCTACACTATTACAGCTCTGTTCCATAAAATGGCAGAAGATCGTGATCATGAGCTTTAAAGGTACACTATAAAAACTATACTCCAAGTGGCCATACTAACTGCTTTTATAGTATACGTGTGTAAACATTCCTTAATACACACTGACCTTACTGTAGCTATTTATTTTGGTTTTGGTTTAATTTTAGTTAAGATATGCTGTGGTACATTTTTATATTTTTATACTTATTTTACATGCATACGTAGATGTTTCAGGGAATGTATGGTCATGAAAATTTGACTCAAAATTCATGGAAACATCACGGAAATTTATTGGTAAAAATGTGTATGAACCTTGTACTTTGATATGGAGGCACATTTTCAAGATGTGTTGGTATTCTTAAGGGACCAGGAAAAGATTATCGATCAGGTCAATGAAGACAGTGTACAGAACTTCATGAGGCTGGAGGCTTGAACTGGCCTTGAGGCTCACACACACCACAGGAAAAGCTATTGCCAGTGTGAAAATATATACCAGGTTCTTAAAATTATATAGTGGTTTGTATGTGGGTGTATTTACTTTGTTGTTGATGTTCAATGTGTTTTGAAAATATACTGGTTAATAACAATAGACAATAAGACAATACACTCAGGTAAATATATTCTGAAGCCTATATTTATATAAAATGGGTTTTGGCCAAGGCCATGGTTTAAATAAAAGGGATATAACTGTGAGTAAGTAAAGTAAAAAAAAAAAAAAAATTGTGTATATTGTAAAAAGCTTCTGTGTAAATAATAGGTAAATAATAGTGTCCTAATGCCTTAACAAACAGCAAACCAAGATCAATGAAAATCTTTAGCAGGCTACATTAGCGTGTGATCTAA